>OX637579.1:3883678-4483678 GCA_951800085.1 Comarum palustre | reverse complement strand
CGCACCTACAATTTGAGATAGGTTGATATTGAATCCTTCTTTATTTTGATATCGAATCCTATGTTTACCAGAGTTGTTTTTTTCAATATATGGCTTTGATTACTAAATGGGCCTTAGATTTTTCAATATTGCAATGAGCATTTAGTTATAGATTGGAGTTTGCTTACTGACACTACAAAAAAAAGACCTTTCGGCGACGAAGAGAGCCGAAACAGGACGACGAAAGCAAATTTCAACGCTTAAGAGAAACTTTAGGCGACGAAAATATGTGTCGTCGCCTAAGAGCCAATAATGTTCGCTTAAGGTAAAATTTAATGTGATGAAAACTGAAATTGTCGTCTAAGGCCATTCTTTTGTCGCCTAAGGTCCAGTCTTGGGCGACGACAGGAAGTTTCGTCGCCTGCTAAAGCCTACCCGTCATCGCCTAAGAGGGTATCTCTTAGACGAAAACAGCTTTGTCGTCGCCTAAGAGGGTCATTCTTAGGCGACGACATATTTTTTGTTGCCTAAGGTCTGAAAACCTTGGGCGACAACGTCGTTTCGTCGCCTAAGAGTGACCCTCTTAGGCGACGATTTTTTTTAAACTTTAGGTGACGAATTTTTAGGTTTCGTCGCCTAAGGTTATTTTCGTGTTTCATTTTGAATTTATTTTTATTTTTTCATTTTGGTTTAACCTTCTGTTTTTTTATTGTTACACCATTTCGTCGGCTAAGAGTATCTAAATAAATAAAATAAATTAAAACAGATTGAAATTAAATATTGGGGTTTTAATTTTTGGTAAAAACTTTTATACCGGTGGATGGGTCTCGTCGATTTGAAACTATTCTCAGTTGAAGTTCCGGCCAAATTACGTGATTTAGAGGGTCTAATTGCCGTTTCCGTCCGTTTAGGGGTTTGACTGCACGGTTTGACCGTACGGATCGAGTACTTAACGTTGTCAGATGGACTTGAATTTTTTTCCACATGCATAATTCATGATGGTGCTCATATCTGACGGTCGGTGTTCCGTTTCTCATGTTTGATCATCAAAATCACAACATACCTACTAATATTGTATAACTTGTTTAAACAAGTGTGGAGTTCAAGTATCGTTTTTAATACAAACTATATGTAGAGGCCTCAAATGCAAAAATGTCGTGAAATAAGATATGACCAGAACGGTGAAATACGTCTACGGCTGAAAAATCACTGTATTTCGGTAAAGTCTCGATGCCGGTTGTTAGGGTCAACGCAATTTTACTAGATTTCTCCCTATGTGTAGCCCTATCTCGGGTGGTTATTTTTGGTAAAAAATTTATACCGGTGGATGCGTCTCGTTGATTTGAAACTATTCTTAGTTGAAGGTCCGGCCAAATTACTTGATTTAGAGTGTCGAATCGTCGTTTCCGTCCGTTTAGAGGTATCTCTCTTAGGCGATGACATAAGTATTTCGTTGCCTAAGAGAAACCTTCTTATATCGTCGCCTAAGAGGTCAGGTATAACCAAAATCCCTAACTTTCTCTCCCTCTCGATCCGCCTCCCTCTCACTCCCTCTCCCTCTCCCTCTCCTCCGCCTCCCTCTCACTCCCTCACTTTCTCTCCCTCTCTGATCCGCCTCCCTCTCCCTCTCCTCCGCCTCCCTCTCCCACTCCTCTGCCGCCGTGCCACAAGAATTGGATTTCATGATCGATTTAGATGATATTGAATTTACTTTGGACTAAATTTATATATTTGTACGTTTATGAACAATTTAGATAATTTGTAATGAAAAATTTGTTGTTTTGTTCTTGAAATTTTTTGTCTTGTTATTTATATTTTATAAAAATTTACAAAACTAAATAAAAAAAATACATAAAATACTTCAGGAGACGAAATATACAACTTTCGTCGCCTAATAGTTTTTGAATTTTTTTTAAAAATATAAGGCGACGAATATACACGTATCGTCGCCTAGGGTATAACACTTAGGCGACGAAACTAGCGTCGTCGCCTAAGATCTAGACTCTGAAGTGACGAACAATTTTTCGTCGCTTAAGAGTATCACTCTTAAGTAACGACTCTAGTTTCGTCGCCTAATGCGAAACTTTTAAGCGACGACGGCTGTTTAGGCAACGAAATGTGTGTCGTCGCCTTAACTTAACTCTTAGGCAACGACACCTGTGTCGTCGCCTAAGGTCTCACTCAGAAGGCGACGACATGGATTTCTTTCATCACCTAAGATTTTGGGCGACGAACTTCTTGCGACGACACCTTAGGCGACGACACTTCATTCCCTAGGATCTTAGGTGACGAAATTTTTTTACAAGGCGACGAAAGTGCTTCGTCGCCCAAACACTCTGTTCTGGTAGTGTGAATCAATCTTGCACACTTCTATCAAATCTGTGTAGCATTTAGTCATTTGTTAGTTCTGCGTAGCATTTAGTCATTTACAGATAAGGTGAAGTTTTGTTTGTGTTGCAGGCAACCACAATGAGTTCTAGTGATAGGACATAGAAGAAAGATTTTGCAGTCAGCCACAATGAGTTCTAGTATGTACTTTGATCTTTCAACTTGAATCTTTGGATGTATTTTATGTTTGGTGATGTGCTTGAATTGTTTAATCGTTTTTGTAAAAATAGGGAATAAAGAAAAGTGTGTATATAGATGTTTAAAATGTGGTTTAATTGTTTTTGTATTAACCATAAATCTAAGTCTAACATAAATATAAATTATTAACTATATTATATAGCTTTTAGTACCCAAAAACCAATATTTATATTTTTTTACAAAATCTATATTTGCTAAAATGATTATGTAAATGTGGATTACATGGGCCAACTATCTAAGCTCATCATAGTAAATTAACTTTAAATACTATATATTTATATACAAGTAACAGTTTTATAAAGAGAAATTGAACGAGACATTATTAGCATATACATGTAAAGATATTCCTACTAAAAAACTTAACTAGAACACCCCCACTAAAGATAAGTGTGTTTCGTACACTGTGAAGCTTATCACGGTCATTGTAATGAGAACTCAGCTGTTTAGTTTCTTTGTTTACAGGTTTTGTATTCTATTTCCTTTTATTCAAAAATTTAAAAAGAAAAAGAAGTTTACAATGGGCGGCACCCGCAGCAGATTGTGGCTCCATCCCCTTAAAATGGTTAAACCCTGAAACTCTCTGAAAGCAGGAACCTCTTATCCAAGACTCTCTTCGATCATGGGTGACCGAATCTTTTGAAGAATTCTTTTAACTTTCGAGGCAATGACGACTCTGTGTCCTTGTCACTCGCTTTCTGCTTCAACCCATCTCCACGTCTCCGCCAAATTTTCCCTTCGACACAATAAACCCCGCAATTCCATCCATGGGTTCACGGTCAGCTTCCGATTCATCATTGCTTCTCTTTTTATTTTCAGATTCGTATTGTATTATCCGTTATGCTTCTAGAGTTTGATAGTTTTGTTAGTGAATTTCAATGTTTTAAGACTTTGTATTGTGTTCATTCTTGTTTGAAAGTTGCATATGGCTGGTTGAAGTGGGTAAATATATGGACCAAATGGGTATGGGAAGTTGACTGATGATGGTAGAGATCGATGAGGAGTTAGTTTCGCATGGAATACCAACCTGGAGTTAGTTTCGCAGAAAAGAAAACAACACATAATGTTCGTAGTTAGTATTTAATTTAGAGAAAAGAATCAGTTTTATTTTTTTAGTGGTACAAGATCGTATGTTTCTAAAAGCTCGTAATAGTTGGTTTATTATTGGGTAAAGTGGAACTCTTTAATCAAGGTCCAAGATTCCAAATGATGCAAAAACTTCTTTGAGGTTTCCCTTTGTATTTAACTAAAAGAAATTCAATACGACTCTTGAACTCTTTCAAATACATGTAACTATGGTTGATTATTTCTTTTTGTGAATAATGACAATACTGAGTTTTTTTGTCGTCCAAAATGTTTAACAATTAGTATCTTGGTTGAGGCTGGTAAAGCTGAAGTTCAATGGGCAAACAGGAAATGAATTGCCTTCAATTTTGGTTCTTTGAAGCATTTTAAGTTTGATTACAGAATGCTTTGCTGTCTTAATGTTGTACTATTTTCAAAGCAATCTTTTTCTGATTTAAAGTATCATGTTTTAGCTTTGCTAAGGGAATAGATTTCGAACACCCCATCATTTAAATGATATAATTACTGAAGTCGCATTTTTTGACTTGAGAAATAAAATTTGCTAGTCAGCAGCTTTTCCAACAGGGTCATAGCTAGTTGTAATTTTTCCCGTGTTAAATAAAGTTAAGATTGGAGTATATTTTAGTTTGTTTAAGTTTCGTTCGCCTTTGACAAGTTTCTTTCTGTTGTACAAGGATTTGGCACAGTTTAATGCAGTACATGCCTTTGGTCGGAGTACTAAGCCTTCTCATTTGCTTCAGAATTCCCAGTACAAAATCTCATGTGCTATGAATATGACTGCTGGACAGTCCGATTACCCTGGGCAATCTAACTTTGATCACCTAATCGCTAAAGCAAGAAAATTGTGGGATAGTTCTCCACAGCCGGTCAAGATATTCCCTTGGAAAAGAGCAGGGCTCAACTATCTTCAACTCATCCTTGACCTTTTACTAGCAGTTGTCAAATACTTATGTGTACCTTTGCTATCAGTTTCTGCTCTCAGTGAGATGTCCTACTGCGCACAGGAAAGGAAGTTATTTTTTGTTCCTGTACCTGTCATCATTGGAATCGCTATTGTTGAAGTCTTAAAACTGACAGCCTTGGATGTTTCTCCACTTCTGAAGGTAAAGCTGTAATCGCTTTATTCCTAGTTGTAGTACGTTAAACCATTTGTCATTGCTCGGTTGGAATTCCCTACATTTGGAAGATAGATCTCACCAAAGTTTGGGTGGGTTCTTTAGTGATCTGGTTCTTCTCTATCTATAAAGATAAATATTAGTAAGAATGATATTAATGTTTGTTTGGTGATTAAACAAAGCTTTTTGCTGATTCATCATGTGTCTTGTTTTGTCCTTTTTGTGTTTGTTTGCCAAAATTAATGTTTGAATATGCTTCTGCAAGACTAAAGCACTGTTTTCAGTACATTTCTCATTAGTTTCTTATGTCTTTGCATATTTACCGATTTCCTTCTAGTTGTACAATTCTTATATGGGGAAGGTTGTGCAGTTTAGTTTATGTCTTTTTCTAATTGTCAGGATGCAGAAGTTCCCTGGCATCTTTTTGTCATGGCAATTTTCTTCGCGCTGCTCAAATTGCCAGGTCCATATTACCCATATTGGGGCCGAATAATAATCCCACACATTGCCAATGGCGGTTTGTTAAGGACACTTTGGTTTGCCTTTATGTGGTACAGAAGACCTCGAAATGTATCAACTACAACATCACCACACCACTATGAAAGCGGCAGCCAATCGGAACCAAATGAACTCTAAATTGTTTTGTTCAACAGTAGGTATATTTGAACTTTAATCATGTACATTGTTTTCTCCCCCCTCCTGTAGAAGTGAATCCTTGTGTTTGTGGTTAAAGTGGAATCTTTTGGGTTCTTGCTTCTTATTCTATAGTTGATCTATTTATACATGATGAATATCCTTGTGTTTTTTTCCTTTCCGGTTGTACTCAACCCCATTTCATTATTTTACGCTCTCATCTTTTTTTTCTTTTTTTTTCTTGCAGGTAGTTTTTGCCCTGCATTAAGAAAACCATGCTCTCTCTTGATAGGATGTAGTCGTAATGTTGTCAAATGAAGCAATGTTCTTCCATTGATAGCCGCATCCATCATTTTCAAATCACTTTGTCAAGACTCAAGATGTTATTACATCATGCAGAGATTGTTGTAGCTCTGATTTTGTCGTCTGGGAAACAAGTATGCTTTCACTTGGCCTTGAGGCAACCAACAGACCGTAGGGTATTTAGAGAGATCATTCGAGGAATTCAACTTCTTTCAATTTGCCATTTTGATATTGAATCCCTTGTTTCCCTTTTCCTTTCATTTGGATGTACGTTGTATTCAAAAATGGGATGTAATTCTTGTTGGACCATTTATTAATAGCGGGAAATGCGTCTACTTCGAATACACCAATTTGACCCATATACCTCTGCATGAAGTATGGTAGTATATACCATTCCGGGGATCTGGTACAAGCATTAGACGACTAGGATTGGTCTGAGTTGACGATTAGGGAGCGTTGGAGACTTTGACACACCGGACTTGGTGGAGCTTCCGGAGGGCAGATCGATGATGTGCACTCGAAGCTGACCGAACCATTTAAGGCTGCAAATGCGTGAACTCTAGGGACAATTGCAAATGGAAGAACCAAGAAGGCAGCGGTGAGTTGTAACCCAAAATGGGACAACAAAAACCAGTGTAGTGTAAGACGAGGGAGCTTATGGGGTATTCAAATAGTTCATGTCTTCGTGGCATTTTGCATTTGATGAAGCAAAACATATTCGGGTACCCTGGCGTGTTTGTATACAAGGAGGAAATGAGAAGAAGACTGTTAAAGAGAAAAAAGAAGGAAAATAATTCACCAATTACATGCAACACTAGCCACGTGTCTCCATATACTTCAACAGCTGGAGTTAAAATTCTCAAATACCAAACCGACCTTACCGACTGCGATAATAAGGTCTTCTTGAAAATAATACAGGACCATCGATTATTCAAAAAAAAGGAGAATGATCATTTATACAAAGAAAAAGTTAAATTTTAAATCAATGAATTAAAAAATTAAATGCTCGTTCTAATACAAAATGTAGTTACTCAACTCGGGTTTTGTGAATCTGTTTGTTGTAAATATATTGTGCAGGATGTTAACCAGTGACATGCTTGTATATTGAGTCCTTTATTTTGGATTTTATGGCAGACACAGCAATTACACTGCAGAGTCCTTGAACAACTTTGTTTCTAGAAGGGCTTGTTAGTATGGAAACATGAATTTACTCACTCTTATATTGTTTGTATATGCATTATGTGTGTATATTTATCTGAAGGTTCTGACTGTGAATTAATGCAGCCCATGATTCTCAAAAAAAAAAGAATTAATGCAGCCCACTTTGAACTTCTGGTGAGAGCTCAAAGGATTCTGTTTTGGTAATAATTCATCTGGATGCAAAGATAGAAGCAATTGATCACTTGAAAGAGTTATTGAAAGAAAGTTTGATTGCAACTGTAAAATGCTCAAGTCACTTAGGTCGGCAGCTATGTACAACTCAAGATGTGGTGTGTAGGGTGCAGACTCGTACCCGAATAGAGTCTCAAGAGTCAATAGACTCAGGGTCCGAACCTTATCCAAAATTTTAATTTCTTGTGTGATCACATTAGTTTAGTAAAAAACAAGCATTATATTACTATCATTAGTTACTATTATTTAAAAAAAAAGTAGTGTAAGTAAGTATAAAAAAGATTTCTAATGTTTTATGTCGTTAGATTTTAAGTTTATAACTTTATTGCATGAATTTTTTTAAAAGAGAAAATAAATTTAAATGAATACTATAATTTAAGGGCTTTTTTTAAAAGTTCGACTTGGTTCTGAAAATATTAGGTGCGGACTTGATAGGGTGGGAAGGGAAGACCCATGTATCAGCAGTTGCATGTCGTGTGCACTCCATTTCCCTAAACATCAAGAGAAATATAGATGGAAGAAGATTATTACAGACTTGATGTATTGTTATGTTAAGGGTTGTGACAAAATAAATGGTAAAAAGAGTTGATAACAGATCATACTATCATAATTATTGTATAAACTGATAGTTACATGTACTTGGTCATATTCAAGTAGACCTTGTGGACTTCAAGTCCATTTTTCTCTTGCTCATCTCACGTAAGAGAGAGTAAACGATTATTCGTAAACAAGTAGACTGCTATTAGTAAACGAGTACAACATTTTTCTACAACAAAAGTAGACCTAGGTTCGTAAAAAAAGTAGACGATTCTTCCTAACCAAGTATACCTCTCATGTAAGAGTGAGTTTGTTAAAATTTTGAACACGATCGAAGTGGTCTACTTATATTTAGAAAAACAAATCAAAAGTTGTGTAAACTTTGTATAATAAAGACGTAACTGTTTTCAGTAAGAAAAGTAGACCTCATTTCAATAAGAAAAGTAGACCTCATTTCAATAAGAAAAGTAGACCTAGGTTCACAGATAAGTAAACGATTCTTCGTAAACAAGTAAACCTCATATAAAGAGTGGGTTTGTTGAAATTTTCAACGCTACCGAAAATGTATACTTATATTTCGAAAAGTAGACTTCTGACTTAAGAGGATAAGTTCGTTAGAAATACCCAACAACATGCACTATCAAAAAATAATACTTGTCTCATGAAAATGGAAACGCAAAATGGATACACTCATGTTCACAGAAATGACATAACTCAGTGAACAAGTAGGCTCGACGAGTTGGGTAAGGACATGTCTAACTCCGTAAACCCTGTGTTTATTTGACCAACGTTTCACATGATATAAGTAAATTGACATCATTAAAGTGGATTGGCAAATGCCAAAATCTACTTTTTCCTGAGAAAATGTCACCGTTGACATTAAATCTACTCACAATGAATCTAGACTATTTTCAAACAATAAGTATATTGTTCTCATTAAAAAAATAGACCTCTGACGTAAAATGACAGTTTGGATGGAAATTCAAAATAAAAAATACTATAGAAATTGTTTACTTTTCTCATGAAAATGCAATACCAAACTAGTACAGCCACGTTCATAAAAAAGTAAACTTTTCTCAGTAAACAGTAGACTGAGCGAGTCAATGAAAGATGTGTCTAACTCTAGAAGGTATACTTTTATTCGACCAACATTTAACATGATCTAAGTAGAATTGACATCATAAAGTAAGAAACGTAGCAAATGCCAAAGTCTACATTTATCTAAGAAAATGTTTTGAAATGAAAGTAGACTATTTTCAAACAATAAGTATATCGTTCTCGTTAAAAAAGTAGACATCTGAAAGAAAATAAAAATTTGGTTGGAAATTCAAAAACAACTATAGAAATAGTGTACTTTTCTCATTAAATGCAATGTCAAACTAGTACAACTATGTTCATAAAGGAGTAGACATTTCTTAGTAAACAAGTAGACTGAGCGAGTCAATGAAGGATGTGTCGAACTTCAGAAGGTCTACTTTTAATCGATCAACGTTTCACATGATCTAAGTAGACGTGACATCATAAAAGAGGAGACATGGTGTGATAACCCAGAAATTCGAATATTAATTTCTAATATCGTTTGGAAATTAATTAGTGGAATTGGTGCATATTCGTACTTTTGAGAAGAGTGTCGAAGTGTTCAGAGTCAAGGGACGCTCGGAAACACGTTTTATTTAAGGGGTCAATGGTTGACATTTTTCTACGTCAAGTTCCCAGAAAAACTTCATTCGTGAAAGTTGTAGTGCTCGATGATACGAGTTCGTAGACATGCAGAAAGTGTAAGTCGGATATCGTATAAAGAAGTTATGGTCAGAGGAAGTTTGTGGGCTTTAATATAAATAGGAGAGAGTGTGTTTCCATTTTTGGAAACTGGACATTTTCTTTCTCTCTTCTCTTTCCTCTCGTGCACGCTCTCCTTCAGTATCTAACTTTTTCAGTCGACCTGACCCGAACCTTCTAGCCGACTCTAACGACCTCAGGCGGTTAAACCGGTCGGGTTCGCTTCATCTCGGCGGCGTTGTCCTCCATGTGGTGGCGACTTGAGCCAATTCAGCCTGGAACTACGCATATGGAGGCAAATAGTATGGTGGTGAAACCCGGTTCCTAACCCGACTCGTTCTCCGGCGTGAGGCGGCGGCAAGGCTTGAAACTAGTCCAAAAAGGAAGACCTAGGTGTTCTGGGATGACCTCCGGTGGTGTTGAAGCTCAACGCGACGGCAAGAGCGGCTGAGCTTGGAGGAGGCCTTTCGGGATAGTATTAGGTTGCTTCCGGTCTGAATTGATCGAAACTTCAGGTATTAAAGTTGTTCCCTTTGCTTTGATCTTCAACTTTTATGTTTGGAGTTTGTTGAAATTCGGCGTTTTGATGGAGGCGCGTGACGCCCACGCGCCGTCGGCTGTGGCTGCGCATGTAGGCGCGTCCGACAGTTCTGGTTGCTCCTATAGGCTTCCTAGGGTTGTTGTGGTTGCATGTAGGTGTTTTTTTGGTGAAGTTTACAGGTTTGAGGGTGGTGGCGTGTGGGGCCCATGCGCAACCGCCTGTGGCAGCGCGTCTGACATCCTTAAGGGTAGTGAGTTGTCTCAGGTTTATGTATTCATCGATACGAGCGTGTGAATATATAATTTGTCTGTTTTGGTTATCGTTTTGTGTGCGTAGTGTTTTGTCGAAGTTTATTTACTTTCAATTTCTACCAAAGGTAAATCCGTTGGGTGTTTTGGTGTGGTTGAAGGGTGATGGAGTTCATTTAAATGGTGGATGATTGTTTTGGAGGATTGGAATGTGACGTTCGGTTGGAATCGAGTCATTATTGCTTTTGTATGACACTAAGGTTGATTATATATATTGTTAGGTGTTTTATTGATCGACCAAGTGTTGAGGGCTTACCGTGTGACGGTGGATGACGCAACGGGATTTCGATGTGAGTAAATCTTACTAGGGTTCATATTGTATATTGTTTTTATATAGGATTATTTGGGTGCAATTATATTGTTGGTTGTGGATAGAATATTATGTGAGAATATTCGTGGGAATATGCATATATATATATATATATATATATATATATATATATATATATATATATATATATATATATATGCGTACGTTTATAATATACCGTCTATATATGTAAATCATTATCTGTATTAAATTTCATTTATTTTCATGATGACGTTTTCTTGGTGATATATTAAATCAAAAAAATTTTGCGTGATAATTTTATAAGTTATGATCGATTATATAAGTTTTGTTTCTAATAATAAGCTGTAACATCTTTTATTACATTTTACAATATGGACAGGAGATGGATGCATGGTTTATTCCAAAACACACACACACCATCGATCCCCGAAACCCTAAGAGCATCATTCACGTGATGACAAGCTCGTTTTCACGGCATTTCTGCGATCAGGGCATCCTATTTTTCTTTGGCTTATATATATTCTCTACCCCATGCATCCCACATTTGGCCCCTTCTTGCACATATCTCATAGATAATATGGGAATCTTTTTCATATAGTGCAGATAGACGTAGTGAGGCTAACGAAGCTGCGTTTGTCATTTAGGGTTTTGGTGTCTTTGTCGACTTTTGGAGCTAGGGAGTTGTTGATCGAATGGCATTATCACTGTTGTTCTTGCTTGCTAGGATTCCACTTATATATCGGGCCCTCTATCTTCTTGCTCGATCAGTCATCACTCTTTTCCTCTCCAGCTGCATCATTATCATCTTCATCATCCTTTTTTTCTCCTTACTCCTTTTCGTCTTAGATCTCACACTTCGAATTTCGACTCAAAAGAATGAAATTAAGGTAATAGCTATCTAGTAGGAAAGCCATGGGGTTGCATATGTTCGGATACTATTAGGATCGATTAAGAAATTAATAACAATTGCAACTTTGCATGGTGCACAGTTGGATCTGTTGATGCGCATGACAATTATAAACGAAGATTGAAATCCATCAATCGATTTTGATCTCGAATCCACGAGAAGAACTGGAATCCACCAGAAAAGTTAAGATAAACTCAAAGGGTTTTTATAAAATCAAGGTTATCGAATACAACTGATATAGTCTCCTTATATAGAAGCAAACAAACCCTAAGAAAACTAACAATGAAACCTAAAAGTCCATGAATTAAAATAAAATAAAGTCCAAAACAAATTAATTAAAATAAAACAAAACAAAATAATTAAAATAAAACTCGAAAAATAATTAAAATAGTCTTTTAGAAACCCAACGAACTTAGATGTCCGTAAATAATTTATCACGATCAAACGGTTCTCCAATCTTTATTTTTCGTCAGAAAGCGACCCCCTTTGTTCTACATATATCAGTCTCCTCCACTTCAAAAGAACTTGACCTCGAGTTCATCTTGAATAAAGAATAATAATTTGTAGAAAACAAACTCAATAATAAATCCAATAATTGAACCTGTGGTTTAGAAGACGTAGACTCTGCAAACTCTAAAGACACAATCATGAATCCAACACCATAGATGAGTTTTTCAAATGCAACTTGAGAGAATTCTTCTTGATTCCCAAAATTACATTCTTGAATGGCCTTTGGTTCTGGTTCTTGAAGAGTCATATGAGGCGAGGTTTCTTCAATACTGACAACCGAGTCAACATGAGCAAATTCTTCTTTAATCTGCAAAGTGATTTCTTCAACATTATTTTCACACACTTCAGGCTTTGCAGGCTTGATTGTAATCTTGTTCGACTCCTTCCTGAATAAGTACATCTCATCTTTACAATAACCACCGTTGACGCTTTCATGTCATGGTTTTCCACAAAACAAGTCACTATCATCCATATCAATTACATGGCAAGTAACATCATCGTTATAAAATTCTCCTATAGAGATGGAAACGTTACAAACTTTTGTCTCATGTGCATGCTCATCAATCCAAAATGGATTGCTCAACTTTACTGTCGGTAATTAAAGGGAATGAACAACCTTGCTGGCAACAAAATTTTCATGTAGATCACTATCAATTATTGTTGAACATACATTGTTTTTGATGAAACACATTCTGAAGTCATCGTAATCCGGTGAGGTAAATATCCAACGTTCCATGCTAGCTTCTTTTTGTCTCTTCTTCTTCTTCCTTATGTTTTTTTTTGTCGGGCGGGTCGGGTCGGTTTGATGGCTACCGGGTCAGGTCGGGTCAATGGTTACCGAGTCGGTCGGGTCAGTGGTTACCAGGTCAGGTAGGTATTTCAGGTTACCGGTTCGGGTTAGGTCGTCAGAATACCGAGTCAGGTTGTATCACTTTCAGGGTCGGGTCGACTGCAGAAAACCCAGTTTTTTTCCTGGGTTTTGCCAGCGTTGCTCTTGCCGAAAAGGGCTGATCGAGGGCGACATTAGGGTGGAGAGGCCGATGCTAGGCTAGGACACATGACGGATCAAAGAGAATTGACGAAGACGTCGATTCAGAGTGAGCTTCACATGGTGACGCTGAGATGAGCGGTTTGGCTGTTGTGGCCGCTTCCTTGTCTTGGGCCAGAGGCGCATGGCGGTTGACGAGGCTCGACTTCCTTCGTCGAGTCAGGTAGTGCGGTCTTGATCGGCGACGCCTGTGCTCTTCCTTCTTTTTTCGATACTGTTTTTTTTTGCTTCTGAATCGATCGATAGATCGCTCACCAGTTATCCACCAAACTCTGATTACCAATTGATGCAGTAGAATATAAAGGGATAGTAGATTGGAATCCACCAATCGATTTTGATCTCGAATCCACGAGAAGAACTGGAATCCACCAGAAAAGTTGAGATAAACTCAAAAAGTTTTTATAAAATCAAGGTTATCGAATACAACTGATATAAACTCTTTATATAGAAGCAAACAAACCCTAGGGTAATTAACAATGAAACCTAAAAGCCCATAGATTAGAATAAAATAAAGTTCAAAACAAATTAATTAAAATAAAACAAAACAAAATAATTAAAATAAAACTAAAAAATAATTAAAATAATCTTTTAGAAGCCCAACAAACTTAGATGTCTATAAATAATTTGACACGATTAAACGGTTATTCAATCTTTATTTTTTGTAAGAAAGTGACCCCCTTCGTTTTACATCACCATGAAATTAACTAGATAAACAATGTCAAAGTCATCGATTAATCGGTTTGGAGCTTGGACGACACGATGATCAGATTCATGTTTTTCCTTTCCAACAAATCCTACCGTGCCTGCTGCTGCAACAATCACTGTTCTGAAAGTTGCTTTAGATTAATTCATGCTGCATTTGCCTTGCAGAGTGCAAACTAATTCATAAGTTGCTGGAACACAATGTATGGATCCCAACAAAAGATATATATATATATATATATATATATATATATGTATATATATATATATATATATGAAGTTTGATTATATATCAAGCGTATACGGATTCGTTTGGTTTGTGAATACAAGTTTTTTCAACATCAATCTTACTGCGTTGATCTGATTGACTGATTGGCACGTAAACATATTTTTGACTCTCGCAATATTGTACAAGCCACGGTTCCTACATTGCATGAAAGACCGCGTACACGATATTATGAGGTGGTGAGGAGGGAGAAGGCAATGGTGGTTGAGGTGGGGGAGGAGATGAGGGACGTAGCATCATCAAATTGATAAAATCATTGGAAATATCAAAATAATCGTAAAATTAAGGTACCACATAAAACAATAGATGAAGCCGGTTCAATGATAAATTTCAATTGTAAAAGTATTTATAAGAAATCAGGCATACATAAATTTTTATAAATAGATAAACATAAAATAATAAGAAATTCTTGTATGCACAATGTGTATACATACGACACAATCTTAGTCATTTATGGAGTACAACAATTCTTATATTTGACCACTCATGTATCAATATTATATCCTCTAATCTCAACCGTTCATATATGTCATGTATATACATGACCGTGTATTAAGGATACTCCCTAAAACAATAGATAATCAAACTAAAAATACATCAAAACTAGTTTGTAAGTCTCGTGTAAAAATTCAAGAAAAGAAAAATTTATTCTAAACCGCTGCTCTCTAACCCTAGGAAGAGAGTAAACACAGGGGCAGTTCGCGCCTGTCAGGCTGTTCCCCGGCGTTGGTGACAATTTCTAGCCTCGTCCACGTATGTTAGGTTCGGTCGGATGGGTTGACGTGCTTGAGTTCTAGCTATGAAGACGAGATTGGCTGGTGTTGTCCTTCCTCTCTGTTGACATATGAACTTGGTCGAGCCGGGATGCAAGCGAGGTTTGGAGGTCGTTTGGGGAATATCGTGGGATACACAGAGGTGGGTGGATCTTCGGGATCAAGCAGTTTGAGTCCGGTCAATTTGATCGAGTGTGGATCTGCAAGGTTGAAGAGAAATGCTTGTTCTATGTTCGAATATTGACGTTTCTAGTGTGACGCGGAGGTCGATGACAGTTGGCGGTGAGTGGTTTTGGTCGGCTTTGCCGCCGTGGAAGACAACGTCTTGTTGTTGGTCTGGGAGATGTGGAGCGACGGTGGTGGCGATGGTGAGCCTGAGTTTTTAGGCCGAGAGTGTTGGGCTTTGCCATCTTGTCAAATCTTTGTTTGGGTTTTGGTTTAATAAAAGTTGGGTTAGGGTTCCTTTTGGGCTCTGGTTTGGTTTTTGTTTTATTTATAATCTTTACTGCTTTTATGTTAGACTCGACTACTTGTTGGTCTAGAGTATTTTTCTTAGTTATTGGCTTAGATCTTTAATTAGGTTTTCTAATGCTCTGGGATTACCCCCTCTGCATAAGGCTGTTTTGAAAGTAGTTAATATATAATAATAGGTTGATGACTTGTCCCTTCCTTCTTGTTCTTGGTGGCTGATTACTTTTCTCGTGTGCTAAACCCTAAATAGACAGTTTTTATCTCCATCAACGTTTTATCATCATCTAGTGTTTAAATTAAGCGGGACAAGTAACTTTGTCCGGTGAAGTTAGCATAGATCATTTGTTTTTTGAGGTTATTGTAGACGTTGACTTGCCGGTATCAATGCCTCCATACACCTTGCCGGTATCAGTGGCTCCGGCAATAACAAGACCAAAGGCCTCCATATATAGAACTTGTTTTACCTTACGTTCAGAGAGGAAAATAATTTTTTTTAACAAATCTACTTACAATCCCTTTAAAACGGTTCATAATTAGTTCTTCAAAATTTAAGAAATACTCCCAAAAAAATTATCGAAAGACTACAAAATTTACGATCTCCATGACTTCTTTCCCATTTAAGAAAGGAAAAAAAATTCCGGTGAGTGGAGATGGAGATTCTGTCTTGACTTGAAAGGGAAGAAAACCTGTTACTATACGACGGTGTCGGTTGGGCGGAGGGATCGTGCGGCGTGACGTGGCGAGAAATGATGGGTGGGAATCGGATCACGAACGGCGGTGCTTATAACAATATCGTGGGCCCACCCACCACTCAAGATTCTTTCTTTTGTCGCTTTCCCACTGTTCTCACTTTCCTTAATTTTGTTTCTTTTTCTAAAAATTAAGTTTTCACCCCACTTTTCTATTAAAATATCATATCTTCTCTATAGCCAAAATGTGCCTTTCGCTATTCTCTACTACCGGTACTAAAATAGATAGTCCTAAACTCTTAACCTCAAGGCGGTCAAGCCTTACCAGACCAAAATCAACAAGGCTGATTTGTGCTCGTTCTTGTTTGGAATTGAATACAATCATTTCTTTTCTTGTTACTCAAACTTATGACTAAATCGATAACATCAATTCAAACTGCTAGCATTAAGAGTAAACTCACGATCCTATATGTAAATCGAAGACATTATGCATGTTGAATCGCCTAAAACAACATTGCTATCCTCCATTGATCTTAGAAGCGTCTAGACAACGATTCGACATGTAAAGGTAACTGTTTTTGATTGAACCGGTCATCTGCGACGCATCATGTCATTTTCTCCTTATCACTCTCCTGTCTTCTTTCTCTGTTTAGGGTAATGCATGCGGTAGCATGGCGATAGCTGCAGGATGGTAGAGCTGCATCGCTATCATAATTGAGTATTTTTGGTCTGGTTGCGGTGCTAGAAGGACATGAAGTTGAAATCATTAGTGCAATGCACGGCATTGGCCAAAGCGTTTGTCGAATTTCGACCGTGTCCAACCCTAGTCAAGTACACTAAACGGCACTTCGGGTCCAGAAGGGGCCTTCCTTACGCACCACCATAAGCTTATACTTTTGTATGCTGGTACTGCAAAAGAATCTTTTGTATCTCATACGTTGTTGTGTCCCAAAGTCATCAGATACAATAACATAGCTTAATGGGTGTCCAATATGTGAACTATTCAATTAGATTATGATACAATGCTCAGTACTATACGTACTGTGTCTGTGTGCAATGTTCATGTACTTGCATTCTTGTTTATCATGTCTCTCACATGCCCCTATGACAAGGAGACATGTTTCTTTCCTGTATCAAATGTTTGAAAGCTTACCTGTGGATTCGATGCAGTTATGCCATGCTTATTCCAAGGAAAATGCAGAATGCAATCCATCTCAGTGGTTAGCCATTCACTTATATTGGTATTGGCACCGGCAACCAGGTTGTGTTTTCTTGTCTCGGTTTTGAAAAGTGGTCCAGGAATGCGGGATTCAAACTATGGGTATGGTACAACAGTACATGCTCAAGTTATAATCCCCACAGAAGCAGTAAGGGTGATACTCTCAACTCCAGAATACAAAGAAAACAAGGGTAAAGAACCATTATGCTATAATAATGCTAAGCCGCTAAAACCTTTTTAAAATGAAAAGCGTAAACATGTTAAATGACACTGAAAACCTGAGTTCTAAACTTTGAGCAAATGAGAGAAAAGTTCATCAAAATTTCTACTTTCATTTTCAGAAAGATGTTCAGAACATAGAGAATATAATTGCTATGAAGAGGAAGTTGTCCAAAAATGCCCTTTTCACTTTAGGCACAACTCAGCATTGTTCTATTCAATCCTGTCTTTGATGCTGTCAAAAGCAGTTAAAAGCTTTGAGAGTTAGAGGCCAATGAACAAATCAACCTCCGAGAGCTCTTAGCATGTGATCACAGATTCTATTCTCTTCTTATCCGATGGATCCTTCAGGGGAAAGAAACGCAATAAAACCAGGTTAGCCTGGTTAAAAAAGGACAAAAGAGAACCAAGATGAAATGGAGAAAACAGTAAATGATGAGCTGCTTGGAAGGTTGATTTAGCTATAGCCTATGACAGACTCAGTTGGGGTTTTATTCAACAGGTTCTATATGAAACTAAAATCCCTCATAGTTTAGTGAAATTAATCATGAGCTGCATTACCAACACCAACTTCCAGATTTGTGTCAATGGAGAATTAACTGATGCTTTCAAAGCTCATACAAAGCGATCCTCTTTCTTCCTACATTTTTGTCTTGTATATGGAAAAAATCTCTCACCTTACTAATTGTGTTGTTAGTATGAGACACTTGAAAGCAGTTAGTGCCTCTAAGTCTGGGCCTAAGGTTTCACACATTTTCTTTGCTGATGACTTAATGCTTTTTGCTGAGGCTTCCTCTCACAAGCTCACAATCTTAAGAACTACCTAGATGCCTTCTGCTCTCTCTGGTCAAGCTTTGAGCTTTGAAAACTCTTTCATTTTCTGCTCTCCTAACATTAGTAAGAATCTAGCCTCTGAGATCAGTAGAGTTTGTGGCTCTCCCTTGACTGACAACTTAGGAAAATATCTTTGCATGCCTCTAATTTATTATAGAGTTAATAAGTATACTTATGAAAGCCTTTTTGATAAAGCTCAAAGTAGACTTGCTGGCTGAAAAAGTGAAGTGCTAAGTATGGCTGGGAGAGCCACATTAATCCAATCTGTTACATCTTCCACCCCAATCCACCCCAATCTATGTAATGCAGACTGTCAAGCTCCCCATAAGCCTTTGTGACAGGTTGGATAAGCGTAATAGAAACTTCTTTTGGGGTGACACTATGGAAAAAAGGAAGATTCATCTGGTGAACTGGGAGACTGTGTGCCAGCCTAAAGGTCTTGGTGGTTTAGGTATAAAGAAAACTTGTGACATGAATTAGGCAATGTTTGCCAAAGTTAGCGGGAGACTTTATCAAAAAGATCCTGGTTTATGAGCCTCCATTTATAATGCAAAGTATATGAAAAATTGGTGCATTGCTGATCCTAAGCTTACTATTCCCTCTGACTGTTCTCATACCTAGAGAGGCATAGTGCATGGTGCTAGTTTGGTTACACTACCAGAACAACCATTTTAGCCGACGAAATTTTTTCGTCGGCTAAACCTTAAATTTCGTCGGCTAAAGTCTTAGCCGACGACACGTCGTCGGCTAAGAAGTCGTCGGGTAAAATCCGTCGGCCAACACTATAGCCGACGAAATTACTGTTCATCGTCGGCTAAAGTCATTTATTTAGCCGACGAATAAATTTTTCGTCGCTTAATTTCTGGACTTTAGCCGACGAATTTTAATAAAATTCGTCGGCTATAGCTATTTTTTTATTTTTTTATTTCACTTTAGCCGACGAATTTTATTAAAATTCGTCGGCTAAAGTTATAATTTTATAATTTTTTTTATGTAATTATTATTTTTTAAAAAAAAAATTTCTTTTTTTTTAAATTTTAGCCGACGAATTTTATTAAAATTCGTCGGCTAAAGTTATAATTTTATAATTTTTTTTTATGTAATTATTATTTTTTTAAAATTTATTTCTTTTTTTAATTTTAGCCGACGAATTTTATTAAAATTCGTCGGCTAAAGTTATAATTTTATAATTTTTTTTATGTAATTATTATTTTTTTTAAATTTTTTTATTTTTTTTTAATTTTAGCCGACGAATTTATGGTATTTCGTCGGCTATAGTTTTTTTTTTTTTAATTTTTTCATATTTTTTTTAGAGAAGTAGGAGAGGAAGGAGGAGAAGAGGAGAAGAGGAGAGGAAGGAGGAGGAGAAGAATTTAGAGAAGTAGGAGGAGGAGGGATTTGAAGGAGGAGGAGAAGAGGAGAGGAAGGAGGAGAAGAATTTAGAGAAGTAGGAGGATGAGGGATTTGAAGGAGGAGGAGGAGGTTAGGAGAGGGAGGAGGAGGAAGGAAGATGAAGAGGAGGAGAAGGTTAGGAGAGGGAGGATGAAGAGGAGGAGGAGGGAAGATGAAGAGGAGGAGGAGGAGGGAAGGAGGAGGGAAGGAGGAGGAGGAGGGAAGATGAAGAGGAGGAGGAGAAAAATGAAAGATATAGAAAATTTTAAACTTTAGCCGACGAAATTTCGTCGGCTAAAGTTTAAAATTTTAGTCGAAAAATTTTAAAAATCCCCGCCAAAAAATTTGAATTTTTAATTAACTTTAGCCGACGAAATACCCTAATTTCGTCGGCTATAGTTATTTATTTTATTTATTAATTTAACAATAGCCGACGAAATACCCTAATTTCGTCGGCTATAGTTATTTATTTTATTTATTTATTAATTAATTTAACCTTAGCCGACGAAATACCCTAATTTCGTCGGCTAAAACCCTAAACCCTATACGTAGAAGCTTCAAACGAAAAAAAGTCGTGAAATAAGATATGACCGGAATGGTGAAATACGTCTATACTTGAAAAATCACGTAATTCCGGTAAAGTCTCGGTACCGATAATTGTGGTTAACTCAATTTTCCATTCTTTCTCCCTAGAGGTAGCCCTATCTCCGGTAGTTATTTTTCATAAAATTTTTATACCACTGGTTGCGTCTCATCGATTTGAAACTATTTTCAGTTGAAGGTCCGGGCAAAATACGTAATTTAGACGGTCAAATGACCGTTTCCGTGCATTAAGGGGTTTGACTTACGTGATTGACCGTAAGGATCGAGCCCTTAACGTTGTCAGATTAAGTTAAATTTTTTCCTATATACATATTTCAACATAATGATCATATCTGACGGTCGGAATTTTGTTTCTCAACTTTGATCATCGGAATCACAACATGCGTACTAATGTTGTATAACTTGTTTACTAAGCTTTAAGTAAATGTTTCATTTCTAAAACAAACTGTACGTAGAAACTTCAAACGCAAAAAAGTCGTGAAATAAGATATGACCGGAATGGTGAAATACGCCTACGGTTGAAAAATCATGTAATTCCGGTAAAGTCTCGGTGCCGATAGTTGCAGTCAATACAATATAGAGGTTTGACTTACGAGATTGACCGTCTAGATGAAGTTCTTAAATTTATCAGATAAAGTTGAATTTTTTACCAGAGATATATTTCAACATATTGATGATATCTGACGGTCGTATTTTTGTTTGTGAATTTTGATGACCGGAATCACAACATGCCTACTATTTACCATTATTTATCTATACGGGAAGGCCTATCATGGAGGGGTAAATGTCTCAAAATTTTTAGATGGACAGTTGCGTCTCATTATGGTGAGTGTTTGTTGTGTTGAAGGTTCGGCCAAAATACCTTATATAGGCGTAGATATGGACATTTTCGTGTATTAAGCGTTTAGAAAAACATCATTTTGAAGCCTTAAACAAACTCGGATGCCCAAAAAAGCCTATATGTCATGGCAAAGCAATGAGTTTTACTCCTGGGCCCGTTCTGCTTCCAGATTGGTATCACAATAGCCAATCGGACACCGAAATATCCGTAGTGCAATTTTATAACTAAAAGTTACTTTAGCCGACGAAATACCCTAATTTCGTCGCCTAAACTTAGTAGAATTTCGTCGGCTAAAGTTCACATACTATAGCCGACGAAAAAAGCACTTTAGCCGACGAAAAAAAAAATCGTCGGCTAAAGTGGACTTTAGCCGACGAAAAAACCACTTTAGCCGACGAATTTTTTTTTCGTCGGCTAAAATCCCACTTTAGCCGACGAAATTTTAACTTAGCCGACGAAAAAAAAAATCGTCGGCTAAAGTGGACTTTAGCCGACGAAAAAAAATTTCGTCGGCCTGTTAATTTTTTTTTCGTCGGCTATGATACTTATTCTGGTAGTGTTAGGAAAAATCTTAAATGGCATGTGGGAGATGGGAAAAGTATTTGGTTTTGGCATGACCATTGGGTGATGGATTGTCCTCTCACTAATTACTCTCTGCCTGATATGGTGATTGTTGCTGAAGCTACTGTTTGTGATTTCTGGTGTGACACTGGTTGGAATATTCCCCTCTTGAAGGTAGTCCTTAAATCTGTTGTTCAGCATATTATCAATGTAGCTACTGGCTTTGAGAAAGGTGTCCCTGATCAACATATTTGGAAAGCTACGTCTAACGAGCTATTTTCTGTTAAGTCTGACTTTTCCTTATTTTTTTATCATGTTGATGCCCCAACCCTATCTGGTACTGTGTATGGTATTTAAAGTGCCATTCTAAAATTAAAACCTTCTTATGGACTGTGATGCATAAGAAAATCTTGACCAGTGTGCAAAGAATGAGAAGAGGTTTCTCTACAAATCCTACTTGCCCTATTTGTAATGCTGCTGATGAGACCCCTCCTACACTTATTCAGAGATTGTCCAAGAGTCAAGGTCATTTGGAATCTTTTTACTAAACCTGGTACTATCCTTAACTCATTCTCCCTTGACTGGAACAGTTGGATGACTACCCAGCTTCACTGCCACAACAACATAAAAAGCCCTATCAAATGGAATACTCTTTTTGTGCTTATTTGCTGGCATTTGTGGAAATGGAGAAATAAAGCTGTCTTCGAGCCTCATTTTATTATGCATGTGTGTCATGACAAAGTTATTTGGGACTATATCCTTGATTGGACCAGCCCTCAAGCCAAAGCTAAGGCCAACTTTGTGCTAAACTATACAATGTTTTCCTGGAGCAAACACCCCCCCTGAGAATTGAAGTAAGCTCAATGTAGATGCAACTCGTGTGACTAGCAGTAACAAGTTTGGTGTTGGGGGTGCCATTAGAGACCAGTTAGGTAACTGGTTACTTGGATTTCAAGTTAACTTAGGCATTGGTGAAACTTTAGATGCAGAAGCTTAGGGCCTATACTATGGTATCAAATTGGCTGTTGACAATCAGATTAAGAAGTTAGAAATTGAAATTGATTCTGCTGTCTTGGCTCAGTTAATGCAGCAGTCATATGTTGGATTCCAACCCCTTGGTTCCCTTATTGTTGGATGCTTCTCTGATGCTAAAATTCCAGAATGCCAAACTCAATCATGTCTTTAGAGAGTGCAACATGGTAGCTGATGCTTTGGCTAAAAATAACACTACTCATGAGTTAGGATTGATCATTTTTGATGATGTGCGTATGCATGCTGTTTATGTTTTCGTGGATGATCATGCTGGTATTTCAAGAGCTAGGAAAACTGGTGTTTGTTCCGGTTTGTAGTTCTTTTTCTTTTTGCTAGTGCCTTTAAGGCCTCTCTTGTAACAAAAAAGAAGAAGTTAGCTTACTATTAGACATATAGGATTAATTCTTTGGCTTTAAGGTAGATCAAGGATCCATGTAATTGATTTTCTTTTAACACTCGATCTTAATCCACCCATCTAAAGTCTTTGAAAACAAGACTACTTGCTCAAAGCATCATAGCAGAAAGAATGCTTACCAGTCCAACTGAGTAAGAGATGTCATTAATTATACAAGCTACTTAAATATAAGCATGTGTAACTAGCTAGAAAGTTGATTTGATTAACATACTGAGCACTTCGGAATAACCTGAACCACCAAGGTATTTCTTTCCACAAGCTTAAATGTGCAAATATCACCACAGTTGATGTGATTATCACGTCTAAAATTCGCCCACCCTCCACAGAGTGTAACAGTACCTTGGGCACTGACGACTCGCGCTTTCCATTTCTGTCCGTTTGAACTTCTGACCACATTGTAGGTGCCCAGATGAAGATGCTTCCTACTGAAGTCTAATGGAACTTTCTGCATGGTTTTGCATACCAAATTTTTAAAAACACCAATCAGAGCAGAAAATTGATTAAGGCCACATAGATACAACCATACATGGTTGCGCAGCTCAAGTTGGATGGTATTATAAGGCAGAAAGAGGTTCTATCGCATAAACAATAATGTCTAAACTAAGTCTAACATGGTTTCTTTGCAGCTTAAACTTTAATGAAAAAAAAAGTAAAAGATTAGCTGCTTACCAAAGCATAACAGAACTCCGGGATAGTAACTGTAAAAAAGGGAACTCCGAATTGGGTCCCCTTTGTTAATTTCTTCAAGTTCACTGGACTGGCAACTTGGAATGTTTCCAACAGCAGCTTTACATACAAAAACAAACATATCGATTAAGCTCTATTGTATGATTACAAAAATAAAAATAGTCTTGACTCATGACTAATTCCAGTAAGTAGTACTACTAGTATGTATCAATTAGCAACATTGACGACGTTATATACCTGAATCGTTAGCAAACGCCAGAGTTTCATCCTGTATTTTGGTATCAGGAAAGTCGATCCTCTAAATATGATTCTTGTCAAATATCTGTATACTAAATTGCATACGTCCATCATATCTGACTATCAAGAGCTCACCGTCACCAATGGAGTGATCTTCTAAAAACTCCCTCCAGCCTTCCTTCAGATAAATATTGGTTCCAGTTTGATGTACTCTTATGTTCCATGCACAATGTGACGAATCTTTTATCTTCAAAAGTGCCAGCTCTGAGAGTTCATTTAATATATGCTTCTGAAACTCTTGTGGGATAATCTTCAAAAAAAGAAAAAGCAAAATCTTCAGATCATTCCATATTTCCATTGATGATAATTTTCATCATATAACATCAGTTATTGACTTAGTGTTAAGTTAGTCATTTAGCAACCTAAAAGGAGCTAGCAGTCAACAACACTATCGGAAATGAAGGGTTCAATAATCAAGCTTGGTATGTAAGAAGTAGTATACAGTGCATTACATAAGCATATCTGGTAGTGTTAAACTTTTGTTCTTCTAACGAGATAGCCCATTCTATAAACTTAGGTACTTGTTCCAACTAGCAAAAACTAATTAGATCTAGTGAGTTGTTACCAACTCAGTCTTCCTTAAGCCTTTAAATTGAAGACGCACACTTGTAAAGATCAGAAGGAGCTAACTTGATTCATTTTCAGTTTCATATTCCCATTTTGCAGAGTAACAATTGCAAACACCAGATATGCAACAACAAAAAAGAAAATTGTGATGCTTCTCACTTCTTAAAGGCTGAAGGTTTCATCTTCCTATTGAAAATGTGGATACTTGTACAAGTTCTTTGGTTATTATTGGACAAAAGAGAAGAAGAGAGAATAGATACAGCATTATAATTAAGCCTGTACGACTCATCGGAATCTGGAGGCCAAAAAAGTAAATACCTTTTCATTTACACGGTGCAAAATATTAATTGAACACAACTACTGCCCTGCATATTTTACTGAATTCAGATACTTAAATTGTTTGGTTTTTATTTTCCTGGTAAATAATTCAAGTGCTTTTCTGATGCTCAAAGACACCTTGATTCAAGTCTGTGTAGTCATAATCAAACTGTGCTGTTATTTATATGTACCCAGAAGCCATGGGTAGTCCATGTGACATATGACAGATTTACCATATGAATTTATAGTTCCCCAGTGGAAGATACAAATCAGCCTAGTTTTTTTCGTTTTATTTCCCTTTTGGAATGACAATGATGGATGGAGCCTAGCAAAACTACTGAGATGCATCTATCAGCAAAAGATTCATAATAATGTGTATAAGTGTAAAGAGCGATCGACTTCAATTGTTCATTGTCAACAGTTAGGTAGCCCTCTTTACTACAATATTCTAAGTTCCAATTTCATGGCTGTAAAGAGAAGTGAGATTGTATTATCAACAAGTAAAACCACATGATAACATAATAAAGCTCTGATGAAGACCTTAATCTGATCAATGAATTTAATCATAATCCATAGAGCTTAAAAGAAAATGGGTTTTTGAAGCTACTTTTCTTTGGACTGATTGCCCTTATTGGCATGTCTTGTTTTGCTGCTTAACAAAGACATGGAAATGTAAGACTATTTTGCGCTTATCAGATACTGAGATTGGCTATTCCACTAGAGTAATTAAACGATGACTTAGACTCTTAGGCAACTTCTTGTGTGAAACTACAGTTCAAATTGCCTAGTAAATGTCTGATAGAATTCTAAAATGTGCAGGTACCAAGTAATCTCAGAGTACTCAGCTTACCATTAGTCTATATAAGGATTCTTTGGTTTGGCTTTTAGGTAGATCATGGATCATATTTAACACTTAGTTTTATACCTCCCATCTAAAGCATTTGAAAAAAAAGACTACTTAATTAAACATCACAGCAAATACAATGCAAACCAGTCCAACAGAGTAAAACACATCATTATACAAGCCACTTAAATACTAGTATTTCTTTTTTGAATGAAAATACTAGTATTTCTAATAAGGTAGAAAACTGTGAACGACATACTGATCACTTCGGAACAACGTGAACAACCAAGGTCTTTCTTTCCACAAGTGTAAATGTGCAAATATCCCCGCGTGTGATTTTATTAGCACGTCTAAACGCCACCCACCCTCCAGAAAGTTTAACCGTATAACAAGAAGGGACAACTTTCACTTTCCATTTTTGGCCCCTTGAATTTTTGATCACAATGTTGTAGTAGCCCTGACAAAGATGTTTCTTACTGAAGTCTGTTGGAACTGACTGCATGGTTTTGAAGCCAAAATTTTAAACAACACCAATCAGAGCAAGAAATGATCAAGGCTACATAGTATACATTGATTGTGCAGCTCAAGTTGATGGTAATAAAGGCAGAGAGTTAGTTAACTGTGCCTAGAATCTATAACATTAATAATGTCAAAACTAAGTCTAACATGTTTCCTGGTTTCATTGCAGCTAAAACATTGAAGCAAATAACGTATAAGATTAGCTTGCTTACCACATTATAATTTTGAGTCTGAATAATACTTGTAAACGAAGGGAACCCAGAATTATGCGATGTAGCAGCTTCCTCTTCTATATCCTCTTCTTTGATTTCTCTCGGTTCAGTGGACTGGCAACTTTGAATGTTTTCAACAGCAGCTTTACATAAAAAAAGTACTGACATGAGGTTATTTCCAGTAGGTAACATGTAATTAGCAACATTTTAATCATCTACCTGAATGGTTGCACAGTTTTGCCCTTCCCCCAGGTCTCTTAGTGTTGTCAGCTCCAGTGGATTTTTCTAGAAAATTGTTTCTCATGCATCCCGTCTCGTCAAAGATTTCTATAGTAAAATGCATAGCTCTCTCATACCTAAATACTAAAAACTCATAATCGCCCAAGGAGTTATCGTTTATAAACTTCCGCCATCCATCTTTTAAATATATCTCCCCCTCTATTTGATTCACATGAACAATCCATGAACACTTTGAAGAACTCCTCAACTCCAAAGTTGCCGTTTCAGAAAGTTCATTTAACATGTGCCTTCGAAACTTGGGTGGGATTCTCTACAGAAGTCAACGAACAGAAAACGGAAACTAAAAGTTTAGCTCATGCAATTGATATAGGCAGTAGCAAATGGCAAACGTGAACATACAGAATGTGTGGATTAGGCCTAATAACAAGACACTCATAAGTCACAATTAAGTAATAATTTACACAAGAAACGACAAGTTATATAGTTGGATAGCCTTCTGGATTCTACTTAACACAAAGGAAAACAAATTGTCCTATATCTTAGGATTCTTGGCCAATATCAGCTAACCCATTCTAAGACTATTAAACCCACAAACAAGAATACGAAGCTAAATCCTTTTCTGCCTCAGATTTTTATTGTGTATGTGAAACAAGTTTCTGAAGGGATTAATCACAATCAAGACACAAGATCTAGCATGGTTATATGTTCAGTACCCAAAAGAAAAACAAGAAAGGATGCTAACTAAACAAAGCAGTTTTTCCTTTTTCACCCAAAAACATTAACAAAACTGTAAATTTGTATGGATGGAACAATTTGGGTCAGATTGATGGCCTCCTAAATCCTAGTATAACCGTGGTTCATACATCTGAAGACAAAGACCAAAACATATACATGCTGATATGATCAGGTTTACAAGAACCCCATTTGCAGTGACTCCACAAGATCACAAACATTCAGAACAAAATGGCAGAAATTGAAGACAAGGTGTAGAAGGGCTTGAAATTACCAGATCATCAGTGTTAAACCCAGTTATGATAATCTTGAAGAAGGTAGGCTCCTTGGATGCTCTCCTCTCCATTTTGGTGTCTCATTGGGCAGCAAAGACAGAAATGCTGAAGACTCAAAACTTTCACTCAGTTGTACACAAGTAAAGAGGAGGTTGTATACAATTATAAAGCTGAGTACTGTTCACTTGGGCAAAATCAATGGTCCAGGTTGAAATGAATGAGAGTCACCCTTTTAGGTTTGAGCCAAACAAGCTCATCAGAGAAGTTGAGACAGTAGTAAAAGACTGGCACTGCAATTGCTTGCTTGTTCTAGTAGACAACAACTGTATATTTCAGAGCATTAACACCATCTATAACTGAGAAGTCAGAGAAATGGCAAATTCAAAACTCTGTGTCAGTCCAATTTCAAACTCTAGAGTGCACCTACTAGTTATTACTAACGAGAGCTAAATGAAAGTGGCTTTTTCTTAAGCACCACATATTTAGTTAATCATAATTTGCAATTTTCAATTTGGAGTGCAATGTACAGATCAATAGAATGTAAGAGCTGTGCTCACTCTCAGAGAGTGCATGTAAATCTCCAAAAATCCAAGAAAAGAAAATAAAGGAGACATAAAATCGAAATAAACACCTCTTTGGTATCACCTCTGTGCAGTTGCTTAATGCAAGAATTAGGTACAGGAAATGGGTACAAGGTAATAAATAAGAATGCAGCTCTAGTCATCTCTATACAACCTATAGTTGCAGTGCTTTCCACTCCATCATGGAAATATTTCATAGCAACCATATATGAAAAAACCAGTTGCGAACCATCCAAACTTAGGATTAGGAAACATAAGCGAAACCCTAAACCATTTATGAAAAAAAAACAGTAGCAAATCATCCAAAAACTTAAGCAGCATGCTCCAATATTCATAATGCAAAGAAATAAAAATGAGATCATTATCAAAGAATACAAGTCCTGATTCTTAGACAATAATCAGTCAGCAAATCTCTTGACGAGGAAAACAAACGAGGGTGTTCAGCGACGGCCGCAAAGTCTCACCCTTGAGGCTTAGGGGGTAGCACAGCCACGTAACATACCAAACAGAGCAGAAAAGGTTACAATGGATTGTTATATAATTTAATGAAACGATTGAACAAAAATCTGAAGATAGCATAATTTTATTTCTCATTGCACAACTTGTGCTCCATATTTAGGGTAAAGCGTTGGTGTGCTAAAGAAAGTTCGGCGTCTAAGATTTATAACAAGGAGATCCAGCAAAGGTTGCCGACCTGTTTTCATAAAACAAGGGCAGCTTCACATCCGCTGCTTGGGACATAAATACAAGTTTGAAAATTTATCACATACAAATCTACCAATTATCACTATTTAGTCTATTTTAGTTCAAGCAAAGATTATCTGCCAGCATATTGCAGAACAAAATTCAGCAACACATCTCATCCAGGGCCATTCAATTACAGTATTTCATGGACCTATGGAAAAAGAATAAAAAAGAAACTAATTGATACCAAACAAGAGAACTCTCCCAAAACCTTCAAGTCCATGGCTCAACTGTTGATGCATTGATCATCAGATATGAACATAGATCAAAAAGGTTGTCTAACAAGATATTCTTATACTTCAAGGCTAAAATATGATGCTATGCAACACACAGATGGCATGTGAAAGCAAATGAGAAAATTCATTCCAAGAAAGAAAAGATAAGGATAAAAACAGAGCATTCGTAGAAGACATCCTTGATCAGCTATAACTTCAGTTTTGAGAACCAAAAGGTTCTGTTGGAGGGGCTGAAACATCTCCTACATTCCTGTCACCAGTCCTTACAGCTTCAGAAGCCGACGACTGGTCTGCATACCCATTGGTAAGTGGCTGTGACTGCTGATCTGGCTGATGCTGTGACTCCCCATTGGCAGGAGGGTCTGGCTGAGCATACCCACCTTGTCCATATGATGCTGGCTGAGATGCTGCAGAAGCATCTTCGGCTGGCTGCTGCTCTCCATAACTTTGTTGGTAATATCCTGCTTGAGCGTGTGGTTGGCCTGTGCTGCTCGGATGAGACCAATACCCAGATTGTGGGGTTTCCGTTGGTTGGCCATAAGGAGGTGCATATGCAGAAGATGGCTGAGTCGTTTGTGCAGAAGAGCTGCCATCTTGGCTTGATGACACTGCAGGTGGGCCATATCCAGAAGTTGCGTATTGTTGCTGATCAGATGCTGGGGCATGACTAGAGAAGTTATGTCCATAATTTGGTGGCTGTTGACCGTAACTCTGATCATAACTTGGAGGTTGCTGAGCGTAACCCTGATCATAACTTGGTGGCTGCTGAGTGTAACCCTGATCATAACTTGGTGGCTGCTGCGCATAACCCTGAGATGTCTGATTGTAGTAGGCGGGATTTGGGGGAGCTGACCCCATCGGTGGTTGTTGTCCATAATAATTGTATCCACTGCTATCCTGAGGTGGCTGAGTTGGTACCTGGTTTGACTGATCCCAACTTGCTACCTGGGCTGGATAGTTACCATAGTATGAGGTAGGTGCCGTAGGTGTACCATAACCTCCGGGCTGTGTGTACCCATAATGAGGCTGCTGTTGCTGAATTGGAGGTTGTCCAGGCGGGGCCCAATTACCAGAAGGGGGATAGGAGGGTTGATGCATATAGCTATTGGTTCCAGATGCGTTTAATAAACGCTTCTGCAGGAAGTGATACAAAAGGTGTTGAGCAACCATTCACAAACGACAAGGGATATAAAAATACAAATAAAAACATACTAAAGTTAGAGAAAAATTTAGAACATGAAGAAAGGAATAAAAATGAATCCACCAAATAACCTTCCAATCCATAAATCAAAAAGTTTCTTTCAAACAGCTTGTATTTTTTCTTCCAAGATTTTGTAACAGTTCCAATAGCAATGCTAATTTCAACGAAACCCATAATGCTAATACATTCTTCTCTTCCATTAAAGAGGAAGGCGACCCGAAACAAAGCTTTCCAAACTACCTTTTCTGACCATAACAAAGTACAGTGTACAAACAAGGTTTGGGACCCTGAAACTACTGCTTTAAGAATTTTACCCAAATTACACAAACGTTAGTGGTCAACCTTTTACTAAACACCAAAAAAACCATCTGATAAGCTCTGTATATTTCTCTCTCAAATTTGTTCTTGAAGAGTAATTAAAGACCCCATTTTTTTCCAGATCTAAAAGAATGCAAGCAAATGTACCAACACTTGCCAGTTTAATTACAAATATCAAATTGTTTTAGACCAAGACACGGATGCAGAACAAGACCACCAGACGAAAGCTGAGATGTGATCCCAAAATTCTGCACAAGAGATTACCTATACAACTCATTTCTCTAGGCATAGCATTTCATTTATTTCACAAGTTCACAAAATCATTATTGAACTAAAAGGAACAGAAGAAAAAACGTTGGGTCAAAAGAGGCACGTTTGATGACTCACCCCACTGATTACTTCGTTCACCAATTCTTTGGCTGCCTCAATTTGCTCTTGCCCTCCATTTATATATACTGATCTCTCAGTTGATGTATCACCAGGAGGAAGGTGCAAAGGTACAATCTGAAAAGGACGACTATATATTAAATACAATTTAAATACGATAAAAGTACACGTGAACAAAATGTGTGCATGGATTTTTCCATTTATATGCTCCTACACAACTTCTGGTCATCTATTCGAAAAACCCGTAATGTAAATAAAGGCATATGCTGTCAAAGGGTCTTGAGTCACAGAACAAAACAACTGGTTTTCAGAACCATTAATGATATCGAATTCTAATAACACAATAGCATCCATACATTATGTGAGCTCCTAATTCTTGCAACCTATTAATACTATCCAAACAAAAGTAGCAGCATTGCATATATGATCAAGTGTTGTCAAAAGTATCCTTGAAGTTTCCATGAGGTTGGCAGATTACTAAAAAATATGTGTCACCAATAACGAATGGATTAAGAGAATACATCAGCAGCAGTTCACATAATATTACAATATAACAGTCCCAATAATGTATTTTAATCCCCTTAAAATACCAACCTGAATGCGAGCTCCTGACTTGGCTTGCATATTCCTGATAGTCTCACCCCCCTTGCCAATAATCAAAGCAACCTACAAGAATCATTAGCACCAACCACAACCATCAGCATCAGCCTCAATGGAGACAGAGAGAGAGAGAGGAGGGCATTCCTACCTTATTGTTTGGAACTTTCATGACAAACTGTTCCCCTCCAGCTTGCATCGAGTTAAATCCCTGATTTGTAGGTGGAGCAGAGCCCCCTGCATCTGCCTGTAAAACATAAAAATCAGATTCTATATTAAGGGAAAAAAATTGAAGCATAAAATATCAAGAAACTTAATGCTGAAAAAAAAGTTTAAACATAATTTTACCTCTGCTATTACATCATTGATAAGTTGTTCTGCCCTACTAATCTGTTCAGAAGTACCCGTCAACTCCACATCTCTTGTTAGAGAATTAGGATTGGCTTCTGAATCCCTGGTTATCTGGATTTTTGCCCCAGACTGTAACTGTAGTTGTCTTATCGTTTCTCCTTGCTTTCCAATAATTACACCAACCTGTAAGATGGAATAACAGGAGATAATTTTAGTATTACAGAAAGAACCATATGGGTATTATACCACGAACAAGTCAGTAAGGCAGCAAGAAAGCATGAGGTACCTTTCCATTTGGAATATCTATTTTCTTGCTGGTGCCTGAACCATAAGAGTGTCCTGTTTGTGCAGTGAACACTGAAATAACGTGTTAGTTAAGAAACCAAAGATTAGACAATTGTTTCATGCAGTTCTATCTGATCAGGATCGAAATATTTATCTATGAACATAACATCAACGCATCTGAAATAAACACACCTGGATTTAAACTAATGCATTAAAGGAAATCACCAGCGACGTTATCTTAGCTACTAAATGAATTAAAAAAAAGTTAAACAGCAAATGTGTTATGTTTCCTTTTTTCTTCTTCTCTTTATCGAAAAGTAAACAAAAGAGTACCGGTTCTATTAACTCCTAAAAAGCTAGCAGTCAAGCATTGAAAGACTTCATAATTCAAAAAATTGAGGATCACAAAACTCAGACACAGAGCCACACTTCTCTTCAGCCATTCACTTAGCACATTCCCCTATTTGTTGCCCAGATACTCTAGCCCTCTTTCAAATACTATTATCGACACTATTTTCATCTGTAACCAGCCAGCCAATGCTCTTCAAAAGATTGAGCTTTCAAGGAGTAGGCCTAAGCTTTAGGATCCTGAGTCTTAATCCATTCACTAACTATCTCCTAAAATCCCAAAACCGAAAGCTTCAATGGCTAAGGAGCCGTATTGGTCCCGGTACTCCTTCAATTTCAATAAATCTTAAGCTAGGGTCAGCTCTAATTTTCTCTTCTTATCAAGTTTTCAATTTCAATTTGGAGATTAAGAAATAGTGAAAATCAATTACAAGAGATGAAACTACAAAACCCCAACTGTAAATAGCCAGCCAATGCTCGTTGAAAGCTTGAGGTTTCAAGGAGCTGGATTAAGCTTTAGGATCCTAAGTCTTAATCCATTCGCTAACTATCTCCTAAAATCCCAAACCTGAAAGCTTCAACGATTAAGGACACGCATTCTTCCCGGTACTCATTCCCATTCAAACCTAAAATCTCCATAAATCTTGAGCAAGGTTTCAGCTCTAATCTCTCTTTCTCATTCAGTTTTTCAATTTCAATTCCGAGATAAAACAATAACAAATACCAATTACAAGAGTTTAAACTACAAAGCCCTAGAAACGCAGAGTCAAATTGAGGGGATAGAAAGAGCACCAACCAGGATAGGCGGGAGCGGAGTAGACGGGGTTGGGCTGGAACGACTCGTCGTCGACTCGGGGGCGCTTCGACTCGGCATTGGTGACAAGCCGGGCGGCGATTTCCTGAGCTTTCTGCTTCGCGAGAAGGATACTCATATCTTCCGGTTCCAGCTTGCGCTTTGCACTGTCGCCGGCGGCGGTCTCCGGCCGTCGATCTTGCTCTTCCGTCATCGTCTCTCGCCGGCGAAATTGGAAGAGATAGAAAGAGAGAGAGGAGCTCTGAGAGAGAGAGAGAGAGGAAAGAGGAGGGGAGGGAAGGAGTTGGTGGTAGATTACATAGGGCTCTCGGGGATTTGATTGAATGTTATAAAGACCCCAACACGGCACCGTTTGGTTGTCCGCGCAGTTCTACACAGGCACTGTTAATTACGTCTTATTCTATGACCAAAAAGAATTTGGAGATCCAAAAACAATTGACCGAGGAGAATTGATTACTGTAATGAGTTTAGAGGTAGGGTGCTTTATAGTCTTTGAAATGATGATTTTTTCTTTTTTACATTAACATCTTATGACCGTTCAGATGGTTAGATAGTGACTACGAAATTTATGGTCGATTATTATTGGATTTAAATTTAAAGGTGCAGAGTATTATTTAAAAGTTATGTTGTTTTATTCTTTATCGTTGGATTTAGATCCAAGTGTGATTGACCATATATCTCTTGGTCAGTAGGTGAACACTACTGAACATCTTATAACAAAACATTATATTATATTAATTAGTTATAATATTTTTAACAACTTTTCCAATGCCATTTTTCCAGCATGTAATTAATCCTTTTGTCGGTCCGGGCTTGATGTCGAACCTGTCATTCTCTGTTCTTGGAGTTTCAGCGATGGATTTGGTCATGCAATTGAAAAGGCTGAGAACTCCACTTGTTGTGGAAAAGCTCACGGTGAGGTTGGCATTAAAACCCAAGGGTATGGGTACCAGTGGGTAAATATTCCTTTGGGTATTAAATTCTGGGTATGGGTATTTTTTTGGGTCATGGGTAATTGAAAAAAAAACACATGGGTTTCTTTTCTAGGCATGGGAAATACACACGGGTACCCATAATATACCTAAACCTGCGCGATCAATAACCTTCGCGAAAACCCCTAGAAATCGTACCTCAAATGGATCTCGGACATCGCAGCCGGGTCTGGCCTTGGGCTGTTGTACTGGTCGAATCCGGATACAGAGTTCTTCAATAAGTCATCGATGGCTTTCGCTGAGGACGACGGAGGAGGGGTCGGTGTTAGAAACGATGTCTTCTTGTGGAGCTGGGTTGAGATTTTGTTTTTCAATGAAACTGGGTTAAGATTGAGATAAAGGAAGAAGAGAGAGAGAATAGATTGACTGATCGTAGTCTACAATTAGGCTTTGGCGGTGGTGAATAGATTGACTGGGTAATGGGTATATGTATGGGTTTTACCCATTTAAAGTGTGCAATGTGTAATGGGTATGTGTATGGGTTTTACTCATTTTAAATGGGTGGGTAATTACTCAAACCCAGAATTTTGCATATGGGTATTACCCACGAATTATTTTTAGGTGGGTATAAACCCACGGATTTTACCTAATGAGTTTTAATGCCATCCTTAGCTCACGGTCTCTACACTGTCTCACATCTTTGGTGTCAAGCATGGGCGGAGCTCACTCTAATTCCTTTTGGGAAACGAGTAAGAGGAGAGGAGGATTCAGAGTCCATAGTGATGGTTCCGTACAAATTGGATTTCTCACAGGAAATGATTTTGGCTCATTTCGGTGGAGTGTTGGTGATATCCCCAGTCAAAAAATGGAAGCTGGGACGTTCTAAGAGCTCCTTAAACAAGAAAACTGAGGTGGTGGGTGATCTGGCACTTCAAGGCCCAAAGAGAGCTAAACAACGTTCCTTTGTTGCCCGAAAAAACTTGAAGAAGAAGCTGGCCGCTGCTCAAGTCCAGGTGGAGGGCTCTGAGGTATGTCATGCTGGTGAGGTTGGAGCATATATTGGAGGTGATGGCGGACTCTGAGGCTTCAGGGATGGTAAATTCTCAGGTGGTAACTCCTCTAGAATTTCTACATCCGAGTAGGTGGTTTTGGTCTGCTGTTGATCTAGTTAGTCCCAATAAATGTGTTTTTTCTAGGGCTTTTTAGTTTGCTTCCATTTGTTTTTCTCTTTGGTGTTTTGGTTACAAATCTGAGGTGATAAGCTTATGGTTTACAACATAGAGTTTGCCTAGGTTAGGTCTTGATCTACTTAGGTAGGTTCGCATGATTCTTTCTTCTAATGTGAGCCCTTACGGGTGTGTCATGTTCATGTTGTATTCTGACTTTCAGTTTCAATATATCGTGTGGCTAACGTCCATCATTAAAAAACATATTTTCCAATGATTTTCCTTGTGTTATCAAACATCGATGTTTAGAAAGTTATCGAAAAATTATATTTCTCTTCTCCTTCCTTTCTTATGGGAAAGACAACATAACTAATTTCTTTTGCGTGAACTGTTGCAGTAAGTTCTTGTTGAGATTCGATTGGTGTTCGACGAAGTCCTTGGAGGGTGCTCTCATGGTTTCCTTGAGACGAATTTATACATGTCTTGACGTATGAATATGCTTCTCAAAATTCGTCCAAGAAATTGGAGTATGATGGTTAGGGAAATGTGCAGTTCAAGCTAGCTAATCCTACTAAATCATTTAAGGTGGCACATAGCATATGCATCTATCATAGGTTGTTGAGTATGACTTTCCAAATCCACTTAGTAGCCAAACAATTTGAATATTTTGTTTCTAACCATGCTATTTCATATGACCAAGGGTAGTTTAGTACACATGTTAAATACATACTTGTCTTTGGGTATCGCACTATTGGAGCTGTATGTTTTTAAGCAAGGTATTAAATATTTAAAATATCTTTTATATTTTATTGAAATATTTTATTTTTTACAAGCACCGATATTAATTTTTATATTTTTTGATATTTTATATTTAGCATATTTTTAGTCAAATGTATAATTTTTATATAAATTTTGAAAAACAATTTCATCGATATTCGATAATTTCTCAATATATCTATTAAAATGTTCATTTTCTGAACCACCAAAATTTTTATGATTTACGATATTTTAGTCCTTGTTTTTAAGTCATTAACCATATTGTTCACCTAAAAAGTAACCGTGACATGTTAGGTTACCTTAACCTTTTTGCTTCCTGAAACCACCCTATGGAGAGGCGATGTCTCAAGGCTTGGACATAGGAGGAACAAACTCCACCTCCTCAATGACGGCACCACCAAAACTTTCACCAAGGCGTAGGGCACGTCGACTTCTAAAGCTCCTTTGTCGCTTTCTTAAGGCTTGAAATCGAGACATTAAGCTTCTAAAAGTGAACGTTCTCCACCTTTGGTTTGTTCTTAGAACCACCGGTCATCCCAAATTGTGCTTCTTAGTCGGGGACCCTTTCATATTCCCTGTGACATTAGCTCACCCCCACTGGCATCACCTTCTTTTTACATAGAAGCCATTCTTCTCTTACGACAAGAGAGAGACCCGGCACGAGAGCGTCCTCTCTATGGGAAGACAGGTAGAGGAGCTGAAGAATGACTCTCATTTACTATCTTGGAAGTTGTTTGCTGACGATCAACATGATTGCATTTAGCACAAAAGTTTGGCAATGCATCATACTCCCACAAAAATATGATCTACATTTACACGAGTGACTTTAATCTGCTGCAACAAAGGTTGTGAGAGATCAACATCCACCAAAACTCAAGCATAAAGCCCAAAATCTTGTCTAAAGTTTTTGGATCAATCTGCAATGGCATCCCTAGACCCTTCGCAATCACGAATAATGTCTGAGACTCCCAAAAAGCAAAATCGAAATCCCAAAGTTTAATCCAGAAGTATGGGAATGTGTTCTTATACGTAGTTGGTGAGAAATTAGGGCTCCATATATATGATCAAATGATATATGACCCCTTCTCTAACCTGAATGAACCAGTAGACCAAATCGCTTGCATATCATCCACGCTGCTAAACTGAAGCATGAAGAAACCACACCCCAGTCGAGCCACCGACCAGTTGTTTAACTCAATCCACTGACCTTTCAATTATGTCACCAATTCATAACATAGTTAGGGTCATATTAAGGAATACTTAGATAAATTCATAAGAAAACTTTCAATATCATACATGGCATATAAAGAAACTTTTAGTTAAAGAAACTACCTAGAAAAACATAACTTTTCATTTAAATGTATAGCTAACACAATATCATCCATCGACAAAGTAGGTGGCAACTAAGAAGAACAAGCATACGAGCAAAATCCTAGAACTCGACCAGAAAACTAAATCATTCATCAACTAAAAGAAATACAAATACAAACTTGAACTGGATCGGCTCAGTGTGATGCAAGATTATCATTAAATCATCAGTGGTCTTGATGCCAAGTTGGCACAACGAGGCGTGGGCCAGAAGTGCATGCATGTGAGTATAATAGTACAATGAGATATTATGGACTGGGATATCATATATCTCTCACATGGTACCGGTGGACAAAAACTTCGTTCGAGAAACCTAATAAAGGCGGAGGCACATGCGCGACAACCAAGGCAAACGAGTTGGTGGAACCGTGGAAGATTACATAATCCGAGGAAAATTAAAAAAGAAAATAACTCTGAAATATATTTTTATTGACCAATCAAAATTGCCTAAAAATAACATTTTAACATATATTGAATATTCTACAAATAGAAAAGCATTTCGAATAAATTTAATTTATTTTTTTGTGGAGAAAATTAAACGAATTCATTGATCAAGAATTATTACAATCAGAAGAGAGTAACTTTCTCACATAACGAGAATGATTAAAGACTAAACTGATCGAACCACTCTTCGCCTCCTGTGCTATGCCAAGAGCTACCTTATTTGCCGATCTTTGAACAAATCAAACTGAAGCAGTAATGGAAGACAAACCTTCCCTCAAGTCTTCAATCAGATAACCAAGCTCCGAAGCATAAAGAGAGCCAGTGGTTAGAGTTGAAGCTAATACCAAGCAATTTGTCTCAATATATAGTAAGGGGATGGAGGTTTTGCTGGATATCCACCTGCACTCTTTCTATTAAAGTCATCAATTCACTATGATTAGGAGATTGTGCTGACACTACCCTTTGCATGAAAATCCCCAAAAAACTACCAGTGTAATCACGGAAAACACCTCCCAAACCAACCATACCTGATGTCATGTTGTATGATGCATCAACATTTAGTTTGATGTATCCCCGCGATGGGGACATGGGGTATACTCCACCTATCCCGAAGTGAAACATTACGGCATGTACGACTGACATTTGTAAATTTAAATTCTTCCCACCAACCCAAAGTGAGAGGGACAACCTCAGTAGCTTGCTTTGCATTATAATTCCAAACCTGATCAATACCGTTCCTCCAAATAGACCAAATAATCATCATTAGAGTAGCAAAGGTAGTAGGAGAATTAACCAAAGAGGATTTTAACCAATCAAACGCATTTTTACCAGCATACTGTATAAGCACATACGCCAGCTGAAGAAAAGCTTTGGCATGGGTACAGTCTCTCAGTGCACGGATAAGAGATTTTACATCTTCAAAAAATGGGCAATAAATATCAATATCAATACCTCTCTGACTAAGCCTACTTCTTGAAGGAAGAATATTGGCAGCTACTTTCTAACATATTTTAACCTTACCCGGAACTAGAACGTCCCAAATCTTATTCCAAAACTGCGCCGAGAGGTTTGGCACAATGGTCTGATCATCCAAATCCCTTGTTCGTGCAATATGGTAAGTTGTTTTAACTGAAAATATATACCTTTACGATTTGGTGCTCAAATCCACATATCAGAATGACTTCTACTACTAATTGGTAAAGCTTGAATCTTATGGACAACATGAGCAAGGAATAAATTAGATAGCAAAGCTACATCCCACACTCTTGGACTCATAAAAAGATCGGTAACTCGATGAACCGAATCAGAGAAGAATGGGGATCAGTCCTTGCCTACCAACCACGAATCCTTCCACACATCTGTCGACCTTCCGTCCCCAATCAAATGTTGAATACCAGTCCTCAACCTATCCCTCCTTTCCAAAATACTCTTCCAAACATATGAAGTGGTCTTTCCCAACTAGGACTTTTGAACTGCATCTGGCTCAAAGTTTTCGCCAAATGGTGAAGGATCAGGGTTTTGTGCAGGGATCGATGTGTTGTCCATGGGTTTTTGGAGTTATGAATGTGCGTTCAATGCCTATATTCGCTGAGATTTGTGGCGTTGGTGTGTGTGGTCTCAAAGTGGATCGATCTGGTGGTGACGATATCGTAACTCTAGTGATCTGTGTGGATTGCTGGGATGGCGGTTGCAATGTGGATCAAATCTGAGGGAGGTGGTGACAGAAACTGGGCAAATCCAAGCACGTTTCAAGGTGGTAGCGGTGGTCATGGCTGTTTTGGCCTTGCTTCCAGCTAAGGTAAAGGTAGTACAAATACTGAAATTAAAGTGTAAAAAGTAAATTACACTAAAATTAAAAGAAATTACTGGCGTGCCATCGTACAGGTGCAGATTGTAGAAGTCTGAGTAAGGAGGGGTTGTGCACCACCTGGCTTCGCTTCAGGGGACTGTAGGTCACCAGTGTCACCTCAGAAGGAAAATTACAGTAGCTTCTTCGCCACCAATATCGATACCCGTATAGAGACGAGCAGATCAACCAAAGGAAAAGGCAGGGAGAGTAACGCTCCGGGGAGCTTGGAAGGAAACAGTGCTAAGGTGAGATGCTTTAGCGTCTTGGGTTTCGACTAGGTCGAGGTTGTAGCTGTTGTTTGCAAAATTGTTGTTGAATGATTGTGTGTGTTTAGACTGATTTCCGAACCTTTCTTTTATAGTGGTTCGCATAATAGATAATGATGCAATATTATCTGCTAGTTGGTTGAGTTGTACAGGGTTTTGTCTTTCTTGACAACTACGTAACTAGTTGACACAGTTCCAATCATGTATGAAGACTTATTTTAGGATCACAGAGATTGACCTCAATCGAGTCAAAGACTAGTAGAAGTCTTCAACGTTGATATAAATCGTAGGCAATATTAATTACCATACCATCCTCCGCGTCTCTAAGCAGTAAACTAGGCTTCGACTACTCCTTGAAGACCTGGCGGTGCACCCTTTAGAGAAAGTAGAGTTTCACTTGATATGTACTTACCCGCGGAGCCAATCACAACTCAGGGAGAAGACTCATTAATTATGCTTCTGCATGCTTTTTTTGCTGTTGAGATGTACACCCACATGCAAGTATATATAACTAAGGATATTAATCTTTAATCAATACATTTTTCTACACACCCACGTGTTGGTCAAACAATCAAGAGCAAGTGCTTCATCTTTCAATCAAGCATGGGAAGTCCTCTTCATTTCACATGCAAACAATCATTTCACAGACATGTGCATATATCACTTTATATTTAGGACTCTTACATGCGGAGTACCTCTCGTAAACATATCATTCGCATGCGATCTTCGGTCTTCGCATGCATGTGGACTCCACCAGTAATTAAACACCAGACCAAGTCAACTTGATTGACTAGCGCCCCCTGTTTTTTTGCTACGAAGTGTCCTCCCCACACGCAAACTGTATCTAGCTCGTAGGGTCTTGTAGGCAATCACTTGTAAACCTAATATTTTGGGTTCGTCGATATGACGTGGGTTATGAATTAACTAATATTCACTTAAACAATTAATGTCTAGTAAATTATTAATTTTCATGTGCAAACAATAGCAACTGACCGGCAATAGGTCGTTGACGGGATTAAAGATGGTGGTGGTGGGCCTTGCTCTTTTCCTTTGGGTTGGGTCATTTTGTCTTAAGTCTGCTTGAATCAATGGGAGATGAGGCTCATTTCTTTGGACATTTCCCTTTTCAAGCCTCTCGCGGATTGTAGGCCCTTTATTTAGGCTAATTAAATTAGTTTTACTAGTTTTTATTCAATAATTATATGTATTAGGAATCTAAGCACTTTATGTGCATTCTATGTAGTCTTTAGAGTTTCTGAAATAGTACCGAATGAGGATATATGCTTTCTTTATGATTTTAAGCTCATAAAGATAGGTCTATTATTTATATACCATGGTGGGTACTACCGCTATCTCCTTGTCTGTGTATTAATGACAACAGCAGAGTATGTACCGATCTATCATACATGTGATGAATATATTTTCTCCTTTAAGGTTTTGGTCAAAAAAATGATTGTAGAGTTTAGACTTGTAAAAAAAAGTAGATTTATTTGTTTTTTAGGTATGAGTTCGAATGTGCATATATCATCGACAATTGCACATATCATTCGCATGTGCATATATCATCGACAATTGTACAATGAGTATCGAGACCCCCACCTTTGTTTCCAATGCCCATATAGCCAACAATATCTTTTCCTGTATTCTCAGCTGTAACTTTTGATTTCAACTTCTCTAATAGTTTTACTAACACCATATCAGAATTCAATTGCAATTTCTCGACGGTATCCTCCACAAAACTACCAAAGTCAGATTTATTTGAAACAAGCATGATAGCTTCAAGACCGGATAGATGCTCCAAAATATTAGTTTTAGAAAATGGGGAGAGCTTCTAATGAGGACCAAGTGAGGACTTTCAAATGAACGGTTGGATCAAGGTTTTCACTTAATTAATATTTTATAATTCACATATGCATATCGTCGAACTGTTCATTTAAAAGTCCACACTTGGTCCTCATTATAAGGTCCTCATTGGAAGTTCTCCCTTACAAAATGTCCCCTCTCCATTTCCTTTCATGTTGCTATAAAAATGCACGACCCTAAACTTCTGTAGAAAGAATCAACTCATGAACTACTTGGGCAGCCCCTACTGAAATGTCATCAATCATTACACAGAACTCCTTCCAGCAACTTTGTGATTTCAGAATGGTCTCAACAACATCGACTGCTTCAAAGCCAAGATTGGTATTTCTGGAGTATACCTTAGTAGGCATTCACTAGTTTCCTCGATGGCCTGAACAGCTTCTTCACTTCCCCAACTTCAACTAAAGCTTGTGTATCTTCAGATGTGTTGAACAAAGTTTCCTTAAGTGTAGCGTCAGATGCCGCTTTGTGATTCTTGCTGCTAACTCCCCTTTTACGAACTGCCAACATCCACATACTACATTCTCTAACACAAAGCTGCATTGCAAAACCTTCATCAGCTTCTTCAAAATTAACCCAAAACCCCTTTGACTTAGGCATTTCATCAAGCAGGTAGAGTGCATGACAGTCTCTCACAAATTGGGACATTGCTTATGGTGCTTAACACTAACAACAACAGGAATTGATGCAACATCATTTTGATTACCCTTCATCTTAACACTCTTATCAGAACCATGTTCAGTATGAATTGGTACTCTTCCAGTAGATGTTTCATAGATATCTGGGTTACCTTCCATTCCCGAAACTAGAGACCAGGAGGTGGTACCGGAAGAAGGCAGAGTTTCAAACTATAGAGTCAGATCACTCAGAGCGGGAACGGAGAAGCTCGGTTGGGGAGAACAGTATGTATAGGGGTTTACAACCGAGATCTTAGCTTAATTAACAACCATAATTAATCACTTAAGACACTAAATATCGGGTCGAGTGAAACCAGACCCAATAGACTCGGCCTAAGATTCATATCAGATTTCTTCTCATCTCTCTCTTGGATTTCTTCTCATGTCTGATCTCTGATGACTACTACTATGTCAATTGGTGCCCAGAATTCAATCTGCTATTATAGAAAGTGGGACATAGATTCATATATGGGCATGAAATTCAGTACTGGGCAAGGAAAATTGGGATCAAATGACTGGAGTTGAATCAACTTCTCAACAACATACCTGAAAGTGAGGAAGCTAGCCCAATAAATATTGAATGGCAAAATTTTGATTGCAAATTGATATATCTGTGGACGCTTCATTCTTATGTAGATGGATTTGTGGATCTAATGTCTTGGTGAATATATTCTTCTATTGAAGTCATTGTTCTAGATTCATTTTGGTTTGGTCTGTGTGCATAAGTTTGATTTACAGGAGATATTTGGCGTATACTATGGATATTGGGAACTTCGACCCCATTGAGGTTAAGGAGATATCATGGTCTCTTCCTTCTCATCCACCATGACTGATAAGTTGTCCAATTTCCTGTGTGTTATTCTTGTGTTGTTTGATTAAACTCCTTATGGTAAATCAATTGGGTGTGATTTAGCAAGCAGCAAACCCCTGAATTTAATAACCGGCAAACCCCATATATTTCTTATTATTACTTTATACTTTTTCAGAAAAAGAAAGCTTCGATCAAATTGGGTGTGCTGGTTCCACATTTCAAGTTCGGTTCTCAATTTCGACAAGGTTAAGGTTGCATTCTCACACTATAATTTGGTCCATTCATTTCAGAGTGTTATAATTTTGCTGGATATTGCAGTATGTTATATATCATCATATAAATCAAGTCTGCACCTTGTCTAGAAATTGGGGTTATATATAAGAACTATCCCTTAAGAAATTAGATATGTTTATGATGGTGATTCCTTTGTTTTTGCAGGCTGAAATGCTGCTTAAGTTTCTCAGAGAGCCGAGACAAGAAGTACGTATCCCCTTTTAACTCCTTAAAAAAGATAAGATAGATACTTTTACTACTTGGAGAGGATCTATGTCTGGTGAAATTGTTGGTTGTTTTTGATGTATATAGAGAGTGATATATTATTGGTTTGTTCAGTGTTGATGTTTACGGTCCCATTTGATTTGAGATATGTATAATATGGTACTCAATCTTAACTTTCCTATAAGACTGATCAAAAGCTTCACCAGTGATGCACTTATTAATCATCCACAAGTGAGAAATAACTTGACATTTTGGGACCCTTGAACTGATTTTGGTATTCCTATATACTTTTGGATGCTTAGCATTGTTCTATGATATCATTGGAGACTGATTACAGTGTGTTGTATGAACTTTAATCTTTTTTTTGTTTTACGGGAGTTGCTAGTCTCTCGAGTCTCGACCACTTCCAAAGACAACAGTTTCTAGTCTCAACAACTTCAGCTAGCCTAAAACAGCTTGTGTTGTAATTTTTTTCTCTTCTTTCTCTAAGCTTATGTATACATGAATTTGTAGAGAAGTAACAAAAATTGATGGAAATTTTGTCTTTTGTGTGAACTATATTTTGTCAATTAGCCAAAAAGATAATCGATTTTTTTGTATTTAAAAAAATCAATTATTAATTTTTAAACTGGAAAACCTTTCATGGCGTTTCATAAACGTCATTGAATTTACTTTTGATGGCATTTTCAAAACTCCATGAATTTTTTTAACGGCTTTTTTGAAAACGCCATAAAAAGGACGGCGACACTTTAGGCCGTGTTAAGGGACGGCGTCGAAAAACGCCATGAAATGGTTTCCATGACGCTTTTCAAATACCGTGGATGACATTCTGTGTAGTAGTGCTCTCTCTCTCTCTCTCAACGAAGCCTGTACCATAACAATGTCGAAGAAGCCTAGCCGAAGACGAAATCGATGTTTTTTGTGATGATGACTTAAAGGCCGTGATCTCCTCCCTTAAATGAATTCTGATCCAGATCTTTCTTAACATGCTTGCTGACGCAATGGTGGAGTCAAGAACACAGCCTACGCCAGCGTTGCCGTGGCGGTACTGGATTGACAAAAAATAGGTGGGCTGGGAAAATCGTGGGAGCATAAAAGGAAAGATGTCAAGACTCACCCAAAATGTTACTTTGAAATTCAGGATGAACCATGTGGTGTCCACCTTCAAAGGAAATTCTATCAAAATTTCGGCATAACCTCTTTTAAAAATGGACAATCCTACTTGCAAACAAACCAAACACTTCAATAATCCAAATAGTCCAACCATTACATCTGGAGCCATCATGCTTCTAATTTCTCATCCACACTTCACAATTCCCATTAACAAACTAAATTCAAGTTAATCAACTAAAGCAATTCTTAAAGTCATCAGGGCAATCTAATTAGCGAGAAATAAAAAGAGCAATCTAATTTATGTAAAACTTTTACATAAATTAATGTTAGTTGTATGTTAGTACGGTTGGTGAAAGAGTTTTTGTTTCTCCTTGCCACCCTAGGTTCGATTCTCCACATGGAAACTTTCATTTTGCCCAAAAATTTGCAACTCCAAAAGTTTGCGAAACTATAATGAAGTAAAAACTGAGAGGTAAAAAATTAATAGGGTGTATCGAAATTAAAAATGAGAGGTAACAAGTTAATGGACTGGACGATTGTCTAAAAGTTTGCAAAAAGTAGTGAAGTAAAATTTGAGGGTAAAAGCCTAAAAGGTTAATAAGATGTAATAAAGTAAAAATTGAGAAGTAAAAAGTTAATGGGCGAAATTGTAATGAAGTGAAAACTGTGGGGTAAAGAAGTTAATGGGTGGGCTGGACGAAAAAATGACATGAATGAAGGGTATTTTGGTCGTGACACTGTTCATTGTACTCAAATGCAATTCAAATCCAGTATTCATGTGATAGAGAGAAGGAGATATGAGCAATTTGTAGTGGAATAGCAAATCATACGATGAAACTGAAATAACATTTCCATTGAAATTTTTAAAGAAACAAAACTTTGTTTAGGTGAGATCATAATATATCAAGATTGAAAAGATATTTGTTGTGGTGTTGCTGATTGTAATGAGAATAATGAAATTGAATTTTTGTGAATTTGACATATTTGTTGTGGTGTTGCTTGTGTTTTAGTTATTCACATATGTGTGAATATATGTGTCATATATGTGTAGTTATTCACATATGTCAAGACACATTTAAGAGAAGGTTTTTGCATCCTTTCGAGCTCTACATCGGATACTATGATCAGACTATTAAGAGGAGATCACTATTTCTTATCTACAAGAGACGTTATCTGAGATGGACAGATAAGGAGATGACAGACATATTAGATGACATATGGCGTCCCTGGTATGGTAACATATTATATTCATAATATTTCCTTAATATATCAATCTCTCTTTATATAGGGCATTTTCTAAGTCTGTTTTTTAGACAACCAAAAGAATTTTTAACATATCTTTGCAATTTTGATGTTTTCTTAACACATAAACTATTACAAATAAATAATGAAGTCTCCCTAATTATTGCTCGGCTAACTGAAATTTATAATATTAAATTCTCTTTTAGGGCAAGTGGAGATGATATATGGACGGATGATCTTGAGGTATGCCATTTGGTGACGAAGAGGTCATACTTTTACATTCATTGTCTCCTTTTTCACAATACAGAGAGAGCTGATGATGCATACCAGCATGTCTATGCACGAGATGCTCCAGGGTCACTTAAAATAGAGAAGGACATTCTCACTCCCGGATACGTTCAGGGCATGCACACCCCGTTTATATAGGACCCAGCTCATTTAGTTTTTTGGTGCACATGTGTACCTTACCTGATCCATGTACTATGGTGTACCGCAAGCTTTGATCTACCTACTCTAGTTCCACTTTTTAGTATTGTTATATTCACTGCAAACCGTATATCAAAAACTTGGAATTTTTTTAATGTCTCCCAGGCTTGCAACTTCTTTACATCTTTTTTTCTTTATCTTTCTTGGTAGAACTTACTATACAATTTTCATCAACTCATGATGTTTAGTTAAATTAAATAATTAAAAAAAATTGTCAACACACTTCTAACACAACAGTGTCCACCGATGCTAACTGAAAAGTAATAACTTGAAGAACCAATATCAAATAATAACTTTCAGGCCAAATACAGGGCAACAAAAGCAACGACGCAAAAGCCAACAAAACCACGTACCTGCAAGAGTTCTCATCACCGAGGGAGATTTTCCAAACAAGCAACTCTAAAACAAAAACAAAATTTAAAGAATAGTTTAGTAAATACCGGTACAATGCAGATTCAAGATGACAATAAATAGTTTAAAAAATTAAGCACAAACATCAGACTGGCTTTTGGCTTTTATTCTGTGGTCAACATCGTATATGGCAAGGACTAAGCAACTATCCTATGGTTGCTATTTTTTTAAATGTACGTTTTTTTAACAAATCATTCAACTCACAGGTTCACTTTGTCAACAGATTTAACGTTGATGAATTGCGTGCATCAAGGCCTAACTATGTTTAGAAGCACACACGCACACACAAAGACATCGCAACAATTGAGTCCTAGCACTAAAATATAGCAGCTCAGTTTATGCAAGAATATATAAGAGACCGCAAGAAACTGTTAAAGGAATTTAAGAAAAATAACAACCAAGAAAAGTCCTTCGGGACGATTATTGGAGGCTATGTGCCAGGCGAGGTAACATTTGAAACAAGATTATTTCTATTTTTTTTTGTCGTTAAATATATTCTTGTTAGTTGGCTCTCAAATGCGGTTACTTGCTAGGGTCACAAGCTCGATGCTGTGGAGCTGTTAGGATACTCATTTACTAGGAAGATGCTCAATTCAGCGACTATGGGTTCTGGAGCAAAAATAGCTGATGACCAATTAGGCAGCAGGTTAGTTAGCACACAACCTTGTAATCTCCCATTTCTTTAATTTGAAGATTCATGTTTTTAATATACAAAGGTTGTTGCTATTAGTGCCGGTGAACCATTTGGAGAAACCAGAGTCATGACGGTAGAAGCCGCATTTGAATTGGGCCTCGAGTGTCTATCTAATGTCGGCATCAAGGACCAGTACTCAGGCAGGATTGCCCGTAGTAAGTGATTCTTATCTATCATCTTTTTAATATAATAATACAAAACAGACATTACAAGATATCTTTTACAACAGTTGTTCCTCTATCATACACTATCCATGCTCCTCCTGTTGCACCCAAAAAGCAATGATATAGTAGTCAGTTGACGAATGCGCTTTGCTCAATTCAATCAGGGAGCCTTTGGGGTTGGGGCATCTACTTGGGAAGAACAACGTACAATCAATGAGATTAGATTGGTCTAAATTGGCATACAAGCACAATACTAAGAAGCAATTGAACACTTAGAGAGTGAACTAACTAAAAAGATTAAAGATAACAACAATACTAAGAAGAAATCGAACACTTAGAGAGTGAACTAACTTAGAAGATTAAAGATAACAACCTAAGTTTAAGCTGAAGCAAGTTCATACCATGTAGTTGACTTTCCCACCGTTTCCAAAGCATTCTTTTGGCATCTTGACCTATTCCATTATTAACTGCACCTGTATATATCTCAGACAGTAACAAATTCTGTTTAGAATACTATTGTATCAATTTTTTCTGTTTTATTTAAAGAAACAAAGAAAACTTAGGCTTACAAACATCTAAAGTGTCCGTAATGATGATTTGAGAATTTTAACCTCAAAAAGCAGCCTCCTGTCAACCAAGGACACACAAGATGAGCATCAACTACTCAAATTCAATTCAAATCCAGTATTCATGTGATAGAGAGAAGGAGATATGAGCAATTTGTAGTGGAATAACAAATCATATGATGAAACTGAAATAACATTTCTATTGAAATTTTTAAAGAAACAAAAATTTGTTTAGGTGAGATCATAATATATCAAGATTGAAAAGATATTTGTTGTGGTGTTGCTGATTGTAATGAGAATAATGAAATTGAATTTTTGTGAATTTGACATATTTGTTGTGGTGTTGATTGTGTTTTAGTTATTCACATATGTGTGAATATATGTGTCATATATGTGTAGTTATTCACATATGTCAAGACACATTTAAGAGAAGGTTTTTGTATCCTTTCGAGCTCTACATCAGATACTATGATCAGACTATTGAGAGGAGATCACTATTTCTTATCTACAAGAGACGTTATCCGAGATGGACAGATAAGGAGATGACAGACATGTTAGATGACATATGGCGTCTCTGGTATGGTAACATATTATATTCATAATATTTCCTTAATATATCAATCTCTCTTTATATAGGGCATTTTCTAAGTCTGTTTTTTAGACAACCAAAAGAATTTTTAACATATCTTTGCAATTTTGATGTTTTCTTAACACATCAACTATTACAAATAAATAATGAAGTCTTCCTAATTATTGCTCGGCTAACTGAAATTTATAATATTAAATTCTCTTTTAGGGCAAGTGGAGATGATATATGGACGGATGATCTTGAGGTATGCCATTTGGTGACGAAGAGGTCATACTTTTACATTCATTGTCTCCTTTTTCACAATACAGAGAGAGCTGATGATGCATACCAGCATGTCTTTGCACGAGATGCTCCAGGGTCACTTAAAATAGAGAAGGACTTTCTCACTCCCGGATACGTTCAGGGCGTGCACACCCCGTTTATATAGGACCCAGCTCATTTAGTTTTTTGGTGCACATGTGTACCTTACCTGATCCATGTACTATGATGTACCGCAAGCTTTGATCTACCTACTCTAGTTCCACTTTTTAGTATTGTTATATTCACTGCAAACCGTATATCAAAAACTTGGAATTTTTTTAATGTCTCCCAGGCTTGCAACTTCTTTACATCTTTTTTTCTTTATCTTTCTTGGTAGAACTTACTATACAATTTTCATCAACTCATGATGTTTAGTTAAATTAAATAATTAAAAAAAATTGTCAACACACTTCTAACACAACAGTGTCCACCGATGCTAACTGAAAAGTAATAACTTGAAGAACCAATATCAAATAATAACTTTCAGGCCAAATACAGGGCAACAAAAGCAACGACGCAAAAGCCAACAAAACCACGTACCTGCTAGAGTTCTCATCACCGAGGGAGATTTTCCAAACAAGCAACTCTAAAACAAAAACAAAAATTAAAGAATAGTTTAGTAAATACCGGTACAATGCAGATTCAAGATGACAATAAATAGTTCAAAAAATTAAGCACAAACATCAGACTGGCTTTTGGCTTTTATTCTGTGGTCAACATCGTATATGGCAAGGACTAAGCAACTATCCTATGGTTGCTATTTTTTTAAATGTACGTTTTTTTAACAAATCATTCAACTCACAGGTTCACTTTGTCAACAGATTTAACGTTGATGAATTGCGTGCATCAAGGCCTAACTATGTTTAGAAGCACACACGCACACACAAAGACATCGCAACAATTGAGTCCTAGCACTAAAATATAGCAGCTCAGTTTATGCAAGAATATATAAGAGACCGCAAGAAACTGTTAAAGGAATTTAAGAAAAATAACAACCAAGAAAAGTCCTTCGGGACGATTATTGGAGGCTATGTGCCAGGCGAGGTAACATTTGAAACAAGATTATTTCTATTTTTTTTTTGTCGTTCAATATATTCTTGTTAGTTGGCTCTCAAATGCGGTTACTTGCTAGGGTCACAAGCTCGATGCTGTGGAGCTGTTAGGATACTCATTTACTAGGAAGATGCTCAATTCAGCGACTATGGGTTCTGGAGCAAAAATAGCTGATGACCAATTAGGCAGCAGGTTAGTTAGCACACAACCTTGTAATCTCCCATTTCTTTAATTTGAAGATTCATGTTTTTAATATACAAAGGTTGTTGCTATTAGTGCCGGTGAACCATTTGGAGAAACCAGAGTCATGACGGTAGAAGCCGCATTTGAATTGGGCCTCGAGTGTCTATCTAATGTCGGCATCAAGGACCAGTACTCAGGCAGGATTGCCCGTAGTAAGTGATTCTTATTTATCATCTTTTTAATATAATAATACAAAACAGACATTACAAGATATCTTTTACAACAGTTGTTCCTCTATCATACACTATCCATGCTCCTCCTGTTGCACCCAAAAAGCAATGATATAGTAGTCAGTTGACGAATGCGCTTTGCTCAATTCAATCAGGGAGCCTTTGGGGTTGGGGCATCTACATGGGAAGAACAACGTACAATCAATGAGATTAGATTGGTCTAAATTGGCATACAAGCACAATACTAAGAAGCAATTGAACACTTAGAGAGTGAACTAACTAAGAAGATTAAAGATAACAACAATACTAAGAAGAAATCGAACACTTAGAGAGTGAACTAACTTAGAAGATTAAAGATAACAACCTAAGTTTAAGCTGAAGCAAGTTCATACCATGTAGTTGACTTTCCCACCGTTTCCAAAGCATTCTTTTGGCATCTTGACCTATTCCATTATTAACTGCACCTGTATATATCTCAGACAGTAACAAATTCTGTTTAGAATACTATTGTATCAATTTTTTCTGTTTTATTTAAAGAAACAAAGAAAACTTAGGCTTACAAACATCTAAAGTGTCCGTAATGATGATTTGAGAATTTTAACCTCAAAAAGCAGCCTCCTGTCAACCAAGGACACACAAGATGAGCATCAACTACTCAAATTCAATTCAAATCCAGTATTCATGTGATAGAGAGAAGGAGATATGAGCAATTTGTAGTGGAATAACAAATCATATGATGAAACTGAAATAACATTTCTATTGAAATTTTTAAAGAAACAAAAATTTGTTTAGGTGAGATCATAATATATCAAGATTGAAAAGATATTTGTTGTGGTGTTGCTGATTGTAATGAGAATAATGAAATTGAATTTTTGTGAATTTGACATATTTGTTGTGGTGTTGATTGTGTTTTAGTTATTCACATATGTGTGAATATATGTGTAGTTATTCACATATGTCAAGACACATTTAAGAGAAGGTTTTTGTATCCTTTCGAGCTCTACATCAGATACTATGATCAGACTATTGAGAGGAGATCATTATTTCTTATCTACAAGAGACGTTATCCGAGATGGACAGATAAGGAGATGACAGACATGTTAGATGACATATGGCGTCTCTGGTATGGTAACATATTATATTCATAATATTTCCTTAATATATCAATCTCTCTTTATATAGGGCATTTTCTAAGTCTGTTTTTTAGACAACCAAAAGAATTTTTAACATATCTTTGCAATTTTGATGTTTTCTTAACACATCAACTATTACGAATAAATAATGAAGTCTCCCTAATTATTGCTCGGCTAACTGAAATTTATAATATTAAATTCTCTTTTAGGGCAAGTGGAGATGATATATGGACGGATGATCTTGAGGTATGCCATTTGGTGACGAAGAGGTCATACTTTTACATTCATTGTCTCCTTTTTCACAATACAGAGAGAGCTGATGATGCATACCAGCATGTCTATGCACGAGATGCTCCAGGGTCACTTAAAATAGAGAAGGACTTTCTCACTCCCGGATACGTTCAGGGCGTGCACACCCCGTTTATATAGGACCCAGCTCATTTAGTTTTTTGGTGCACATGTGTACCTTACCTGATCCATGTACTATGGTGTACCGCAAGCTTTGATCTACCTACTCTAGTTCCACTTTTTAGTATTGTTATATTCACTGCAAACCGTATATCAAAAACTTGAAATTTTTTTAATGTCTCCCAGGCTTGCAACTTCTTTACATCTTTTTTTCTTTATCTTTCTTGGTAGAACTTACTATACAATTTTCATCAACTCATGATGTTTAGTTAAATTAAATAATTAAAAAAATTGTCAACACACTTCTAACACAACAGTGTCCACCGATGCTAACTGAAAAGTAATAACTTGAAGAACCAATATCAAATAATAACTTTCAGGCCAAATACAGGGCAACAAAAGCAACGACGCAAAAGCCAACAAAACCACGTACCTGCAAGAGTTCTCATCACCGAGGGAGATTTTCCAAACAAGCAACTCTAAAACAAAAACAAAAATTAAAGAATAGTTTAGTAAATACCGGTACAATGCAGATTCAAGATGACAATAAATAGTTCAAAAAATTAAGCACAAACATCAGACTGGCTTTTGGCTTTTATTTTGTGGTCAACATCGTATATGGCAAGGACTAAGCAACTATCCTATGGTTGCTATTTTTTTAAATGTACGTTTTTTTAACAAATCATTCAACTCACAGGTTCACTTTGTCAACAGATTTAACGTTGATGAATTGCGTGCATCAAGGCCTGTTTTCCGGGTAAACTCGTGGCCCCTTTAGCGGGTTGCACGGTTCCAGAAATAGCGAACTTCCTTGTACTCCGAGTTTTCCTGTGTAAAGAACAAACACGTCAAAGGGCGTCCCCGGGTTTACCGAGGGAAGCCACTCCGATGCTTAAGTCAGACACTGTCAGATAAGCAGAAAACTCAAGAGTAGTTTAGGAATTGTCCCTTTTCCTTACCGGGAGGTCCTCACCGGTATTTATAGTAGCATTAAAGGCAGCACTTTGTCTTTTTCTAATGTGGGAATGAACTCCCTTGCTTTGTCTCAACCTTACAATGAACTGGGCCCTGACAAAGGACCCAGAGTGGCTTCTCAAATCTGACTGGCCTTTGACCCTGTAAACAGTACTTCAAGCATAATAAACGATGCATATTTAATAATTGACCACACTTGGTGTTATTTCTTGAATTGTAACCCGGTAAAGGAGAAATATTAGGTTCCACATATAAACAAGTCCCCCAAGTCCTCAGTCAAGGGGTACGCTTGGGTGGGGACTTGAAATCATTTCTTTACCGGGTTACAAGGGTATCATCCAGACCCGGTGTACCCAGTCCCCCAAGTCCGTACGCAAGGGTGCCCCGCAGACACGTTGACTATGGGAACTGAAAACGACGTCTCCGTGTTGTAGTGGGGGAAACTGAAAAGTTTTCGGTTTGAAGTGGGGGAAAACGAAAAGTTTTCAGTTTTGAAGTGGGGGAAACTGAAAAGTTTTTCGGTTTTGGGACGCGGCATGCGCGACACGTGTCAATTTTCTCGAAAAACCGAAACGTCCCTTCAGTGTACGTCTCTTAACTGTATAAATAGGGGGTGAGGGTGACAGTTTTGTCGTACCTTCGAAATCGAAAACTTTTTCGAGCTTTTGCTCTCGTCCTCTGTTGTCGCTGTGCTTGTTGGATTTCCAAACTTAAATCGACCTCAAAATCCTTTCAAACCCTCACAAGTAAGGTACTGTTTTCTGTTCCGATGTTTTTGAGTGTTTTGGATCGATATTGTGTACTGTTTTCTGGGATCCAAACTGGGTTGCTGCGTTAGTGTGTGCGTTTATCGTTGTGGTCGCCGGGGTTATCTGGGTTTTTGACGATGTTCCCGTGTTTCTTGTTTTGCAGATGACAAACCCCGCAATGGATGCTCATGTCCCCGAGTTTGCCTCAGTTACCTTCACTGATGGGACCGCTCTCGACCCTCCCGGGTACTCGCTGACCGCGGAGGAGATTGTGGAGCTAAGGAGCAATTGGAAGATTCCCGAGTCTGTTGAGATTCGGACTTTAGAACCCGAGGATCAGTTCTTCGCTCCGGGGGATGGGTGGACGCTATGCCACGAGTACCAGCTACGTTGCGGTCTGTCACTCCCGCTAAAGGTGGAGGTGCAGTATCTCCTAGCTGCGAGCAACTTCGCCATCGGGCAAGTTGGCCCGAATATGTGGAGGCAGCTGCTAGGGTTGTGCGTGATGTACAAGGTGTTGAAGCAGCAGATGCCGAGCTACCACGAGTTACACGCCATGTACCGGGCCGAGTACTCCCGGAAGGCGGGTTTCAGTGGGACCATCCAACTGAAGTCCAAAGGGGTCTTCAAGAAGATCATCGAGGACCTGCCGACCTCCGTGAGCCGGACCTGGAGGGAAAAAAGTTTCTTGATAAGAAACTTTCAAGACCCGGGACACGCGTTTCAAGTACCGGGTGACTTCCAGCCACTGATGAGTAAGTCCTTTCTCTCCGGATTCTTCTTTCTTTTCTCTTTCCCGGGTTATAATTATATTGTACGTGTTGCAGATGTTCCCGACATTCCTCTGGAGCCGGTGATGGAGAAGAGGATCCGGAGGATGCTATGGGCCTTCAGAGGTCAAGATGACCGGAGCTCGTACCGGCTTTACAGGCTGTATGTGTACAGCCGTTGCCGGTTGATGGAGCTTCCAGGTTTGTCTCGTTTCCTTTACAATTTTTGTTGTTTACATGCTCCGGTCTAACGGGTTATATCTTTTGTTGCAGCTCTTCTCCCGATGGAGTTCACGAAGCGAAAGAACCCGGGAATATACGACGGCTTCGAGGACAAGGCTGTATGGGCCGGGATCCGGGCGCAAGGCACGGAGGGGCTGGCGTACGACATCGACCTGACATCGAAGGCGGCTTTTCTGCGCCCAGACGCCGAGCAAGGGGAAACTCGGCAGTTCCACGTTGACGTCTCTTACTACAACGAGGTTCCCGCGTACTTGGCTGAGATTCTCGGGCCAGAAGTCTACCCGGAAGGAGAGGAGGTTGAAGGGAATCCCTCGGAGGCGGACGATAACCCGGTATTTGAAGAACCGTTTGCCGATGAGACTGAAGAACCGGTGGTGAGCGCGATTCCCTCGTCTGTGTTCCCGGGCGAGGAGGAATTTACCGAGGAGGATGACGAAGGGGGTGAAGAGGTTGGAGGGTTAGAAAGGGAAATAGGTAGTGAGAACCCGGAGGGGAGTGAGGGGAGTGACGAGGTTCTTGAAGTGGAGCCCGTGCCTTCTCGCAAGCGTACCCGGGAGGCATCCAGCTCGGGGAGGTCCGAGAGGAGGAAAAGAAGGAAGGAGAGGAAGGAGAGGAGGGAGAGAAAGCAGCAGCGGGACACTACTGAAATAATGGAGGAGTTGGCGAGCGCAGGAATGGCGGACGCGGCCATCCAAAGGATGGTAGCGGATTTGAAGAATTGCGCCGCTGACTCCTATGTCCTGGAGCATGAGGACCCGTTGACTGTAGCCCGGAGGGCGCAGGAGAAGCTGATGCGGGTAAGTTAGTCTTCTGCTTTAACTCGTTCTCTTTTGTTTTTGGTTCCTTGCACTAACCCGTTGTTTTATTTGTGTAGGCTGTCAGGTTGTCGTACTTGGCGACTGATCGGCTCATAACCGAAGGCATCCCCGAGCGAGAGAGAGTCCTCAGGGATGATCTCCGGGCCGCCTGGGACCAGGTGACGGCGAGTGAAGAAAACCTGGCTCGGGTCCGGGAATTCGCAAGCGCATCAGCGATCGCGTCGAGTGCGAAATTGGCCAAGGCGGAAGAACATATAGCAGACCTGGTGGCCAAGAACTCGGAACTGGAGAATGTTATCGAAGGTCACCGGGAGGACCGGTGTGCTCAAGACGCCGCGATAGCCCAGCTGACCGAGCAAAACCAGGGGCTGCAGCAACAGGTTACCTCCCTGGAGCAACAAAAAGGAGATTTGCTCCAGGCAGTTTCCCGGGCCAAGGACTTAGCGGTCTCCGAGTTTCTGGCGAGCCCAGAGTTTGACCTGAAGCTGCGGTCGGCCAGGGCCGAGGCTCGTGCCGAAATAGTGAGCGCTGGGATTCGCCAAGGCTGGCTGGACAAGGCGGGTTATAACGGTCATCAAGGTCATGTCAGACCCGACGAGGCTGCAGGCACCTCCCGGTCGACTCCTGCCGTGGCTGCGAACCCTAGGGCTCCTGCGAACCCGGCTCGGAGTCCCCCGGTTCGTTCTTCAGCAGCCGGGAGAGGTGCTTCCCGTGGTGGGATTGTGGGTGGTCCTAGGAACCGGCCACCTCTGCGTAGGGGTCAGTTCATCATACAGCCCCGGGGAGGTCGTGGCGGTTCTAGCACTGGCGGGGGTAGGGGGTCGGCACCGGAGCCTTAGGATGTTTTTCATTTCTGTAACAGATTAGTCTACCTGTAGCGGTTTGCTACTTTTTGTAATTGATATTTTTGAAGTAATAAAATTTTTCCTTCTCGCAATCCTTCCTGTGCCAAAACACGGTAACCTGATAAGTACAAAAATGTACATATAACGCCGGTTTGCCATGTGAATAAAGATAGTGCCGCTAAGGCTTTAAAGGCCGCTAGGGCTTTAAGGATCCGTTAGGAATTCCAACCCGATGCATAACCTGCAAGTGTTGAGAAAATTCACACATATAATGCCGGTTTATGGGAAATAAAAATAGTCCCGCTAGGGCTTTATGGGTTCATAAGGACTTTCAACCCGATGCATAACCTGCAAGTGTTGACAATTCACACATAGTGCCGGGTTGGCATGTTAACATTATAAAGTGAAAATAGGGCCAGTAAGGCTTTACGGGTCCGTTAGGACTCCCAAGGGCTTCTTTGCCAAATAACACGGTAATCTGATGCAAAATATGCAAATGTGATAATTTACACATATAATGCCGGTTTACCATGTAAGTAAAAATAGTGCCGCTAGGGCTGTATGGGTCCGTTAAGACTTTCAAAGACTGAAACAAGGCCGTGATAGGCTTGCAATATTTCAAGTTATGGAGATTACCAGAGATTATTAGAGATTTATCGGATCTTGCCGAGTTTTGACCATGAAATAAGGCCGTGAAAGGCTTGCAATATTTCATGTCATGGAGATTATCGGAGATTATCGGAGCTTGGCGAGTTTTGACCATGAAATAAGGCCGTGAAAGGCTTGCAATATTTCATGTCATGGAGATTATCGAAGCTTGGCGAGTTTTGACCATGAAATAAGGCCGTGAAAGGCTTGCAATATTTCATGTCATGGAGATTATCGGAGATTATCGGAGCTTGGCGAGTTTTGACCATGAAATAAGGCCGTGAAAGGCTTGCAATATTTCATGTCATGGAGATTATCGGAGATTATCGGAGCTTGGCGAGTTTTGACCATGAAATAAGGCCGTGAAAGGCTTGCAATATTTCATGTCATGGAGATTATCGGAGATTATCGGAGCTTGTCGATTAAGGCATACAAGTAGGGCCGCTAAAGGCTGCATTCACTTCAACAAACTCTTTAATAAAACATAACCCGGTAGGGGGATTCATGCATTGTGGGCCTGAAAGGCTTTATATACAACATTATAAACAATAAAATTGGACATTCATAGATAACTCGGTACCTATTTGGGGAAGAGATGCAGATGTTGGGCGTTCCATGGTCGTGGAAGCGTAACTCCATCTGTACCCCGGATGTAAAACGTTGCCGGGCCCACGACTTCAACAATTTCATATGGACCCTCCCATGGAGCTTTAAACCCCGTTGGCTTAGGGATAACCTCCTTCATTACCCAATCCCCGCGTTTGAGTGGGCGCTTGATAACCCGGGAATTGTAGTGTTTAGCCACCTTTTGCTTCTTGTTGATATTTCGGAGATGTGCACGCTCCCGGCGTTCCTCCAGGAGGTCCAGGTTAAGGCGGATGCCTTCATTGTTGGTTTCCCTGTCGAACAGTTGTACCCGGTCACTCGGGACTTCCATCTCTACCGGGATCACTGCTTCAGAGCCAAAGGTCATAAGAAATGGGCTTTCCCCATTGGCTTCTGTTGGAGTTGTCCTTAGTGCCCATAAAACCTCTGGAAGTTTCTCAGCCCATAAACCCTTTGCGTCCTCCAGCTTTTTCTTCAGAACTTGCTTGATGAGCTTGTTAACGGCTTCAGTTTGTCCATTAGTCTGCGGGTGTGCAGGGGAGGCATATAGGACCTTTGTCCCATTGGAGTGTAAGAATTCCCGGAACTCATCGTTGGCAAACTGCGTCCCGTTATCTGTGATAAACGTCTCCGGGATTCCAAACCGGCAAAAGACATTGTTCCAAAGGAATTTCTTAACATTTGCGGTCGTGATCCGTGCCAGGGGTTGAGCTTCTATCCACTTGGAATTATAGTCCACTGAGACAATGGCATGTTTGAGCTGTCCCGGAGCTGTGGGTAGAGGCCCGATGAAATCAATCCCCCACATGCAAAATGGATATGGAGAAATTATTACTGATAGTGGGACTGATGGGGCACGGGGAAAGCTTGCAAATCGGTGACATTGAAGGCAGGAATCTACGACGATTCTGGCATCGTGTTCCAAAGAAGGCCAGTAATATCCCATTCTTAGGGTTTTGAAAGCCAGGTTACGGGCTCCAAAGTGATTTCCACATACCCCGCTATGAAGCGACTGCAAAACCCGGTCTCCTTCCTCGGGTGTAATACACTTCAAATCAGGAAAAGTTTGTCCTCGTCTGTACAGTTTCCCATCACGGATACTATACCGCGCCGCTCGAACCCGTAGTCGTTTGGCCGCTACCGGGTCCTCAGGTAGGGTTCCATGTTGGATGAAGTTGATGAACTCATCCATCCAAGACGGTGGCGGGTTTGCCTCTACCGCGAAAATCTCAGAAAAGGAGAGTGAGATGCTTGGTTTCTCCAATGTCTCGACCAGTAAGCTTTTAAACTCGGTATTGGAATCGTCCCCTGTTGCAATCCTAGCCAGGGTATCTGCTCTCACATTCTGCTGCCTCGGTATCTGAGTAACCTCAAAGGTGTCAAATTTCTCCAGCAAGAAAGCCGCTAACTTTTGATAGGACGAAAGATGTGCTTCCTTTGCTTGAAATCCGCCGTTAACCTGCTGCACTACCAGCTGTGAATCACTTAGTATGCGGAGATGCCGGGCGCCCATATCTTTAGTGAGTTGGAGCCCTTTGATTAGGGCTTCGTACTCAGCCGTGTTGTTTGATGCTTTGAAGTTAAAGCGTAAGGCATAGTCAAACATATTACCCTCCGGGTCTACCAATGTAATGCCTGCTCCACATTGCTTCTGATTGACTGATCCATCTACAAATATCTGCCAACTCTCCGGTTCAGCTTGTGTAGGAAGAGTTTCAGCAACTGTTGAATCTGCTGGGATTAACTCGGCAATGAAGTCTGCTGCTGCCTGCCCTTTGATTGCCGTTCGCGGTTTAAAGTGCAAATCATGCTCCCCCAACTCAATTGCCCATTTGACCAGTCTTCCCGAAGTCGCCGGGTTTTGCAGAACCTGCCGTAGCGGTTGGTTGGTGAGTACATGGATGGAATGTGCTTGAAAATAGGGTCTTAACTTCCTTGCTGCTACAACCAAGGCCAGGGCCAGTTTTTCAATATCTAGATAACGAGTTTCAGGATCATTGAATCCTTTCCCCGTATAGTAGACCGGCAGTTCTTCAGAGTCTGGCTTTCTTATCAAGGCACAACTGACAGCCGTTTGAGACACCGCCAGGTACAGATAGAGTATTTCCCCAGGGTTTGGTCTGGATAAAGAAGGGACTGACGCCAAGTATTCCTTCAACTTTTCAAAAGCTTGATTGTGCTCTTCCTGCCATGTAATCCGCTCGCGGTGTTGACTCTTGAGAATTTTGAAGAAGGGGGCACATTTATCTGTTAACCTGGATATAAACCGGGATAAGGCTACCAGCCTGCCAGTAAGTTGCTGAACTTCATTCCTGGTTTTTGGCGGTTGCATGGCCAAGACGGCTTGAATTTTGTCGGGGTTTGCCTCAATTCCCCGAGCGCTGACCATAAACCCGAGAAACTTTCCTCCCGAAACACCGAACACACACTTCTCCGGGTTTAACCTCATTCCCTTGCTCAAGGCAATGTCGATGACGGTCTCCAAGTCATCCGGGTGTTTGCTTGTTTCCCGGCTTTTGACCAGCATATCATCTATATAAACCTCCATAGTATCCCCGAGTTGGTTTGCAAACATGCCCACTACGAGGCGCTGGAACGTGGCTCCTGCATTCCGGAGTCCAAAAGGCATCACTCTGTAATAATACATCCCCTTGTCTGTTGTAAAAGATGTGTGCTGTTGATCCGCGGGATTCATCGGAACCTGGTTAAATCCCGAGTATGCATCTATAAAGCTCAACTGGGGGTGGCCCGCGGTTGAATCCACCAGTTGATCAATCTTTGGAAGGGGAAAACTATCCTTCGGGCAAGCCTTATTCAGATCTGTGTAGTCGACGCACATCCTCCACTTTCCGTTTGCCTTCTTGACCATCACCACATTGGCCAACCAATCCGGGTATGTTGCATCTCCAATGAACCCGATGTCTTTAAGACGTTTAACTTCTGCTTGAATGGCCTTGTACTTCTCTGCGCAAAATGCACGACGCTTCTGTCTTACCGGTTTAACACCCGGGATAATATTGAGGGAATGTGTCATAACGTCTGGAGAAATCCCGGGCATGTCTGCATATGACCATGCGAACACCTTCTGTTTCCGGGTTAGCAGCTCAACCATCCGGGTTCTGACCTCGGGGTCAAGGCCTGTGCCAATGCAAATCTTCCTCTCCGGGTATTCTTCTGAAATCTGAATCCATTCTGTTGCTTCAATTGGGGCTGGCCGGGGGAACTTGGCAGGATACTTCTGGCTCTTCTTTTGTGCCGTCTTGCTGATGGGCAAAGAATCCGGGTCATCCCTGGGGTCATCGGGTTTGTCAAATGGAGACAAGGAAAAACCGGCCGAAAACATCTCGTGCTGGGACTGAGTTGCTATCGCGTTGCATCTGACAGCGGCTTCTTGGTCTCCGCGAATTGTAACCCAACCCCCGGGTGTAGGCACCTTCATAAGCAGCATGTGACCCGCTATAAAACTTTGTAGGCCCCAGAGTGCATCTCTCCCGAGTATGGCATTGTAGGATGATGGGCAGTCCACAATTATGAAGGGAACTACAATTCTTGTGGACTGGTGCCCGGTTCCAACTGTAACCGTTAGCTGATCAGACCCCAACGGTTAAGTCGTCTCACCTGAAAAACTGATCAATGGCTCGTGGTTCCTATAGAGCTTATCTCGTCCTCTTTTAAACCCCTTATAGCAACTGCTGAACATGACGCTGACAGCGGCTCCCGTGTCTATTAGAACCCTCCGAGTTCTCCAGTGGTCAATCTGAAGAGTGATAATGAAAGGATCATTGTGATGCACTTTCAGCGTGTCTTCAGACTGAGAAAATGACACGGTATCCCAAGGAACCAGCTCCTTGCGGCATTCCTGACCAAGCTGCATTATCTCAAACTCCGGGCCTCTTGGGCAGAGTCTTTTGGCCCGGTGACCGGACACCCCTTGGGTGCCGCCCCCGTGAATCGTCATTATCTCCCCATATACTTCAATCAGGTTGACACCTGTGGCGGGTGACTTATACTGCTGTAACTTGCCGTTCTGGATCATGTACTCAATGGTGTTCCGAAGAGAAAAGCACCGGTCGGTTGTGTGGCCAGACTCGTTGTGATAGGCACAATGTTGCCCGTTGTCCGGCCCTGCCCTTTTGGGAAACTTTCTTTTTGGAGCCGGGGGAACTTCATTCCTATGGCAGTTCCAAATTTCTTCATAGGAGGCAGTCAAGTTGGTCAACACTTCATATCGGGGGATGTAAGTGTTCTTTTCCTCCCGGGTTAGATGTCTTGGGTATGGAGCCTCTCTTGGTTTCTCCCTTGGTCTGTTTGAACTTTTGCCGTAGTATCCCTGGCCACTCTTATGCTGCCCTTCCTTTTTCCATCCATCAGCTCGCTGGCTTGTGAACCCGGTGTTCGTCCGGCGTTCCCCGAAGGTGTCGTACTCGGCTTGAGCTTGCCGAGTTACTTCATTAATTAGATCGTCGTAGCACCTGAACCGCTGCTTCCTGAGCTCCACCACAAAGGGGGTTGGTTTGAGCGCCTGTAAGAACGCCTCTGATGCTACTGACTCGTCCAAGTGCCCACACTTGGAAGTCGTGGACAGCCAACGGGTTACAAAAATTTTCAAGCTTTCATCATCCCTTTGCTGGACTTTGAATAACGAAGTGGTGCTTCGGTTGGCACTTGACAGCAGGATAAACCGGGACAGGAACCTCTGTGTCAACTGACCATAGGTCTCTATTGACAAAGCCGGTAACTTGAGGAACCAACTCAATGCCTCCTCACTGAGTGTTTCCTGGAAAGCATGGCATGCTTGGGCGTCTGTGAACCGGGTTGAATCCAACTGAGACTGGAACAACTCAAGGTGTGCATACGGGCACCCCATTCCGGCATATCTCTTAATCTTAAATGGCTTTGCTTCTGGTGGCTTTTTGTCTGCTTGAACCCGTGCGGAGAATGGGCTTGCACGGGTAATAAAGGGTTGGTATTGTTGTGGTCCCGTTCCCGAGTTTAGGCGCTGCTCAAGTTGGGTCACAGTTTGTGTCAACTGTAACAGCAGCTGGGTCTGGGCATCTGCTGGGGGAAGTGGTTGATTTAACAACGGCTCTGGGGGTGGAGGAGGTCCTGTAAGATTGTGATTAAACAAAGGATTGGAGAGATGGATCATTTGTGGATTTGGGTTAGGGTGGGCAGTGGTTGGGAGAATAGCGGGTGGTATGTATGCACTGTCAAAAGTTCGCGGGTTTCCACAACCCGGAGGATTCCCTTCTGGGGTGATGATATCAGCAAGTCTGGCTGACGTCCCCATGGCATTCGCTCTTTGAGTTAAGGTTGCTTGAAGAAGCCCATGCTCGGCCTGGATAGTCGCTAACTGCTCCCTTACCGTTATTAACTCGGCATGTTCTCGAGTAGATTGCTCCTTTTGAGCGAGAAAGTCCTTTTTCAAGAGCTCGAATGCTGCTGCCAAATCTGTTTGGCCAAACTGGGTCCCGGAGGTCCCTGGGTTATCATCCCCTGAGAAATTAAGCCTTCTAGTTGGATCTTGTTCTCCTGCCATTTCCACCGTCCTTCGAAATACGAATTGGGAGGTCTTGAGTTCGACTCTCAACGAGAGCACCAATGTTTTCCGGGTAAACTCGTGGCCCCTTTAGCGGGTTGCACGGTTCCAGAAATAGCGAACTTCCTTGTACTCCGAGTTTTCCTGTGTAAAGAACAAACACGTCAAAGGGCGTCCCCGGGTTTACCGAGGGAAGCCACTCCGATGCTTAAGTCAGACACTGTCAGATAAGCAGAAAACTCAAGAGTAGTTTAGGAATTGTCCCTTTTCCTTACCGGGAGGTCCTCACCGGTATTTATAGTAGCATTAAAGGCAGCACTTTGTCTTTTTCTAATGTGGGAATGAACTCCCTTGCTTTGCCTCAACCTTACAATGAACTGGGCCCTGACAAAGGACCCAGAGTGGCTTCTCAAATCTGACTGGCCTTTGACCCTGTAAACAGTACTTCAAGCATAATAAACGATGCATATTTAATAATTGACCACACTTGGTGTTATTTCTTGAATTGTAACCCGGTAAAGGAGAAATATTAGGTTCCACATATAAACAAGGCCTAACTATGTTTAGAAGCACACACGCACACACAATGACATCGCAACAATTGAGTCCTAGCACTAAAATATAGCAGCTCAGTTTATGCAAGAATATATAAGAGACCGCAAGAAACTGTTAAAGGAATTTAAGAAAAATAACAACCAAGAAAAGTCCTTCGGGACGATTATTGGAGGCTATGTGCCAGGCGAGGTAACATTTGAAACAAGATTATTTCTATTTTTTTTTGTCGTTCAATATATTCTTGTTAGTTGGCTCTCAAATGCGGTTACTTGCTAGGGTCACAAGCTCGATGCTGTGGAGCTGCTAGGATACTCATTTACTAGGAAGATGCTCAATTCAGCGACTATGGGTTCTGGAGCAAAAATAGCTGATGACCAATTAGGCAGCAGGTTAGTTAGCACACAACCTTGTAATCTCCCATTTCTTTAATTTGAAGATTCATGTTTTTAATATACAAAGGTTGTTGCTATTAGTGCCGGTGAACCGTTTGAAGAAACCAGAGTCATGACGGTAGAAGCCGCATTTGAATTGGGCCTCGAGTGTCTATCTAATGTCGGCATCAAGGACCAGTACTCAGCCAGGATTGCCCGTAGTAAGTGATTCTTATCTATCATCTTTTTAATATAATAATACAAAACAGACATTACAAGATATCTTTTACAACAGTTGTTCCTCTATCATACACTATCCATGCTCCTCCTGTTGCACCCAAAAAACAATGATATAGTAGTCAGTTGACGAATGTGCTTTGCTCAATTCAATCAGGGAGCCTTTGGGTTTGGGGCATCTACTTGGGAAGAACAACGTACAATCAATGAGATTAGATTGGTCTAAATTGGCATACAAGCACAATACTAAGAAGAAATTGAACACTTAGAGAGTGAACTAACTAAGAAGATTAAAGATAACAACAATACTAAGAAGAAATCGAACAATTAGAGAGTGAACTAACTAAGAAGATTAAAGATAACAACCTAAGTTTAAGCTGAAGCAAGTTCATACCATGTAGTTGACTTTCCCACCGTTTCCAAAGCATTCTTTTGGCATCTTGACCTATTCCATTATTAACTGCACCTGTATATATCTCAGACAGTAACAAATTCTGTTTAGAATACTATTGTATCAATTTTTTCTGTTTTATTTAAAGAAACAAAGAAAACTTAGGCTTACAAACATCTAAAGTGTCTGTAATGATGATTTGAGAATTTTAACCTCAAAAAGCAGCCTCCTGTCAACCAAGGACACACAAGATGAGCATCAACTACTCAAATGCAATTCAAATCCAGTATTCATGTGATAGAGAGAAGGAGATATGAGCAATTTGTAGTGGAATAACAAATCATATGATGAAACTGAAATAACATTTCTATTGAAATTTTTAAAGAAACAAAAATTTGTTTAGGTGAGATCATAATTTATCAAGATTGAAAAGATATTTGTTGTGGTGTTGCTGATTGTAATGAGAATAATGAAATTGAATTTTTGTGAATTTGACATATTTGTTGTGGTGTTGATTGTGTTTTAGTTATTCACATATGTGTGAATATATGTGTAGTTATTCACATATGTCAAGACACATTTAAGAGAAGGTTTTTGCATCCTTTCGAGCTCTACATCAGATACTATGATCAGACTATTGAGAGGAGATCACTATTTCTTATCTACAAGAGACGTTATCCGAGATGGACAGATAAGGAGATGATAGACATGTTAGATGACATATGGCGTCCCTGGTATGGTAACATATTATATTCATAATATTTCCTTAATATATCAATCTCTCTTTATATAGGGCATTTTCCAAGTCTGTTTTTTAGACAACCAAAAGAATTTTTTACATATCTTTGCAATTTTGATGTTTTCTTAACACATCAACTATTACAAATAAATAATGAAGTCTCCCTAATTATTGCTCAGCTAACTGAAATTTATAATATTAAATTCTCTTTTAGGGCAAGTGGAGATGATATATGGACGGATGATCTTGAGGTATGCCATTTGGTGACGAAGAGGTCATACTTTTACATTCATTGTCTCCTTTTTCACAATCCAGAGAGAGCTGATGATGCATACCAGCATGTCTATGCACGAGATGCTCCAGGGTCACTTAAAATAGAGAAGGACTTTCTCACTCCCGGATACGTTCAGGGCGTGCACACCCCGTTTATATAGGACCCAGCTCATTTAGTTTTTTGGTGCACATGTGTACCTTACCTGATCCATGTACTATGGTGTACCGCAAGCTTTGATCTACCTACTCTAGTTCCACTTTTTAGTATTGTTATATTCACTGCAAACCGTATATCAAAAACTTGGAATTTTTTTAATGTCTCCCAGGCTTGCAACTTCTTTACATCTTTTTTTCTTTATCTTTCTTGGTAGAACTTACTATACAATTTTCATCAACTCATGATGTTTAGTTAAATTAAATAATTAAAAAAATTGTCAACACACTTCTAACACAACAGTGTCCACCGATGCTAACTGAAAAGTAATAACTTGAAGAACCAATATCAAATAATAACTTTCAGGCCAAATACAGGGCAACAAAAGCAACGACACAAAAGCCAACAAAACCACGTACCTGCAAGAGTTCTCATCACCGAGGGAGATTTTCCAAACAAGCAACTCTAAAACAAAAACAAAAATTAAAGAATAGTTTAGTAAATACCGGTACAATGCAGATTCAAGATGACAATAAATAGTTCAAAAAATTAAGCACAAACATCAGACTGGCTTTTGGCTTTTATTCTGTGGTCAACATCGTATATGGCAAGGACTAAGCAACTATCCTATGGTTGCTATTTTTTTAAATGTACGTTTTTTTAACAAATCATTCAACTCACAGGTTCACTTTGTCAACAGATTTAACGTTGATGAATTGCGTGCATCAAGGCCTAACTATGTTTAGAAGCACACACGCACACACAATGACATCGCAACAATTGAGTCCTAGCACTAAAATATAGCAGCTCAGTTTATGCAAGAATATATAAGAGACCGCAAGAAACTGTTAAAGGAATTTAAGAAAAATAACAACCAAGAAAAGTCCTTCGGGACGATTATTGGAGGCTATGTGCCAGGCGAGGTAACATTTGAAACAAGATTATTTCTATTTTTTTTTGTCGTTCAATATATTCTTGTTAGTTGGCTCTCAAATGCGGTTACTTGCTAGGGTCACAAGCTCGATGCTGTGGAGCTGTTAAGATACTCATTTACTAGGAAGATGCTCAATTCAGCGACTATGGGTTCTGGAGCAAAAATAGCTGATGACCAATTAGGCAGCAGGTTAGTTAGCACACAACCTTGTAATCTCCCATTTCTTTAATTTGAAGATTCATGTTTTTAATATACAAAGGTTGTTGCTATTAGTGCCGGTGAACCGTTTGAAGAAACCAGAGTCATGACGGTAGAAGCCGCATTTGAATTGGGCCTCGAGTGTCTATCTAATGTCGGCATCAAGGACCAGTACTCAGGCAGGATTGCCCATATTAAGTGATTCTTATCTATCATCTTTTTAATATAATAATACAAAACAGACATTACAAGATATCTTTTACAACAGTTGTTCCTCTATCATACACTATCCATGCTCCTCCTGTTGCACCCAAAAATCAATGATATAGTAGTCAGTTGACGAATGCGCTTTGCTCAATTCAATCAGGGAGCCTTTGGGTTTGGGGCATCTACTTGGGAAGAACAACGTACAATCAATGAGATTAGATTGGTCTAAATTGGCATACAAGCACAATACTAAGAAGAAATCGAACACTTAGAGAGTGAACTAACTAAGAAGATTAAAGATTAAAGATAACAACCTAAGTATAAGCTGAAGCAAGTTCATACCATGTAGTTGACTTTCCCACCGTTTCCAAAGCATTCTTTTGGCTTCTTGATCTATTCCATTATCAACTGCACCTGTATATATCTCAGACAGTAACAAATCCTGTTTAGAATACTATTGTAACAATTTTTTCTGTTATATTTAAAGAAACAAAGAAAACTTAGGCTTACAAACATCTAAAGTGTCCGTAATGATAATTTGAGAATTTTAACCTCAAAAAGCAGCCTCTTGTCAACCAAGACACACAAGATGAGCATCAACTACTCAAATGCAATTCAAATCCAGTATTCATTTGATAGAGAGATGGAGATATGAGCAATTTGTAGTGGAATAGCAAATCATACGATGAAACTGAAATAACATTTCCATTGAAATTTTTAAAGAAACAAAAATTTGTTTAGGTGAGATCGTAATATATCAAGATTGAAAAGATATTTGTTGTGGTGTTGCTGATTGTAATGAGAATAATGAAATTGAATTTTTGTGAATTTGACATATTTGTTGTGGTGTTGCTTGTGTAGTTATTCACATATGTCAAGACACATTTAAGAGAAGGTCTTTGCATCCTTTCGAGCTTTTCATCAGATACTATGATCAGACTATTGAGAGGAGATCACTGTTTCTTATCTACATCAGACGTTATCCGAGATGAACAGATAAGGAGATGACAGACATGTTAGATGACATATGGCGTCCCTGGTATGGTAACATATTATATTCATAATATTTCCTTAATATATCAATCTCTCTTTATATAGGGCATTTTCTAAGTCTGTTTTTAGACAACCAAAAGAATTTTTAACATATCTTTGCAGTTTTGATGTTTTCTTAACACATCAACTATTATAAATAAATAATGAAGTCTCCCTAATTATTGCTCGGCTAACTGAAATTTATAATATTAAATTCTCTTTTAGGGCAAGTGGAGATGATATATGGACGGATGATCTTGAGGTATGCCATTTGGTGACGAAGAGGTCATACTTTTACATTCATCGTCTCCTTTTTCATAATCCAGAGAGAGCTGATGATGCATACCAGCATGTCTATGCACGAGATGCTCTAGGGTCACTTAAAATAGAGGAGGAATTTCTCACTCCCGGATACGTTCGGCGTTTAGGGCGTGCACACCCCGTTTATATAGGACCCAGCTCATTTAGTTTTTTGGTGCACATGTGTACCTTACCTGATCCATTTACTATTGTGTACCACAAGTGATCTACCTACTCTAGTTCCACTTTTTAGTATTGTTATATTCACTGCAAACCGCACATCAAAAACTTAGTATTTTTTTAATGTCTCCCAGGCTTGCAACTTCTTTACATCTTTTTTTCTTTATCTTTCTTGGGTAGAACTTACTATATAATTTTCATCAACTCACGATGTTTAGTTAAATTAAATAATTAAAAAAAAATTGTCAACACACTTCTAACACAACAGTGTCCACCGATGCTAACTGAAAAGTAATAACTTGAAGAACCAATATCAAATAATAACTTTCAAGCCAAATGCAGGGCAACAAAAGCAACGACGCAAAAACCAACAAAACCACGTACCTGCAAGAGTTCTCATCACCGAGGGTGATTTTCTAAACAAGTAACTCTAAAACAAAAACAAAAATTAAAGAATAGTTTAGTATATACCGATACAATGAAGATTCAAGATGACAATAAATAGTTCAATAAATTAAGCACAAAAATCAGACTGGCTTTTGGCTTTTATTATGTGGTCAACATCGTATATGGCAAGGACTAAGCAACTATCCTATGGTTGCTATTTTTTTAAATGTACGTTTTTTTAACAAATCATTCAACTCACAGGTTCACTTTGTCAACAGATTTAACGTTGATGAATTGCGTGCATCAAGGTCTAACTATGTTTAGAAGCACACACGCACACACAGAGACATCGCAACAATTGAGCCCTAGCACTAAAATATATTTCAGAGTTAAGAAGATGAATACCTTTGAGGTAGCACTTGAAAAATCTCAAATTTCATAATGTTTAGCAACATTGGATTAAAGGTAGCATTTTTCCTCAACAGGTTTGATCACCAAGCTTGTTTTTTCATATTGGTCTTGCTCGCAGAACATACCCAGGGCTTGCAAAATTCACCCAAGACCAAAGAAAATTCACCCAAGAACATACACAATAATAATAAACTTATGACAAAGAACAAAGAAAACGAATGGCAACAGGATAGTTGGATGAAATATTCAATAACATACCCAGGGCTTGCAAAATTCATAACAGGTTTGATCACCAAGCTTGTTAATAGTTCTCTGGCAATGGATCGAACAACTGCACATTGAACTTCTTGTGTATGAGCACCACAGCTATCACTCCACCCATTTAGTCGCAAATGAAACTGTAGAAGATAAATAGTATCAACTTGAATCCAACAAATAAGATCGAAAGAGATAACTCAATTCTATAAAAAAAACTCCACTCACACCTTGTACTCATTCTCAGGTGATATCAATGCAGGATAAAGCTCCTTCGAAGCCACAAGATGATGTTTTAACCTTTCATCTCTCTCCTCTGAAGACAATGTTTTCATAACATCAACACCTATGGCAGCTTGGTTTCTTATGCTCCTTATCGCCTTCATCTTTGCCTAAAACCCTAGAAATTCCACCTCCAAAATTCGCTAAATTATGAAAATGAAAGACTCCCAAGTAAAGAAATAAAGGTAAAGAATCGAAACTAAATAGAAGAAATCAGTATAAGAAAAAAGCTAAAAAATAAAACAGCCAAGACAGCTTGACAGGTCTTGAACCAAAGACCTCAACTGCTTTCAACTTGACAGATAACCACCACACCAAATCACTCAAAATGTTAGTGACAATATGCAATATATCACTGGGGCACAGATTAACCAAAATATGTCAGTAGAGGGCAGAGGTGGGGCACGGGACCCAAATGGTGAAAGTTCTGATTGCTATTATTTGGTCTAACATGAACTCTTGTTGGTGCAGGCAGCAGATTTGGGTTCTGTTTCTGATCTAAATCGTTGATCACCGCTTGGACAATGTTGACGCCAGTGGGTGACACCACAACAGTTACATGACCTGACAGCAGAACTAGTGGAAGGTTGCGCTTGGCAGTCAATAGCACCCATGGTGTAAGATGGATAAGCAAGTCGGTTTTCTCTCTTTAAAAGGACGCTTATTTTTAGCCCGATGCTGAGTCTTTCGTTCTTCGACATTGTCGCATTCGACCCTGGCCAAAAATTCAGCACCTGTCGACAGAAACAACAAAAATTATCTATCAACGGCAAGGTAATGTAATGGGGCAGCCAAAAGAAAAAGATAAATTTTATTCACACCCTAAAATACTTAATACACACCCTTTTAACCCATCATCTTTTTCTTTCTGCCAAACCCATTTCGAAATAGTAAGCAAATGAAGCGTGCGTAACAAACAAACTATTGATTTTTTATTTATATTTTTCTTTTTTGAATTTCACATTCAAACAAAATTCAAGATTTTCAATCAATCGAAATAGCAGAGGAATTTGATATCAGTAGGAAGCTTGCATAATCAGATGTTTTAGAATCGTAAATATGTATAGAAATTCAAAAGCTTGGCATTCGAACAAATTTGTTACCTCTACCAATCAAATCCACACAAAAAACAAACAAACCAAAATTACTCGTTTTGTTACCTTTCAATATAACTTTTTTTCAAAAAAAAAACATACATGAAATCTTGAGGAAACCATTCCTCCAGAGACGCCACCAATGGGGATCAGATGGCTCCTCCCACCGTCGGTGATCGTCCGGGTCTAAATCCTCTATTGATACCGAATAAAAACTCATGATGAATAATTTCAACTGGAATTCTGTATTAGATGGGATGAGAGATCGATCTCCACCGTTTTGTTTTATACACAGAGGGACATGGCATAATGGAATTGAAACTGTGTAGGAATCTTCACGGAGTAAGGAAATACCTATGTTTACTGGTATACCATGGAATAAGACCTCCAAACCCGGAATAGAATCCTTTCATAACTCGGATTTGTAAGAGTATCACTCACATCTTCCCTAATTTTTGGTCGTCTCAATTTTGGAAAGACTTTGGTGTGTTTCTTAACCAAACTAAACCAGGGTTAACAACTTTAAACTATAATAAATAAATTTTGTTTAGGGTTTCTATTTAATTTTCTTTAAAAAAAACTATGAACAACCTTCGTTAAAAAAACAACAACAACGAATTCCAGATCAACCGCCACAACCACCACCGCCGAGGTCGAACTCCATATCTCCAATCATCACCCCACCGGGCACACCTCTAAAAAACCAGTGCTGAATCACATCCTAGACTTGTTCCGGTTGCTGCTGTAGTTGCTGCACCGGCAGGTAACCCTGCAACAACGCGCTTGATACCCTTACCCAGCTTCGCCACCAAGTCTGATATCGGTCCTGCCCATGTGGTTGTCGACTTTCCCGATCGCTTGATGACGACAATCGGCGGAGCTGCTCTTCCTAAGTCGCGGGAAACCGGAGGAAGAAGAGAAAGACGACGGCAACACTGAGGTCTACTATGAGCCCGTTTGGTAGGGCCTTTTGTCAGCTTTGCTTCGAAGCAAAGCTGGTCAGTGCGTTTGGTACGCAGCTTTCGATCAGCTTCGCTTATAAGCGCCGGTGTTTTGTCTGAAAAAGCGGAAGCTGCTCGACCCCAGCTTTTAGAAGCCAAAAGCCGAAGCTGCCTCAATCGATCGGGACCAAAGTCAATCTCCAATGGCTTTTGAAAGCCAAAAGTCACTTTATTAGTGTGTTGTTCGTCTCTCTCAGATCTGCAAATCGAAACGAACCAGAGAGCCCCAGCCATGGCAGCACTAGCAGCAGGACCGGACCACCTCTTCAACCTCCGCAACAACTTCTACCTCGGCGCCTACCAGGCCGCCATCAACAGCAGCGAGCTCCCAAACCTCTCGCCGGACGAAGCCGGCGAGCGCGACTGCCTCGTTTTCCGATCCTACATAGCCCTTGGTAGCTACCAGCTCGTCATCAACAAGATCGACTCCTCTGCCGCCACTCCTATCCAGGCTGTCAAGCTCCTCGCTCTCTACCTCTCCGGCCCCGATTACAAGGTCCGCCCCTCAAATATCTCTAGGGTTTCCGATTCTCTCGCATTTTGAAAATGTGAATTGGAAATTGAAAAACGTGTGTTTGCAGGAATCGGTGATATCGAATCTCAAGGAGTTGCTGGCCGATCCGGCGATCGGGAACAATCCGATTCTGAGGATGGTCGCCGGGACTGTGTTTATGCATGAGCAGGACTACAATGAAGCTCTCAAGTACACACACGTCGGCGGCAATTTGGAACTGTACGTCATTTTTTTAGTAAATTCTGATTTTACTGAAGTAAAGGTTTACTATTTAGATTTGCTTTTGGATTTAATGTGTTGAAGTATGTTTACTTGGTAATCGAAATCAGATTCGTTAGGCTAATCGTTACGAATTACATTGCTTTGCATTGCCATTACCTGTTAGTGTGTGCTATTTTTTCTAGCTGGAGTATGTTTTGGATTTGCTTGTTGTTTTAGGTTTCGTGAGCTAGGTAGGTCATGATCTTTCAAAACCCCTTTACAAGTGGCAGGAAACTCACATTCGAAACAAAATTGAAGGTCTAAAATTTGTGGACATCAGTAATCAGTTGTGTATCTATTGTAAGTTTTAGATTGTGTAATGTCCCTCTTATCATTTGTTTGCTTCGTCTTTGATGATAAGTTATAACCAGTTCATACGTTACCAGATAGGCTTGTGATAAATGGATATTAGTGTTGGAGCAAGCAGAATTATCAGGGCTTGTGATATAAGTGTTAAAAACATGAAATAGAATCAGTGAATGCTGATGATCTTGTTATATTCTCTAGTTTGATGCATGCTGCTTATTTCTTTTAGGGATGCACTGAATGTCCAAATACTCCTCAAGATGTATAGGAATGAACTTGCTGAAAGAAAACTGAAGGAAATGCAAAATATTGACGAGGACCACACCCTAACTCAACTTGCAACAACATGGCAAAATATGGCAGTGGTAATGAATTTTGTTTGTCTGTATAGTTCTCTTACAGAGAAGTTATATAGTCCATGTTTCTAAATACAATTTCATCCGATTCAGGGCGGTTCTAAGATACAGGAGGCATATCTCACCTTCCAAGATTTCTCTGAGAAGTCTCAGGTTACAACCTTGATTTTGAATGGAAAGGCTGTTTGTTGCATACTCATGGGAAACTTTGATGAAGCTGAAACACTGCATCTTGAAGCACTGAATAAGGCAAGTGTGTTGAATAAGTTGTAGCTTTTTTTGAAATGTCTAGGGACCTTTTTTTGGGGGGTGTCATAATTTGCTCTAAACACATGATTACAGCCTTATGGCTGAATTCATTGATTGGATAGTTACACGCTAGTTTATTGATTGTGAATTCAATATTGTTATTTGCCTTGTCATGGATCTAGTAATGTTCCAAATATTTTAACATCCTGATTTTCAATTAAAAATTGGCACTGATTATATTTTAAGTAAAGTGGAGTCATTTTATGTTTCTCATAGGATGCAAAGGATCCAGAAACTCTAGCCAACATGGTCGTATGATGTCTGCACCTTGGAAAACCAGCTTCTCGTTTTCTCAGGTAAAGCTTGTTGGTAAATACTTGAGGATTGTGTTATAGTTATGTCATTGTATAATTTAGGTGTTAGCTACTGTATAACATAATGATTAATCCTTCTATATCACTGCTTTTCAGCCAATTAAGACTTGGCCATCCAGATCTATTTTCGCCTACTGCATTGGGCGGTTGAACTTCCAGAGAAGGTGATTGGAATATCATGTTCACATAGATCAGTATATATTGCCAGGAAATCAGTTCCTTGGAGTTTCTGTACCACATATGGCTGTAACATTATGTCTTCATGATTTCATCAATAATTGAAGGTAATCAGCAGTCAGCACCATCTAGATTGTCATTGTCACAATGACACTTCATAATTATATAAGGAAACATGCACGACGCGATCCTGATTTTTGTGATTCAGAAAGGTTGAGTAACATTGGTGACATAGAGATGGATGATGATGAACAAGAAGAATCTCATAATCATAGAGCACAAGAAATGGAATTAGTAAGAGATATGATCGCTCAATGTTTGATGAGTGCGCGTAATAGGAATGTTTGAAGGTAATATGAAATTTTTGTTGTTCATATGAGCCAATGAAAGATAAATTATTATTAATGTATGAAACAACATGTAATTCATATATTTATGATAATGTCTAATATTATTCTCTTGGTAACTATGATTTATAAAACTTCATATATAAATCATAAAAAATATATAGACATAAGGGTTCATGAGCAATTATATTATAAAACATTACCAAATAAATAAAGTAAAAACATATTGTAAGGCTAAACTAGTAATTTACAAAATCAAAGCACTTTTAAAAAGCTAATTTACCAAATAGTCTGTCTCTGCTTCTATCATTCACAGCACTTATAAAAAGTCAATTTACCAAATACTCAGCAGCTTTGCTTGTCAGCTGCTTATTCTCATAATAAGCCACAGCCAGCTTATTTTCAAAGCCACAGCTGTACCAAACATGCCCTATGTCTATTCATTTGAGAATCATCGTTAATTTTTTCATTTCAACATTTTTTTAAATTATGTTAATTCCAACAAAACTGATAACAACTCTAAACAACCTATAATATTTCAATAAACATTCTATCCTCACTAAACCTGTAAATGGACCCGTTAACCGCCAGATCTTTAATAGCTTGATTCAAATCTGGATCCGTCAGGTTAACGGATACCCGACTCGTTAATCTGATCCGTTTATAATAATAAATATTTTAAATTTTAATAATAATTTAATAGTTTAATCATAAAACATTGATGAAATTTTATAAGAAAATAAAGATTTATATCAAAAGCTTTTTTCACGGTACACTAATATAATTAAAATATTTGATCTCCACTATTAATTCTATTTAAATGGATCAAGGTCCTACACGGATCGGATCAACCAAGAACCGGATCCGATCCGTTTAGTAAACGGGTTAACGGATTCGGGCCCTTAATGGATCAACGGGTCAAATTTTCGATCCAAACCCGTTTAAAAAGCACGAATCCGGAACGGGTCTGGATAAGATCTGGTCCATTTACATGTCTAACCCTCACCCATTAAATATACTTAGAAAGAGAAGACATGATCACCAGCCGCCGGACTCCGGTCACCGGAATCTCGCCAGAATCCGGAATCAAGTTTACTAACCCCTAATAAACTCTCATTAAACCCTAAACAACATTCTTTTCGTTATAGCCAACTTTACTACCTATAAAAAACTCTCACTGAACCCCTAAACCACATTTTTATAGTCACATCCAACTTTACTAACCCCCAATAAACTCTCACTGAACCCCTAAACCACATTCTTATCACCACATCCAACTTTACTACTCCCTAATAAACTCTCACTAAACCCCTAAACCGCATTCATATTGCACAACCAATTTTACTACACCATAATAAACTCTCAGTGAACTTCTAAACCGCATTCATATTGCATAATCAACTTTACTACCTACTAATAAACTCTCACTGAACCTCTAAACTGTATTCATATCGCCGCATCCAATTTTACTACCCCCTAATAAACTCCCACATAAGTGAATAAATTTTGAATGGAATTTTACTAACCCTAATAAATGTTTACTGACCTTAATAAATCGATTGATTACGCTCCATATAGACACTTTTTTATGTTTTTGTAGTAAATGGTCAATACTTGTTATAAGTAATCAAGTAATAGACCCAATAATCATGTTAAAATATACTTGATTGTTATGAATCACTCTATTTGCCTACATCTTCCTAACAAAAATCATCCACGAAGGCTTTCAGGAAATGAAAAGAGAAAAAAGGAAAATAGTGGAATGAGAGCCCCGAAAGCATTGATCATCTCCAACGCCACCAGATTCATTTATGATTGTAACCCGCCCAAATTCGATCGTCTCCAATAAGGCTAGTAATCCCAGCTACTTTAATCCCTAACCATAGTCCTTTCCCAATGACGAAGACACCAAATTTTTGTCTCATAGGCATTTACTTTTTCATACCTGACAACGAAGACGGTGGCGACACGGCGTGAATGAGGGACGCTCAATGACGTCATACTTAGTTTAGCCTCTTCAGTGGAGCATATTAGAGAGCTGCGTGTTCTTTCCGGAACAGGTTTCTCCAATGACGCAACGAAGAGGTTCTCTGATGAAGCTACACGCTGCTTGTTTTGACTGTCGACGATTGAGATTGAGCGAAAGAGGAGGGAGGTTAGACGACGTTGGTGTCGATCCAGCTGACGGAGAGATGGATTTGATTTCAGATCCGATCAGATGGTAGATGGTGGTGAATGATTAGGGGTATCATTGTCTTTTCACACAAAATAATTGAATTGGGCTAGGAAAATCTTTTTTCATTCAGCTGGACAATATTTTAGCTGTTTTTGGGTAAATGGGCATTTGCCCTAATTTTTACAAGCTAAAAATAAAAGAAAACAATATTTAATTATTTATAGTTTAAAATTGTTTAACCATAGTTTAGTTTGGTTAAAAAAAAGTGCACGTGGCATTCAATAGGATAGGTGGGCATTAGGGGTGGGCAAATAAGGGTAGTCGACAAATTTGTACTCATTGTAATTGGATTTTCATGATGTTTTAAAGACTTTTGTGAATATCCAAAGTTTAGAGGTACTCAATAAAGATTTGTAGTTAAAAATTTAAAATCCATAAAAGTGTGAGGGTATTCAATTAAGATTTTTAATTAAACATTTTATATCCATGAAAGTATGAAAGTATTCAATAAGGACTCGGTTTCTCTGCTCGGAAAAAAATTGCTTAGATTTGCTTGGGAAACCATCAAAGGCCGTCACGTCAGCTCAACTAAATCTACTGGCTATCAAACTGACAACAATTACAAGGAAAAGGGAAAAACCTATTAACGTCAATGTTTGTAGTTTTAGTATTTCCATCATCGAACCAGATCACTCAACTTCTCAAATCTCCCTCTCTCATCCTCAATTTTCTCTGTCATGTTCTTTGAATCTAATTGATTTCAGTTCTTAGTTCAATACATCAGATATGGGCTTGTTTTGTTAGGAGGTTGTATAAATGAATTCTAAATTGTTTTATTGATAGAATAGAACCCATATGTTTTGTTAGCAAGAATGAAACATATGAGAACTTCAGACTTATCAAGATGCTCTACAAATCTTTCATCGAAGCTAAAACAAGCAAGCAATAGTCTTGTTTCCAACACAGTATGTTCACTTCTGGGGTACAACGATGTCTGTGCTTACTGGCGAAACCTGTTATAATTCTTATAGTAATCATTACTGTCGACCTGAGAGATCTCAGGCAATGTTGTATTGATGTTGTTATGTGGCACACTTTCATCATATGCTGAGACATACGGAAAGAATCATTTAGGAAATTCATCACAGCAGGGTCCCCGTAATTGGCACTAGAAGACTCGCTCTGGTTACGTTGTGTTTGAATATCTGCAAGTGTGGCCATCTGTTCAAGATCTTTGTCGTGCCATGTCCAAATCGTATAACTGGGACAATTGTCGTATTGTGACATGTGAAGATACATGTCCTCAAAAGTTATATAAGTAGCAGATATGTTATGACATTTTGTGTAGGGACAAATGTGCAAAACTTGTGGAGGAAGAATATGTCGACGGGCGAAATCAATAAACTAAAAAATTCCTCTCATGTATATCACAAGTCCTCTATCTAACTGCCACTACCAGAATAAGTATCATAGCCGACGAATATTTAATTAGCAGGCCGACGAAATTTTTTTTCGTCGGCTAAAGTTCATTTTAGCCGACGAAAAAAAATTTCGTCGCCTAAGTGAAATTTTCGTCGGCTAAAGTGGACTTTTAGCCGACGAAAAAAACTTTCGTCGCCTAAGTGAAATTTTCGTCGGCTAAAAGTCCACTTTAGCCGACGAAATGTTGTGTCGTCGGCTAAAATAGTTTTTTTCGTCGGCTATAGTCTGTGAACTATAGCCGACGAAATTTTAAAACTTTGGCCGACGATATATATAATTTCGTCGGCTAAAATGCTTTATATTTCCAGATCTAGACAGTAGCTGATTTGAAAGAAAAAACGAGAGAAAAAGTTTTGGGGTTGGCGAAATTGTTGGGTGTTGTCGAAATCTGTCCGAAATTAGTTTGTGGCGCTATATATAGGTACGTATATGTATATATCTTGTTTTTGAGTTGATTTAAGAGTTTTATTTTCATTATGCACATTGATTTTGAGTTTTAATTAGAGTTGATTATATTGTGTTTTAATTAGAGTTGATTATATTGTGTTTTAATTAGAGTTGATTATATTGTGTTTTGAGTGTGATTGAGTTGATCGATTTGGGTTTGATAATATATATGAAGTTGTTGATATATATATATATATATATATATTAATTAGTAATTATTATATATATTAATTGTACGTTAACTCAGATATAATATAAATTGAATGATTCGTAAATTTAATTAATTAGCGTTTATACATATATATTATGTTATTTTCTCAGGATATGGATAAGAGTTGGATTTCGCTTCCAAAATGGGACAAAAGATATGCTAAAGGAGTTGTTAGTTTTATTGAATATGTGATCAATAATGCTAAAGGGAATACAATTTTCTATTGTCCGTGCACTAAATGTCAGTGTCGCAGCGATATGTATCAATTTCCAATTGACAAGGTTTGGCAGCACCTTCAAAGTAATGGGTTTTGGGAGAAGTACACATGTTGGATATATCACGGTGAAACATCATCAAGGGGTCCGCATGATCATGGGCAATTTTCTGAGACGGGCAGTACATCCAACGATCCAACAACGGCCTTCATCAACGATATGTTTCCTTATGAGAGGGGTGTATGCTCTGAAGGACCGTATATGTCTGACCCGGTGCAGCCCTTCCCTAGAGTTGTCAACACTGCTGGTATTGACAGGTACAACAAACTACTTGCTTTCCAACAGACCCCTGTGTACCCCGGTTGTCAGAAAACGGTTCTTGAAAGTGTGATGGACGTTATGAAGATTAAAGTTGAGACAAAATCGACTGTGAAGGCTGTTGATGAGTATCTACAGTACACTGCTTCGATGCTGCCCCACGGTCATCGTCTTCCTACCACTCATCATAAGGTCCGATGTATACTGAAAGATCTTGGGCTTTCCTACATCAAGATCCATGCATGCAGATATGATTGTGTTCTCTTCTGGGGTAAAGATCCAGAAGGGAATGACCTTGGTGACCTTGACACATGTCCAGTATGTCAGAGTGACAGGTATAAGTTGACTCCTGCAGGCAATAGGAAACCTATGAAGGTACTTCGGTATTTTCCGTTGAGGGATAGGCTGGAACGGTTGTACATGTCATCACACACGGCCAAATCTATGAGATGGCACGCTGATAGGGAATTGCAAGGCGAAGATACCCTTATACACCCTGCTGACGGGGAGGCCTGGAAGCATATAGACAGGGAGTTTCCTCATTTTGCGTCTGAGGTCCGAAATGTGAGGCTCGGGCTCTCATAATGATGATATCTGACGGTCGGTTTTTCGTTTGGGTGAGGGTGACGGGCTCTCATATTTAGTACATTTGGGTGTATTTGGGTGTATTTGGGTGTATTTAGTACATTTAGGTGTATTTAGTATATTTGGATGTATTTGGGTGTATTTAGTATATTTGGATGTATTTGGGTGTATTTAGTACATTTGGGTGTATTTGGGTGTATTTGGGTGTATTTAGGTGTATTTAGGTGTATTTAGTATATTTGGATGTATTTGGGTGTATTTAGTACATTTGGGTGTATTTGGGTGTATTTAGTATATTTGGATGTATTTGGGTGTATTTAGTATATTTGGATGTATTTGGGTGTATTTAGTACATTTGGGTGTATTTGGGTGTATTTAGTATATTTGGATGTATTTGGGTGTATTTAGTATATTTGGATGTATTTGGGTGTATTTAGTATATTTGGGTGTATTTAGTGTATTTGGATGTATTTGGGTGTATTTAGTATATTTGGGTGTATTTAGTATATTTGGATGTATTTGGGTGTATTTAGTATATTTAGATGTATTTGGGTGTATTTGGGTGTATTTGGGTGTATTTAGTATATTTGGATGTATTTTGGGTGTATTTGGATGTTTTGTTCATTTTTAATTTGGTATATTGTTCATTTTTAATTTAACAAAATATTAATTATTTTTTTTAGGATGAAAGGATTATTCAGCAGATCAAAGAGTTCGAAGGGCAGGGGTGAATCGTCAGAGGGAACGTCTAGCAACCCTCGAGGTTCGTTTCAGGGCCCAATGACGGCCCGACGGGCGTCTCTTCTGGAGCCGACACATTCCTCCAGGCAGCCAGATGGCCCTCCCGCCTCCAGGGCGCCTAGCGCCCCTCACTCTTCCGGCCAGCCGGACGCCGCTCGCTCCTCCAGGCAGCCTAGCGCCCCTCGCTCCTCTGGCCAGCAGGACGCCCCTCGCTCCTCCAGGCAGCCTAGCGTACCGCGCTCCTCCAGGCAGCCCAGCGGCCCTCACTCCTCGAGGCAGTTGTGGCCTCCGACTCAGGCAGAGGTGTCTGCACCACGTATGCCTGAGATACGTAGGGCACCGGCACCGGGCCCTAGTGCATCGGAGGGTGGGTCTTCCGGGGTACAGATGCCGCCGCCTCTTCTCTTCCTTCCGCGCTTCATACCGGCAATACCTCCAGTCGATGACTCAGGGGCGCCGATTTATCCACTACCCCCCCAGGTGACCCCATCAGCGGTGTATCTGTACGTGCCGTTTGCTACAGAGTTAATTTCTGCGAGGGTATCATCGTCGGCTGCAGAGTCGGAGTCCGTCGCATCCGCCCCAACGCCCTCAGGTAATAATTATACAAGTAATTTGTTATGTTATAATGTACCAACGCTCCAACGTCTAATCATCAATTTATGATAGGTACCGTCGGAGCCAAGCCGACAAGGAAGAAGAGAGGTCCGGTCACGGGGAAAGCTCTCGAGAAGACAGTGAGTACATCGGGAAGGATCGTCATTGATACTGACGAGGGTGGGAACGTAGTATCGGGCGGCAAGACGAGGATGTACTCTGGCCGCGTGGGAGCGCTTATTAGGGATAGAGTCCCTATGTTGTGGTCAGACTGGGGCGAGGTCCCACAGGAGGTTAAGGACATGGTCCACAACGCCATGTCGGTAAGTATAACAAAATTCATATTTAACATTATTTATTACATTGTAGATTTATGAACGTCTAAAGTAATAAATGTTTAAATGCAGGTGTGGTTTGACGTTCCCGAGTACCTGAGGAACACCTGGGCGGACGTTGTGCACGGGGGAAGGTACGTTGCAAAGTTAAGGACAAAAAAAAACTATGTTTAATTTATAATATTTATATTTTTTTTGGCGTATTACAGGTACAAGGAGTGGAAGAACGAGTTACGGACCCACTGGACTACACATGGGAACGAACGTTCCGGCACCCCCCTTGAGTTCCAGTTCAGGGAGTACGAGTGGCGTTGGCTTCTGATATCGGAATTCAACAACCCACATAAACAGGTAATTAAAAATAATTATTTATTATATTGAATTATATTTAATACGTTTTAAAATATTTTACTAATTCGATTCCTTTGTAGGCCGTTTCCCGGGTGAACGCTCAGAACCGGCAACGCAACATGAGGAACCATCATGCCGGTTCTAGACCGTTCGCATCGTTGATGGAGGAGGCGGCCAGGGAACATCCAGAGGTCAACCAGTACGTCTATACGTACGAGAGGGCATATCCTGACTCCCAGGAGGATATTGTAAGTCGTTTTACGTTTTAAAATTTAGTAAATTATATGTATATATATATATTTTAAAATGTTAATTAATTTTTTTTTCCTATCAAATTAGGCGAGGGTGAGGCAGGCTAGTGACGAGGTGATGGCTGCTATAGTCAGGGAGACATGGCCTGACACGCAAGAGGAGGACATGTCCGAAGCCATGTCCCGGATCGACAGTTCGGATCTCAGCGTTGGGGCCAGGATCATGGGCACAGCCTTCCCACCGCGAGGAAATAACTTCTACTGTCGGGGCCTGGGAAAGAAGGGCGAGGGGGTACTGAAAACCACTCCTGGGTTTCAGAAAAAAGGAGCCTCGACCAGCAGCAGAACGACTCAGCTTGAGGCGGAAGTTCAGATGTTACGGGAACAACAAGCCGCCCAAGCAGCATATAATGCCGAGAGAGAGGCCGCCCGAGCAGCATATACTGCCGCGAGAGAGGCCGCCCAAGCAGCATATACTGCCGCTCTACAGGAGTACACTATAGCATCCCATGCCGCCCAGCAGACACAGCAGCAGCAGATGTACCAGTACATGCAAGATTTTGTAGCTGCACAGCAGCAGGGACTTCCGCTTCCGCCCATGCCCCCGCCTATTGTCTTACCTCAGCCGCCGCAACCTCCCCAACTTCCCCAACAACCTCATCCTGGAGCAGATATTGATTTAGACGATATCGATTTTATTTAGTTTTTTAAGTTTATGAACAATTATTTATTTAGTTTTTTAGGTTTATGAACAAATATTAATTTACTTTTTAGGTTTTATGAACAATTTATGAATTGAAAATTTAATGCAAAATTTTATGTTACTTTAGATGGTGTGTTGTTGTTGGTTATGAAATTGTTTCTGTAATTTGCAGCTTGCTTGGATGGTAATGTATAAATTTTGTTTGGGTTTCTAGTATAAAAAGTACTATAGCCGACGAAATTTACCATATTTCGTCGGCTAAAGTTTTAAAAATTAAAAAATAAATAGACAATAGCCGACGAAATTTGCCATATTTCGTCGGCTAAAAATATCATAGCCGACGAAACTGTGCTAATTTCGTCGGCTATTGTCTATTTATTTTTTAATTTTTAAAACTTTAGCCGACGAATTTTTAATATTATTTCGTCGGCTAAGTGTTGAAGTATAGCCGACGAAATAATATATTGTAATTCGTCGGCTATACTCTAACACTTAGCCGACGAAATAATATATAAAATTCGTCGGCTAAGGGTTGAAGTATAGCCGACGAATTAAAATATATTATTTCGTCGGCTATACTCCAACACTTAGCCGACGAAATAATATTAAAAATTCGTCGGCTAAGTGTTGGATTATAGCCGACGACGGACTTTATTTCGTCGGCTATAAGTATAGCCGACGACTTATAGCCGACGACTACTTAGCCGACGACGTGTCGTCGGCTAAGGTTATAGCCGACGAAAAATGTGAACAGGCCGACGAAAAAATTTCGTCGGCTAAAATGCTTATCCTGGTAGTGTATCAATTAGAATGCAAAATGTCTTGTCGTTTGTTTTCTTTGATTATTTATGATCGACCCAAGCTGCTTTGTAAGTATCTTTGAAAGTGAGAGGGTACATTGGCTAATGCAATGCACTGAATCTTGCTCAAATTATTTGGAGCTAGCTATACACATCTTGCAAGGTGCGCCCGTGGTTTTCTTAAATATTTAAATATATACATTTAGAGCATTTTCCATCCAAAGCTAAATTTGTGGTCAAATTATTTGTATTTCGGCTTAAGCCAAATTATAAGGCAAAAGTAAAACTATTTTTTTCTTTCTTTTGTCATATATTTGTTTAATTCAAAAATTAATCATAAAAAATATTTTACAAATATATTCGATATGAGGCTCATATAATAGATCCCATATAATAGATCCCATCGAGATATTCACGATGGTTGTTATCAACGGATTTTTAATTTTGATAATAGTGTAAATTAAAAGGACAAATGTCAAGTTGAATAAAATAAAATTTAAATTTAGCTTACAAAGCCCAATTTAGCTTAAAAAATAGCTCAAACCAAATTTTTTATCTTGAAAAGGTAATTTAGCTTGATAGGAGTAAATTTGGTTTTTTAGCCTTTGATGGGAGATGATCTAAATTATGAGTATAGTTGATGTTAATTTTTCTAAATTATGTGGGAGTAATTCACTAATATCAGTAATGTGTTGTTATTAATTAAGTAATAATGAATTAGGTAATGATATGGATGCCTGCTACCTAGCTCAACTATATATTCCATTTGTACCGACAGATTCAACTTGCCAAATTAGTCAACAAGAGAACTCACTTGCCAAAAACGTGCCTCTTCCTGCTAGTTTCAACAAACAAAATGTAAACCTTTGGGAAGAGCTGAACAATATTAACCGCAAGTATTTAATTTTTTAAATAATTAACTTGATCGAGTTGGCTGCCTGATCGAGTTGGCTGATGCGAGCCAACTTAAGCTCAAAATTACAAATTTATAGCATTAAGGAATTATGGATAAATGTATAAGTACAATATGTATGAGCCACATAGTTGAATGAAAATTAAGTTTAGGTTCATCGATCTCTCATCTATCTAAGAGTCAGATTCTGAAGCACTGTTTTCACTGTTAGTTTTGGATGAACCTAAGAGTTATCTTGCATTCTTAGTGCCATGTTCAATTTTAGCTTCAGTGATCTACGTACTATATAACCCTGGCCTTGAAAAAATGAATGCAGTGGAAATGAACGCTAAATCGAGTTTCCTTAGGATGCTTTCTCAAGCAGAATCATTGGAAACGAATCTAAAACCAAGTGCTTTAACGTACAAAAACACTAGCGTCTAGTTTCTGTTAATTTATGCATCCATTTGGTTAGAACTTGTACTAATCTACCATATTTGTTTTCTGGTTGCTTTCTTTGATGGTGATGCATGGGTGAAGGTCATATCATTTCTTGGATTCCAGAGAGTACCAACCTTTCAATATTTGAGAATTTGAGAATCGATCATATGCTCTTGGTCCTCCAATACCACAAATTGGTTGGCTTTATTTCTTGAGGGGTCAAGCTACGCCACCTCTAAATTTTCAACCATCTTTCTCTATTATAATCGAGTCTAGCGAAACTTTTCTTGAATTGATCAAAGACATGCCATCATTACTTACATTAGAAGCAGGATTGGGAGAATCTTATGCCTCAGTTGACCCGTTATAATGTATTCGAGCGCACAAAAGAGTTTGTAAATGTCTGAAGCATTCTCTTAATTAACTTAGTTTTCCATTATGAACAAGCTTGAAGGATTGAGGCTTTCTATAGGGGCAATGCCTTTTGGACAATGGACGTAGTTCCTCAAGTCCCTAATATTGTTCAATATAAGCCGTAATCGTGTCCCGTAACAACTCACTCAAAATTCTCACTTTGTGCTATATCGATCTCATTCCCCCAAAGAAGAAAAGGGGAGAACATTACGGAAGCTCTCCCCAAAAGATAACCTTTATGGAGGAACACTAAAGTCTAAATCAAACCTAAACAAGAGCTAGCTCCAAATAAGTTAAAGAAATGAGGGGATGTAACACAAGGGAAACTTAATGGAATAGAGACACAAAGATTCTTTGATTACAAGCATCCGACAAAGATTAATGGAGATGCGAGAAATTGGAGCCGGATCCAATCCAAGCTTCCTTTGTTTAAAAGCATAGAAAACAAACAAATCAATCAGTGATTTTATTTGGTGGAGCAGAAGAGAAGAGAATACAGAATATAGAATAGGGATAGATTCTTCATTTCTATGGACTCTGGAAAAGAGCTGGGAATCTAATGGCTGTAACAGTCTGTCTTTTTTGCCTGAAAGGAGCCTCCTCCTCCTCATCTTCCTACATATTCAACATTAGCCATATATTATACTCCAACAGAAATCTCTGGCAATATCGAACTTGGCCCCAACAAATTTCCTAAGATTCCTCATCTCCAAGTGTGTTTTAGCCACCTTTGCTGAATTGATGGGTCCTTAAACAAACCATTCACATGTTCTATTGTCTTCTTTGTCAAGAACCTCTGATAATTACATTCGATTTTAGTGTTGTTCTTAATCAGTTGGATTCAACTGGGAATCTGCACATATATTTTGATATCTTCAGCACACTTGACTGCTAATATCTAGACGGCGTTGATGCATTCAAACAATAACAACGAAAGAAAAACATAGTCGTCTGCGCAGAGCGTCAAGCCTCTTGCACTTTCCCTACCCTTTCAGCTTTGAGGATGGAGATTTTGGTTAGACCTTGATTTGCTTCCACCGGCCTCCTCAACAATTGAGGCATACTTGTTGGTCAAGGACTCAAGCTAGTTTAAGTTTAATTACTTTTACCCTTAAAAACACGTAACTTATTTTGAAATCTAATCTTACCGACATTTAAGCCATATTCAAAATATCTAACAAATTAGTTTTAGGATAGCAATGTTGACTGAAATCTACTAAAATTTCTGAGTCAACATGATTCCCTACGGTCATCATACGTACACTACCGAGATGTATTGGCGGCAACACACATGCTAAATCACACCCTCCCGTCAGTGGTTTACGGTAACACTCGCATCACACAACATTATGCTAGTCTAGCCTTCTCTTTTACTTTCCAAAATACATACAAGAATAAATCATTCGAGAATTGATTAAATGTCAACTAAACATGAGATTTAACTTGTAGTATATACATTTACGAAAGTACCAGTAACAACATGAGACGACTCATCTGATGGTAAATTTTAGACTAATCGAGTATGTACAACAAAGCTTGTGACAATCTATTATACTTTACCGTTTTTCTTATATTTTATAACGTAAATGAAATTGCACTTGAAAATATTTTTTGTGACGACGCCTTCTCCTTCTCTATAGGGGATAGATTTAGAATTTTCTTGCGGAAACTGATCGTTTACTAGCTAACAGCCATCACTGAGACGATGGCGACATATTTGACATGCACTTTGGATCTTCACTGATGCTAAGACAATGGATCTTAGTCAAGTAGCTGAAAAACCTTGCTAACTATTCTGGTGTGTAGAGTTAATTGAGTCGAATGATCAACCCCCTAAAGAAAAAACACATCTTTCTAGCTATGCAAGCACCCTCTCTGTCGAATACAGAATGATTGGTATTTTCAGGTACCATCATACATAGTCCTTGAAGTTTGGGTTTTTGACGCTTTGGGGCAAAACATTCTAAAAGTATCATCTTGGTACCTTAGTTAATCATCGACAGCAATATTAATGTACATGTATTATTTTTTGTTTCTAGAATCCATGATAAATCAAATCCCATAATTTGCTCAATAAGAAAAGATGAAAAAAAAGTTTTACAAAAAAGCTGATTCACGTGAATGTGCAAAGGCTATCCGATTTTCTAAAATCTGATATTAAATGAAAAAAAACAGAAAAAAATACAATCAATCACCTAAGAATTAAAAGCAGCTTAAATTACTCCTACAATATGCTTCTGTAGATTCTGTGGCAAAAATTTAGATACTTTTTAGCAGTAAAAATTTTAATTACTGGCAGTAAAATCCTAGTTAAACTCAAAAAGGTAAAAAAATAAAGATAAAATATGCGAGGTCACGAAACAGAAAATTTAAAAAGAAGGCAAAAACTCGCCGACGCCTGGAATCTTCCTCCTCCCTTCTTTCTTTCCTCTGCTGCCTATATTTCATTTTGATTTTATTCCTTTTTTCCATTTGTTTTCTCAGATTTCGAAAATACCCAACTCACTGTATATATAGGCCTCTCTGTTGTCTATATAAATACATCTTCTCTCTATTTCTGATTCCCGTTTTTCACCTCTCAGTTTTCTCTTTGGTTGATTCACACACACGAACCCAGAGCACAAACGTAAACAGAGGCATAGAGATAGCAGAACCCAAATATCGTTTAAGGATCTAAATCTGTATCTATTTTTTTGTGCTAGGAAAATATGGGTTCGGTTCCTCCTGAACTGAGCTTGGATTTTAGACCCAGTTTTGTTCCGAAGACGATTACTGATTTCCTCAAGGAGGTTTCTTTGATCGGAAATGTGACGGAGAGGCTTTCAAAGCTTGACGATTTCGTCAAGCGTCTGGAGGAGGAGATGAGGAAGATCGACGCTTTCAAGCGCGAGCTTCCTCTCTGCATGTTCCTCTTGAACGATGGTTGGTTCTTCGTTTTTCCCATTTCTTCTGAAGAAAGAAAAGGAATGATTTTTGAGATGGGTTTTGGGTTTTGATTCATGGGTGGTTGGTGAAAATGAGATTTTTTCGATTCTAGAAATGGGTTTATGTTTGTTTTTCACTTTTTTGTGTGCCAAATGGGTTTTTAGTTTTGAACTTTTGATGATATTGCTGAATGGGGTTTTGCGTAATTCTGACTCTGTTTTTCTTGGTTTTGTTTTGGTGTTGATTGCAGCAATTCAAGCTCTGAAGGAAGATGCAATGCAATGTGCTAAGCCTATTGTTCAACCAGTGTTGGAAGAATTCATACCATTGAAGAAAGAATGTGATAAAAAGACAGGAGAAGGAGAACCCAGTAACCATAGGAAAGAAAAAGACTCTAGGGATAAGAAGAATTGGATGAGCTCTGTTCAGCTTTGGAACACTGATAATTATCATCATCCTACTGGTGATTTCCCTTGTGGTCGAAAGCAAGGTTCCGAAATTGATTCTAAGGTGAATAGGACTAAATGGTTGATTGAACTTTGATTCCTAACGAGACAATCTGATGATAAATATCTAATGAGTTTCTTGTATATGTAAATCTTGGCAGAGAAATGAAGCCAGAAATGGGATATCGTATGAGGATCCATTTCAGACATGTAGAGATAGGAATGATGGAAGAGCGATTGTGCCATTCAAGGCATACCCTGCTTTTTCTGTCAAAGCTGTGAAGGAAGATAAGGAGGATTTGGCAGTTCATGGGTTGTCTCTGCTAACCCCTGGAGTCAAGAATCCAAAGGAAGAATCAGCTTCTAGTGGTTCAAGATCCACTTGTGGAAGGACGGTCTCCTTCTCTACTGCCAATGTTCAATCCAATATGAGGATTTCACCGCAGCAGCCAACTTCCCGGAAACAGAGAAGGTGCTGGTCTCCGGAGTTGCATCGGAGGTTTGTCAATGCCTTGCAGCAACTTGGAGGTTCACAAGGTTAGTGAGATCCTACTTTAAGTGTTTTTGTAAATTAAGATCTAACAAATGTCTGATTTTTTTTCTAGATTCTACATACTCAAATTGGAGGAGTTTCCAATTTTATGTTGTTTTTTTAGTTTGGGTAGTATTTCGGATTGAATTCTTAAGAATTATATCAAACTGTTGTTGGATATGCAGAATACGGAAGTTTGTCAATTGAGTTGCTGTATTTTTCTCTGTGGCTACCTAATATATCTATGATTGAACTTGAGGTTATTGTGTTAGAGTAATGTTTTTGTGCTAAGCATCCATATAGGTCCTTTCGTGAAGATATTAGTACAGATGAACTCGTTTGCATAAATGCATAACTTTTGTTCATCATGAGTAGTATCTAACTTGAAGTGTTTTATAATTTTTTTGTAGTTGCCACTCCGAAACAAATTAGAGAACTTATGCAGGTTGATGGCCTGACGAATGATGAAGTGAAGAGTCACTTGCAGGTTTGTTTCATATTTCCCCTTTTCTTGAGGAACCACATTAATAAATAGTCATCCTTTTGAATGATAGATAGAACTTATGAAGACTATAATCAGTTTTGACATCGAATATAATGCTAAAAACTGAGCAAATTTTCTTGTCAATGTAGAAATATCGACTCCATACAAGAAGAGTTCCAGCTGCCAAGTCTGCCCCCGCCAATCAATCTGTAGTTGTTTTGGGGGATTTGTGGATGTCCCAAGATCGTTGTGATCACTCTTCAAAGGCTAATAGCTCTCTGTCTGGCTCACCCCAAGGCCCTCTTCAGTTAGCTGAAAATGGTGGTGATGATGAAGAAGATAGTGATGATGATGCAAAATCTGAAAGTTATAGCTGGAAAGGTCACAACCACAAACCAGGAAAAGATGATGTATAGAGTTTATCCACCATCAATTTTGCAGATATAAATTATACATGGAGGGAGCTAATGAATATAAAGAGAGAAATAATACAATATACATAAAGGGGGAAGGATGTTGAGACTGAAACATCGGCTATCAAATTTTGCAGGATTAGTTTTCCTTCCTTAGCGTCTCGAATATGAGTTTTATGATATCTGAAAAATTGGTATAAGAGTTATTTCACCGATCCTCATGTCATGGAAGAAACAATGCCCTTTTTTCCTACATCTCAACTCAGTTTTCATGGGGTTGTTTTGAGATGATATCTGAAGTCTATTAATGGTCTCTTGGATAGGCTTTTGAGCATCAGGTGGAACTAAGTCAATCATGCTGTGAGTATTGAAGTCCAAGGAAAGAACAAAGGCAAATTTATCTGCAAGTTCAGAGTTTCCATGTAATTTCTATATTATGGGTTTTAAAGTCCGAGGAAAGAACAAAGGTGATTTTACCTGCAAGTTCAGAGTTTCATTGGAAATTTTATATTCATGGTTTTGAAGTCCAAGGAAAGAACAAAGGCAAATTTACCTGCAATTTCATAGTTTCCATGCAGTTTCTTTGTTTTGGGATATCAACCCCTTTGTAGCATTTTAGGTAGAACAATTCAATCGTGATCTCATATTTGATCTAGATGTAGAGACCCCTTGGGGATCCATTTTCCTTGCATTGCCTGATCATCCCTTTTTACTTTCTAAAGCTCCTGTGTAATTTTCTTGAGAGGAATGATGAAGATATGGTCTTATTTTGAAAGAGAAAATCAAATGAGATCCTAAAACACATTGTTCAATAAGGAATAATAGTGAACAATGTGATTTAGATCCTAAACTTGAACCATTTGAGATCCTTTGGGAAACTTCAAATGTTTTACTGCAATTGAAACCAATTCAATGGGTTCTTATATTAAATTAAGAATGCAGATATGAACAGGAATTTATGAAGAAAAAAGACATTGTATTGCTTGGACCAGGAGAAACATGCTTGAAATTAGAAATTACTATTCAATTGTTTTGGCTCAAGAATTCCAAAATAAATGTCAATGTTTAAATTGATGGATGCCAGATTGACAATGTTTTATTTGTATTGTACAACATGAGGGAATAAGATCTGGACTTATCTTGGAGAGAAAAATATTGTATTTATGCTTATCTTCTTGTCATTACCTTTCATCTTGTTCAATGATGGTTTCTAATTTATTGTAAACCAAGAGACAAGGAATAAGTTGACATTATTCTCCCAAATTCAGGTATGGGTTCTCAATTACAGACTTTTAGCTGTTATTAGGGTAAAGGAACAATCTAACTAAAACATGAATATGGCATTTGTCATAATTGCAGATACATAATTGGTAACAGAAATGATGAAGGCTCACATTGCAGAAGAAGATTTTGATGAACTCAAATAAACCTACACCTAGCCTTTCCTTTTTCAGTAATTCTGTTTCCCATTTTCAGCAATTCTGTTTCTTTTCCCTCTCTGAATGATAGAAGCTTAGAGTATGCTAGCAGTACCATCATAACAGAAGGTTCAATCTGTAAACAAGTATGCAAGTACTATTTCCAAAGCTATGATCATCAAGTTTCAAACTCACAATGCTCAACTGTAAATTCAATATCAGTATATAAAAATCAAGATCTGTTTTCATGATTACAGGTCAATTTTTTTCATATGGTCTCCAAACAACTTCCCATCCAATTACAGCTGAGTCTTTTATCTTTTTACCTAACCCGGTCATATCCCACTAGAAAAACACAATCAGTTGGTATGTTTATCTGGGTGCATGACAAAACAGTCGCACTCTCACAAGCCAAATAATAGAGAGAATCTTATAGACAAGAACAAAATGAGGGAGCCCAATTTGATGACTCCATTCTCTGGATGGTATAAATTTTGTTTGTTTGGTGGCCAAGTTAGTGAAAATGATGGAGTTTTTCTCATTGAACATGAACTCTTGCCAAAAACAGATTTGAGATTATTCTTCTGGATTGTCAAATTAAATATGTGGAGATTCTCTTCTTTTATTGGTGGTATAGAGAGAATAATATGGAGCAGCTATGATCACATGGCAGCAGAAGTAATATACAATCAAGCATTTTGTCCCTCAACACCAGTATTCTTATTCAAGATTCCTTTACAGAACAGGCATGGATAATGATCCCATCTGATAGGAATGGTATGATTTGGAATTATTGCAATGAGAAATCAATCAGTAGGTCAATTAGAGATGATGGTTATTGGGAAATTTGGTATCAAGGCCAACAACTACCTATTTTCCAAGATGTTTAATCTGGTCCTAAATTCTATCTGAGATTCCATGAGTTGGAAGGCAAGCATAACAGTTTTGTTGACAGAGATTTATGTCACAATTACACATTTGGCAGATACGGCAACTTGTGTGAGGGCTCAGTCTGTCCATGATTTTGGGCTTTTCAAAACCAAATTTGCCATACTTCAAATGTAAATTTTTTAAAAAGTTAGTGCCTGCAATAATTTATCTGGTAAAACTGGAGATTTATAATTATATAATTACCAATGGACATACTTTGGAGCCTATAATTACCCATGAGGTTATTTTCGATCCATTTTGATTAACAGTATCCGTTCACAAGTAATTATGAAATTCTCCTTGCATCTTTTTTATGATATTGTTGAGGGTCAGTAGCAGTTGTCTATGTAGTCATGTCATTCACCGACGGAGAATGAGTAGAGTTCAATGGATTGAGGACAATAGCTCAAGGCCATGGCCACCTCAGGCAGAAATTGATGTGTTTTTTCTCAGTAACCATTTGAATGGTTAAGAGAGAGTTGTGAGAAGATGACACTTGGTGGGAAGCCCGACCTCAGAGACCAGTCAAACGAATGAGCAACGGTCGTGTGTAAGAAATCATTGAAATACGGATGCCCAATATTTGGGCGCCAAACAAGGCATGAGTTTCATGTTTCTGTTACTAAACTCGAATATCAAAAACATTACACAGCAACAAAGCTTAAATCACTAAAATCAGATACAGAATGGCACAGGCAAACCCTGCGGAGAAACCCCAGGAATCTTCAGAAATGGAAGTGAAAGATACAGGAAATGCTGCTTCTTTCAAGTTCAATGCTCAGGCACCTGAGTTTGTTCCAAGATCACATACCCAGGTGCCCATTTCTGGTTATTTTTATCCCTGCTTTCACTTTCTTGGTGATACTGCTTCCCCCGATTGGTTTTACGTTGGGGACCAAGAATTACCTCATTTGCTCTCCAATTCTAATATTCCTATAATCAATCAATCCAAGAATGTTCTGCCTGATGAGCTTCAGCATAAAATCATCAAACAGGTGATTTTCTCTGATCATTCATCCTTTGTTGTAGGCATTTCCCATGGTTATATCATCTTATGATTTATATGATTATGGAGAACAGATGTTCTACTGTTGTGCTCAAGGCTTTTATCTTTCTTGGGTTTTATGTCATCTTGTCCAATGTATATTGTTGTTTGATTTGAATGAAATTGGATACTTTTTTCTTTTTGCTTTAGATTTGGTATTGTAGAAAGCAGATTACATATGTTTAGATTCAGGATCTATCTGTGAGACTGTGACAGATGCAATTGGATAAACTTACTGATGGTGCATTTGCTATTCCTTCGAATTTGAGGTCTAATGGCATGGCAGTCTATACAGTATGTATATATAGTACCAGCTCTGGTTATCAGATGTCTTGCAGCACAAACCTTGAATACTTGATAGTTGATACTGCGCTTCTAAGTTCTAAGTTAAGTTCATGAAATAGGATCTTCGTTTAATATGGATCTCAGTGAGCTCCTTTTTGTTGTGATTTGATGTCCCATAAGAAAACACAGCTGCAAAGTGAGATAAAACAGCAGTAACCTCTCTAAGGTTTCAACAAATCATTTTCAATTTGTTTTAGGAAACATGCATGCATCAGATATCAAAGCATTAGGAGAGTGCCACAGAATGAATCTAAGGACTATATTGGTGTAAATCAGGTGGAGTACCAGTTCAGTGACATGAGTCTGTTAGCAAATGAATCATTAGCAAAACACACTTGTAAAGATCATGAAGGATATGGTAAGAAATTGGGATAATACTTATGCATTTTATTTATGCCATTTTCTATCATTCACGATTTTGGATTTCTATCAGTTCCGATATCTTTTGTTGCTTCTACAAAAAAGATGAAGTCACTTATTAGTAACAACCATATGCTCGCACAAGCACTCCGGTCCTCTTCAAAGCTGGTAAATTGTCTAATTGAATGATCAGTGTTTTTTCTTTTATGGTTGTCATGAAGTATTGTATGAACTACAAGCTCTCACCTATGTTCATGAATAATGAAATTAGATTGTAAGTGATGATGGAAAGAAGGTTAAACGTAAGCACCCTTTCACTGAAAAAGACAAAGAAGACTTGCAGGTAAAACAGATACTTCCTAAACTATACTGATCGAAATTTTGTATGATTCACTCTGAAAAATCTAGTGTTTGGTTTTTCCTTTCTTGCAGGCTCGTACCGTTGTGGCAGAGAACTTGCCAGAAGATCACTCTCATCAGAACCTAGAGAAGATATTTAGTGTGGTTGGGAGGTTAGATATGTTATTTGTTAATTATTTTATGTTAATCATGATCATTTCCAAAAGGAAAAAAAATGAGAATCATGATCACCGCATATTAATCATATGTAGTTTTCTGTCAACAACAGTGTGAAAACTATCCGAATATGCCATCCCCACGAATCCAATTCTTCCCGGTCCAAAGGCGATTTCATTATCAGTAACAAGGTATTAAACAGAATCTGTCTTATACTAACAGTGATATAATTAATACACTCACAATAAGTTTTATTTTAATCTTGAATGTTCTTCTCTCTTTGATGAAGCTCCATGCACTGGTGGAGTATGAGTCAACAGAAATAGCAGAGAAAGCGGTATGTTGAGTCACTTGAGTAGTATTGTGAATTTCAGATTTACACCCTATGTTTCTTAATGTTGCTCATACATCAGGCTGATAAGTTGAGTGATGAGAGGAACTGGAGAAAAGGACTCCGAGTAAGGACCTTGCTCAGACGCACGGTATGCCTCAATGAAGTATCAAAGAAATATGTTTGCTTGCAACATCTTGGCACGTATATTTTTATTTGACAAAGCCTCATTTTCCTATATTTCAGCCAAAATCCGTTTTGAAGAACAGAAAGTCTGAATTCGATATTTTAGAGGATGATGACACACCACACTATGAATCTGCAGAAGATAGTTCTCAGCCAATAAGCCACATTGATATGGTTATTGATAGTATGAATGTAAGTATTTGATTGCATAACCAATGATACTCTCCTGACATTATCACTATAAATACTATCTTGTATAACATATATAGTTCCTGAGTAGGACTATGAATAGTTTTACCATTTGCAATCAGGAAAATGTGCATGAGTGACATTACATGTGCTCCAGTTACTAACCACATTGCTGACGGCATCTCTATCTCGGTAGGCTGAAGAAAATTCAATGGCATCCAAGAAAGGATGGGCATGGGGACGTGGGAAGGCCCGGGGACGTTGTGCAAGCCAGGGTGGACGTGCCCTGATTGCTCCATCTCCGCAATCGAGCTGTGTCATACTGTGTGAAGCATCTGCCAAACCAAGTACAAGGGGTCCTAAAATGCCAGATGGGACTAGAGGTTTCACCATGGGAAGAGGCAAGCCATTAAGAACCTCCGGTTCGCCTTAAGCGTGATGGATGTTGGCTCATTTTGTTCTGGTCTACTTAGTCTACTTAGTTACTAGTACATTTCTTGCGCTTCGTTCCCTGAGGAAGGGGAATATCGACTAGGAGGCCATTAAAACTGTAGTGGAGTATACCTATTAGGTGTTGCTGATAATGTTGGTTATTTATTCAGAGATATATACAACGTGGTAAACTGTTGAAGTGTGTCAATAACTTTTGGCAGGTGATTATGTTGATCACCATTTTTTTGTTTATTATCTTTTATAGAGCTACTTTACATTTCTATGGGAACTTGGCTTTTCTTGTACAGTTCTTATTGAATAATAATGGAGTTGATGGTACATAGAACTATTTCAATTCTTATATACCTGTAGAAAGTCGAAAGTACTATGAATGCTAAATCCATTTCTTATCGAAATGTATTATTTTTAGCTGCTCAAAGGGTATTTGGAACATCATGTCTAAATGACTACCAAAAAGGAGCTACATCATGATTCATGATCAGTATAAGTGTTCACCAGTACATATCACATCTAAGTTATGCAGTGTCTCGCATAGTCTCATCTAAGTTTATATGCAAGGAGAAAGCAAGACTCGCTATAAGAATAAAAGTACCATCTCTATAATCTCCCAAGAGATTGTTCTTGTTTTTTGAATTGGCTATAACCCTTTGAAGAAATTACTGTATAAATTCTTGAAGGTAACGTGATAAGGTAACTGTATAAATTCTTGAAGAAATTACTAGAAAATAAGTTGCTGAAAATTACAGAAATACAAAATAAATGGCCCATGCAGGTCTCGAACCTGCGACCTTCGCGTTATTAGCACGACGCTCTAACCAGCTGAGCTAATAGGCCAAGTTATCAGATTTTCTCCTTTTCTAATAATAGCTATTAGGAATGAAGCCTAATTTCTAAAGGCAGCAGCCCTATTTTTGTCTGTATATGCCTTGGTTGTAAGCTTGTAATTGATGGAAATATCTTATTGCTACTTAGTAGCGGCAAAGAGATGGATGTACACTATCTTATATTTTATAGATGCATCAAGTTTTTGGTTAATGGAATCCGCCACAAACTGGAAACTGCCCAATTACAATTGTCGTTTACATCTTTAACTAGTCATGGGATTTGAGCATGTGGGATTCCTCCTCCCTCAGTTGCTGATTCTGATGTGAGCAACCTTTGTCAACTCGCCGGGGGCGGCCTAAAATGCAAGGCATGATTTCCCATTGTCATCCAAGGCATTCACAGTTAGTCTCTTTATTCCAGTTTGGTAAACTTCATTGTCTCATTACAATACTTATCAGTTTGTTTATTGTTCATAACTTATCTGTGTACCCCTTTCATCTAGTGCTTGTTATTTTTCTGCCAATGTGGTTATGAAGTTCATCACGGTTACTGCTATTGTCTTTTGTGTCTGCATTCTGCAATAAGTTGTTATTCTGTGTAATCTTTATAGATACTTGATACCCTTCATTCTTAAGTTTTGGAAAATGTTCTTGCTCAATGCTCAAACATACATATTAGTACTTTGTAAATACCACACTTGACAAGTTCTGTAGTTAGCAAGACAGATTCTCTTAGGACTGATCTTAAATCTATTATGTTCATGTTGATTAGCTAATCTGGTTTCAACCCATCAAAGGAAGAGATAGGTTTTATTAGGTTTCCATACTTTTCTCCTTGGCAGAAAAGGAGAGCATCAAACAATTTAGAATGCAGTGAACTGGTAATAATGATGCAATATGCAAAGATATTTTTCAATTAGTAACCATCAGAAAGTGCAATTGCAGTTGTACATAATGCATGCTAGTTAAAATATCTTTGGTGAGCCTTCAGCGACACTCGTACTTCCACTGATATCTTATCTTTCACATTGACTAATTAATCTAGCTCGTATGGAAGATATTCCCATAAATCTTTGATATGAGATCCTACTCAGGTTTTAGATTTTTCTTTTAGCACACGCATCCACCATTGGATAACTTAATCTCACCTAAACATAATAGAATTTCAACTCATGCAGCCCTCATATGTCTATCAGAGAACTAAAGGCACTGAACATATAAGCTAGTAATGTTTATCAGGTATAAAAGAACATAATTTTCTGATATCAGTTCTATGAGTTTCACGAAAAGTTCTCAGTGTTATTGCAACAATGAACAGGTTTATCAGTTTCATACACCAGTTCAATGAGTTTTTGGCTGATTTCATACTGTTGTTATATCCTGTGTTAAGTTGGACTACTAGACATTGCTAACTTCAACTGCTTCAAAAAGAGAGCAGTAAGTAATAAAATAGAAAATGGATGATATCATGGATGCTTATCAGCTCAAACAATACTGATATAATACTTTAATTGCAGATTAGATGGCCACTGGTTTATTCCAACCATAGTGGCATTACCACTCGGAGTTTTACGAATGTATTCACCTTGGTACTCCATTGTTTCTGCCTATAAATAACCAAAAAAACAGAATGTCTTAACCAAAATTGACAGCAAGTTTTAACATTGATCATAAGCTAGGACTCACATAATGGTCTCCTATCTCACTCTTCCTTTCTGCATATTCTTGTTTTTGTATCCCTATGTTCATAGCCAGATGTATCCCTTTCCTTATGGCCAGCAGCTTGATTACAATTTCTACGACAGAACCTGCCCCCGCTTGCCTATGATTGTTAGGTACAATGTCTGGGCCGCTGTCAAGAACGACACCCGGATGGCTGCATCTCTTCTTCGGATGCACTTTCACGACTGTATCGTTGATGTGCGTCTAGTTTCTTATACCAGTTCTCATATTTGTTTCTATTGCAAGTTTGCATTGAAATCTCTAACTTCCAAAATTATTTCAATACTTACAGTTTAGCATGTTTTAAAGTAAATGCAACTAATAGTGAGCACTAGACTGTGGACTAGTAGGTCGTTTATCGTATCTACTCTCTAGTGGTTGCTAAAGAAAACCTGGCAAAACAAATATATAGTGGTGTTATATATCTGCTGTTCATACAGCAATTGAACCATGAAATAAACCTTACTATCTATATGGTAAACTAAATGGTAATTAAAAACTTAAAAAGTATGTGCTGCTGTTCATGACAACTAATGCGTTGGACGCACGCGCCTAATGATCATTTGATACATGATTAAGAGTTTTTGATAAAGGAAAAGATAAACAAGTATCACAGATTCCATTCCACGTTAACTTTACTTACAAATCATAGAGATCCTCGTTCCCATTCATGTTTCTATGTGCACTGTTAGTTTCGTATACATTATTGTGTTGGTCTGTTTAGCTATATTTCAGAACTACAGAGCTATGTTCCTGGTGATATAACATAAATATTAATCATGTACTTCCCTTTTGTAGGGATGTGAAGGCTCAGTGCTTCTTGATGACACAGAAAACTTCAGGGGCGAGAAGAATGCTCCACCAAATCGTAACTCACTTCGAGGGTTTGAAGTGATCGACAACATTAAAACAGACTTGGAAAAATTTTGCCCATCAACTGTTTCTTGTGCTGATATTTTGACTCTTGCAGCAAGAGAAGCAGTTGTTCTGGTGCGCCTCGACTCACTTCTGTATATAATTCCTCGTAATGAACATGGTCATTCTATTTTAATTCCTCGTAGCTCGTTTTACTCAGTTCTATCATTTTCTTCTGGTTTTAATTAGGCTGGAGGGCCTTATTGGAATGTTCCATTGGGCCGGAGAGACGGAACAACTGCGAGTGAGAAGTCAGCTAATGAACAAATACCATCACCTATTGAGTCCTTACAGAAAATCACTGCCAAGTTCACATCAAAGGGTCTTGACATCAAAGATGTTGTAGTCCTCTCAGGTTCTTTCTTTCTTTCTTCGAGTGCATATGTCTAGAACTTGACAAAAAGGTCAAGTTCCTAAAATTTCATGTATCTGAATGTGTCTTGCTTTTGTTGTTGCAGGTGGACACACATTAGGTTTTGCTCAGTGCTTCACCTTCAAGAGGAGACTCTTCAACTATGACGGCTCCGGAAACCCTGACCCAACACTTGATTCTTCAGTCCTTACAAACTTGCGAAGCGTGTGTCCAAACAGAGATACATCAAACAGCAATCTAGCTCCTCTTGATTCCAGTACTTACAAGTTTGACAATGTCTATTACACAAGCCTTGTTAACAATGCAGGACTTCTAGAATCTGATCAGGCACTAGTGAAGGATCCAAACACTGCTGACATGGTTAATTCGTATAGTGGGAATCCATTTCTTTTCTCACAGGATTTTGCTGCATCCATGGTGAAGCTTGGTAATGTGGGAGTATTGACTGGGCAAAAAGGCCAGATAAGGAAGAGATGTGGATCTGTGAACTACTAGATATGATGGTTTCTAATAGTGTCATTCTAATATGAATGTAAGTTACTATGAAAGTTGAAAGTTTGTAATGGAATGATGGACATATAATATGAATAAGTAGTTTGGTGTTCTAGGATTGACAACTCGCATGGTTATGGATCTAAAAAATTAAGAGCGAGGCTATTTCCACCCTACCAAATATTAAGTCCATGTACGAAGAAAGAATATCAACAAAAGCCGGTGGATGCCTGAGGTTGAGTTGTAAGCTTTGTATGGCTACATAGCAAAAATTTTACGGTGCATCAGGTGCATATCCATCGTAGATTAATTTTTTTTATGAATTTAGTTTTTTATTTTTTATTTTCATTTAGTTAAGTTTCGTTACTGTCAATCCAAACTTGGCTTCCCTTCTTTGTCATTTTTTTAAAATTTGTAACCCTGTTAAAAAACAGTGAATAACCCAGTGCATATGCACCAGATGCGTCCAAGCCGCGCTCACTACATAGATATATTGTTGCCAAAACCTTAGAAACAATCACCGTCTCTCGACTGCTCATCGAATTCTATTGAAGTTGAATAGAATATGTACATGATCAATTCATCATCGAATTCCGTTTTAGTGGTGATTTATTAACTACTCGTAATCATGTCAAGTGTTTATATATTTCAAGGTGCGGGTGCTTAATAAAAACAAACTAAGTTTAAGATCACAAATTAGTCCCCCAGGCCAATTGTTTACATTATCACTTACTAGCTGCTACCTGAATTCCCCTTATGTTTTCGAAATGTATAAGACTTATATGGCTAGCTTTACCATGAAGTAATTTCCATCAACTTTTATCACTAGCATAATTGTAGGGAGGTGCCAAAGACGACGGAAACAAAAGATGATATGTCCAAATGACTTGTAGTAGTTTTGACATTGTTTCTACATTTTCTTTGTGGCAACGCCATGAAATTAGTTGATGCTAGACTTTTTTAACTATCAAAACCTAAATAAATGCATCCATATAGAGGAAGTTATAGTAGTATGAATGTATGATTGATAGAAACACGAGTGAGTGAGTGACTAGGAGGTTACTCGCAACAATCATGTGAACAAGAGACTTGAAAGTAACTCTCGGATTGAGCTAGCTAGTACTTCTTCGGTACACCATGATGGCAAATTTGGTCATATTGATCAAGAAGAATATCCTAAATAGACAAAGTGCCAAACGACCAAAAAAATAAAAAATAGACAAAGTGCCAACAACATTGATAAGGAAGCCAAGCTTCTCATCATCAAGTTCACCTTGCAAGAAGTTATAAAATGACTAATCTTAAGAACATTACGTTGGTGCTCCTAATCAAACAACAATAAAAATAAATAGATGAGCGGGAATGCTCGAAAAGGTTCATCTTATTTCGATTGTTTTTTATCAAATATGAAATTTTATTCTACAAACAAAGAGTTACATCAAAGTATAAATAACAGAATCATTAAACTTAGTATAAAGTTAGAAAGCGTTACATCAAGAAGTTTAAAACGGTCTCATCAAGGGTCAGTTTACTTCGAGTTTGTTGTTGATCGAGATTTTTGTGTCCTGACAATGAATATTAGCAAATTTAATTTTGTCTAATTTTTGTTTAAGTTCTATTTTGATGAAATTAATGTAAGAATAATAATCAGGAAAAATAAAAATTTACAGCCAAAATAAACGGAACACAAAAAAAAATCACCTCGAAGAAACTCATAAAGTGCTCGATCTCGATCTTCGTCTAAGATTTGAAAAGCACAGGACCTTTGCATGTTCGTCAAAACAGCACACGAAGAAAAGAGAAAAAAAGCAAAAGTTGTTTCTCATTTTTCTTACAGAACCACAGAAAAGGTCCTCTCTCTGCCATGTCCCTCCAATTTGAAAAGGGTTTTCCTTGGGTTTTGCCCCCTAAACATTCCCCTTCCCCTCCGTCGCTTTTACACTTCTTTTTTCCTTTACCTCTCACATTTTCCATCTATCACATTTAGTCTCAGATATTCCCCATCTTATTTTCCGGAAAATCTGATTAGACTGAAAAGAACGGATCTTTGTTGCAGCTTCAGAAATCTGTAGGGTGTAGCTCCTTTTTCTCAAGTTTTGTCAAGACAAACCGAGCTGACCACTTCAGCTCCTCTCTTCTAATTTCAAAACGCAGTAGGGTTTAGCTCAAATCCATGTCCGCTACACCTATGGAGCAGCTGCAGCCACCACCACCACCAGTTTATATGACCCAGCAAGCGTACACGAGCCATTCGGGTCACGGGTCGGTCGGGCCTTTGATTGCAGTGCTGGCAGTGATCACCGTCCTCGGAGTCATAGCGGGAATGATCGGCCGGCTCTGTTCTGGTCATCGGATCATGGGTTATGGACAGCACTACGACTTGGAAGCATGGCTCGAGAAGAAATGCGCGTCTTGCATCGACGGAAGGATCTCCCCTCCGCCTCCGCCGCCCCATATTCCGGCTACTGCTTCCGTAGAGGAAGTTCCGGCCGAGCCAGTGGTTGAGAGCCCGCAAGAGATACGGGAAGAAGAACAAGTACAACCTCAGCAGCAGCAGCAAACACAACGTCTTCAAAATCAGCACCAACAACAAGAACAGCAGCAGTTGCAACAACAGCACCACCACCACCAACAACAACACCAACAACAACATGAACAGAATTCAGAGGAAGGAAGTGGTGATGAGACTTGATGAGGGAGCTTGTTGCTTAATGCTCACTCTTGGGTACTTGGAATTGGTTTTCAAATTGGTACTTGAAATAGGTGTGTGACTTTCATTGCTTGCTAGATGCTAATTTATTTGAAAGATCATTCATATCCAAATGGGATGGGTGTACCATCGTTCATGAATCACGCCTCATCATGATAAACTGATGAGGCAATTATTTATGGAATTGGTTTTTGTTTCCTATTTTGTTATAATTTCCAGATATTATTTTCATCTATATATATAAAGTAAAGAATGATTTTTACTGTTTGGATGAACAGTAAAATGACGGTTTTATCACTTTTTTTTTACAATTTTACAAGCCACCTCATGAGTTATTAAATTGACAGTTTTACCTTCAATTTCAATATAATTATAGTTTTGCCACTACTTTTGTTTTTCATAAGGTCCGCCTCAAGGGATCCGAGTTGAAAGAGATAAATTGAACAAGTATGGCCGCCCCCTATTGGGATGTACAATGAGAAGTACCTGATACGGCGCCGGTGGGTATCAAAGCAGCAGTGATCCAAGGAGAATTAAACATTTTTAGAGATTTTGGGGCTTTAAAGTTAAACCTTTCCTTAGGTCACGACCAGCTAAAGCTAAAGTTCCATTAAAGAGTGTTTCCACAGGGCCTCAGGGAATATAAGGTTTTCATGAGGCTGATCTTGAGCCGCCATCCAAGCACGAAGATCAGCATCGCTCAGGCAAGGATATACAAATGCAATGGGATGGATGGTAGAGGGCTGCCCGCGCACAAAAGCGGTGGACGAAGCGGAAGCGAGAATGTCAGCTTGAGTACCGCAAACATTGGTGAGAATCCAATGCCCCGAAAACCTAAGGGTTCCTCCGCAAGGTTCGTCCACGAAGAGTGAGTCAGGGCTAATAGAGATCAATCTACAACAGTATCGTCATATTTCTATATATCGGTATATATATATATCCATTACATATGAAATGGAAGGGGCTACCTTATTGTAGCTTCTTATAAGGCAAGCTAGCCAAATGAGCCTTAATCCTTTGATCTATATCACTTCAGAAGAAACAATATAAAAGTACTTACCTTCGGTCGCCTATGATACTAGGACCAATAGGTTAAAAATAGGTTTGTGCTGCAGGTGTTGAACGATCTACTCTACACAGGTGTGGGCTTACAGGGCTAGGGCTCATAAACCCTTTCTTTCATTCATCAATAGGGCCCTGGTCGGTCACTTCTTGAAAATGGCTATTCTGCTCAGAAATGTTCCAAATGTTCCTGTAACTTCTTGCTTATGCCCTAGGCGACACACGTGCTACAATGGCCGGGACAAAGGGTCGCGATCCCGCGAGGGTAAGCTAACTCCAAAAACCCAAAAAAAAGCAGACTCCATTGAAGACGAGAGTGAGGTACAACAAGGCCATTTCTGTCAACATAAGCCAGATGAAGGAACGGGAAGACATAAAGGCGCCAATGGCGGTCCTCGGTGGGTGAGTCTCTCGATATACTCCGCTCGCATCGAAGGAATTAATCCGGATCCTTTTCTATTAGATAGGAAGGGCCGTTGCACAAAATGTACTTCTAAGTAATTGCTCCATAGATCCTATATCTATCTATACGAAGAAGAAATCATGTAACGAGAGGGGTTCTTATTGCAATCTTTCTATAGGGATCGTCTAGAAAGCAAGTTGTTCTGAATATATTCAGAAATAAAAGCTGACATAGACTTTATGGGTCAGATTTTTTCCAGTGTGGTTGAATTCTGTTCAACAGCCCAAGGACTTGGGGCACATCTTTTGTTATTTCCACTACTTGAAGTGATTGTTACGACCACGAAGAAACGACGAATCCCAACTACGGATATATAAGAGCCAAAACTGCTAAGGGCATTCTATGAAAAGGGTTTTCGCCAATTTGATTTCGAATCTATCTTTTTTCATCTCTATTGGATTGGAGACCATACTTAGTCCAACCGGAAATTCAATATAGATATATCCCGCATAATATATATCTATTCACTAATTCGTGTGAAGATACTGAACTTTTATATTTGAAAAATATTTCAGGAGGGATCTCTGAGGTCGAGGGTGGTTCATAGAGCGATCAATGCCGAGTTGGAAGCTCGATATAAAAAGAATAAAAGAAAGAGGATCATACTGGAACATATAGCCCGTTTTATTGATGCATTCCTGTTGAAAATGAAGAATAATACTTTTATTTTACTTTTATATGAATTGTATCTGACTTGTACAGTACCAAAAAAGCATCTCAAGTTATCTGATTAGGCGGGGACAGGATTCGAACCTGCCTCAAAGCCCTATATTTAACTCCTTGGCTACCTTTCAGGAAACCTTTGCACTCCTCCGTTACCTTTTGGGAGGCTTACGCCTCATAGAAACTATCTACCTGAGAATGTCACTTGGCTTGTAGGTCCTGACACAACGGGAAACTCCGCCGACAACGAAGGCGAACCCCTCTGAGAAATAGAACCATCTGATTTGATTCGTTCCCCCCACAAGCACCACCCGACGAAGGGGGGAAAGCTACATGCCCAAAACCTTCGACCCTTCTGGGGTGCCTGGAGCGTTCTTCTTTACAGGTTCAGTCGGATAAACAGAATGTCCGAGTAAGGCCGTGAGATGGGAGACTTCGAGAGGATCACCAGTCCTCTGCCACTCTTTCCTTACGATTCTGTTAGTGAGTTGACTCGTCACCTTTAAAGACAAAGCAGGCTAGAAGTAGGGTCACGCTAACAGACAGAGAGAGGGGGCCAGAGCCATCAGTGAGATACCACTCTGGAAGAGCTAGAATTCTAACCTTGTGTCAGGACCTTAGTTAGTCCTTTTATTTTTATCCATTACTTTAGAAAGAGCTTCAATACTACAAAGTGTATAAGCAATAGGGCAATAAGATTCGAAGAATAGCAAAGAAGAGACCAAAGATGATGGAATACTGGATGAAGGCATATGTGAATGCCTCTGGTTACAATGAAAAAAAAACTGTGAGGGGGCCCACCTCCCACTCCCCCTCCCTTGGTCGCCTAAGACACTATTTTAGTCTGTGTAGTAGTATCTCGTTAGAGAACTACTATATCTGTGTTGTTTCTGATGGTCTCCGATTGAGCTTTTATCTTGAACCGTTATGAATCCGTCAATTTTTAGTCTTTACCAAGACATGTAAAGATGTACCATTTCTATCTGGACTCGGGCCCATTTGCACGCCCATATCTTATCTGGTCGTGCAGATGGATCGGTTGCACGTGTATTTAACTAGCTTGTGGACGAAGGGATTCTGAACACCATGATTGATGAGTAGGTAGGTGGGTTAGGTGCACCTCTCGCCCGGTGGGAAGTAATGAGGCTAGTCTCCCCCCGAATGAAATTCAATGGGATCCAGAGAGACCATGTCTATTCCATGAATATGATATCTATCCAGTGCGATGTATGGAATATATGACAAGGGTCGAGTGTTAGAGTATTTCTATTGATCAGTCATGTCAGAATGGACAATTAAACCGATTTCTCGATTCAATATTCCGGAAAGCCTTCAAAGATCGGAGTGCTTCAGTCTCATTCGAAGCTTTAGACAAAGGTGCCTCTAGAGACGAAAGGTCGAGACCTTATGGAATCGACTCGATCATCAGATTATAGATTATAAGTTCATCATCAGTTGAAGATTATTTCATCATCAATTGAAGATTATTTCATCATCAATTGGTCATATTGATGCGAGAGGCACAACCAATAACAATGTTTCCTACAGATTTACTGGTTTCTATGGTAATCCTTGTTCTAGGCTCAAATACCAATCTTGGGAATTGTTACGAATATTGGCCAGAGTCAGCAGTGAGCCATGGATTGTGGGTGGAGATTTCAAAGAGATTTTAAGGGACGAGGAGAAAACATGGAAGAGTGTTAGATCCCTTAGCCAAATGCTCAACTTTCTAGAGGCAGTCGACAGTTGTGAACTTAGAGAAGTGGAGGCTATTGGAGGACAGTTCTCATGGGATAACAGAATAAAAGGATGCGACAACGTGAAAGAAAGGCTAGACAAGGCTTTTGTGAACTCAAGTTGCTTCAGCTTATTTAATCACATTTGCATTCGTCACCTTGGTCTTAGAAATTCTGATCATCTACCAATCCTCATTGAATTGGGGGAGCAAGCTGGGAAGTGGAAGTGGGTAAAGAGAAAAGGAAGGTTTTTCTTCGAAAGCTCTTGGACAGATCATAAAGGTTGCGAGGAAACTATCAAGAAGAATTGGGAGAGAGAAGGTAATGTCAATCAGAAATTGTCTCATGTTTCTAATAGTCTCATAAATTGGAGTAACCAAACTTTTGGTCACATCCCTTCTCGGATTAAAAAAGTGAAAGACAAGTTTGAGGTAATCCAGAACATTGCTTGTTCTAGTGAGGTTGATGACCAGTTAGAGGTGTTGGGAAGCGAACTTGATGAACTTCTTGAGCAACAATAAGCTATTTCGAAGCAGTGGAGTAGAGTTGATTGGTTAAAAGTGGGAGATCGAAACTCCAAATTCTTTCATGAAGCGGCAAAGAAAAGAGGGAGAAATAACTTAATCATTGGGGTGAAGGATGAGGATGGAAATTGGTAAGAAGATGGAGAAACGATTGCAAAGATTTTTTAGGAGTATTTTTCAAAAAAAATTTCTTCAGAATATAGAGGGATAGACCCGGTTTTGCTAAATGCCATTTCCCATGTGGTGGATGATGAAATGAATGATGATCTTTGTAGGTCTTTTAACCAAGAGGATATTGAGTACTTCTTACACCAGGTGCACCCTCTGAAAGCTCCAGGATGCGATAGGTTACCTACGCTTTTCTACTAAAAATATTGGAGTGTGGTGAAGAATGAGGTGGTTGATGTTTGTCTGCATGTGGTGAATGAGGGTGGCAGTGTTAGAGAGCTAAACCATACTCTTATTGTTGTTATACCTAAAACAAATGATCCTCAGTTGGTGACAGAGTATAGAACTATAAAACTGTGCAATATCATCTACAAACTCACTTTAAAAACTTTAGCCAAGCGTTTGAAAGCTGACCTCTCTTCCATCATTTCTGAGTTTCAAAGTGCCTTTGTTTCAAAGACTAATCACTGATAATATCATTGTAGCTCATGAGTCTATTTTTGTTATTAAAAGGAGGGGAAAGAATGGAAGGAAAAAGATGACCGTCAAGGTTGACATGGCTAAGGCTTATGATAGGATGGAGTGGGGTTTTTTGCGAGTGTGATGGAGAGGATGGGTTTTAGGGAAAGGTGGATTTTTCTGATGTTAAATTGCATTTCAACTATTAGTTATTCAGTGATTTGCAACAGTGAGCCTAAAGGTCTAATTTGCCCACAAAGAGGATTAAGGCAAATGGATCCACTCTCCCCTTATCTATTTCTAATTTGTGCCGAGGGCTTATCAGCTCTGCTCTGAAGAGAAGAAGAAACTGGAGGTATTCATGGTGTAAAAGTGGCTGATGGAGTCCCTCCCATTAATCACTTGTTTTTTGCTGATGAGAGTCTGATTTTTGGTGATGCTTCAATGAGTGAGTGCAAGCGGCTCAAGGAAATTCTAAGTATATATGAAGCAGCTTCCGAACAAAAAATTAATTATGGAAAGTCTGCTATCTCGTTTAGCGCTAGCACAAGTGAAGATGAACAAATTTTGCTGAGTAATGAAATGGGAATGAAACTAGTGGCGTATCATGAGAAATACCTTGGACTCCTAACGGTCTTAGGGAGAGATAAGGTGAAAATATTGAGGAAGGTGAAGGAGAGAGTGAAAAATAGGGTGGAGGGTTGGCACAGTAATCTACTATCCTTAGCAGGTAAAGAAGTTTTAGTAAAAGCAGTCCTGCAAGCTATCCTAACCTACACAATGAGCGTTTTCAAGCTTCCTATTAGTTTATGTGATGAGTTAAATGCAGTGGTGACTAAGTTTTAGTGGAGTAAGAAAGGAGGAAAGGGGGTTTATTGGAAAAAGTGGGAGGATCTGTGCAAAGCCAAAGAAAAAAGGGGTTTAGGTTTTAGGGAGTTTGGAAATTTCAATCAAGCTATGGTCGGTAAACAAGCTTAGAGATTGATTGAATTTCCAAACTCTTTGACTGCTCAAGTTTTAAAAGCTCGTTATTTTCCTAATAACTCCTTTTTGCAGGCAAATATGGGTAGTAATCCTTCTTTCGTGTGGCGTTCTATTATGTGGGGAAGAGAGCTATTGGAGAAAGGATGCATTCGGCGAATTGGTAACGGGGATGCTACATGTATCTACTCTGATAAATGGATACCTAGACCCTCTATTTTCAGAATTTAGAGTCTAATGACCCTCAACCCTACTGCTAAGGTGAATGAATTATTTATTCCCTCTAGAGAATGAAATATCCATCTCATCTACAGTAACTTTTCCAAAGAGGAAGCAGATCTTATAATTTGTATTCCAACAAGAAACATAAATAATAGAGACCAGTGGAGATGGTTTTTTTGAAAAGAATGGCAGATATACGGTAAATTCCAGTTATAAGCTAGCATTGGAGATGGAAAAAAATCTCTCAAATATTGGTGAAGGTTCAAGTAATGAAGCTAACAGCAAGTTTTGGAAGGTGATTTGGGGTCTTCAAGCTCCCAATAAGATGAAGTTCTTTTTGTGGAAAGCAATTCATGATATTCTCCCAAGTAACTTTAATCTCCATCAAAGAAAGATTAATAATAATCCTTGCTGCTTCAGATGTGGTGTTAAAGCTGAGACAACCTTTCATGCTCTGTGGGAATGCGAGTTTAGCCGGAAAGTTTGGAAGATCATGTTGGAATGAAATAGGAAAGAAGCACTTTACCTTTGCTAGTTGGTGTGAAGCTCTGGCTAGTAATGCTCCCAAGGAAGAGATGAAATTGTTTGCATATGTATCTTGGTATCCTTGGATGTGAAATGACCACTTACATGGTAAGCTTAACTACCAAAGTCCATGCTGCATTATTTCTAAAGCTTGTTTTCTCTTAGATGAGTTCAAGGAGACTAATAGATTCAAGAGTCCTTATAGAGTCATCAAAGTTTATAACTGGCAACCTCCATGTGAAGGTGAGTACAAGCTAAATACTGATGGTGTTTTGGATCTTAAAAATGGAAGAAGAGGGTTTGGTGCTGTGATCCGAAACGAGAAATAAGAGCTTATGGGAGCTTCTGCTCAACAAGCTGCTGGTAATTTTTCTCCTCTGGTAACTAAACTTATGGCACTGAAGTTGGGACTATGTTTTTTCATTGATTTTGGAACCCTTCCTATAAGTGTTGAAATGGATTGCACAGAGGCCGTGAATCTTGTCAATGCCTTTGATACTTGTATCGCTGGAGAAGGCTTTTTAGTTGAAGAAGTGAAGTCCCTCTTGAAAGTCTGTAGCGCAAGTAGTGTCACCTTCAAACCCTGGGAATGCAACAAGGTTGCTTATGGCTTAGCAAAATTCAGTTTGTATGAAAATGAAAAGATGGTCTGTATTGAGTATGGGCCGGATTGGCTTATGGAATTGCTGAGAACCGATTCTGATGTTTGTAACCCTTCTTTCAATTAATGAATGGCTACTTTTCTTCTTGATAAAAAAGACAAAAAGAAAAAGAAAGGATTTAAGGTGACTACAACCAATAAAAATTATATAGCGACTAAAGTGCATTAGTATTTCCTAATATGGAGTACCAATAAACCTTTTATGGACAGTCGAAATATTATGTGCAATTGCTAGCAGCAACATATCTTAGGGTTGTATGAAAAACCAACAAATGTTCCTTATCATTTCAATGAAATTGAAAGGTACAGGACTCTCCTATACTATTTGTTTTAAAATATTCTATTCATATATCTATATTCGGTAGTTAGATCTCATTAGATTTTAAATCATCTGACAATCATATTTTGCTTTCAACATCTATCCAATTGGCTTAAACATATTATTAACTATCTTGCCAAGCTTGTTTGTTTAGACACAATAACAATTAGCAAATAACCCTTCAAGTTCTTCAGGCTCTTCATTAATTACTACAAAAACATTCACATGAAAATTCAAAAAGAAATTGACAGAGAAGAGAAGCTAAAAAATATCTACAAAATTGCATTAACTTTTAAAATTACATCAAAGAGTTGATGTCTACGTATTGCATAATGTTTCAAGTTTTTTTGTTAAATTTTACTTATTCATCGATTGTGAATGATTATGAATTTATCATTCTTAAGTCAAGTTTTCAGTTGGTTGAATACTTGAGCCATGAAGGTAGGTTAAAATTTTATTTTTTTATCTTTTATTAATCTGTCTTTATTGATAATTTCATATCAGTTGATAAAGTGAATATTAATTTAAATAAAAATAGAATCCAAATAGCCTTTTTAAAGATTTGAATAGAATCTACCTATTTTCAATGTTTTCTACGTTCTACCCCTCATTACTTGGGCTAAACTGTAGCGCTACCTTGTAATATACGTTGAACAATCTTACAATGCCTCGGACGTTCTAGAATGAACAGAGTCGCCCTATTGCAAACTATTGAGGCTGCGGCGTTTGAAAGTTGGTAGGACTTGTCCTGACCTAAGCGGAGACGCAAATAAATAGGGTTTTTTTTTCTAGCTCATTGTCTCTAGTGCTTGACACTGTTTTTTTCTTTATTTTTCAGAGAGAGAGAACCGAGAAGACACAAGACTGTAATTCTAGAAGACGTACGAGTGAGAGAGATGGGGGAGAGACCAAGGTGCTTTCTGGACATTAGCATAGGAGGAGAGCTTGAAGGACGGATAGTGATTGAGCTTTACGACCATGTGGTGCCCAAAACTGCAGAGAATTTTAGAGCTCTCTGTACTGGTGAAAAGGGCATTGGTCCCAACACTGGTGTCCCCCTCCACTACCAGGTCCACTCTTTTTGGTTTCTTCTTTTTCTGGGTTCTTGTTACTTGGTTGATTTTGTGATGAACAAGACTCAAAGTGTTGATTGATATTCAAGATTGGTCCTTTTTCTTAATCTGAGTATTGGCTTTATGTTTCAATCATGCTTGTTTTAGCATACAACTTTATTCTTCTTTTGTCATCCCTGATTGTAGGAAGATTTTGTCTTTATCTTTGAGATTAAGCACCATAAGGAATTGAGAATTTTCGTGAAGAAGTGTCAATTATGTCATTTATGTGCAATGGTGGTATAAAAGTTTAAAACATAGATGGAAATTTTCATTGTCAGACTCTGTTGCTTTTTTGAGATGCCTGGACCAATCAATGAGCTAGCAAATGAAATTTTCCATAATCTTTTAAGGTTGATGTATGTTGTACATGAACCCCAATGTGCTTTTGATGCCTGTTGAGCATAGATTATAGCTGCCTCTGAGATAAGCAAAGCTTGTTTTGTTATAATGTTCTTTTATTTCCATGTCATATCAGGGAAACCGTTTTCATCGTGTTATCAAAGGCTTTATGATACAAGGGGGTGACATTTCTGCTGGAGATGGCACCGGGGGAGAATCTATCTATGGGCTGAAGTTTGAAGATGAAAATTTTGAATTGAAACATGAAAGGAAAGGAATGTTATCCATGGCCAATGCTGGTCCGGACACCAATGGGTCTCAGTTTTTTATCACAACAACTCGCACTGCTCATTTAGATGGGAAACATGTTGTGTTCGGGAAGGTAGTGAAGGGGATGGGAGTGGTTCGTTCAATTGAGCACATTTCTACTGGTGAGGGCGGTGATTCTCCGATTGTTGATGTTGTCATTGCGGATTGTGGAGAAATTCCTGCTGGGGTAGATGATGGAATATCTAATTTATTCAATGATGGTGATACTTATCCTGATTGGCCAGCTGACCTAGATAATAGTCCGGATGAGCTTTCTTGGTGGATGACTTCTGTAGATTCAATCAAGTTTTTTGGTAATGAATATTTCAAGGTACTGACTAATGAGTGTCATTATAATTCATTCTCTCGTACATCATTGTTTGGATTTTATGTCAGACTAATTTTGGCATGTTTAGTTTCCCGTTCCTCCTCTCACACAAAAGGATAAAGAAAAGGTTTATTAATTGAAGGGGTCATATCTACTGTTTGCAGAATCAAGACTATAAGATGGCTCTTAGAAAGTACTGGAAATCTTTGCGCTATCTTGATATTTGTTGGGAGAAAGATGGAATTGATGAAGGTGAACTTACTCTGCTGACAATCCTGACATGCATTTCATCGTTTGAAGGATGACAAGTTTTAATACGACTTTAATTTTCATTTTCAGATTTTGCTAAGAATTCAGTGACTTGATTTGCTCTCATACTTTACTTTTGACTCTGCAGAGAAGAGTTCGAGTTTAAGAAAAATCAAGTCACAGATTTTCACTAACAGCTCTGTAAGTTATTTTAGCCTTACCGTTTGATTATATTGAGCTAAGGTAGTTCACGCTCTGGATAATGACACATTGTGTGTCTTGTAAAACAGAATGAAAGAATTAAATACTCACTGACATGGAATAACAAAGTTATTTGTATTTTCAGTGATGAGACTTTCTTAGGGTATCACAAAGTTTAAATCATCATAACAAAGGATGCCAAAACATAGTAATTTGTTTGAACTTGGACCTTATTGTACAATGTACATTAATTCGGAATATAGATTCTTTTCATGATAGCCAACTCTTCATTATGTTTATGTTGGACATTCTCTTCTCCTTTTTTCTCTAACTAATAACCATGGTTGGTATGTTTTCCTAGGCTTGTAAATTGAAATTGGGGGACCTGAAAGGAGCACTGTTAGACACTGACTTTGCAATGAGGGATGGAGAAAATAACGTGAAGGCTTTGTTTCGACAAGGCCAGGTTGGTATCTTTATTCACAATATGCCTTCTTTATATGTTGTGCTCTCAGCCTATGTGGTGCTACTCCTACCCATGCTTTTAGTTCAGTATAAGGATAGTCTTAAATCATCTTAACATTACATCTTCATTTATTTGGTAAAAAGAAGTTAATTTCATCACAACTGTAAATCCTAATGCTGATTTTTTCTTCTGTCAATCAGGCATACATAGCACTTAATGATGTTGATGCTGCATTTGAGAGCTTCAAAAAGGCATTGGATTTGGAACCAACTGATGGTATGGAGACTTTTTTTCATAATTCTAAGCCTAGTTGGAACTGTCTGTTTTTGTGTTGTTGTCTTGGCAATTCTTATACAATATATCGGGTTACCGGTTTTCTCAATTTTTCTGATTATTTGCCATCTATCTTTCAGCTGGAATAAAAAAGGAGCTTGCTGCTGCTAAGAAGAAGGTATGTATATTGCGACAATATATATTACATTGTACTCTAGTTTGGTTCTGAAGGAAACTGAGAAACTTTTTTCTTTATTTATAGATTTCTGATAGGCATGATAAGGAGAAGAAGGCCTACAGCAAGATGTTTCAGAAATAGTACTTTGCTGTCAGCTGGTAAGTGTGAGCTAAAAAATGCATAAAAAGAAACTGGTATTGCTCAACGTTAATGGGAATCACTATTTTTGCAATACAAGCTATGAATCCTTTCATTTACAAATGCTACGGAGTCCTATCATAATTTAGTATCAAGTTCAACTGTTTCAGACATTTTCCCTTCATAATTTAGTATGAAGGGAAAATCAGGTACTTTACTATCATCTTCTGGTTTTAGGACATTTCGCTGCCAAGTTAATTACTTTATGTCTTGGAGATTTACTTGTAAGCTTTATGACTGATTGACAGCTATATATGTACGAATAGTTTTAGCCGATTAAATATGTTATCATAATATATGTAGCATCTTCTTTTTGTTTTTCACTGCTCCTGAAATGGTTCTTTTTTTTTCTTTTGATTGGGAAATATGTATATGCTAGACTTTGTTAAAGGAAAAATACATTTGTGCCTTCGTCAAAGGAACTGACGAAGAGGGAATAATGGAATTAGAGATAAGAGATCAATCAGACATTGCTAGGCTTCCTTATATTGTAACTTGTCATTGTAACACATGTACTTCATCTCCTATATAAGAGAGAATCTCTAATGAAATGTGTAGACCTATTTTTCCATTTGCAATTTACTGTAACAGACTTTAGATTTTATCCTAGGTGTTATGTTTTTAGTGTTAGGTGGTGTTCGATGTTCATGGACATATATGGTGACAGATTTGCAATTCAGGAGATCTTAAGGATGATCCTCTTTGGTTCACATTTTCTGCTCATTCATTTACAGATCATTCTTTATTCTATTCACTTTCAATTTTGCAGGCTGTTCTAGTTCATAGGAAAGTAGGCTTATCCTCACAAGAAATTGTGGAGTCCTGAAACCCTTATTGCGTCTTCTTCCATCTCTTTAATTGGCAGAAGCCAGTGATTTTAACTTTTATGTAAACATTAAACCGAACAATTTTGTCATGGAACATTGGAACCAGTTTTTGATATGATGGCAACGTGTTGAGAGTGTGACTTGAGAAGGGTGTACAAGGGTTTAAGGGTTAGTGAAACATAACAAAAGAAAGTTAGAAGAGGAAAGCTGAAGAATAAAGAAAAACCACTTCAGAATAGCAGGAGAGGAATTGAATCAAATATTAGAATACGCATGAGGGAAGGGGTTTAAAGTTCAGCTGATCAATATGCTCCTGCATTGGGTGAATTCTCCAGATACCCAGCCCTAGGACTCGAGTCCAAACCCAAACCCGTTCCCAAGGACCCATGTTTGAGCTCAGACCAGATACCTTAGGCCCACAGACCTGGGTCCATATCCAAGCCCAATTGTTCTAGGCAACAGTATCCAGCGGCGAATGCAGCCACCCAAACCCCGCCGGCCGACTCATAACCTCTACTTTGCTTCTCTGAATCCGGGCATCAGAAATTCTTAAGTTTTCAATATCCAGATTTGGAGGTTTCCAATCCAAATCCCAGCCAACTTCCAGGATCGGAGGTCCCAAAGCCTTAGTTCAGTTGGTCGATTGTGTTGTCGATTCGAGAACAGACATTCTGATCACCTTATGCGATGTCTTAGACATCGACATGGCTTCCTTGACTTCATCTTCAACCACGATGAATTGCCACGATTGAAGACCCAGTTTGGCAGTCACACCGTCACCCGCTGCCAGTATCCAGCCATTAGATGGTCGGACGATCGCTAGGTCGAAGCAATCAGTTCAAAATGGTGTTGTTTGGTGGTCGCATGGAGAAACCAACGTTGGAGGTATTGTGGGAACCGATGCCAAGCACTCTTATTCGCCTTCTATGATTAGTAGTTATACACGGTAATGTTTAGAACTCTATTATGACGTGGACTCAAAAGTTATTTTTAAGCTAATGGTCTTTCAAACATTGGTTGTACATGAAAAACGACTTCTGATGTTATAATTAGCAATTTAAAAGTATTAAATTCAGGCAAATTAGACCACCATAAATTCGAAAGCATTGAGTGTTTGTAATGCAGTCATAAATTTTCTTTTGTTCTACAGGTTTTTAATCAATAAGGAAACATCTATAAATTTTCATTTGTATTTATATTGGTATGCATATGCAGAAGATACAATAATTATACATCTCACTTATAGAGCCAAAATCTGAAGGTCTAAAGAATAAAGAGCTTCAGTATCAAAATCCGAACTCGTCTATATTCTCCAACGAATTAGCTATCTCAACTTGCTTCACACTGCAGATTGCAGCACCTGTTTGTTCATAGGAAATTACTTGTTCTTGCTTTAAACCTTAAAATGAGAGCCTGCCATCTTATTTTTGGTACATACGAGGCATTGGAGTTGAGGCAACTGCATCCAAATTTTAGTAGTTAGAATATACTTAGAATATGAACTAAGTTTTCATCAAGTTGATGCTCATATTCCATAAGCCAAATGAATTACACAGAATTTAAAACACTCAATAAACTAAAATGAGACACAAACCACCCATTTTTATCACTACAAAAAATGAGACCTTCACAAAAGAACCAAGGTATAAGTTTTAACTGAAACAAAATCTAAGATAATAATAATTGTAACCAAAAAAGGGAGAAAAAATCTAAGATAATAATAATGGAAATTAGATTTCTCAATCATGAAGAACTCAATACAAATATAAATCCTTAATAAATGTAGTCAAGGCTTTGAATTTTTTGAATTTGTATGAAACACAATCAATGACAACTTCAGAAGAAAGTTAGCAAATAACTTTAAACATGAGCTTCATTTCAGCAGAGGGTATATGAAGACGTGTTCCTTTGAGAATGAGGATTCGTCATGTGGTTAACTTATGTTAGCTATAGTTGGAAATTATTATATTTTATAACTGCAATAATAATATGTCAAGGATAAGTTTACAACAATGATTATATATGTTGTTTTCACTTTTAAGATGCACAATCACCAACAATGAGACCAATCCACTCACAACGATATCATGAGCACCATGTTAGTAGCGGTTAGTGATTGTTCTTGATCGTTCTTGACCGGCTGAGTCCCATTGCTAGTCACAAAAAGTAATTGAAAATTAACAACATTAAGCAACTAATGTTCACAAAACAGTTAAATGTTCATAGTGAACTACTCTATAGAAACTTAATTTCAACAAAACCCAAATCCTCTTTATGTAGATGTTATGATATGGTGATTCAATTACAAATGGGGATAGAACCTTTCATTTACAATCCACCACGAGTAGGACACAAACCTAAAGATATTATTGCAAATTAGAAGACAAAAGTCGATCAATTGAGACAATTTTAAATGAATCAATCATGGTCACGTATAATACATATGTTTCAATTTAATTCAAGATCATTGCCATAATTTACAGTGTATTTTTACTTTAGCCTTGGTAATCCATTTTGGTTAGATGATGGTTCAAGTTTTGACATCGATATATCTAAGCGTATGTACTCAACAACAAACATAGGGCCTTCTTGAGAAGCAAGCAGTTCCTTTTTTACAATATGCACAATCAATGTAGAGTAAGTTGAGAAAGTCCAGAGCACCAACTAAATTTTAGGTTTCGTCTAGTTTGAACTGCTTTTCACACGATAAAAGTAGAGTAAGTTGAGATTCACAGTGTATTACATCAACTAATTTCATTAGATGAGTCAGATTGAGATGATAGCAAGTCTCATTACTTTATAAAAAATCACTTTGAATATAAGAATACCAATGCAGTTCCTTTAAAAAAATTAATTAAGATTCCAAGGAACATTAGATTTGAACATTTGATCAGACTTCTATCTAATTGTTCCAAAAGGTTTAGAGTCGTCTTTCTAGTTGTTTCAACACGGTTTAGGGTCATGTGTTGCTTCAATAACCAAGTTGAAACTTATGTTTCAGGTACTGCCATTTTCAGATCACCAAACTTCTTCTCCCTAAGTCAAATACACAAGCTGAATCTCATACTCCACCCAAAAGAAATTCGGATCAGTTTTATAGTGTGAGCAAAAATTAATTGAAATCGAATCCAAAGAGTAAAGTAGAAGACAAGAACTTACTCGTCAGGGCATGAATCAGTTCAAGAAAAATTGAATCGAAGAGCGTGTGAATTTGAGCTACGGCTGTCTCTGTTTGAATCTGATAGGGAAGGGAATCATAAGAACTTGTCAATTAGATGGGTTGTGGTTGGGGTTTATCAAAAGAGATGAGGCTAGGTTTGGGTTTATCCAGATCTCGAAACCAAAAATCGATTTGTGAGAGGCCAGGGCTTACCAGTTTTGAGACGAATCAAATCCGAGTAGGGTTGATGGTCTAGCGCTTGCCGAGTGTCATCATCGTCTTCTTCTCTGTCAGCGAGGTTGGGAGAGGTTGTGATGATGTAGGTTGAGAGAAACCTCTTCGTCAAGGTAGGAGAGGCAGAAAGAGATGTGGGTTGAGGTTTTCGGTTGAGAGATAGACGAGGTAGATGAGGATGTGAATTTTTGGGTTTTTGTTCAATAGGTGTCGAGAGGCGAGAGCGGTTTTGTGTGTGTTGTCAAAGTTTTTATGTTTCAGTTTTTATTTTTGTCAAAGCGTGGGGGGGGTGGGAATTTAATTTTGCGCTGAAATGCAGAGAAAGGTTTGGGCACATTAAATTGGCTTTCATTCACCAATTCACACAACGTTAAACTTATAAATGTGGCATGATGCCTAAAATTCTATGTTTTGGCATTCCCTCCGTCAATTTTATGTTCCTTCTAAAAGTTTAGGGTTAAATTTGGGGAGAATGTTGGAGGGAAATATTAGCTAACATGGTTTTGCTACAAAAACATATACTCACACAACAATTTTATTACAAAACGTCGTATCACTCTTACATGTTGGGCACCTTACAACTTGGGAAAGCTAGTGCTCAAATTTCTACACATTCACACCACAATATTTTAAAAAAAATGACATCTAAAAAGTTAAAAACCAGTCACACAACAGGTTGTCACTATACGTCATCTGATATGTATTGTCTGATATAATTTTTGTGGTAGTGCTTAACACTTCTCTTCTATCTAAAAGCACTAGCAAATAAAATCCCTTTAGCGGACAAATCTTTTAGGCATATAAATATAGATTCGCACGGATCTACTTGTGCGAATCTCTTTTTCCCCTTAGCCATATTTTCACTCTTTAACAGTTGGCGTACGTCTGCTGGATTAGAATACATCCACGTTCGAATACGAACAAAAATTCCACACATCTAAAAGCCATGTTTTTCTTACTTTCTGTTTTCACCAACAATGGTCCGCAAATCTTCCTCTCGTCGTAAGACTATGACCCTTGATTACAGTCATTTTTCCTAGGAGCTGGACCAATTAGGTCCTTCTCCCCCATCCGAGAAGATTCCTCGTGCAATCAGGACAATCAAAGGAGGAACCTTCAGAGGCTCAACTTCCCCTTCAACCCAATGACGAACGGTCGGGAACATAGAGATAGGACCCCCACCGAAAGCCAAGTGTGAAGGTTGGACGCTGATCACAGTCTACGAAGAAGACGGACGTGGACTCGTTGTCTTGGATGACGAACCATTCCTTGTCATAGCCATGATAAACAGATTCAAAGTCAGTTGAGTCCTAATCGACAACAGTATCCCCATACAAGAAGCTTGAACAACCCCAACGCAAACTAATCCTGGACCATGTGTCATTACTAAGCTTCTCGGGAGATATAACATAGCCTCTTGGATGTGACAAAATGGAACTACCTTGGGTGATGGAAATTACTCCAACAAAATTGACATCGACTTCATATAGTCATCGACGCCCTAACTTCATACAATGTAATCCTAGGTCGCCTGACGTTGAATCGAATGGGAGAGATAATCGCCGGATTTATGCTAGTAATAAAGTTCCCCACTCCACAAGGAAAATGCATCATTCGAGGGTGCCGACAGGTCGCATGAGACTGCAATCCAATCCAATCCAATCCAAATGTAGAAATCAGGATAACCTCCGGCTGTGAGGTCTATTCCGGTATCGTTTGGACTGTTTGAAATTGGTTTCGAAAGAGGGTTATCCCTTCTCAAGAGGGATTACGAGTAAATCTCTCTTAGGATGGGTCCCGCACATCCTAACCTTGATTTAGGAAGCTAAACTTGGGTTGAGGCGTGACATAAATCATCAAAATACAATCATTATTAAATAAAGTAAAATAAATCATAGAAATAAAGGTAGCAAAATCAATTACAAAGAAGAATATGAGTTGTATTGTATTTAAAAAATAAGAGACATTAAAGACATTAAAATATTAGAAAAAAAAAGAAATTATTATGGTCGAAATGACGGGTTTTTAGGGTTGAACCGGGCTTGGTCCTAAAAGGCTCAATAGGATAGGGTCGTAGGGTAAGACCGAGTTTCATTTGCTCAACCTTTATCTTACCATATTTGAAAAGGGATAGAGCCGGTTTGTCCTATTGAAGAACCATATAAGACTTCGACCCTAAAGAATAAAACGAATTTTAGAACAGATTAAGGTCTAAATATCTAGGTCTAATCCTCCCATCATTCTTGCAGATGTCACCAAATTGTCTCCACATTGCAGTAGATGTTGTATCGTCACCGGACACCGGAGGTAGGTGGCACCAGGACAGAGGGAAAATAATTAATATAAACGAACGATTTTTCTTTATAAATCTTTTGGAAAATATAACGAATTGTTTTGGTAGAGAGACAAGAGAGAGGCGTATAACCCGGTTCAAGTTTCCTACTGAATATTTGGAGTTATCTCAATTCGGGGCGGAGATTTTCTCTACGTTACCAGTTTAGTTTCAGTTGAGTCCACCACACGCTTTGCCTTCTCAGTTTCTCTCTCTAGGGTTTCAGATTCTCACATGTTCCTGCTCCACATCTCTTGTCCCCAATCTGTTCGATCTCAAAATTCAGCTCTTTCTCCAGTCTTGTTCCGGATCTAGCCCTCTGGTCAAACTGGGACTCAACCGAGGAGCCAAGTTCTGGAAAGACCGAATCCGCCGATTCACGATGGATGGGTCATGGACTGCTGCTGTGATGCGCCGAATCCACGAGCGTGTAGTTGGGTCCAGCCGTGCAGCTCCCATCTCCTCATCCAGTGATGTTTGGCTTCTCGGTGTGTGCTACAATTTCGACGAGTCCGAGTCGTCTCCTTCAGCGTTTGAGCAGGATTTCTCGTCGAGGATCTTGATGACGTACAGGAGAGGATTCGATACGATTGAGGGTGGAGATTCCAAGTGTTTCACGAGTGATGTGAATTGGGGGTGTATGATTCGGAGCAGCCAGATGCTTGTCGCTCAGGCATTGCTTTTCCACAGGCTGGGAAGATCGTGGAGACGGCCTGTGGACAAGTCATGCGGATTGGAACAAGAGTATGTTGAGATCTTGCGGCTGTTTGGTGATTCCGAAGCTGCGGTTTTCTCAATTCATAACTTGATTGAGGCCGGCAAGGGTTATAATCTTGCTGCAGGGTCTTGGGTTGGCCCTTATGCCATGTGCCGGTCTTGGGAGACTCTTGTGTGCAAGCAGAGGGAGGCGGAAGCGGCTCGGGAGCTTGATGATCAGCCACTGCCAATGGCTGTTTACATTGTTTCTGGAGACGAAAATGGGGAGAGAGGCGGTGCACCGGTTGCGTGTATTGAAGATGCATCTAGGCATTGTTTGGAGTTTTCGAAAGGTCGAGTTGATTGGACCCCGATTCTTTTGCTGGTTCCTTTGGTTCTTGGACTTGAAGAACTCAATCCCAGGTACATCCCATCCTTGCGAGCTACATTTACCTTTCCGCAAAGTGTTGGCATCATGGGTGGCAAACCTGGTGTATCAACCTACATTATTGGAGTGCAAGATGAAAATGCTATTTACCTTGATCCGCATCAAGTTCAGCCTGTTGTCGATTTGAGTAGGAATAATTCAGAGGTAGTTGATAGTGATGCTACTTCATCGTACCACTGCAATGTTATACGCCACATTCCTTTAGATACGATTGACCCATCCCTGGCTATTGGATTCTATTGCCGTGACAAAGATGATTTTGATGATTTTTGTGTACGAGCTTCAAAACTGGCAGATGAATCAAATGGTGCTCCACTGTTTACTGTGGCAGCTGAGACACAAAATGTGGCCAGGCCACCTAGCCAGAGTGGTGATGGTTTGGGTGATAATGGTGATCAAAACAATGAAGATGTCGATGCGGATGGAAGCGCACATGAAGAAGATGATTGGCAACTCCTTTGAATTCAGATGAATATGGGGTCTGGGAACCTTGTATATTAGTTAGCGAGTGTTAATTCAGGGAGCATTAGGAAGGTGTTCTATAATCTTCTAAACTGTCTATTTCTTGCCCATTGCAATGAATCCCTTTAGTTATTTGAATGTACAATCTTTTTATTTGGTCAACACACTATTTGTTACATATGAAATGACTATTTGCAGCACTGAAAGCACCAAACAGATACTAAACATTAGCAGTTGTCTATTTCCATTTAATGCTATAAGAAGATATTTTAGTTTTAAACATTAGCTTTTGGCATGGTCAATAATTTTACCAAACAGACCTCAAAGAAAATATAATTTCAAAAATATTACGATCCCCCAACTGTTGGAAATTCAAATTACAAAACAGATCTTAGGCAAAGCCAAACCAAACAGGGAAAATTAACTGGAGAAGTAGAGATGGTTGGACAAGAAACAGAGTAGGTGTTTTGATAATTACAAGTTGTAATCATCAAGTCCCAAATCTCTCAAGGCGTCTGTAGCAGCCTCCTTGCAGCTTGGATGAGTTTGCTTGGCCTTCCTTATCCATTTTTCAACACCACTATTGAGCAAAATTGTTCTACCCAAGGAAAAAAAGTTGAAGTTAGTTCTCATTATAGCTTATCTCAATCTTGCAAAAAGGCGAATCAACTGAGAATGTGCTAAACATAATGGGAACCAAAAGGATTGAGCATAGGTACATAATGATAGATACCACAGGAAGATGAAAGGAGGCACACCCATTTGAAAGTTATGCAAGTTTTGCATAGGTATATGTGTTTTTAAGATACAGGTGAGCAAGGGGATGTCATTTTGTAACAAACTGACTTTACCTGTTTTCTGAGTTTCGTACAACAAGATTTCGGATCATTAGACAACAATTTCTTTGCAGAAGCTGTGCCGCAGGAAAATTTTGCATAGCTTGTATAGTAAGTTCTCCAGCCCCAGCTTCAATTGCGCGGGCCGCATTTTCAGGAGATCTTAAAGAAAGTACTGAAATAAGAGACATAATCTGTAACATGATGGACAAGAAATTTGGAATTAGACATCTAAACGTTCAGGAAGCTGTTACAGCATATTTTGCAAAAACTATGATCACAATATATTCATGCAATTAAATACAAATTACATAACTGATGTTGCATTGCCACAATTAATCATTAACAAATATCATGCACAATTGCACTTTACCTCTTGCAGGACTGAAGGATCATCCGAAAATCTACCAGAGAGTTTGATTAGCCTATCCATACCCTTCTCAACAATGGCTTTCTTATTTATGTCACTTCCTGCCAACTAAAGTATGATAATACATAAGAGGTGCTACATATTTTCTCTCAACATAAAATCCTAGAGTCCAAGAATCCTAGACCGTAAAGTTTTCTAACCAGGTTTTCGGAAAAATCATTTTCTTTGCTGACCTTGAACTCTAGAATTAAAGAAATAAATGACTAATGAAAATTGAAGGTAAGAGCTGTTGGGTTTTCAATTATATATTTCATACTACACATGAACAATAAAGTTTGAATTCTATAACACATAAATTTCATGGTGTCTTATATACAAAACAATATGTAATATATGATACGACTTGTACCTTAGAGAGCAAAGAACAGCAAACTTTAGCAACAGTTTTATTGCCTTGTTCACTACTATCATCAATACAAACAAGAACTGCATCGATACCACCATTTTCAGAAATGGTTGTACATATTTCATCCTGTGGAAGAAGAAAGACTGTTAAAAATCCAGAAAAGATAATATTTGGTGTACAATATAACCAAATTTGTAATTAATAGGGTTAGAAACCTAAGTTGGAACCATTGTATGAAAGTCTTTGTTAAGAGTTAGACCATACTGCTATCATTCCACCCACCAAGATTCATCAAATTGTTATCACTTTGAGACATACTTGCAAACATTAATAATAATCATAATAAAACATTTTTATTTATATGACCTATTATGCCATAATTTTGTGGACAGAAGTTGAACCAAGTTATCTAGTCAACAAAGTTCAGAAGAAGTGTTAGCAAGATGCATTAGTTAGATGACTGAGACCCATAATATACTGACCTACTCTAGTTATGGCATGCCACTTAGAGCAGATACTCCTCTGAAGAATAGAGTCACGTAAATCATGCACAGTAAAAGCAATTTTCCCAACTTATACATATATGTATAATATAGTACTGACTTCATAAGACAATACTTAGGGATCTCATAATACAATACATGTTGGACACTTGTTACTAGATTTCAAAAGGTAGGATCAATAATGCTCAGAACATAGGCTACTTGGAAATCTTTCCCAACGGAATAGTGACCATATGAGCAAGAACACAAATCAACATATACAGAAAATAACTTGAATGATGTTGTCCAAAGATCTTGTTTAATATATATACGCCCCATATGAGTTTTACTAAAACTTAAACATCAGCTGAATAGAATGCAGCGTTCTTACATTAACAGCAACAGCTTTCAAAGCAATGCTGGCTGAAACAAGACTAGGTGAGCTTAGCCCCACACGTATGGAGTCAACCAGAGCTCCTGCGATTCCTACTTTGGCAAATTTCCGTGCATAACCGTAAACCTGAAAGTATGAGTTCATAATATGAACATATAAGCATTTAAACGTGAAGCTAAAAAATTACCCACACAGCTGTTAGGTACATGCACACTTTTTATCTTAGATAAGAGATAGGCACATGCAGAAATTATTGACTTACTTGGGAGGCCAAAACCCGAGTGTCATCAGGTGTTAAAAGAATCCGTATGGCATCATATAAACTATCCACACTGCCTTCACTTTTCACGGTAAGTGCTCGCAGAATAAGCTCATCAGTCTTCAACTCCATGAAAGACTCTTTAATAACCTCATTACCTGTCGCAGCAGCGGCAATGACAGAAAAACCACTGCTCAATAAGTCTATATTCTCAAATCCATCGGTTATAATACCCACCACAAGCTTCGGTCCGCCACTTGCTCTAAATGCCTCTCTACTTTGCAAATCTAAAAATCAACAAAACTGCAGAAGTCACAACCAAGAAACACAACGTCGAAAGAGAACTTCACACTCAACTATGCAATCGAGCTACATTATTCCTCATACCATGAAGTAATAAAGCCATGGCCTTGGAAGCTGAAACAAGAGCGCCCTGGCACGGGGTCGAAACCTTAGAACATATCGAACAAATCAATTCAACAGCTCCGTTTCTAGAGGCTATTGCAGAGTTTCCAGAACCTTCAGAGTTACACAGCTCTGTAAGTTCATCAAGTAACTCAACTATCTCGTCGCCATTTTGACCGTTTTCACCACAGATCAACTCCTTCAGTCTATCCAAACACTGAATCACAGGGTTCACAGCACCCTCTCCCGGCACACAAGTGACAATCCCTGCATAACACAAACAGATTTACCTAATGAAATGAAATCAGCAGCTAAAAAATTACATTTACTTTCCAAAATTACTATCCCGGAGCTGTTATTGTTTACTTCAAGATCAGTTCTAAGAAATTGGCACTACAAAATTTAAGCGGGAAACAAGATCAAATTGAATTAATAGGGATAGAGGAGCAGACCGGAGAGATCGACGCCTTGAAGAGTTAGGGTTTCGATGGCGTCCTGGAGGGCCTCGGCGGGGTCCATTCCGAGATCATCGATGTTCTCCTTGACGACCTCGTCGAAGGCCTGCTGCGAAATCGTTCGGCCGGCGGTCTTCGGCGGTGGGCCCATTGCTGTATCGCGAGCAGCTTCCGATCGTACGGAGGTTGGCAGAGCGGGCCGATTTGAAAAATGAGTAGTGAGATTTGAGGGATGTTGGTTTTGTGACCTGTCTGTCATCCAATTTTCATCACCACCAATCACATCTCTCCAACTCTGCTTTTTCTATTTTTTTAATTCTATTTGTTTTTCGTCCGAAGGCAAAAATGAGAAATATCATTCTTTTTTTTTGTTACAAAATGAGAAATATCATTCGTGAGCAACATTTGTCATTTCTTGAAATAAGACAGATAGTTTCAGTAAAGAAATAAATTGCCTTAATTAATACTCCCATTTCTAGTAGCGTTTGACTTCCAATTACTATACCCATGCATGTATTTGATTGACCCTCTTTTCGGCTCATGAAGAACATATATGGTAGATCTTGGTTTGACCTAATGCCAGTCATGTTACGCATGTAGTGGAGCAAGAGAAGGAAGAAATATAAGTGGAGAGGTAACCAATTATAAGTCAGACCTGATTAGCAGCATTTCGATTATTACTACTACATGATCCTTATTTTCTTACCAGCCACTGAGCCACCAATTTAGAAGGGGTTTGTCAATATTTGGTACTTATGCACTACACTAAATCAGCTTCCTACCATCTATAAGAACCATGCATTGCCAACATCTGAATTCACCATCTTATTCTACCTTCCTCTCGCTTCTCCCAGTAAGTGTTAATAATATGAGTTCCAAGTTTGCACAAGCAGCTTTTGCAATGCTGCTAATTGCTTCAATGGTGGCAGTTAGCGCAGCCAACAAGGATTGGCAGCAGCAGAATTACACTGGCTGGGGTTTCCACCATGGTCCATATCACCTTAACAAGACTGAAGGACCCAAAAAGATCGTTGTTGGTGGCTCGGAAAACTGGCATTATGGTTTCAACTATGCAGATTGGTCTCTCAAAAATACCTCATTTTACGTCGAGGACACTCTAGGTGAGTTTGAGGTTAATAGCTATTATATATATTACATGGTCATTATATATAAAATTCATGAGGGTGCTTTGGGTGCTTTCAGTTTTCAAGTATGATCCACCAACAAACTCGACCGGTCCTCACAGCGTGTACTTGCTACCAAACCTGTGGAGCTTCATACACTGCGACTTAAGCAAGGCCAAGATGGTGTCAAGTCCAACACAAGGAGGCGGAAGGGGCTTTGAGTTTGTGCTCAAGAGCTGGCAGCCGTACTACTTCGCTTGCGGCGAGCACAATGGTGCTCATTGTAAAGACGGAATGATGAGGTTTTTTGTCTTCCCAAAGCTTCGTGGATGGCATTACTGAGAGTTTGAGACGTTCACAGTCTCGCTAGTACAGAAACCAGATATATACTTGTTTCTGGCCGCAATGGAAGCTTTTTCTTTTCTTTTCTATTTGTTTTAATTAATTTTGTTTGAGCAAATAACAAGACTTGCAGAGTTTTGACATATTGTACTTGGCATCCATATTCATTTCATGTATTAGTTCTTTGTAGTGCACACAACAAAAATGTTATCACACAACGGTGAAATTTTGTTGTGTGTATGAAGACTTAACCGTTGTTAATCGCATTGTTGTGTGATCAAAACATCACACAACGTTGGAAAATTTTCGGTTATAATCGCATCGTTGTGTGATCAAAACATCACACAACGTTGAAAATTTTCGGTTATACGTCAATATGGGCACAACAAATCATTTTTCTCTTCATTGTATAAATCTCGACATGTGCACTCTATGTGTCAAAAGTTGCGCTCGGCAGGTCTCGACATGTATGCTCGACCGGTACGCTCGAGAAGTGTCGACATGTGCTCTTGGTAGGTCTCGACAGATGCCTTTGATATGGTTATTCACACAACAAACTTTATTAAACACAATATTTTTCTCATGTATCAAATTCAGAGAATAACAATAGATTTTTGTTTCATGATTGTTAATTGTGCGATTTGCAATCAGACAACAAACTGCTTCATTTATATTGTTGTGGGATAAATAATTTCAACAACAATGTAATGTTTTGTTGTGAAATTTCTCCAATCACAACAAATGGTTTCAAGTGCTTTGTTGTGTAGTTCAATCAGACAACGAATCATTTTTTTTCAGTTTTCTTGTATGAAGTGATTTGTTGTGTAGAGATACTACATTAAATTGCAGATATAACAAGCACGCAAACTGAAATTACCAAACCAATATTGAAAGGCGTTTGTATATTATGAAAATCAAAGACTCGAGACCAATTCAATACATACACTAAGTCTACAAAAGCCAAATGCCAAGCTTGACCTGAATGAATAGCCTCTCAGACAAGCACTTTGATACAACTGTATAATTAAGCAAACAGATCTTTGAATTGGTCTAATAATAACCTTTTTCCCCTCATTCTGATTCTGGTTCTCTTTTTGATGCGCCCTCTCTGTTTCAAGTGCAAATATATGTACACTCTGTCTATGGTCCTCATTCAAAATTATTTTTTATGCAATGACCGTCTATAACATACAATGTTCTGAGTGAAATTTGAGCCAAATTCAGTAGAATGCCTGCACTTGTTCGACAAGTAATAATAGATATCAGGGATACGTTCCTAGATGACAAGAGACTATTAGACATCCATACAAGCATTATATATGAACACTTCTGATATTTAACATGTAGGGACATTCGCACACCGCACAATCATAAGTGTACGGTCGACTTATAGGCATACACCTTACACACACTCTGTTCATGATGAGACTTATACCTTCTATGGTAACATCTTGATTCAAAGATGTTAATTAATACATAATATATACATGAAGTAGAAGATGTAGGTATGTAACTCATATTAGCATTAACTACAAGAAGAATCAGCCATGCAATGGGATGTTGTATAATGAAAGGATGCTTGCCTAGACACTTTGTATTGTAAGGTTATTTTCATTTCCTTAACACATGTAAAAGAGTGTCTATATCATCAATCATTAAAATTATGTCTAATTATTGAACAATGAAGGTAAGAGATATGAGAGCAAAAACCTGTGGAAGAGATTGAATTGTACTAATAATCACAATCCTTCTGGTTGAGAGATATCTGCCTAAGAGCAGCATTCCCTCTATCAACAACTGGCAATGGACAAGTAGGCTGGACATATCAAACTCGTTTGAGAACATCGCATCTTCGCTAGGTACATCCCTGTAGCCATCAACATTTGCTTTCCCAACAGCTATGGTGTCAGTCCCTTTGAACACCCTTTTACAAAGCCCAACTTTCTTCTGAGAATGGAACCAAACAACAAAATAAATAGGGTATCGTTCTGCATGCAAAACTTTCTCTTAAGAAATTATTGGCAGCAAAGTAATGAACAAGCTAAAGCTTCAAAATCTCAAAGAAACCTTTGTACAATAGAGAGAGAGAACAGGAACAATCTCAAATATTGTAAACCGGTACAAGTACACAATGGAATCAACCCAAACAACACTGACACAATGGAACTCTCTATTTCCATAAGAACACTGATAACGAATCAAAAAACTCTAAGACAGAACCTCCTCACCTAATTTTCGAAGCTCCATAACTATCTCTTCTTCCTCTGCCGAACCATACACCAAAACCAAAGACTCATGCTGCTGCTGGTTCCCATCTTTATGCTGCAGCATAGCTTCAAGCTCCGGCAGTAGATAACGATGCCAGAACGGAGACAAAATCCGCTGCTGCTCCAGCCCAAATCAGAGCCATCCACGTGTCACCTCTTCCTCTCTCTCTCTTACTCTCACGCCACCTCTTGACCCTCACATGCGCTCGACCGGATCTTCGCCCTCCGACTACCAAAAGTGATGTCACTCGTCCCTTCAAGTTCGCCAAGACCTCCGCTTCACAGCCGTACTAGTCTCTAACGTCGTCGACCATTGTAGGCGGAGCAATTAGACCCTAAAGCCACTGCTCAGGGCCGGTGCTTTATAACAGCAAGCCCTGTGCAAACTCTAAAATGAGCCCCATCCTTTTTTATGTGACTCTGTACCTTATAGTTATATATAATAATATAAATTTTACATATAATCCATATAAAAGGTAATATTATTTTGCTAATTCAATATCAATCAATCCAACAAGTAAAAAGAGTTGTATTTAAGTTTGAAGGAACATGAAAACATTTATAACTAGGAACTTCCTACACCTTTTCTATAAATGTATTGTTAACAGTTCAATTTTCTGAGTTGTACAAACAAAAATCAAATGACTGAGGTATAGTCTTCCATCTACAACAAGAGATGTTCATTAGGCCCTACTTGTAAACTATCCAAACTAAAACAAACAACAAGGCTGCTAACAATAAAATCATAAATACCTGAAAGTTTCCATTGGATCATCAATAATGCATTGAAACTATTACCAACCCTTTACCAAAAGAAACAAAAAATAACTAGTGCAATATTTCTTTCTGAACATTAATCTTCTTACATTCCTAGGAACAAAATCATCAATTAACCTTTCATAATCAAGCTTTTCCAGAAATTCTTTTTCAATTGAAATCAAAGCCAAAGCATTTAATCTTTCTTATGACATGGTTGATCGCAAGTAAGATTTCAATATTTTTAATTTTGAAAAAGTTCTCTTAGCTGATGCTACTGTAATAGGAATTGTCAACAAAATTCTTTATGCAAGACAAGTAGTTGGATAACAATTTGCTCTCTTCATAGAAAGTAGTGATGTTTTGCACTTGGTCTTGTAAAATCTGTTAGGATATGTAATAAACTGGATAACACTCTACATAGAAGGTTTGCAGTGAGTTTAAAACTTTATGTATTCTTAGAGTTATATATGATAAGTTTTCTGACTTTGTATTTTGGTTTCCCAGTCAGTTGAGGAAGTCCAGACTTTTTCTTAAGGGACATGTAAGCTGCAAAATTGCAGTAATAAAGGATAAATATTACGCTAGGTTGATGTTATCAAATGATACCGCATCTCATATCTTCCTTAAGATTAGTCCGGGAGAAAGTTACAATTCAGAACATGGTATAGAAGTGCCTATTTAGGTCCTGATCAATTACGAATGTCACCTGCACCTACACCTTATCGACAAAATCCTTGTTGCTACCCAAAATTCTTGATGATTCATTAATTATTAGTCATGAACAACTCACAATACAGATTACACATAATACATAAACTATTAATAGATAATACATTAAGAAATTGTCTTCTCTCTTTCTTAATAACAATAGGCAATATGTCATAGACAGTAGCAATACGATCAAGAATCATAAAATCGGTCAAGTCATGAAGAAACAAGAACAACAAAACAACTTTTGAAAAAAAAATGAGAGAATGAGATTACCTTTGGAAACTGTATATCAATGAGATAATAATCCAACACCCGATTGGTTTCAATGAAAAATTGATCTTTTCTGAAATCAAATTGGGGTTTAGGGTTTTTTCTTTTCTGGGGAGAGAGTCAGAGAGATATTGGAAGACGAAGGAGAAGAATGAGAACTTGTGGATATAAAAAAAACATAAAGAAAGGCCAATAGAAAAAAAAGAGTTTGGGAGGAATCAAACTTGGGTTGTGTGGATACACAAAAATTCCTTAGCCAACTCTGCTATGACTTCATATGTTCACTTGTTTACCTTTTTAATATATATAGATACCTATATAATTTTTTGTGAGGCCCCTGAAAATCGAGGCCCTGTGCGACCGCACGGCCCAAAGGCCGCCCCTGCCACCGTCCTTTTCGATCAGAATCTCCTTTCTTGACAATGTCCATTGACAAGAGACGGTGTTGTGCAGTTGCCTTTTAATCGATAACCAACATTGAACTTCACCATCACCTATAAAACAAAAAAAAGGGTTAGGATTTTGAAGAGAGGAGAAAAGTGGATTGGGAATTCAGAGAATTTCAATTTCTTTCTGGAATTGAGAGGATTGGGTTTACCCGATGACAAAATAGAGCCGGCTGATGGCTTGCCAAGCGAGATCCGCCGCTTCGTCGTCTTCGGGTTTGGGTGTGAGGTGCGAGTTTGAGGTTAGGGGGTGTATTTTGTTTCAGATTTTTAGAGAATTCTTTTAAGTGATTTATTTAAAAAAAGTTTTTGAATTTATGAAGATTTATAAAATTTTATGGATTTATATAGATTTTAAAAGTTAAATTTTTTTAAAAATTAAAAAACAAATAATAAACTTTGTGTGGATTCTCGTAGAATTTAATAAATAATTTATAAGTTTTCAGTAGATAAAAAAAAGTTATAACATGAAAACTTTCAAAGTAAGTTCTGTGTGTGTACCAAATCTTTAGATATATAATGTAGAATGAATTAAGAATTCTTATCCATAAAAGATCATTTTGAAAATCTCATGTCACGGATTGTCATATTACACTTAATGATATAATTGAAACAATTTAATATAAGAATTATAATTATACGAAGCAAAAGAAATAAACTATATATTTATAAATGGATAATTATGGAATAGAAGTGTACGTTGTTGCGGGATATATAAAACTTAAGAGGTCAAAAAAATTATTTACTAATGTCAAAAAGAAAAAAAGATGTGTAAATATATATGAGAGGGATGGAGGGATCAATACATAAGATAAAAAGATAATTGTGGAATAAAAGAGTTATAGTCGGACGTATAAAATTAAGATGTCTAAAAGAGTTGAAACAGTTCATTATATGAGTTATAATAATATGAAGCAAAAGAAATAAACTATACACACAAGATAAAGAAATAATTATGGAATATATATGTCATAGATGAATGTATAAAAATTAAGAGGTCTAAATGACGATTAGCTAATGTCAAAAAGAAATGAGATGTGTAAAAATTCATATGAGAGAGGAAGAGAATGAATGAGTAAAATAAAAATATATATAAATCCACACAAATCTTGTGTCTAGGAGGTCGGATTGTTTTCTTTACAATTTACACTAGACAATCCGTGCAAATCTATCATTTAATAAATCTATAACAATTCATGAGTTTACTGAATGTCTTCACACTGTTATGGATTTAAAATATTCATTTATAAATCCTAACTAAATACCCTCAAACTTTTTCGGATTTAAAATTTTCTTTAAAAATCCTAATTGAATACCCTCAAACTCTTGAAATCCACAAAAGTCTTTAAAACATCATAGAAATCCAAATACAATACACCCCCTTACAGTTTGACATAGACAGAGTATTGAATGTGTTTTAGGTGGGGTTAGGTGTTTTTTTTTGTACAAAAAAGTTAGGTAAGAGGGAGGTTTCCCTACACTATCAGGGTAAACCCTGCGATCTATGTCCAGAGGCTTTCGGATTTCCGACTGGAGGGGGAATTTCACCCACGTTTGAAAAGAGGTGATACCATCCTTGAAGGCCCGGAGGCATACTCCCATACAATGGTTTAAAAGACGCTAGGCGGGCGGTGACTCGTAGCCTAGTGCTTGGACAGCCTAGGCAGGTACTAGACAGGGATTAGGCGATTTAATTTTTTTCCTATTTATTAATTAAAAATCTTTATTTTATGTACTCCAATATTTGAAAATAGTCAAATATAGATAAATTATTCAACATAAATCTTGTCAGACCTATTTATAAAATAGATTATATCTAAAATACACACATTCTCACACAACAGTTATAGTTTCAAACTATTGTGCAAGTGTAAAGAAATTGCAATGTTGAAAACCAAAATGACGGAGGCAATTTTTCTGCACAATTGAGTTAGAGGGAATTAGAATATGAGATGGATTCAAACAACTAAGGATGTATGAACTATTGTGCCAGCTTAATTTGTTTTCCTTCGGCAATAACATGTAGAAATAGACTCATAATCATACAACAGCTGCTTTTCAAACTGTTGTGTACTATGAGAAAGTCAATTCTAAAAGCCAAAATGTTGGAGGCTAATTTCTCGCTTTTGCACGAATTTGGGAGTTCTTATTGGAGCCAAAATGAATTCAACAAATTTGAGCAAATGACATCCTCATCATACAACACAATACATAATTTGTGTTGTACAAGTTTTTCCATGTTGCACTAGATGCTGCATAGCAGAAATTAAAACATGGTCAAACAAAAAATATATCTAAAACTCCTGTACCTTAAAATCAGGAATCTTGCACTAATCCTAAAGAAGAAAACGATGGTCTGTTAGACAATAGAACGACATTACATGTATTGTGCGCAAAAATATTTTTTTAAAAACTCTCAATTTCATGCCATTAAGACAACGAATGTTCTATAATACAATTGTCTAAAATAGTTTGACTTATGACGAGGTCCGCTGGACGACCTGTAATTTAAAACCTATCATTGTAGTAACTGTAAGTAGGGATCGTCTAGCTGGGGACACTAGGGAAGGATTATATCTGCATTAAAATAAGTTAGTAATATTCACAAATATAAGATAAACATACAAGTACAATTATGTCACAACTATACAAGTATAAAACATATAAACACACAATCATATACAATCAGCAAGATATAGAGATGGCATCGATATGTATATACAAAAAGAATAATACATTACTAACTCCAGTAAACATGTTTTAACCTTACTCAACCCATATGTTAATTGAGAACCTTTGTTCTCTGCAAACTCGTATGTTTCTCACATAATTATTACAAACGTTCACGTGTAGAGCTCGGCTTAAAAAATCAATGATGAGTCGCTGACTCAACCCGAGATCTCTGACTCCATCAACAATCTGGCCAACAAAGCTGCCATTAAATCAGTGGTATTACCAGAGAACAGGGAGCTCGAGCTTGACAACGCCGAGGAACTTAGCGGAAGGAGATGGAGGAGAGACTGAAAAGGATTTCGAGCTGCAAAGGGACGCCAAACTCAACAAGCAACCGGTGGCTCGATCCAATACGTAGTGTTCGTTGAAGAGAGAGCCCAAGGAGTGGGTAGCTTAGGTGGAGCCTAGAGTGATCATCACCTTCGTTTATTTGCCTGAAAGGAAAGGAGAGTCTATCGTTGATATTGTGACTTCACCTTTGTCGAGGCTGGGTCTGACTTCATCGTCGAGCAGAGCGGTGAGCAAGGAGGACGCTGGTGCAGAGGAGGAGGGCGGTGCTAGGATCTAGTCATCGGAGATGGTGGTGGTGAGGGTGATGTCGCCAGCTTGGATCTCAGAGAGAGAGAGAGGAAATGAGTTGGTTTTGATTAGGTTTAGGTATTTTCGTCTTTTTGTTACAAATAGCTAGAATGAGAACTAGTAAAGTTTTTTAGACCTACGGGGCTTTTTTTTTCTGTTGTTGTTGTAAATGGTCATTAACTCTAATTATTATTACTAGCTGTAGCACAGAAATTACTCCTGTAATCAGCTATATATATGTATCATGATAAATTAGATAATCCCCATTAGATTTAATTTATGTCCAGTTGGCTCATCATAATCCTCACTACTTACTCAACGCATTACTTAATTTTGGCCATAATATAAACTCGATTAATCCTCACTCTAACCATACTAAATCTAGTGACTAGTGGACCAACAATACTTGCTCATGGAAGAAAAGAACATATCAAAAGTGTCCTTGCAAATTCCAATATTGATGCATTAGTCTTGTTCTATGTGTGTATATATGTCCCGAATTCATAATAATTTCCATATATATTAAGGCTCTACGTACGTATAACAACGACTTCCCATACATCTGTTTAGCATTTTCCCTTTTTCTTTCGGCAGTCAGAAAATTTTCCATAGATATCTGCATGGTATTTTCGTGATTGAAAATTTTCCCTTTTGCCATAGATGTTGTGTTTGGAAAAGATTACTCCTGATTCTATTGAAATTCCTCTGTACATCGAAATTAAAAAATCAAGCTCTATATATAGGGGTCCTTGGTCTTGTTATTTTCATCAAGTAAACAAGTTCGATTTTCAGTCATATTTTGAGAACAAGGATGAGTTCTTCTAATAGCTCACAAGCTTTCAACAATTCATCAAAAACCTCAAACAACAAAGAATCCAATCTGTCTCGACCAGAGCACAATACAACAACTCCAAAAGACAGAATCCAGACCGCCTAAACCAGAGAAAGTGAAATGCCCCTCAGCCCCGATGCGTCCACCTCCAAAGAGTGGGCATAGCGATTCGTTTACCCCACGCAATTTGAATACAGTATGGTGATGATAATCTCTATCAAAAGAGTAATTGTTCAAATAGCTGAGAACAAAAAGAGCCAAAGAAAATAGTCTAATACAGTATGTTTACTTATTTTGTATGATAATTTTGTTGCATTACGTTTCTCATAGATCACTACTAGAAAAAACCCATTGAGTGACAAAACCATTTTGTCTCTTAAGTCAGAGAATTTGTCCTCAAAAAAATTAGAGACGAAACGGTTTTGTGACTAAAGTCGTCTCCTAATGCTTGTCCCAAATTGTTTAAGGCGACGAACGAGAAATTTTGTCACCCACTGTATTAGGAGAAGAAACAAAAAATGTCCCCCTATTCAACGAAGTTTCATCCCCAATTCTTTGAGATTGGTAGGAAATTTAACTAAAAATAAAACCAATGAGGGATATAGCGACGAACCTCATTCTCATTTTTTTCAAATTTTAAACTTTTCTAAATTCAATATTGATTTTCAATGATGCATTTTGGTTTTTCGAATATTGAATAATTGTTTTGGACTAAAAAAATATGAATACACCAACTAACTTTAAAGTTGAACATTTTCATAAGTACGCTTCAGGAGCGAGTCATAAACTGAGAATAAAATCTGTAACTAAGAACATTCATGGTGAAGCTAGTTAACCTACAAAACTTACAAGCTTTACAAGCTTAATGCATATCACCAAAATTTTTCTCATCTTCCGTATATATTTCTTGGTCATTCTTGACAATACCATCATCATAAGGGGAACACATTTTCCTTTGCATGGTCCACAAACTTGGCATCCACTTATGTACCCAATACGCAGAGTAACGGCTCTTCTGTTGTGTACTCACTAGCCCTTGAAGAATTGACAAATCTACATATGATCTTGTTCATGACTCCAACCCAGCTTGCAAATTAGTATCACTAATTGTGTGGAGACTAAGAGTTTGTTAGAAGCTACTTGCTATTATAACATCAGCTCTCTATTGTCTACTGGTCTTGATCAATTTCAATATCCTATAATATCCAACAAAAAAAAGTAAATAATGCAAAGTTAATAAGTGTTATAATATAAAGGAAAATATTTTCACATAAGACATCAGGAATGAATACCAATAAAAAATTGAGGACAAAAAATATGTTGGTGGCCAATCTCTTTTACCTAATATCTATCACCCTCTTTTTTAGACTTATGATGCACGTAACTTAATGAAAGCCCAAGTAACACATTCATATATTCAAATATACATAAAAAATTAATTATTTCAAGAAAAAGAAATGAAACCTGCAGACACACACTCCACCATTCTGTCGTGCAATGGTGATGGTGTATTAGTTGGTCTTAAAGCAAAAATAATTTATCACCTGCAATGAAACAACCACACAAATTAAAAAGATATTAATCTTATGAGAAGAGAAAATGTAAACTATAGAAACAGAACGCGAACACTCAAATTGTTGCCTTTTGAAAAATAAGTAGCCAAGAAATAAGACTAGAGCCATATCAAAACAATGTAAACCAAAAAATATAAACACTAACCACTTTTGCTAGACCATGGTTAACGAGTGTGTTCTAGCATATTATCAGAACTAGTATAACTGGCATATTACATCAAGTGATAGTACCAAAGCGTCAAGAATTTATCAATAGACTGTCAAATCCATTCAATAGTAGTATCGAATACATAAGAACCCTCAATAACATATTAGTAATAACAGGTTAGTAATTAAGAGATTCGACCAATATATGTAATCATACTAGAATTTACTCATACTTAAGAAATTGTTCAAGCTAACGAATAGCAGTACCTGACATTGATAACTTCTTCTTTCTATCATTGACCCATGTCTTATTCCGTTTTTAAGCCCAACAAAAATTTTACAACCAAAACAAATCATCAGCATAATTACTAAAATTCAGAACCATTCTCAGCAATTGTCTAACTTTCTCAAGAACCCATTAATGTAAAGTATCAAAAAGCTTCATGATGGATCTGGAGAATTACTTCATGACGCAGTCGGAGAATTGCTTGGAGGAGGAGGGGTCGGCGGTGGCAGAGATCTGGAGATTCAGGACTTGGAGAGGGGAGAGAAGGGATGGGATGCGATGGAGTCGGGAGAGGAGGGAGGTCATCGCCGTCTTGACTCTTGAATTTTGATTGGATTGTATTGCGTAAACCCTATCTAAATAGGTCTTCATGCTCTTGTATTCTTATGTCGATAGGGTTTTATTCAACTTTTTAGCTGATGAAATAGCATTTTCATTTTTTATTTTATCCTAAGGTGCTTTTCATAGTGTCTTAATAAAGGATATTTATGTAAAACCACTATGTATCAGCTCACAAGCATTCATAATTTCACCGATTATTTGTAAAATCTAAAGCACATAAGAGACAAAACTAAAAGTTATCCCCAATTGAATTTTGGGACAAAACTATTTTGTTTCTAATTGAAGCTTATCTCTCTTTAAATAGCCACCGGTGGAGTGTTTTGAAAAACAAAATTTTTAGAGACAAAATAATTTTTTTCGTCTCTAATCATGTGTTTAGGGGACGAAAAATTGGTTCATCCTGAAAATATTCTTCCCCAATTGGGTTTTTTCTAGTAGTGGATGTTTTCACTATTAAACATTTTGCCTTTTTCATAGTAATAAATGTTGAAGACAACCTTTCCATAATATGGGACATATTGTTTGACATGATAGTGCCTCTTTTTAATTCTCAATCGATTTATGCACAATTGTACGTGATTTATCAAAGAATGCATCACTCACAAAATATATGTATTTGAAGCTGATCTCGTTCATGCCTAGCTAGCTTCTTGCTTTCATGAGACGTACATAGCTCCCCTTCGGGTTCTAACTCTATTCGTTAATGGAACCAATCAACCAAATTAAACTGAGACCTTGTCATGATCGGCCAATGTCACCATGTCACCATGTCATACACATAGAACAGACATATTTTAATTTCCTTCAAACTTGGTGCGTTAATTCTTACTCGTTCTTCCGAATTTTAGTTCTGTTAAATTCTTAAAGCTTACACTTTCAAACTTATTTGGTACGGCTGACCTCTTTGAGCCGGTGTAGAAGCTTCAGTCTCTTACCAACCCACTGTGGTAATTCTTTTATTTTGCTAGCTAGGTACACACTATTAACAAGTACATGCATATTGGCACCTGTATCCAAGAATGCTGAAATTGCTTCACAAACCAAGTCAATCTCACATTTGGCACCTACATCCAAATGAGGGGACGGTAGTGATCGACTTGCTAGTGCTGACTAAGATGCTTTATCAGTTTTTGTATTTGTGAAAAGAGAAAAAACTTGCGTCCCATCCCGTCCGGATGTATTTGTTTACTCTTTTATGTGATCAAATATCAATATGTCATGTGTTCTTTTGTGTTTTGTTTGTTTCTATTGTTATTCATATAGTTCTACGAACAAAAAAAAGTACATGCATATTTGACCTTGCTATAATTTCTTGTAATTCTATTTAAGAGAGAGGGAAGACAAAGAGACTAATTTGAAGTGGAGCACTTAATTACCGATTTAAAATGATTGCTCCTACAGTAACGGTCATGTTTTTCATTATTCCTATCAGCCACCAATTTAGAAACCGATTGTCAATTTGGTAGTTTTGCACTAAACTGCATCAGCTAGCTACTATAAGTACGATGCATGCTAACATCTGAATTCACCATCTCATTCTTGGTTTTCATATCCTCCTTTTACCTTCTAGCTCTACGTCCAACTGTTGCGCGCGTTTCATAGAATTGGGATTAATATGGGATCCAATTTTGCACAAGCACTATCTGCACTGTTGCTAATTGCTTCCATGATGGCGATTAGCACAGCCAACAAGGATTGGCAGCAGCGGAACTATACTGTTGGCTGGGGTTTTAACCATGGTCCGTATCACCTCAACAAGACAAACGAACCCAGCAAAATCGTTGTGGGTGGCTCTGAAAACTGGCATTATGGTTTCAACTATGCAGATTGGTCTCTGAAAAACGGCCCCTTTTACGTCCAGGACACTCTTGGTGAGTTTTTCTCTATATCGAAATATATACCTAGCTATATAATGATTTATATGCAGTAACATGCTCGTATAGTTACTCATGGTGTTTAATTAACAGTTTTCAAGTATGATCCTCCAAGCAATAGCACACCTCCTCACAGCGTGTACATGCTACCAAACCTATGGAGCTTCATAAACTGCGACTTAAGCCAGGCCAGGATGGTGGGTAGTCCAACTCAAGGTGGCGTTGAGTTTGTGCTCAAGAGCTGGCAGCCGTACTACTTCGCTTGTGGCGAGCACAATGGTACTCATTGTAAGGATGGAATGATGAGGTTCTTCGTCTTCCCAAAGATTCGAGGCTACTGATCAAGAGTCTGAGTTGTACGCACTCTCATGCAGGAGGGAAATAACTGGCTGGTCATGCAGATTGTTCTCGGGGTGAAATGGAGGTTAAGTATTACGAACTTGGCGTCAAGTTTTGGACGTATTGTATTTCAAATCATTTTCTTTTTCCATTTGATTAATTAGTTACATTTGAGCAAATAAAAAGACTTGGCATAAAGTTTTGACATATTGTGTGTGACCCTTGGTATACCCATTTCTTGCAATACAGTATACGTGCGTAGTACTTTATAAAAGAAATGTGATTGCATTCGCAATGTGTTGAAATACGTCAATGGCTAGCTAGAACAGTATCAAATATCAATCTTGAAATCTAGTATTTCAAGCCATAACCAACCCTTCACAAATAACATTACGCGTGTGATTTTTTTCCTATATATTCCTACGACTGTCTTAAGTGTGGTATTGTCTTGCGTCGACGAACCCTAGATCGCTGGATTCGCTGCCAGAAGAAGCAAACCCAAATTCGCAGATGTTAACCAACTTGAGAAATTTTTTAAAGTACCTACCTGTTTATGATACCTACATTTACTAATATAACAACAAATTTGTTGTCATTTTGGTAAATGTAGTTATTATTTAGGTAATATTTGTTCTATTATAGGTAATTACTCAACTTAAAACAATTCACAAGTTTATATACACTTTGTTGTCATTGTAGTAACTTGGTACAATTATACGTAAATGTATAAAATAAATGTAGTAATTTAGTTGTGAATACTGTAAATTTTGTTGTGAATATTGTAAATTTTACTTATTGAACTACTTATTTTTGTTCAATTAATGGTAAATGGATGTATGATATACATTTCGGTACCGTAGACAACCCTCAACTTAATGGGAACTTGTGCGAAGAAGCAGAAGGAGAACTAGAATTGATACATAGATGGACTGATTAATGCAAAAATAGAATAGTTTAATTTGATCTCAAACCAGTTATATATATATATATATATATATTTTTTTTTTTTTTTTTACGTCGAATGATTATTCTCCTATCACTCTAAATAAAAGAAAAAAAGTAACAAAGGAAGGGGACCAAATTACACCAGTACTATGCCCTTGTATTAAACCAGTCTGTTTACTTGATGTATCGACATGTTAATGCACGGTACAATAAGAACTCATCTATATCACAAAGAAGAAGTTTATACTAGCAAACTCCTGGTTTATCAATATTAGTACACCTTTAGTTTTGCTTGGCCGCCCCAAGTTAATTAGGGCAGCCTTCAGTTGGCTACATAAACCATATTGTGCTTCTCTTTTGAACTCGTAATTAGTTGTCAAGGGTTCTTCCTTCATCAAGTTTTTTCAAAGCATTTCGTTCCAACTCAAGAAAGGGTGGAGCTAGAAATTTACAGAAGGGCTAAAATTTTGCTTCCCTTTATCTATCAACTAGAAAACCAAATGATAGTTAGTCATAGATTCGCAATCGCTAGTCATAGATTCGCAGCAACAAAATTCATTCTTCATACCTAACAGAATTCAATGGAATCATATTATACTATGACCTGGTCCGGTATCATCATCATTATGTCATACAATCGTATGGAAGGAACTGTTCCTTGAGTGCTGAGTTGATTCTTACTTGTATTTCCCCATCATTATGTCATCATCATTATGTCATACAATCGTATGCGATGTTTTGACTACTGGTTGACCCTCGATCTTTTCAGTTGATGAAGAAGCTTCCTTGACTATGTATACAGTTTTATCTAAATGTTGAATTTCATGGAGGAAAGGAGAGTGAAGAAGATATGAGAAGAGAAAGAAACCTAAGTGGATCAGGACTAAACCGATATAATTAGGAAAAACTTATACTGTAGTACAACAATTGCAATGTTTTCTTATTTATTTCTTGCCAACCACCACCGGCCAATTTTGTCAATTTTGGCAGTTCTGCACTTACTCTCTAACACCTGTCTACATCTCTATATAAGAACCATGCATACCAACATCTGAATTCACCATCTCATTCTTAATCCTATAGCTTATTAATCTCCACCATTCTAGCTCTTATTTGAAGTGTTGCATGCATTAACATGGGTGCCGGTTTTGCACAAGCACTTTCTGCAATGCTGCTAATTGCTTCATTGTTGGCAGTTTGCACTGCAAACAAGGGTTGGAAGCACGGGAACTACAGTACTGGTTGGGGTTGGGGCTCTAACCATGGTCCTTATCACCTCAACTCGACAAACGGACCAAACAAGATCGTTGGTGGTTCGGACTGGCATTACGGTTTTAACTATGCAGATTGGTCTTTGAAAAATAGCTCATCATTTTACGTCCAGGACACTCTAGGTAAGTCTAGCTGGTTAACATTTCTTTGTTCATCAAGCTATAATATTGATAGTAAGATGTCAACTTCTCTGCCTGCAATTATTTTGGTGGCGTAATATACTCCATAATTTTTGATCAGCATCATTTTCTTCCTGCGCGCTTATTAATAGAAATATACACACTGCCTAAGTGCCTAATTATACATACTCATACTTGATGATGGTTCTTGAGCGCAGTTTTCAAGTATGATCCACCAAACGACACCACACATCCTCATAGTGTGTGGTTACTTCCAAACCTATGGAGCTTCATAAACTGCGACTTTAGCCAGGCCAAGATGGTGGCAAGTCCAACACAAGGAGGCGGAGAGGGCTTTGAGTTTGTGCTCAAGAGCTGGCAGCCTTACTTCTTCGCTTGTGGCGAACACGATGGTGCTCATTGCAAGGACGGAATGATGAGGTTCTTTGTCTTCCCCAAAATCCGCTTTTAGTTTCCACTGGAGAGTTTGAGAAGCAGTCCCAGGAATTACGGGATGCTCTTGTTAATCTGGGGCGCAGTGGTGCTTAATTGATTGGTTTCATTTTCATAGCTAGAGTAATAAAAAAAACCTTTGAGCAAATAACATGACTTCGCATAAACGCTCGAAATATTGTACTAGCTAATCATATATATATATATATATATATATATATATATATATATATATATATCGTTCATACGTAGCTTCATGCTCTCATGAGTCGTGTATATATAGCTCCATTGACAAGAGGCTGGCTGCTTGTGATGTCTTTCTTTGTAGTATGGCTAGGCTGCAACAAATTAATATTGGTTCTAATCGAAAAAAACAATTAATATTGGTTTCAAAACCTAAACTTGAAGCAAGCAGCTGCAGTCATCGTACCTAGAGTGGCTTGTCGGAGCTCCGGCCTTGGGCAACCTGCCTCTCGATGTGGTGTTGTAATTACTTGTTAGCTAGGGATGAATGTTGGTGTTGTAATCAACCTGCCCCATCCTTTTTTTTGGACCCGGCTTTCTTCGAACCGGATCCATTCGAACCGGAACCATCCGACCCGGTTCAATTCGACCCGGATCCATCCGGTCTGACTTCAATCTGACACGGAACTATCCGACCCGGCCCACATATCTCTTTCATTCTAGTTTGGGTCCGAGTCCAAAACTAGACCCGGCCCAGCACATCCAATTTAGTGTATCTTCAACTAAGTGCATTTTCACTTCAATGGAAGTCCACCTAAGTGTAGGTACACTCAACACGCTGCTCCGGTCCAGCTCATTTATCTGGTCCATCATCACTGTCTTCATACTTACATCCTTCACCGAAGGGTGCCAAATCAAATTTTGAAACCTCAAGTGTAGTTCCACCCACGCACGTATTCACCAGAATTCAAGGAAAAAATTGCCCATTTTATACATTAGAAATTTGAGCCATTGTGTATCAGATGAAGAGCTCGACAGTGTGTTCTACAAGTTCAGAACAATAAGAAGTATATGGGTTGAAAAAAGGTCATCAAGTTTCGCTTTCATCGATTTTCTTGACAGTAGAGATGTTGATGATGCCATTTGTGAATTAAATGGCTACAATGGCTGGAGAGTTGAGCTTTCACACAACCTTATATGTGCAGTGAGACATGACTTCAATATTGGTAATACTTTTGTGACTAACAAACCACGAGGAAGTGGTAAGATCGGTATTGCTTTAAAACTCTCTAACTTTGTTGGTTCTGATACTTGAATTATTTATGCAGGTGCTACTGATCATATGAATTATGATAAATCTTATTTCACTGAGTAGTCTTCCCCTCCAGTGTCATATATATGTCACTAATGCTAATGGTGAAGCCTTTCTTGTGTTAGGAAAAGGGATAATCTGTGTCACTCCTACTTTAGAGTTACATAATGTTTTATATGTACCTGATTTATCCCATCACTTGATTTTTGTTCCCTAGTTGAATACTGAGTCTAGTTGTTCTGTAACCTTTTATGTCATGTATGTGATTTTTCAGGATCTTCTTACCATAGAGCTTGTCGGTCGGGAGTATTTGAGGGGCAGATTGTTTCACTTGGACTAGACATATATATGCAGGAAAGAAACCTGGAGCACAGCCTCGCACCGCTTTGACTTAGAGCTCTATCCGGCTATGTGAAATTTGGTTGTGGCACTGCCGCTTAAGGCATCCATCTTTCAGCCTTATGAAAAAAATCTATGTCTTCTTTATTTATTGGTGTGAATGAATCTTCTCTGCGCTGTGAAAGATGTGTCTTGCCCAAGAGTCATCGTTCTACCTATTTTCTGAGTTTTACTAAGAGTGGTGTTCCTTTTGAAATAATTCATTCAGATGTTTTGGGATCTTCTAGAGAGCCTATTATGTTGGGTATATGAGATACTTTGTCTTGTTTGTAGATGATTGTACACGATTGTCATGGGTTGCACTTCTTAAAACCAAAGATGAAGTTTTTCTAGCTTTTCAAATATTTCGTACTCTTGTTCATACACGGTACAATAGTACCATAAAAGTTATTCGCTTAGACAATAGAGGGAGTGTTAATCATGATTTTCAACAGTTTTTACAAACACATGGAATTATTCATCATACTACATGTCCACAAACACCAAAGCAAAACGGAGTATCTGAAAGAAAAAACTGTCATCTTCTAGAAATGGCTCGTGCCATTCTTTTTAGTGCTCATATGCCTAAATATTTTTGGAGTGATACAGTACATGCTTCCGCTCATCTTATCAATCGTCTTCCATATAGTGTTCTTCAAGGAAGGATTCCCTTTTAGGTTCTTGCATCTCATGTTCCTATTCCCTCATCTCATAATCTTCCTATCTATGTCTTTGGTTGTGTTGTTTTTGTTCATGTTCCTAAAAACCAGAGGTCTAAGCTGGATGTCCGGACAATTAAGTGTGTGTTTGTTGGCTATGGAGAACATCAGAAATGCTATAAGTGTTACCATCCGCCCACCAGAAAGTATTATGTCACTATGGATGTCACTATGAATGAGTTATTTTTCTTCATCGGATACTGCTCTTCAGGGGGAAAATTCATATTTTGAAGAGCGATATCACAGTGAGGAGGAGAATCAGAAGAAGTGGAAGGAGTCACGCTTACAGGAGACACTACCAGAAAAAAGACTTTAGCCGACGAAATAACCAAAAGCAGGCCGACGAATTTTTTTTTCGTCAGCTATAGTGAAATTTTAGCCGACAAAACTTTTTTTCGTCGGCTATAGTCTGTGAACTTTAGCCGACGAAATTTGATAATTTTAGCCGACAAAATTAGGATATTTCGTCGGCTAAAGTACCTTTTAGTTACAAAATTGCACTACAGATATTTCGGTGTCCGATTGACTATTGTGATTTCAATCTGGAAGCAGAACGACCCTACGAGTCAAACCCATGGTTAATGCCATGACATATGGGCTTTTTTGGCCATCCGAGTTCGTTTAAGGCTTCAAAATGAAGTTTTTCTTAACACTTAACACACGAAAATGCCTATATCTACACCTATATGATGTATTTTGGTCGAACCTTCAACACAACAAACACTCACCATAATGAGATGCAATTGTCCATCTAAAAATTTTAAGACATTTACCCCTCTATGATAGGGCTCCCCATATATATAAATAATGGTAAATAGTAGGCATGTTGTGATTCCGGTTATCAAAATTCACAAACAAAAATACGACCGTCCGATATTATCAATATGTTGAAATATGTCTATGGAAAAAAATTCAACTTGATCCGATAAATTTAAGGGGTTTTATCCGGACGGTCAATCCCGTAAGTCAAACCCCTAAATTGTATTGACCGCAACTATTGGCACCGAAACTTTACTGGAATTACGTGATTTTTCAACCGTAGACATATTTCACCATTCCGGTCATATCTTATTTCATGACTTTTTTGCGTTTGAAGTTTCTACGTAGAGTTTGTTTTAGAAACGGAACATTTACTTAAAACTTAGTAAACAAGTCATACAACATTAATAGGCATGTTGTGATTCCGATGATCAAAGTTGAGAAACAAAATTCCGACCTTCTGATATGATCATTATGTTGAAATATGTCTATAGGAAAAAATTCAACTTAATCTGACAACGTTAAGGGCTCGATCCTTACGGTCAATCACTTAAGTCAAACCCCTTAACGCACGGAAACTGTCATTTGACCGTCTAAATTACATATTTTGCCCGGACCTTCAACTGAAAATAGTTTCAAATCGATGAGACGCAACCAGTGGTATAAAAATTTTATGAAAAATAACCACCGGAGATAGGGTTACCGCTAGGGAGAAAGAATGGAAAATTGCGTTAACTGCAACTATCGGCACCGAGACTTTACCGGAAGTACGTGATTTTTCAACAGTAGACGTATTTCACCATCCGGTCATATCTTATTTTACGACTTTTTTTCGTTTGAAGCTTCTACGTATAGGGTTTAGGGTTTTAGCCGACGAAATTAGGGTAATTCGTCGGCTAAAGTTAAATAAATAAAATAAATAACTATAGCTGACGAAATTAGGGTAATTCGTCGGCTAAGGTTAAATAAATAAATAACTATAGCCGACGAATTACCCTAATTTCGTCGGGTAAAGTTAAATAAATAAATAAATAACTATAACCGACGAAATTTATTAAAATTCGTCGGCTAAAGTTAATTAAAAATTCAAATTTTTTGGCGGGGATTATTAAAATTTTGAAATTTTTTCGACTAAAATTTTGAACTTTAGCCGACGAAATTAGGGTATTTCGTCGGCTAAAGTTCAAAATTTTCTATATCTTTCATTTTCTCCTCCTCCTCTTCTTCTTCCTCCTCCTTCTCCTACTCCGGCTGCAACAACGTACTCCTCATCCTACCTCTTCTCCTCCTCCTTCTCGTCCTCCTCTAAATCCGTCTCCTCCTACTTCCTCCTCTCCTTCTCCTCCTCCTCCCTCCTCTCCTTCTCCTTCTCCTCTCCCTCTCCTAACCTTCTCCTCCTCCCCTAGCTCCCCTCTCCTCTCCTCTTCTCCTTCTCCACCACTGGTGTAAAAACGAAAAAGAAGCAAAAAAATTTATTAAAAAATACAAGAAATAAAAAAATATGAAAAAAATAAAATAACTATAGCCGACGAATTACCTTAAAATTCGTCGGCTAAAGTTTAAAAAAGAAAAAAATAATAACATAAAAAATAACTTTAGCCGACGAATTACCCTAAAATTCGTCGGCTAGAGTTTAAAAAAGAAAAAAATAATAACATTAGCCGACGAATTTTAGGGTAATTCGTCGGCTATAGTTAAATAAATAAATTAAAAAAATAAAAATAATAGCTATAGCCGACGAGATTTAATAAAATTTCATCGGCTAAGGTCCAAAAATTCGTCGGCTAAAGTCCAGAAATTAAGCAACGAAAAATTTCTTCTTCGGCTAAATAAATGACTTTAGCCGACGATGAACAGTAATTTCGTCGGCTAAAGTCTTGGTCGACGGCTTTTTCCCGACGACTTCTTAGCCGACAAATTTAGGGTTTAGCCGACGAAAAAATTTCGTCGGCTAAAGTAGTTGTTCTGGTAGTGAGATACAATGAGAGGTCCAGTTGAGATCATTGTTCTGTCAATTTCTGAAGCAGAGGTTCATCCGGAAGTAGAGGTTGAATGAGAAACAGATGTACCGGTTCCAAGCACTGAAAATGTAATTGTAGACACAACTGCCTCTCCTGCCATTGCTCATACCCCTGATCCACAACTCGCTGGTGCTGAAGATCACGCATTTGAGGTATGTCACCCTAGTGATACTAGTAATAGTAACTCTGATAGTGGTCAATATGTGTTACCAAATAGGTCTGCTCGAGGTCAACCACCCAAAAGATATGAACCCACTCTTCAAGCCAAATCAAAGTACCCAATAGTCAATTACATGTCCACTAAGAGGTTATCTAAGTCATATGGATCATTTGTGAATCAAATATCTGTGGTATCAGTACCTCAAATAGTTCAGGATGCATTGGGAGATCCAAAGTGGAGGAAAGCAATGGAAGAAGAGATAGAGGCATTACAAAAGAATGATACATGGCAACTTGTGCATCCACCACAAGACAAGAATGTTGTAGGCTGTCGTTGAGTGTTCATTGTGAAACACAATGTGGATGGGTCAGAAAACTGATATAAAGCACATCTTGTGACAAAGGGATTCACTCAGACGTATGGAATAGAACATGATGTGACATTTGCTCCAGTTGCTAATATGAATATTATTCGGGTTCTACTTTCCTTTGCTGCTAGCTTAAACTGGCCACTCAGACAGTTTGATATCAATAACGCTTTCCTGCATGGAGAGTTAGCCGAAGAGGTGTACATGAATCTTCCACCTGGGTATGTAGCTAGTTCTCCATGTGAGTTTGTGTGCAAATTGAGAAAGTTTTTGTACGGTCTCAAATAGTCACCTCGTGCTTGGTTTGAGAGGATTTTGCAATTCATACATAAGTTTGGTTACAAACAGAGTAATTCAGACCACACCTTCTTTCTCAAACATCAAGGTGGGAAGTTAACAGCCCTAATTATTAATGTCGATGATATGGTAATCATTGGTAATGATACCATTGAGATGGATAGATTGCAGAAACAGTTAGCTTTGGAGTTTGAGATGAAGGACTTAGGTGATCTTAAATATTTCTTAGATATAGAGGTAGCAAGAGGGAGAGAATGGATCTACTTGTGTCAGATGAAGTACATCCTGGATCTGTTGACAGAAACAGATATGTTGGATTGCACACATATCGACACACCTATTGAGTAGAACCATCGTCTAACAGAATATCCGGATCAAGAATCTACTGATCGAGCTCGCTATCAGAGGTTGGTTGGGCGCTTGATTTACTTGACACATACTAGACCAAATACTGCATATGTTGTGAGTGTGGTGAGTCAATTCATGCATAACCCGAGCGAGAGTCACATTGATGATGTTGTAAGAATTTTAAGGTACTTAAAGTCAGCACCAAGGAGAGGAGTAATGTTTTTAAATACAACAACATTCTCGATGTTTGTGCCTTTAAGGATGCAGATTGGGCTGTAAACATTACAGACAGAAGGTCGACATCAGGTTACTTCACCTTTGTGGGGGTAATTTGGTTACATGGAAGAGTAAGAAACAGAATGCTGTGACATGATCCAATGCTGAAGCTGAGTACAAAGGTATGGCCCATGGAGTGTGTGAATTGTTGTGGCTAAGAAATTTGTTACGTGATTTGGGTGTTCATCCCAAAACGATTATGTATTTGTATTGTGACAACAAAGCTGCAATTGATATATCACAAAATTCAGTTCAACATGATCGTACTAAGAGCCAAAATTATTAGTTTTTCCTTTGTTCCAACTGAAGAGCAGCTTGCAGATATACTCACTAAAGGAGTTTTCAAGAAGACATTCTATGACTCACTAGGCAAGTTGGACATAATTAATGTATATGCGCCATCTTGAGGAGGAGTATTAGCGTGAGTCAGAATATGATTGTAAATATATTGTAGTTATGTCGTAGATTAATTTCCGTTATTCGATAGTTAATACTTACTATTTGTATTTCTTGTAAAGTCCTATAAAAACCTTCATGATGAGATGAATAATATATGAGAAAATGTATTTCTCTCAATATCGTTATATTTGAATAGATAGGCGCCATTGTCGTCCCTAGAAAATTGAGAGCTGCTTGCTTGCTTTGCAGAATGCGACGACTTTGAACAGAGGAGTTTGCAATTTTGCCGGCCGTGTTGGAAACATTTGGAGGTCCATAGACAGCTTATTAGTAGAAACGAGCAGAATTCTTCTGTTCTAAGATCTGCATGCCCAGTTTTCTTTTCTACTACTTTTCTTCTTGGTTCCATTTCAGCTAAACTTTCTTCTATGTAATAACTCTTTGATCCAATAAAGTTTGACATCCATTATTCAGAAGAAGAAAAAACACAGCTGGGATAACGGTTAGGATGTTATGAGAACGCTTCATATTATGATCATTCTTATGACCAGACATGTTATTTTCCATATCCTTTCGATAAATTAGCCAAAAATACTACAAATTTTGGGTTTGAATTCAAGTATTTCAATTTGTTGCCCAAACATCATTAGTGTTTGAATCATGCAGTTCGTTAACAAACCAGAATGATCTGCCACACACCAGGATTCTGTTCAAATAAGTTATTTTCAACAGAAATAATGAAATATGATGACAACTGGCATTTGAGAACACACTAAGACCAAGACTGATCATTTATCTAGTCGAACCATCGCACAGTACAGACTTTGCTGAACTCAAGTAATCAGCACAATCCTGGAAAGGAGCATTAGCAATATACTGTATGAGTGCAAACAAGGTATTTTTAAGTTCCTAATGACAACAGATTTGTTGAAGCAGGGTGGTGGGCTGAAGGAAAAATTTTCACAGTAATAATATATGCTTACAACATGTTGCAATGGTAATTCACAATACATGCTTGCATTTAAGCTACAAAACTATTAAAATATTTTTCTGAGAGATTATCAATTAAAATATTTTTGATGAGTTTAATAGTTTGTAGCTTAAATGCAAACTATTACATAAGAGATCATTTGTACCAGGAAGCTTCTTGTTTGACAGAACTAACTGTGTAAGAGCACTCAAGCATGCCTGAGCCACAGTTTTAACATTATCTGTGCTTGCTAATCCCAAGTGCAGGAGTCGTGTAGTAGTATAGACTCGAAATCCGAGTGTCGTTTCATCGAGAGCAATGAAAAATACACAGAATTATAAATACTGAAATAGAGAACAGATGAGTGAGTTTAATTTGAGAGAGAATTCGATTATGAGAAACACTAAGGTTCGGGGTTCCACCTTAAATCACTTATGCAATTATATGACTATAAAGATAAATTCAATTAAGGTTGTTCATATTCAATAACCAAATAATTTCATAGGAATTTCTCAAGCATAACATGTACCCTATGACAACAACCTATCAAGATATAATTCCACTGAAATTATCAATCACTTGCTAAATACTTAATATCAAAAGCATGAATATTTTTACCATACAATAGAAAAAACATGACTGAACTTATGAAATAGATTATCAAATGTCCATCAAACGAAATAACAGTATAAACAGAAAATAAAATTGAACAACCAAAACAAAATTTGCAGTGAAGTTTATCGTCGAATCGGAATAATAAAAGTCACATAAGCAATCCAAGGATTCTTCCCTAACCTTAGCTAGAAGATTAGTTCTCCATAACAGAAAATTAAGAACAAATAAAAATTGGGAATTTAGAGAAAATACAGATGCGGCCAGTGAAGATGAAGCAGCGGCCGAGAGGAAGAGAGAAAGCAAAAAGAGTGTCCCAAACAATCTGCTCGAACCTCCTTTACATTGATGGCAATCCAATCTTTGATGACACCCGATATCCGAAGAGATCTCTGATTTCCCGCAGGCCCAAATCTTTGATTCCATAAGGAGATTCAATTTCACTTGGACTTTCTTTCCTTGTAACCCGACAGAGATTATAGAGATTGAGTACCTCATATCTTGCCTTCCTTGACTTTCCCTCCAATTAAAGGGCTGCTGCTGTGAGAATATTTAGAAAATCTCAAGTCCCTGTTCGTGAGACAGAATGAAGGGTTGTCTGGGTAAGAGGAAAATAAGATGGAGGGGTTCATGTGCTTGAGCTCTTCTATCCTTAATTAAGTTGATCACACTTTTGACTTATCACCTCCTTAACCAGTCAACCAAGTTAATGCTCCAGCAACTTGTTTTGTCCCTTTTAATTGCTTCAATCCATTATCCACATATCAAACCTATCAAATAGATTATGAGTTAATTAGGCCAAGAATATACTCAATAGCAATGCAAATATAATGATATAGATGCATTTTGGATTACTCATCAATCTGCATCCCAACCCTAAAGGTTGACAACGTCTGCATTCGAGTAAGCTAATCTATCATCTTGGATATGATTCCCGGCCTCTTCCTTTTCAAGAAACATACTTTGAGAAATTAATTGCAAACAATGACACCCAAAGTTATGGACTATGCAAATGGATGTGGGTGATGTTCGCTTCAGCATTGAATTTGATCATTTACGATGGGGAGTGCAAAAATTCCGTGGATCACATCCTGAATTTCTTTTTGTCACTAGCGTGGTGGAGCTAATGGCTTGTGGTTTTATCATCTTATGGTGCCTAAAAAAAGTTTACAAATGATTATATTAAAGCATGACAGCCACTGGAATCTGTAGGAGAGTCTTATACATAACAAGGCAAGCAAAGCATTGAAGGAAAGATCAAAATGGTTAACTGTGGCATCAGTTAGTGACAGCAAGAGTAAATCCTGCGTAAAGATGACGCCATTTCTGAGCTCTTCCAGCATCTCCGTGCTGGCCTCCTAATGTTGCAATTACTGCCGTAGCATGACTGTAAAGACCAACATAACGGGTTATTCATCGCATACAACACCCCCCACCAAACCCTAAAAAGGGAGACAGAAAAAGAAACCATTGAGATTTGAGAGATAGTACCTACTAAACATCGTACTATAGCACTTTCCGCTTCCACTACAAATTCAAAACCTTCAGCAAGAAGCCCTGGAATTGGTTAAACTTGTTAGTTATGATGGATCAATAGGTTATTGACTACTTGTACTATTATACCTATCTATAGTGTTATTACTAGAAACTAGATCTTTCTTAGGGTAATTTGTGTCTAAAGGAAATCATCCGCAAGTAAATTTCAGGTCCGATATACAAATGGAGTAACATATAATCAAGAGATGTGGAAGGAAAAGTATTAACCACAAAAAAGTAATCAACCATTCAGTAATTTTAGGTGTTTCGTTTATGATTCTTCGTTAGATGAAAAATCAAAGTTTCGACACATTCTGTTTGCATTATATGCATCTATTGTCCATTAATGGTAATCTGAAAACTTCATATTTGTTGCATAAGTTGTTCACATGTTTGTACTCCATTACTCAATCTGTCATGGCCATTCTAATCAGATGATTCCATATACTCTTGTTTCAGACCAGTCATATGTTATAAAGTAGACCATCAAACAATGACAACTACGTTGCTTAGTGCACGACGGTGACACTGATTACTGACTTCTGTTCAGCTTTTAATAATGGCATGTCAGGGAAAAGAAGCACAGCTTGTTTAGGATAATATCCATCTAAATACTCACATGAACCAACACTCTGCTTGGCAACTCCTTCCAGCAACTCCTTCGTAGTGAGTCGTATATTATCTAAAATCACGTCAACCAAAGAGACCTATTTAGAACCGGAAACACAGAAAAACCAATGATTATCTATATGTTTCAAAATGATTATCTCACTTCACTAGCTAAAGTTACTAAGTTGCTACTTACTATAAGATGTAACTACGCAAGGGGAGAAATTCCAGCAAAACTATATATTACATCTTGGGTGGTTGAATCAACAATAGTATTGAATGTAAAGCATTACCCCAGACCAACTGCAAGTTCGTGAGCCACTTTCTGGTTAATTTCAGTTGAATCACCAACAATGTAAATTGATGTTCCTTTCAAAAGTTGCATAGATCCCAGAGTCCAAGACTCCCACGACTCAACAATGTCAGGCCATTTTAATCTGGATCATGTTTCTTCAAGTTTATTACTAGCTGATTTTCATCTATATAGAGTGTGTTTGGTATCATCAACTTGAAAATTCTGAAGTGACTGCTCATAGTGTGTTGCATAGCCCTCTATGCGTCTTCGATATTGCTTGACAAAGCGTAACCATCAATTGCATTCGTGAAAATGGTATTGTTATGCGGAAGCGTAAACAAACGACAATATTGATATGGAACAATTTGGATAATCGAAGAACGGTAAAGAAAATAGAAGACAAGAACACAAGATTTATAGTGGTTCACCCAATCAATGTGATTGAGCTATGTCCACTCTCGAAGTCGGCAAAGAATTCCACTATAACAATTGGAGAGAATACAATAGAGCTTTATGGCAAAACTTTCAACTATCCAAAAACCCCAATGCTATACGTTCTCTGCTGATAGAGAAAGATAGCTCTGCTCTAGGTTAAACGATTTCTCTCTCTCTCTCTCTAGTCATTGACGGCAGCACCTATATATATATATATATATCTAATCCTAGTTAGGCTAGAACACACATATATATATATATATATATATATATATATATATATCTAATCCTAGTTAGGCTAGAATCCTTGCATATATGGATTTCCTAATTAACCTAGACATAGTATAGCCCATGTGATCAAGATGGGCTTCCAATGGGTTTTGGTCCACCTTCAAGATAAAGCCAATATTCAATAGGTATGATGTGGAGATCTGCCTTGTCACCAAATACCATGTTGTAGTGTATAGTGTACACTGATGCAGCCACATATTGATTATCACCAAAAATTACTTGTTGGTTCATACTCACAATATCAAGAGATTCAAAGCAATTAACCTCTTGTGAACAAGACTTGCTGATGTTGGAATCAAGAATCATCGTCGTATTCATCATAGACTGACCCCCTATTCAAATCATAATTACCACAGATTAGTAAGTGAGCTTCATCCTCAGAGATAGGCATATTAAAACCATAATCATCATAGTGAAATGTTTGCAAGGCTTAGCCTGTATCATTATAAATAAATTTCTGCCTCACAAACTTTGGAGCATAATAACTGCAAGCCAGGTGATCAACTTTTTTGCTTTGAAGATTTCTGAATTTACATCCGCCAAAGGTGAATAAGTTGTTGTAAAAGTCATTGGCAGCATGACAAAACATCTGTGAGACACCATCATCCTGACGATTCTCAAATTCATAACATAGAATCTGGCACTGATAAAAAAATGGATCACCAATAAATACATTATTAAAACCACCGTTTGGTTTAGAATTTTTCATACAGAACCTCAAGTTAGGTCCATTGAAGGAATTAAATCTCAACTTGTAATTACATTGGTCATTATCTTGACCACCTCTATGAATATGCAGAGTAATAACAGAGGAACTTACTAACCCAAATTGGTTAATAAATCCATGAATTTGTTTGGTGGGAACGAAACTCATATGATACTTACGTTCACCATGCTTATAGTTTTCCTCAAAACCATGTCCAGTAAAATCAATTTGATAATCGCATGGACTCAAACATTGATCATGTCCTTAGTTTAGGCGTCCAGTAACATGATAACCACTTAACTGGTTATTGAACTGCTCATAGTTGTTGAGATCGACAACAAGAACTTTGTGTAACCCCTCACATGTTTGACCGGTATCCACATACATAGTATTATTGGCGAATGGAATGACTTCTTTGGAGCAGCCTCGTTGGTTGTCGATCTCGTACTCATGCTCCATTTGAAATTCACCATTAGCCAGTGAATATGCTTCTTCTTTCTGGTCAGACCTATCAACCTCTGAAATTGGATTAGCGTCGATCAGTATCAATCTCAGGCTCTGACTCTTGAGAAACTTCAGCCACTTGCATGCTTTCTCTCATGTCCAGAAGACTTTGCCAGATTTCTTGCATGCTCTTTTGCATTCTTTCATTGATGGCTTGCATCTTCCTTTCTAAGTCTTCTTGATGAAGCCGTAGATCTTCTTTTAGGTTCTAGATTATATCAGGTTCTATTTCTTGGGGTTGTAAAACCTCGTTGCTACTTTGCACTAGTTAGAGTCATATGAAGGAGACATGCTAGCTTGTCGAGCATCACACAAGGCTTCTTCCTAAGCACAAAGTTTCTTCCAACTTTTGGTGTTGTTAGGGTCATCATAGAACCTTGGCCAGACCCTCTTGAATACTCCATCTCTCTTCTGTTGAAGGTTCAGCCAAAATCAATGGTCTAAAAGGCGCTAGGCGGGCAGCGACCCATAGCCTAGCGCCTGGACAACCTAGACGGGGACTAGACGGGGATTAGGCGATTTACTCTTTTATATATAATTAATAAATATAATATTTAAAATTATTGAAATATGAATAAATATAAAAAATTTGGCATCATCTCTCTTCAAAAGTGAGCAACCCAACCTGTAAAGTTAGTAAGTTACAAACAAATATGATTTATAATTAAAGCTTAACTCTTGAATTCTCATTATAATCACCTCACAATAGCATCTTTCAAATGTTTCAAATATAAATAGTTAAATATGTTATACCGCAAGCCAACAAGTTTACTATTTCTATAAGCGCATAACAATAGTCTTAAATTTACTATTTCTCAAGAATCTCAGCTCAGTCAGCTGTATAAGAAATTAAGGATTGAGGAGAACCAAACCCCATCAACTCAACCAAGCAAATGTATATATTCATCGAAGTAGAAATTTGAAGTACCTGTTAAGTGTCAAGACTCAAGTGCGTGCGCCGCCGCCGTGACAAAACAAAAAAGGGAGAGAGATTCGATGGTGAGGTCGTTGGCCGGTGAGATCTCTCGGTTTGGGAGAGGCGGAGCTCAGATGCTGTTGAGTTTGGGAGAGGCGAAACGACGAGGAGAAGTGGAGAACTCGATTAGGGAATTAGATTACGTTGCTTTTCAATTTATTGGTTTTTTCACATGCCTGATCGCCTAGCTGGACTATGCCTCGAAAGCGCCTACCTCGCCTGGGCGCCACCTTGACTGCCTAGGCGGCTGGCCGCCTTACCAGAACGACTAGGAGAAAATTCGAACGGCATAGCTCTGCCTACAACCTAGGCGGAGCTAAGCGGCTCCTTTTAGAACAGCGGTCAAAATACGTAATTTAGACGGTTAAATGATCATTTCTGTGTGTTTAGAGGTTTGACTTATGAGATTGACCGTCTGGATTGAGCCGTTAACGTTATCGGATCAAGTTGAATTTTTTTCCCATACATGTATATTATCATGATGTTCATATCAGCCGGATGGATTTTCGTTTGTCATTTTTGATCATCAGAATCACAACATGTTTACTAATGTTGTATAACTTGTTTACTAAATTTTAAGTAAATGTTCCGTTTCAAATCAAACTCTACGTAGAACTTTCAAACGCCAAAAAGTTGTGAAATAAGATATGACCGTAATGGTGAAATACATCTACGGTTGAAAAATCACGTAATTCTGATAAAATCTCGGTGCCGCTAGTTGCGGTCAACACAATTTACCATTCTTTCTCCCTATCGGCAACCCTATCTTCGGGGGTTATTTTTTCTTAAATTTTTATACCACTGGTTGCATCTCATCTATTTGAAACTATTTTCAGTTGAAGGTCCAACCAAAATACGTAATTTAGATGGTCAAATAATTGTTTCCGTGCGTTTAGGGGTTTGACTTACGAGATTGACCGTCTGGATCGAGTTGTTAACGTTGTCAGATCAAGTTGAATTTTTGACCATACATGTATATTATCATGATGGTCATATCAGATGGTTGGATTTTTGTTTGTGATTTTTGATCATCAGAATCACAACATGTGTACAAATGTTGTATAACTTGTTTACTAAATTTTAAGTAAATGTTCTGTTTCAAAAACAAACTCTATGTAGAACCTTCAAACAAAAAAGTCATGAAACAAGATATGATCGTAATGGTGAAATATGTCTACGGTTGAAAAATCACTTAATTCCGGTAAAGTCTTGGTGCCGCTAGTTGCGGTCAACGCAATTTACCATTTTTTCAACCTATCGGTAGCCCTATCTTCGGTGGTTATTTTTTTCATAAATTTGTATACCACTGGTTACGTCTCATCGATTTGAAACTATTTTTAGTTGAAGATCCAGCCAATATACGTAATTTAGATGGTCAAATAATCGTTTTCGTGCGTTTAGGAGTCTGATTAAAGGGATTGACCGTCCGGATCGAGTTCTTAACATTGTCGGATCAAGTTTAATATTTTACCATATCCATGTTTTACTATAATGATCATATCAGACGGTTAGATTTTTGTTTATAATTTTTGATCATCAGAATCACAACATGTGTACTAATGTTGTAATTTGTTTACTAAGTTTTAAGTAAATGTTCCGTTTCAAAAACAAACTCCACGTAGAACTTTCAAGCGCAAAAAATCGTGAAATAAGATATAACCGTAATGGTGAAATACGTCTATGGTTGAAAAATCAAGTAATTTAGGTAAAAGTCTCGGTGCCGCTAGTTGCGTTTAACGCAATTTACCGTTCTTTCTCCCTATGGGCAGCTCTATATTCGGGGGTTATTTTTTCATAAATTTTTATACCAATGGTTGTGTCATCTATTTGAAACTATTTTCAATTGAAGGCCCGACAAAAATACATAATTAAGATGTCAAATGTTCGTTTTCGTGTGTTTAAGGGATTGACTTACAAAATTGACCGTTTGGATCGAGCTGCTAACATTATCGGATCAAGTTGAATTTTTTTACCATTTCTATGTTTTACTATAATGATCATATCAGACGGTCGGATTTTCATTTGTCAAGTTTGATCATCAGAATTATAATGTCGCCTAAGTTTTAAAAAAATAATTTTTTTACCTCTTGGCCAACATAATTAAATAATTATGTCGGCTAAGGGCAAAAACAATTCAAAAAAATTTTCTGCGCAAAATTTTAGAAAAAATATTTATCTCTTAGCTGACGGAACTATTGCATTCATTCGACGAAGAGCTAAAAATTTCAAAATTTTGACTCCTCGCGCTAAATTTCCGAATAAGTTTCAAAAAAACAAAATTTCTTCTTAAATCTTCTCTTCTCCTCTCTTTTCTTCTCCAAAATCTTTCTTCTCTCCTTTCTCTCTCCTCTCTTCTCTTCTCCAAATGGTGGTTGTGGTGTGTGGTGGTGGTGTGTGGTGATGGTGTGTGGTTGTAGTGGTGGGTTTTGGTGATGGTGTGTGGTGTGTGGTGGTGGATGTTGATGGTGTGTGGTGGTATGTGGTAGTGGTTTTTGGTTATGGTGGTGTGTGGAATCGGAATAGCCGGTTTCTTGCGGAGATCGATCGCCGGCGGTGGATTTCTGGAGATCGATCTCTATTTTATTTTAATTTTAGGTTTTCTGACAGAATATTTCGTCGGCTAAGAGTTTTTTATTTTAAAATAATTTCGTCGGCTAAGATTCTAGCCAACTGAATTTTCGTCTCCTAAACAATTCTTAGCCGACAGAATATCAAATATTCTGTCGGCTAAGATAATTATTAATTTGTTTTTATTTTAAAATATGTCCGTCTCCTAGGAACTTAACCGACGAAATTATTCCGTCGGCTAAGATCCTAGTAGACGGACCTTAGCAGACGAAATTTGCGTCGACTAGGTTATCTCTTAGTCGACGAAATAAATTTTTTCGTCGGCTAGGGTCTTCACCGGCACGTCTTAGCCGACGAATCTTAATCGACAGAATTTCCGTCTGCTAAGATTTTAGGAGACGGAAAATACTCTTAGCAGACGAAATTGTTTCATCGGCTAAGAGTCATAATCCACCAGTTTACCCTTTAACAATGGATTTTGCGGACTTGTGCTCGTGATGAGACTTTATGAACTGGTGATGGGTTGTTGCTCACGATGAGGCTTTGGCGAGGTAGTTACGGAAATTACTCGTGATGAGGCTTTGATTGAATAAAAGACCTTGGGAGTCTTTTTGGTAGAGGTGCTTTGAGAGAGACTTGTTTTGCAATGTTTGTAATTTGATGTGTGTTCTTTCTATCTACCATCGACCCCTTATATAGAAGACAAGGGTTCGTCATTCCTTACATATCAAGGCAAATCAGATTCTCTAAATCAATTAGGGAAGAAATCTATCTAAAGATCATGAAGCAGATCCCTGCAATTTGCAAATCGAGCCACACATGACCCCAAAAGAAAAAAATAAATACTATACAGATATTCGACTGCATGTATCAGTATAATGGGCTTGAATCATAAACATTCGCCAAGAAATATTATTTTAGCTCAAAGACAAGTGTCTTCTTGTTATAGAATATTTGATATATATATATATATATATATGTGTGTGTGTGTGTGTGTGTGTGTCTTGGTCCATGCCTTATATACGGGCTTTATGAAGTAATCCATGTTGTAATAGGGTTTTACACATATCCATGTAATAGGCCCATTGACCGATATAATAGCCCAAGAGATCTATGTATTTGCCTATATAAAGAGCGTCATTCTATCAATAAGGTAAGGGGCATTCATTCTCTCAATATTATTCTACAACACGTTATCAGCATTTAGCTCTAACCCTAAAAAGAGCAAGTAGGCCACCACCCAAAAGAAGGAAAAATTTTGTCGTGCCCACGGCTGTGCACTGCCGCGCGCACCGTCAGGCACCACTGTGCACTGCCGCGCACCATTGCTGCGCACCTTCTGGGCACCGCTGCGCACCCGCACCCCTCAAGGCACCGCCGTGCACCCCTTGTGCACCTGCTGTGCACCTGCGCACCAAGAAACCCTAAAATCTGCCTCAGGGTTCAAACGCAAATATCGACAGAATAATTTTCGAATTGGATTTTGTCACCAACAGAGGACTTGAATATTTTGTTCTCACGATTCCAACGCCGCCTGCCTCACTTCAAGAACCGGCCAGAAAGTCACCGAACCGGCCGCCGGAATTCCCAGACCGGCCGAACTGTTCAAGTCACCGGTTCGGGCACTTGACGAAGTCTCATTTCCTTGAAATTTGAAGAGGTTATGCACAAGGATGTCAAGATTATGCAGTCAAAAGGAAACCCCCAGAACCGGAGTAAAGGTTGGTGAACCGGTCCTCCCAATGACTGCACCGCGCATGAGAATCACCTTTCTTTGAGAAAAACGGGTTGAATACCTAGTTTTTCTTTGAATCCTCTATATGTTTGATGTTTTTCAACATTTTGCTACTGTTTTATGGCAAGTTTAACTAACCATATGTTTTTCATGTGTTTCATTACCTCCCCGCGTGACAATTCACGATGGAATTACGCGAACGATCGTCAAACACTCATGGATTTGAGCATGGAAGCATGAAGCAGATTATATAAATACAGTCTATTTGGCAGACTAGCAAGTAAGCTTTACTTTTGAGTAATTTCAAAGTTCAACAAAACCTTAGGGAGGATAAAATATGTTCCTCCCTTCTTCATCTACATTATATGCTTGAGACGTTTGTCTTTACAGGTAATTATGGAAATCCTAAAACATATGTGCATTTGGCTACAGGCATCACTAGCCCACATGTTGCTCGTTGTGCGCTGTTGCCGAGCACTATGCTCTGGCGCGTGCACAGCTGCTGAGCGCTGTGCCCTGGCACACGTGCGCTACTGCCGAGTGATGTGCTCTGACGCGAGCACCTACTGACCGCTGTGCTGTCGCGTGCACCTACTGACTGTTATGCTGCCGCGTACGTGCACCTGCTGAGCATTGTTGCAAGGACCTGCCTCTGTGCGCATGCACGCTGCTAGACATATAGCACGCTGCATGTGCGCACTACTGCCTCGTGCACCTACTGACGATCGGTTTAGTGGCCGAGTTGCTAGACATATAGCACGCTGCCTGAGCGCTACCTGTGCACGCTGCCTGTGCGCACGTGCACTATTGACAGGCACTATACGTGCACCTGTGCACGCCAACTACCGAGCGTTGTGCACACAACTGCTAGGCACCATGCATAGAGCTGCTCATACTGAGGAATGCCACATTTGAGACATGTAAAAAGAGCATACAGATGCTAGGTTGTCAAAACAGCTTCGTGGTCACTAGGAATCAAGAAGCGCCCTTATATGATTGATATTAAGATCAGGGGAAGATGCAGATTTGAAAGAAAGTCTAGCATATACATGTCATCATCAAATGTGAAGGGTGTGGTTGTTTGTGTCAACCATGTTGCACTCTTTTTCCCTTTGTCTAAGCTTTTTGTCTCATTGGATTTTTGCTTGACAAAGTTTTTAACGAGGCAACATTGCATGCACAGCTAAGACCATTGATCCTCATTTGTGGTTGATCATGGCAGACTTGTTTACTTTTTAGCTCACATCTGCTCTTGAGATACATGTTGGAATGCACCATTCATCAGGAAAATCTGATTGGAAGTACATATCAGGGGAGTATCACATGGCTAGTTCTCAATAGAGTAGTTGGTGCGTTGTACTCTTTTTCCTTTGACCAAGGTTTAGTTTTCCCACAGGGTTTTTGTTACTTGACAAGGTTTTGATGAGGCAACATCGTAAGCACCATACCGGCATGAAGACACGCGACACAAGGAGGAGTGTTATAGGATATTTGATATATATGTGTGTCTTGGTCCATGCCTTCTATACGGGCTTTATGTAGTAATCTATGTTGTAATAGGGTTTTACACATATCCATGTAATAGGCTCATTGGCCTATGTAATAACCCAAGAGACCCATGTATTTGCCTATATAAAGGGCATCATTCTATCAATAAGATAAAGAGAATACATTCCCTCAATATTATTCTACAACACTTCTAAAACCAAGTGACACTTTCGCCAAAAAATAAAATGGGTATTTGATGTTACACCCAATTTATTAGACCTATTTTAAATTACACTCACATTTAAGATTGTTTTAAAATACATCCAAATTTATTAATTAAGTTTGTTTAAACAAAATAAACCTATTATTTAGGATAAAAAAATAAAACCTATTTTTTTCTAGAATTACAGAAGTTGTCATTATTTAGGATAAAAAATAAAACCTATTCTTTATGATGATATCTCATAAAGATATGAACAATAAACCATAAACCCTACACCCTAAACTCTAAACCCTAAACTCTAAACCCTACACCCTACACCCTAAACCCTAAACCCTAACTCCTAAACCCTATACCCTAAAACCCTATATCCTAAACCCTAACCCCTATACCCAAAACTCAATTTCTCTATTTGTAACCTAAATCCTAAACTCTAAACCTTAACCCCTAACCCCTAAACCTTATACCCTAACCCCTAAATCCTAACTCCTATACCCGAAACCTAAAACTCAATTCCTCTATTTGTAACATAACTTAAAGGTTATAAATAAAATACATGGTTAATACCTACACAATAAGCACAAATTAAAATGTAAAAAAACATAATTAAAATCAAAATGACAAAATCGTCAGGAGAAAAATGATGACAAATTTTAGTTTTAAAAATAAAACCTATAAGACATGTTAAATAATTTGAATTTGGTGTAAATTAAAATGAAATATGTGAATGTGTTTATTTTTAAAGAAGCTCCATTTTTTAGATTTTTCTCTAATTTCCTCCAAATAAACATAGAACGAAGTGACACTAATTTGGAGGTTTGAGCAGCCTTCTTCGTCTTCCTCAAACAGACTCAGAGATGCCAACGAGGTTTGGCTTAGTTGGCAAGGGCGGACTTCTGGTGGAGACCTCATCCGAGTTCGATCCCCGCTACCAACAGGTCTCGTTGGTTCGCGATATATAAATTCTCCTGTGGAAATCCATACCTGGAGGCTAGTGTGACAGATACGTGTCCACTGTAAGTCTTTTAGGGTTAAGGTTGCAAGTTTGCCCTGACGATTGTGGTGTAGCGTAACCAAGCTCTCATCTAAACTTTTATTGATAGAATCAAACAGACTCAGAGATGATGCGGGTAGCTTCTTATTTCTTATTGCAGCCACGGAGGTAAAAGAGGAGGTATGCCGATCGTCTTCGATCTAGTATTGTTTTCTTCTACAATTTATTTGTGTCGTTTCATTCTCAAGCACCCACCCAAAATCAGTAATCCCGAGGATGCTTCGAGTTTGTTGACTTTGGAATGCGCTCTCCTCCTGTAATCCTTTTCAATCAAGAATTAACCCTGTTAACCAAACTGAAACATTATTCCGGGGCCATTTCTTTGTATAACCAGATTGGTCCATCTGGAATTGTTCCTGACCACTATACTCTTAACGTTATCATCGATTGCTTTTGCCATTTGAACCAAATGGTCCATAAGTTATGGATGGTTATTGCAAAGTGGGAAGAATACAACATGCTCAGGAATTGTTCTCAGAGATGCAAGCATGTGGCCAACTTCCAAATATTCCAACTTATGCTGTTTTACTGGATGGCCTGTGTACAAACCAATAACTTGAGATGGCAATGGAGTTGTTTAGAGAGGATTTAAATATAGTGATTTGCAATATTATTATTGAAGGTTTTTGCATATAGCTGGAAAAGTTGAATCTGCAAGGGGCCTGTTTTACAGTTTATCAGCAAGAGGACTTCAACCCAATGTGAGGACACATATTATAATGATCAAGGGACTTTGTGACGGAGGCATAATCAGTGAAGCTGAAAACTTGCTCTGGGAAATGAAACAGAAAAGCTGTTCCCGAAATGATTGTAAATATAAGTGATATAACACTATAGAGGAGTGTTAGCACTCACCAACAGTGTCGAAGAGCCACACCCACCATTAAAATTATAAAAAAAATTCATTTTTAAATCTTATCACTATAAATTATATTTTTTATATATTTTTTGTGATTTGAAAGTGAATGTGGCCCATCCACACTTATAATTAGTGTAAGGCTAGCACCCCAACACTATAATCCAAGGATTTCTTTATAATGAGACATCAAAGGCGGTGGAACTTGTTCGGCAAATGTTGGACAGTGGTTTCTCTGCAGATGCATGGACGATGGAATTGGTAGTTGAATTATTGTCTAAAGACAAAGGTCATCCTGCTTTGTTGGCACTCATAGAAAAGCCATTATGAATTTACAGTACTTAAGTTGAAACCATACTTACCATATTCTATTTGTTAATCTACAGTAGAACGTTCTTCCTGTTCATTTTTTCTGTAGTGTTAAAGATTAGGCGGTATTGTACGTGACTCCTCAGGCGCGGGAGCGTCGTGCGGGACGAAACTGCTACAACCGTTCGATTTTTAATGAATTGATCCAACAGACAAGATTAAACAGACATGATCAATTCATTAAAGATCGGACTGCTGTCGTTGTTTATCCTATTTCATCCCGCACGGTGCTCCCGCGCCTAACCAATCATGCGGTATTGTAGTGCAGAACAGAATTGATCATGAGTATTTCTGTGATATTCCATTACATTCTGAGTTATTGCACTTGATTTTTTTCGTAAGTTTCTTTCCCTTTGAATGCAGAAGCAGATCCATGTCACTGGACTTTGGATGATCATTGATCATGCCAAAAAAGTGAGTGCAATTTGTTACATTTTTTTTGTTCTTTGGAAAAAAAATCGAGTTCATTGATAAACGACAGCACCTATGGTAAACACAGTATCAACAATATGCACACTGAACAAAACGAAAATTTAACAACTTTTGTTTCTTAAACCCTAGTGCTTAGAAAATTTGTCAGTGCTGGTGCCAAACCCCCTCGATCAGCTTGGTTTGACACCCTAATATGAAAAATTACTTAGGACCACCCTTGTTTTTCCAATCCTTTGTTCTTAGCTACCATGGTTCACGGTACATGCCTACATGATCGAAATGGCTAGCTAGCTTTGCTTAATTATAACCCAAGCAAGGAATCCCTCTTGGCTTGTAATGCATGAGTACCATCGTGCTCAGTTGAGAATGAGGACGAGGATGAGATACTTTTTTCTCCTCTATGCAAGTAGCTTTTCTGCCAGACTTGAAGTTCAGTTTCCTTAGAAACGTTGGCTTCTTTTTCTTTGATTCTGCTTTCTCGTCTCTTTCACTTTGCTTCCCTAACTTGTCCAACTTACTCATCTGACCCATTTGAATAAGTCTAACTTGCCTTGCAAACTCGACTCCTTTCGGCTCCGCCAGCTGCCTCTTTGCAACAATTTGTCCCCCCATTTCTTTCGATATCGGTTCTTGTGCAGAAGCTGTTGAGCGTTCATCATCCCCAGCAGGCTCATTCATGGTCTGATTGTTTGCAACATATGAGGGTGAAGCAGCCGAAGGTTTCTCCTTCTTTTCCTCCTTGACATTCTTCAATGCAGCCATGAATGGATCAAAATCATCATTCCACAACCTTTTATATCCAAACGGCAACTTAAGCACAAAGTTGCTTGGAGAAGAAGGGACAGATTCACCAGTCCCTTCTTGGCTTGCCAGGTTTTCATTTCTTTTCCTCTGAAGCCGCGGCGGAAGCTTGAGTGGAGGTGCAAGCGGCATGACTTTCCCAGCACAGAAAAGCTCATCAGCAAATGCCATGGTGGGAAGTGAATCCCCGCGCTGCCTTGGCTTTCTATCGAGGCCAAACGAGTTCTGGCTTGATTGATCACCAACATTTAGACTAAAACTTCGACAGGAATCAAACTCAAAGTCATCATCAAGATAGGAATTGGCGTCGTGGTATGACATTGGTGTTTGGCACTCAATTAGATCAGTTTGGTAACCAAGTGGACTAGTAGTATCACTTGAGGTTTCTCCTGTAGGACTGCTGGGAACACTGTAGAAGCAGAGGTTACTGTGAGGGCTGCACATACCTGCAGGACTGGTGGGTGCACTAATATTAACATAAGGAAAGTGACCATCTGCTGGGATTTCCATGATCGAGCAAGGTTAAGTTTCAGGTTTTGGTTTGCTATAACTTTGTAGAGGATTCTTGGTTTGAGTGTAGAGCTTTCTACTCCCTATATGAAGGATAGCCTTGTCTTATATACCAAGTATATTTCATTCTTCCCCCAAAGTAACGTTCAAAGGGCTTTAACAATTAAGGTAAAGTTTTCTAATATATAAGTTCGGCTTGTAATCCCTTTTTATCCTCAATTCACTCCAAGGGTCAGAGAGTTGTGTTCTCAGAAGAGCTAACATATGGCGTCTAGTGAGAATTGTGGGCATGGTTTGTTGCTTTGTTGCTAGTAATCCCTCCAATATCCTAATGTGTCTTTTGTATCTATTGGTGATTTTTGCTATTTTCTACAAGATACCTAGCCTTGTTGGATACTAAATAAACAAAGGTCATGCCTTGAAAGAACCACATTAGAGAATCAAGAAGCACCAGCAACCTGGCTACAAAAGATTTCACTTATAAGTCAAGTCACGAGACTAGATTTTGCTTCAAATAAGTGGTCAAATTAACAAGATCATTCCGTGACAATACCAAATGTGTAATATAATGAGGAAAAAAATCATACCTGTTCCATTTCTTTCCCTCATATTTCGCATCTGTCATTTAATATACAAACATATAAATATTAAGAAACTGCACCCTAATTTCAATATTATTTATGTATATTCACTCTTGTTCTCAGTTCTGAATAAAAGTTTTAGAAGAGACTATCTAGGATTGAGGATGAATTTGGAGATGATGAGTTTTCTCGTTATGTAAATTTACTTTATACTATTCTTTGATTGATAATAGTATTGGGTTTCTGGGATCTTTTTTTTGGGTCAACATTCTCCTTGAGATCCTGCAGCGTGTTTCTTGTTTTCATCTTCTCACGTCTTCTATAGATGATAGAGAAATAGAGAGAGCAGAGTAGAAAGTGAAGTGGAGAGCATGTTCAGAGTTAATAGATAACATCTAATTGGTACGTTAATTGCAATTGGTAATGCTATTAGGTTATTTCTCAATTATGGTCGATGGGTAATTAGTTTTTTTATTTTATTTTTCTTTCTCTGATCGATCGTTTTTTTCTTGGTTTTATTCTCTCTCTCTCGAGCCCTCAGCTCCGTTTTTGGGTGTGTTGATCGATTGCTCATCGATCTCTTTAGATTCAAAACTCAATCAAAAGTTTTGGGCTTGATCGGTTTACGTTGTGAGAATATGTTTTTAGATAAAAGACTTCTCATCTCCTTTGAAATTGGCACACCATGTCCCGTAGCAGCGCGCGGGTGATTTTTCTAGTTGAAAATTTGGTGTTGACAAAACCATTAAATCCTAATCGAACAAAACTAATTTCTAGCATAGATACCTAATTAATATTTGTAATCGGTTGTTTAGCTCTAAATTGAACTGAACCAAACTGGATGGAACCTAGCTTGTTTACAAAGTTAGGACAGCCTTGAAGATGATGACTTTGTTTTCCTTTGAAGTTGTACTGCCCGTATACAGGGCTGGCCCTGCGTGCTTAAAGGCTTTAGGTGAATTTTTTCGGGTCCTCTAATAAATATTCGACAACAAATCAATATATATATATATATATAATAGGGGTGGGCATGGGTCGGGACGGGCCGGGTTTAGGTTGATCCTGAACCCGAAATTTTGAAAAGGGACGGGACGATACGGGATTAGCGTTTTTTATATGTGATCCCGACAAGGCTCGGTCCCAAACGGGACTGGGTCGGGACCGGGACTAAAACGGACCCAAAGCGGGCCTTGAATAAATAATTATAATACAAAACTATAGCACAATCACAACCATAGCAAATAATTCATCATCAAGTACATCATAAAGATAAGGCAGAAAGTAAACCTACATGAAGTAAATAAACATGAATAATATCAGTCACAACATAATAAAATGAAGTTGCCAACTCGAAAACATAAGTTTAAACATAAAATGGATACAAACTTAAGGTCTAGCAGAGTTGAAAAGACAAGCAGATCAACAATTCAACATCATAAGCTCACAAAAAGAACTAGTTGAGGTGTACCACAGCCTTTCCCTTTCCTTTTGATTTGGAGAATACTGGACATGTATTCCTACTAGACGCAGAGCTCTCATGATCTATAAATAAACCAAACCAAACCAAAACAAAACAAGTAAGAAATCTGAAATCAAAAGTAATAACTGGACAAAAAATGAAAGAAGAAAACTGAACATATACCTGATCAATGAGAAGACTACATAGAACTTATCAATCTCTTTTGACGTAGAAAACCAATATATGCCAAGTTTTATGTCAACCAATATCCATACACATTAGGATTGGCAAGGCCATAATGTGCAACATTTCAACGTACCCCAAGAAAAGAATGGCCAGCTAACTAAACCAAGCCAGTCCCATTTCAACTCCAGATTTGGCCCAAGTAACTGCAATTTGGATAGACATTCCCTATTGGTTTAAGCTTTCTGTTAGGTTCTTTTTTCAAAGACACAGAATCCTGGAATCAGGAATATGTGTATCACTGTATCATGCATATAATCAAAATTTAGAGTACCTGTAATTCATTCTTAAGTTATATAACTACAAGAGAAAAGTTGAAAGACATAAGACTAAAAGGTGAAAAGCAAAGAGGGGGACTGAATATGATTAGCAGATACAAAAGCAGTGGAGACATGTTTGATTGATTCCCCTTATACTATACAACTGATATAGTCCACCGGCATGGATCATTACAAGACCAAAATTAATCTCTATGAATTTGGGATTCATACCTTTAATTAGACATCTGGGATTCATACCTTTAATTAGACTGACCGGTGTAAATCCCCTCGGCGGCGACGAAGAGCTCGTTCTGCTTTTTGTAGCGGAAAGGATGACGGAAGCTGACGCGAGCGAGCGAGAGGAGGGTCGCGGCCTGGGTCGTGGATGATGTCGGTGACGACGCCCTTGCGCTCGCCGAAGTCGAGGGAGACGAGTGAGGGGAGGCTGACAGAGTGAATTAGGTTTAGACTGTTTAGTGATCCGCTAGATCAATCTAACGGTGTATATTAATTCATATAATTATGGTTTTTTTAATTCGTCAAGTCCTGATCCCGATCCCGTTTTTTTCAAGCGGGACGGGCCGGGTCAGGCCTTTAATTTTTAAAATGAAGTCTCGTCTCGTCCCGTGAATTTTCAGGACGGAATCGGGACGAGCCTTCGGGACCGGTTTCGAATGCCCAGCCCTAATATATAATATATTAATAAGATCATTTTTAATCACCCATTATATATATATATATTATAATAAAGAAAATAGTTATAGCTTGTTTTAAATGAAAAAAAATATATGTTACAAGGATCTTTATAATATGAATGTTATAGGATCAAGATAATAGAAAAGAATTGTATAAAATAAAATTTAAAAACAACAATAGTAAATAAAAGTATAAAATGACAAATGTAAGTGTATGAATGAACAAATAAATAAGAGAGACAAAAGAAAAAAACTAAAAAAACAGACAAAAGAAGAAAAAAAATTAAAAAAAAAATGACACCCGTGAGACTTAATCTCTGGATATGATAGAAGTTATATTTATTACTTACAATCAAAACTGGAACAACTTTATTTAGATCTCTACAACAAATTTTATATATAGTGACCATTTAAAATTAGAGGTCTTATACGTGGGCCTTGGCTGTCTTGCCCTAAGGCCGGGCTTGCAAGTATATGTCAATGTCAATGGGGAGTTACAAATCTTAGCATATGGAATACCTGAAGTGAAAGCTTAAAGGTAAATGTTAAAGTTAAATTTTCCAAATGTAAATTTTCATATTCTTATACTTGACTTCGATCTGAGATCTAAACTGTGGTTCGAAGTTATATAAAGGAAGATATGTGAGGTTGAGGAAGAAAACAAACCAAGACATGACAAGGGGAAGAGAAATGAGGACTAGGAGGTACATAGACAAACACTGTCCTTCACCTAGGATTGAGGCTAGTAGTAGTAGCATGACCAACTTGCCGTCATATGGTTTGGTATTCGTCATTTAGGGACTTGGTATATTTGGACATGCAGATGGTAGACTGTAAGTTTGTCACCGGAAATGGACAAACGGTACAAGTTCCGGCGTGGCCGATCTGATGAGTTTGTACCTACGCGCGAAGAATCTTCAGAACACAATGGTGGGCAGATGTGATATTTGAGAGGAAACCGATTACTTGGAAGGAAACCGATTTGATCGTTTGATTTAGCTCTTGCAACGAACTGGAACGAAAGAAAAGAGATGCTTTAATAAATTAACCGCCAAGTGCATGTAGTAGTAAAAACTCAATCATCTATATATTTCACTTGACTCGGGTCAAAGACTCAAATGTGTTGTAACTCGTTTGTCATGACAATATTAGTGTGTGATAGCGAAATGGAGATTATGGAACACAAAGTTTATAATGGTTCACCTTACATTTAATGGTAAGGTTACGTTAACTTAACATTTATTAGTATTGGGTGCCGAAATGACAAATTAAAAGTAGTTATCTAGCGTTATAATGCATTATCACCGAGAGAGCTAATAAGAATGAGGGAGTCTCTTATTTATAGGAAAATGAGACTTCATCCTTTACATAATCTTCGATGTGGGACGGGATGTCCAAAATGTGTTCTGTGAGAGCATGTTGGTGAGGCTGGCAATGTCACTTCTCGATGTCAGATCGACGACTTATGAGTATCATTGCGTAGCTTGTATGACAGATTTCGTGATATATGTCGTGGTTGAGTCTTGTTATGATTTGTGGACCTACATAAATGATGTTACTTATACTTGTGAATTTAGTCACACTAGTGGTTACCGAACAATATGTACTCGACGTAAGTGTATGTATAGTTGATTTTTCTGGTCATGTGAAGTATAGAACTCTTCTCTTCGTAATAGGTAGCTTTTCTGAATCAAGATTCAAGACGACAACCAAAGGTTAATATCATCAGCTGCCACCCTTCTCCCAATTAATGTTAATTTGGGTACATGGTAATTCTGATATACATGAAAGTGGAATGGTTAACTCGGGGGAGGAGAATGTGCTTTTGGAGGTCCGTAGTGTTTCAGACTACTCCTATATTGAGGAAAATGAGGAGGTTAAGGACAATAGTGATGTGTAACCTTAGCAAATACTTCACCACCCTTCGTGCAAATGTATATGGGATGCCTGGGGTAGATGCTCATGTTACGCTGTCAATAAAATCACAGAACGTCACTCGCAGATCAAAGACCACCGAAGGACGGTCTTCCACTCCCTGATGCGTAAGTTAGTATTGATGTTGACATAGTAACAGTAGATGGGTATTGAATGCGTAGTTAATGAGGTGAGAGATGGTTACCATTTATAGACTGTTGGTGGGGATGCTTCCTCTTACCTGTCGATGTGAGACTAACACGGTTCTGACTGCTGCAATGATGTGCCAGGGAGCGACATTGGGGTCGTGCGTGAGAGCGCGTCCCAGCTCCGTCTAGGTGGCAGTTTGTGGACGCCCGTAGTTGTGGCGGGTTCGATGGTTATGGTCAGTCAAAGTGCTGTCAAAGTGCGCTAGCTAGGCATGTATGCCAACAAGTCCTCCAAGTCCTCAATCTAAGAGGGGCTTCTTGCTGTGGAGTTATCTACTTGGCACTGACCATAAGTAGCGGACCCACATGCGGGTCCTCCCGGAGTCCCCCAACTCTCTTAATAAGAAGTCCCTCAGCGTTTGTTGCTGTCCTTTTTGGGCAATGAAAGGCTTTGTTTGGTCTCTTTTTTTGCTCTAGAAGGAGGGTGATAGAGAGAACGATGGTCTCCAGCAGTGATAAAGGTTATCGTTCTCTTACGGCTATGGGAGGGTGCTAGCCTCGAGTAGTGGCATCATGTCATTCTCTTACTGCTACGAAAGAGCGCTGGTCTCAAGTAGTGGTGGTATTTTTGTATTATCTTACTGCTACGAGAGAGCGTTGGTCTAAAATAGCGGTAAAGTATTCTGGCGTTCTCTTGCTGCTACAAGAGAGCGCTGGTCTCAAGTAGCAGTAAAGTAGTTTGGCATTCTCTTACTACTACGAGAGAGCGCTAGTCTCAAGTAGCGGTAAGGTATTTTTTTGTTCTCTTACTGCTACGAGAGAGCGGTGGTCTTAAGTAGAGGTAAGGTATTTTGTCGTTCTCTTACTGCTACGAGAGAGCGTTGGTCTCAAGTAGCTATAAGGCATTGGCTGACTGTTGATGTTTCCTTGGTCGTCCTTCTCCCACGTGGTGCGCATGCAGCGGGCAGTTGGGCGGTTAACAGCTTTAATGACGCACGCGTCTATTCATAATTATGGTTGTGGTAACCGATGTGCCTTCTAGGTTTCCGCATCAGTTATTTGGAGGGATAGACGCGTGGCGTGCAACCGACGGTTTGTTGCGAGAACACGGAACGGCTATCGTTCCTCGCTACCCGCTATATAAGGGTAGAGAGGTTTAGGGTTTGGTCGTTTCCCTCATTTTAAGTTTGCAATCATCTTTTCTTCCTCATTCTTTCTAGTCCTTTGAGCTTCTCACGTTCCCAATCACTTCTATTTTAGGGTGAAGTTGCGCTGATCCGTTCGTCATCCTCCTTTACGTCTTTCGAATCCTAGGTTTGATTATGTTCTTGCTTTCTTGCATCCTCCTGGATCTATGAGTTTTGTTTTGTTTTGCCTTTACCTGTTCAGGTTTTAGGCATTTCTGGGTTTGTGAGGCTTGTTTGTTGCTTCTTTGGGGTGTTTTGGGTTAAAATCTTGGTTTTGGTGTTCCTATTTTCTAGGTTTGGTCTTGAGTGTTCTTGGTTAGAACTTAAAAGGCGAGAAGCTAGATCTAACTGGTTGCTAACTTTTTAGGTTAGGGTGTTTATGGCAAATGTTTGAGGAGCGCGACGTTGTGCCTTCCAGTGGCCAAAGTGTGCCTTTTTCGCCCTCTAATTTGGTGGCGGAGTTTATTGCTAATTTTGAACCATATGCTGCTGCTTGCACGTTTCAGGAGGGATTTGAGCTATTTGCCTGTGGAGAACTGGCGAGACGCGGGCAAGTTTTTGAAGAACCAGCGCGGCTAAACGTTGTCCTTCCCATGTAGAGTTACTTAGTGTGCCCTGACGGTCATGAGCGCCACAAGCGGCAACAAGAGAATGAAGCTAGTAAGCGCGCATCGGTTAGCGGTGCTGCTAGCTCGTCAAGACGTGCGGCGTACGAGGGATCTAGTGAAGGTCGAGAGGCAATGCAGCTATGTTGGAGGCTGACGGATGATGTCCTTGTTGATGAGCCCGTTGTTCGTTTAGATCAGAAGAGAATTGACAAGAACCACATTATTTACAAGCTTACCAGTTCTGTGAAGCTACGTCCCCTGAGGGAGAATGAATTGGGATCTCAGCTTTCGAAAGGCGAGGCGTTGATTTGCGATATTCTTCTGCTGCAGGGTTTAAAGTTGCCTCTCGATCCTTGGCTCCACTACGTGCCGGTGGATTTTGACATCGTCGTTGGACAGATGGGTTTAAATATGTTAAATATTCTGATGGCGATGGCCATTATTTAGGACTTGTGCGGGTGTCAACGGCCTTCAGCGGCGGAGATCACGCACTTCTACGATTTACGCTATTCGACCCGCAAAGGGAAGCGTGGAACGGTGACTCTCTCTTCGTGTTGACCATAGGAAGAGGCATGTAAAGCCTTGTATTAAGGGTATGCCGGAGTCTGAGAATGAGTGGTACACGAATGTCTGTGTCGTCACTGAGGGTTAGGAATCTGGTGGTGTTGTCTGGTCGCCACCTTATAGAACAAAGTCTGTCTTCCAACCTATTGAGGGTGGGACCTGCTTTCATTTTTTTGTCTTGATTTTTTTCGCTGTTTACATGTCTTAATCTCCTCGTTTATTTTGGCAGAGTACAGGCGATTTCTGCTTCTCACCGTTGAGAAACAGTGCCTTCAAAGAGTGAGAGTTTTGTGGTTGGAACGGAAGTCCACCGACCAACATATCCTTGCTTCCTGATCTTGCCTTATCTACTGCAAGCCGTCATGAGCACCAGGTTCGTTGTTTAGCTTTCTCTCTTTTTTTGTGGCATTTTTTTGTCTGCATTCTTGCTGTTGTCTCGTTGTTTTTAGTTAGTGGTGCTCAGTTAGGTCATACCGTGAAGCCAGAGCTTTTAAAGGTTCTTCAGCAGTATCTAGTTGCCAGGAAGGTGTCAAACACCGAGGAGAGGTCTTTTAACGAAACAATGAAGGCGGTGGCCGAGCGAGTGTTAAAAGAACGCCTTCAGCTGGCCGGGGTGACGGTGTCAGAGAGCGGAGTAGTTGTGAAGTCTACTGAGCCTGTGCAACCCCTCGTTGTTCCCCTCAATTACCACCAGAAGGGTCCTGATGGAAAGGCTCTTCCTCCTCATTCCCCGGTAGTCGAGGTGGTAGAAGATGATTCTACAGATGAAGAACTTATTTGTGAGGCGGTTGAGCAGTCAATGTGTAAAAAACTGAAGACTCAAGATTCCATTGTTAGGGTACAAGAGAAGAGGAAGCCGCGGAAAGATGGTGCTGACAGGGCTGCCGATAAAGATGGGGGTTCCACCCTTGAGAATATGCTTGTTTCCTCTTCTAATCCTTTTCCCGCTTCTCCTGTTATGCCGGAGTCCTTGGTCGAGAGATCGTCATTCCCAACGATCGACGGATTCCATGGGTATTCGCCTCTGAGCAGCTGCTGGTGCAATCTTTTTACCAATTTGCTGGGATGACATGCTTGGAGTGGTCTGAGCAGTGGAAAATTTCATTTGTCGCCTCCGACAAGGAGGGCTTGATGGAGGTCCTAGCCCAAGCCTTCAAAAGTATTCATAGCACAGGGGGAGTGGACTCTGCCCTTCGTCAATAGTTGAAGGAGACTAAGGATGGTTGGGCCTTGGCGAACCAGAATCTGAAGGCACTTCAGGTGCGATATGATCGAGTGGTGGCTGATTTGGCGGACCGAGAGACCAAGTTACTGAATGCCGCCACCAAGTCCCTGAGGATGAGTCGAACGTGGCGTCTATGCAAACAGAGGTGGAGCGGGTGACTCGGCTCTTGGCCTCCCACAACCACGAGGTGGAGTCCCTTCAGCAGGGTCTTGTTGCAAAGGAAGAGGCCATGGGATCCTTGCAGCCCGCTCTCGCTGCCAAGGGCAAGGAGGTAAAAGAGATGGAGGTCGCCCTTGTGGCTGAGAAAGAAGCAGTAGGGAAGACCAAAGAGGTGGCCGCCACTGCTAACATGAATCACCTGGCTGACCTGGACTGTATTGACTTAGAGAAGTATACAACGCACTTGTCGGCCAAGGCTCAAGGGGAATGTCCGCTTCCTCCCAACAACGTGGTCCTCGAAGTATCTGGTAAAAATTACTCATCTTTTACTGGTTTTCCCGATGATAGCGATAGGTCTGATTCTAACCCTAAAACTTCTTCTCCTACTCTACAGGCAGAGATCAAGCAAAGGCGTCGATAAAGGAGGAGGGTCCGGAGGAACGAAGCGCTCCTTAGGGAGATGGTGGTGAAGTGGGAAGGTGGCAGCTCAAATGGGTGGGGGAGGTGGTAGGTGTTTGAGATGTCAGACAACGCTACGTACATCCTCCTTTTGTAATGCACATTAGTAGCGTAATTAAGAATCTTAAGATTTGTCAATTTGTTTTGTAAAACAACCATGACAGTTTGTTTCTGCTTAATGATATGTCTGTGTTTCGCCTTATAGTTTGTCTTTGTCTGAATTTTTGTGTGTGGAATGAAATCGCTTAGGGATATTGTTTTGTTCTGAAGTGTGTAAGTGCGTTTAGCTAGGTTAAACACTGCATAGAAGAATAGCTTAGATAATACCCATTTCATTCATAAGTGGCGTTGTGCCAACTTTACAAAAATATATAGCACTGTGACAGCTGCTGATATTGGGAGACTTATCAAAAGTAATGATCTAAGCAGACTTTTAATAACTAATGTAGCGCTTTAAGCGTACTTAGAATAACACCGCCTTAAGTGTTGTGTGTTTCATGGGTGTGTAGAGACCTTTCCGCTCTTATCTTTGATGTAAAACGTACCTAGGCCAACCGCTTCTACAATCTGATATGGTTCATCCCAGGTTGGACGTAGTCCTTTTACTTTTGGGAAGACTTCTTTCATCACCTATTCTCCCACTTGGAAGCTTTTGTTTCTGACTTGCTTGTTGTAGTAGTTCGCTTCTCTTCGCTTGTTCTGCAGGTTGTGCAGGTGTGCCTTTAAGTGCTTTTCCTCCACCTAGTCCTTGTCGAGGAGGAGTCCATTGTTGGTGGCGCTATAGAACAACGCTACTTTGGTAGTTGGGCACATGATCTCGATCGAAAGGATGGTCTCGTGCCATAAGTGAGGCAGAATGGCGTCTCCACTGTTGCTTTGGTTGAAGTTATTCTTAGTGCCCAGAGTACCTCAGGCAGCTTTTCTACCCACAATCATTTGTGGTCGTCTAGCTTCTTTTTAAGTAGCATCTTAACTTTCTTGTTGGCTGTCTCCACCTGGCCATTCGTCTGTGGGTGCGCTACTGATGCAAATTTAATTTGAAGACCCTTTGTCACTGCCTACTAGATTAGCTTATCATTGTTGAATTGTGCTCTATTGTCGGTGATTATTGTATTTGGGATTCTGAATCTGCAACAGACGTTCCTCCAGATGAAGCGCTTCACTCTACTATTAGTAATCTTGACAAGCGGCGCTGCCTCGATCCACTTAGTGATGTAATCGACTCCCACTATGATGTATTTGTATTGGTCTTTTACTGTAAGTAGCGGTCCTACCAGGTCCAATCCCCAAGTGGCTCCTAGCCATACTCCTACTATTACTGATAGCGGCTCTGCTGGTGCCCTTGGCATTGTTGTGAACTGGTGCCATTTGAAGCAGCACTTTGCTGTTTTCCCTGCATCTCCGACCATTGTGGGCCATTAGTACCCATAGCGCATTGCCTTGTTGGCCTAGAGCGGTATCCTGAGTGGCTCCTGCTTTTTCCGCTGTGGAGCTTTTCCAATACTCTTTTTCCTTTCTCCAGCGCCACACACTTCAAGTAGGGAAACTTTAGGCTTCTTCAGTATAGCTTGTTATACATCAGATTGTATCTTGTCGCTCTTCATACTATCGTCTGTGCTACCAGCTTATTTTATGGTAGCATTCCCTCCTACTTATATGCAACGATCTTATCCATCCAGGAGGGTCCTATCTCGATATGAAAGATCTCTGCAAGGGTCTTACTGATGGATGGCTTTTCCAGAATTTCCACCCTTGTGTTCTCTCTATCTAGTGGGTTTGCGACGTCACCACCCATGATAGGGAATCTGTCTTTGCATTCTCCGCCTTTAGGATTTGCTTTATGTTGAAGAACTTGAACTTCTCTAGTAGCATTTTAATGTATCCTAAATATGTCGTCAGGTGAATTTCCTTCGTCTGGAATGATCCAGTGATTTAGTTGATCACTAGATGTGAATCGTTGTAGACATTGATGTCTTTGGCTCTGGAGTCGATTGCTAGTATAAGGCCAGCTATCAAGGCTTCATATTCCGCTGCATTGTTAGTTACTTTGAAGATGAACTTTAAAGTGTATTCTACCTCTAGTCCCCTGGTCTTGTTAGGATGATTCTAGCTCTACTAGCCTTTGCACAAGAGGAGCCATCAACATGTAGGCTCCAGTCTGATTGTTGTCGTTCTTCTTTATCCGCAGCATCCGCTACTGGATCCACCGGATCTGCCTCCTCGAAGGCATCTTCCTCTTCTATATACTCCACTAAAAGTCTGCTACTGCCTGCCCTTTTATAGCAATCTTTGGCCTGAATTAAATGTCAAACTCACTGAGTTATACGGCCCACATGCTGAGCCGACCGCTGTACTCTGGGTTCTGCAACACCTGTTTTAATGGCTGGTTGGTGAGCACATGAATTGGGTGTGCCTGAAAGTAATGGCGAAGCCTTCTGGCTGCCGTGATCGATGCTAGAGCCATCTTTTAAAGTGGCGGGTACCTTGTTTCTGCCCTATTCATTCCCCTTCTGGCGTAGAATACCGGCAGTTCTTCTTTCTCTTTGTTCTCGCTGTTAAGTAAAGGTACTGCTAAGTAAAGGTAGAATACCGGCAGTTCTTCTTTCTCTTTCTTCTTTCTTTCCCCTTCTGGCCCTATCCAAGATACTGCTAAGTAAAGGTAGAGTGTTTCTCCTGTAATAGGGATAGACAACAGAGAGATTGAGCGAGGTAGTCTTTTATGTTTTGAAATGCCGCTACACAATCAGGGGTCCAGTCGACCTCTTTTCTTGTTGGGCGTCTCAGGGCTTTAGAGAACAGAATGCACTTATACGTTAATCTGCCAACGAATCTTGACAAGGATGTTAGCCTGTCTTGAAGCACCTCTACTTCCTTCTTCTTTGTCAGGACTTGCATATCCATTATCGCATTAACCTTCTCGGGATTCTCTTCGATTCCCCTCTGGCTGACCATGTAGCCTATGAGCTTGCTTTCTGTACCCCCAAAGTAGCACTTCTTAGGGTTCAATCTCATGCCATACTTAAGTATGATGGCGAAGATGATCCTCATGTGGCCTATATGATCTACTGCTTTCTTGCTCTTTACCAACATGTCGTCCATATATACCTCGATTATCTTGCCCCGGATGCTCCCAGAATATTTTCATGCATAACCTTATCCAAGTTTCCCCAACATTCTTGAGGCCAAATGACATGTTGTTGTAGTAGTAGATTCCCTTGTCCGTTGTAAAGCTTGTGGCCTCCTGGTCTGATTCCTTCATTAAGACCTGATTGTATCCTGTAAAAGTATCCATCAAAGTTAGCATCTCGTGTCCCATTATGGAATCTATCATCTGATCAACTCTAGGTAACGGGAAGCAATCCTTCGGGCATGTTTTGTTTAGGTCCTTGTAGTCGACACACATCCGTCACTTCCTATTTGGCTTGTGGACCATCACTACGTTCGCCAGCCATGACAAATAATGGACTTGACGTACAAACCCCCGCTCTCATAGCTTAGTAACCTCCTGCTTCATGACGGCTTGATGGAGAGTTCGTGCTCTATGACATCCCTTGATATGCCAGTCATGTCTATGTAAGTGCAGGTAAACGCTCTGGCATTATCTTTAAGAAACTAGATCAGCTCCTCGGCTATGCGAGATCTAATTGGGTTCTTATCTTGGCCGTCCTCTTAGGGAAATTGTCTGAAATGCTCACCGCTCTTACAGATGTCTCAGGATTTTCTAGGGTCTTGGGAGCATATTTCTCATCCTGCTTTCTCAGGTCATCCAGCTTGTCTGTGAACTCCTTTCCCGCTGTTACTGACAGGATCTCTCTCTGTTTCTTGGTTTGTAGTACCGATGTCATGTAGCACCGATGTCATGTAGCATTCCCTTGCTACTAAATGACTTCCTATTACCATCCCTGTCCCGTGGGAGGTTGGGAACTTCATTAGCAACATATATCCCGTCACTATGCATTTCATCCTGTTCAACGTTGGGCGCGCCAAATGGCGTTATAAGAGCTATAGCAGTCAACGATAATGAATTGACAATCCATCTTTGTCGTACACGAGGCGGTTCCAATTTGGACCGCCATCATGTCTGACCCCAAGGGTTGGACTATGTGTCCTGAAAAGCTAAGTAACGGCTCGTAGTCTTGCACCAATTTCTTTTCTGATTGCTCTAACTTCTTGTGGCAGTGGTTGAACATAATATTCATTGCTGACCCGCTGTCTATTAGCACGCTCCCTAGGCTGAACTCCCCTGTTATGATTATGTCGCATGGTCAGTTGACTCTGTGTTCCTCCTCCGTGAAATCAATGGCTACATACCCTTGCTTTATCATTTTGACCGCTCTATCGTAACAAATGTGATTGACGCTCTTCGGGTGGTTTTCTCTCGCATATCGCCTCTTTCATCTATTGGACATGTTCGTAAGTGGCGCCCCGTAGTCAATCATGTTGATTCACCTGAGCTCGACGTTAGCCCCTACAAGCGTCTGTTGCTACCTTGGTTCCGCCTATTGCAGCTTTTCCCCTCGCTGCATCTCGTCTATGACCCTCTACAAATGGCGACAGTTATTTATGTCGCAGCTGGCATCCTTATGGTGTTTGCACCATTGTGCACCCCTTTTATCTTTATTTAGGAACCGAACTGGTGGGGGTCGCGGGATTTGGTCCCTGTATCTATCAAACATTTCTTCGTACATACCTACAGCAACCGTGTTGACTTGCTGGTGCCTGCCTCCATATTCCTGCTTTTTGTTGTTGTGCCGCTCTTCTCTACACCTTGGGCGCTACCTCGCCTGCCAGTTGTTGTTCTTGTGGCGCTTTTCACCTTCTCTTCCACCCTTGTGCCATTCTCTTTTACTGTCCTGTCGTCCTGTTCCGGATGGCACTATCGGGGCATTGAATTTGGTGGAGCTGTTTGTGCCTTTGTAATCTACTTACGGGGTCATGTCTTTCTCCTTCTCTCCCCATGTATTGTACTCCGCCTGAGCTGTGCTTATCGCGTCTGCAACACTTCATTATAAGTGGCGTTCTTGAACTTTTTGTTTAACCAGCAAAGATATTTCCCCTTCAGGAGTCCCTTTTTAAATGCTATCAGTCCGACAGTTTTGCTGAAGTCTCTACACTTCGACGTTGCTGCTTGCCACTTGATTACGAAAGAGCGCAGTGACTCCTGGGATTTGCTTGACTTTGAAGAGGCGCTCAAAGTTGTGCTCCCCCACAGCATTTAAGATGAACCTGGTGAAAAGGCGTGTGTCACGTCATTAAAGGAATCCACTGAGTTGGAGGGCTGCTCAAAGGACCAGCTCATCGCATATTCTTACAGTGTTTCGCTGAACAAGTGACATAGGGTGGCGTCATCATACTCTCTTCCTCCAGTGACCTTCCTGAAGCCATCCATATAGGCATAGGGACAGCTTTTTCCCGTATAGACTGTCATTTTAGGACTTTTGAAATTTGATGGTCGATTTGAATGGCGGATCCTGTGAGTAAACGAGCTTGCCCTTGCCATGAAAAGAGGGGCTGCTCCGTTTGGCAGAACTTGTTGTGGCAATTACAGCTCTATTGCTGCCAATCTTCATATCCACGGTGCTCCGACTTCTGCTTCTTGCCGCTCTCTAACTTCTCTTGGCGGGTTTTCTTGTTCCCTCAACCTTACTGGAGATAGCGGTCTCTGTCCTCTGAGCTCCTCCGGCTCCAGAGGCTACTCAATGTGTACTATCCTCGGGCGCCTTCTATTGCATGTTTCCTCTCTTTCTCGTGGACGGGAGCTGAATGTGGCAAACTCGCTTTCTCGTGGACGGGAGCTAAATGTGGCAGACTCGCTTTCCGCCACTCCTTCTCCCTCCTTTCTCTTTCCTACTTTTTCTGATAGTAAGTGAAGGCTCTTTTCTGCTGCTAGCCTTGCTTTTCTTTCTTCTTAGAGACCCCTCATGACTAACGCCAACTTTGCGGCGTCATCGCTGACTGAAGACCTTCCATTGTCCACTGTAGTGATTTCTCATGGCCTTAGTAGTGGTGGGACAAGTGCTTGTTCTCTGGGCAGCGGGTTTCGAAACTTAGCGTCCTCATCACATTATCTTCGTCTTGTGGCTGTTCGTTTGCTTGATCGCTTTCACCGTTAGCCATGTAACGTGACATGAGAAACCTTTTATTCAGAGAATTCCTACAGAAGGCGCCAATGTTCGTGCAAACGTATATGAGATGCTTGGGGTATCGAGATTTATATGCTCCTGTTGCGTTGTCAATAAGATCACAGAACGTCACTAGCAGATCAAAGACCATCGAAGGGCTGTATTCGACTCTCTGATGCGTAAGTTAGTATTGATGTTGACATAATAACAGTAGATGTGCATTAAATGCGTAGTTAATGAGGTAAGAGATTGTTACCATTTATAGACTGTTGGTAGGGATGCTTCCTCTTACCTGTCGATGTGGGACTAACAAGGTTCTGACTGCTACAATGCTGTGTCAAGGGGCGACATTGGGGTCGCGCGTGAGAGCGCATCCCAGCTCCATCTATGTAGCAGTTTGTGGATGCTCGTAGCTGGTGTTGCTACCTTGTTGCTGCATGCCTTAACTATGACACGTTCGATGGTTATTGTCCGTCAAAATGCGCCAACTAGGCATATATGACAACCACCACCATTTCGTACTTAATCACCCTCCAAAAGCTCAGAAATCCTATGATCGATTTTTCAAGAAATCCATTCCTGGCTGGGCCAAACTGTCAGCTGACTCAGGTTGATCTTTGAATCTGTTTGAAGTCTACAGACATTTAGGTGACTAAAGAGTAGTTGCAGGGCCAAACTGAGACAAAAAAGAAAAGAGGTCGACCTATTGGGGAAAGAAACAAAAACCCCTCAAAATCCAAGAAGATAGCTAGCAGAGGCGCATATGACATGCTTTGCTTTCCTAACAACGACCAAGGAAAAAATTTAGTTTATCGTGCTTTTAGGTTTTGCAAGACCATATTTTTTAGTCATTTATCTTGTTTTGAATAAGTGAGCTTCTGCAACAAATCAAAAATAGAACGATGCTAGTGTAACAAATTTTTTAACATACTCATTGTTTGTAAGGGAATCTATGTACATAACCTTTATACAAAACCTAAATTAGAGAAATAATCAAATTTAAGCAATAGGGACAAGGCATTACACAAATTTTTTAATCACATTTTCACATCTCCATAGATTTATATGAGTTGTTCATTTCTGTAAATTTTCAGTCATATTGATGATCATTAAGGTTATGAACTAGGTTAACTCAATAGACGGATCAAACCCGAAGCACTCATGCAAATCGTAATTTTGAGGACCTTCAGAATCACTAATTTGGATAAAATTTTGCCCAAATGATCTACATATTAGGACCTAAACACCGAACATTTGAGAATAAAAATGTAATCAAAAAACTGGTCTAATGCATAAAACATTACTAGAATAAGATGTTTGTGTCAAAAAGTTCGTCTTAAATTAGCCTAAATGGTCATTTGTCCAAGGTCTTAAATTACTTGAAGTTGATAACTTCATAAGTCGCTGCTAGGATATTTAGGGTTTTCATTTATTATTCTTAGGCATCTGTCTTGTAATTTGACTAACCAAACCCATATTAAAGGTTTTGATTTGTTTATGCTAGGCCAATGTGCCTCATATTAATGATGCCTATGTACCTCTAATGTGTAATATGGACCATTTTTTTGGCATTGAAAAACATATTTATATTCATAAACATGAGTTTACAAACACATAGATTCGTTTTGGATCAACATAGAAACTTAAAATACAAACATACCAACCAACAACCAAATCTATCACGAAGCAAGCCTTGCAGCAAACACAGCGGAAGAGGGCTTCGATCTTGTCTTTGCCGCCAACAATTAAGCCTTCATGTGACACAGAAACGCCACTACAACGTGACACAGAGACGTCACCGGATCTACTGGCAAGCGTCAGGACCAACACTAAATCTTTCATGCGCGTTAACAGCCACACAGAACCCACCAACTGAACTCCAGAATCCAAACCCCAGAACCATACACAACATCTGCAAAGTCCAGTAGCAGAAATAACACATGACCAGACAAAACATTGAAAGACCAATTGTAACCAAAATAAAAATGGAAAATAGAAGGGAGATTCGGTATAAGCGAGAGCGACATGAAAATTGCCAACACACTTATTTTTGACATACGATACAAAGTCGATCGAGTCGACGAACATTCGTTAAAACTACTGTTGACTAAGTACGGTGTGCACCTTGACTGTGAAGTATCTAGCTAGGACTTGAAAATCAAGAAGAGAAAAGGGTTGGTCATCTGAGATCGAAAGAGACACTAGATTTAGATGATGAACTTGGATGAAAGATAGGGGGAATCAAAAAAAAATTGAAGAACTATCTAATGAAAGAAAGAGGAATCTGTCACTGCCGTGTAGAAGAACTACCACAAACGGGTAGAGAAAAGCAAAAAGGAGGTAGGTCGTCCTCCCCCTTCTCTCAAGCTGGAGATCGGATCAAAAGAGATCCAGATCTGGTAAGAAAAAAAGGAGGAAAACCAGAGGCTTGTAATATGGACCATTTGGACAATCTAATACAATTTACTTAGGATAATAACTTTCTTTATCGGTAACAAGTGGAATCCAAGATGTCATTATCTGATAATCATGTCAATTTTCCATATGTAAATTGAAATTCCAAGGTAAATTTTAATGGCGGTGGTTGTTTTCAGAAGGCCAGGGGGTTAAATATGACGTGAGAAGGAGAGGTTGGGAGTGAAGCTTAAGTTATAATGGTATTGATGGTAGTGGTTGCTTTCACTTTCACAAAGGGGATGGAGTATCAGAGCATATGATTCCCTATCTCTGATCTCTTTCTCTTTAACTTCAATGATCGTCGATCACTATCAGTTGGGTGGTCTTTTATTTTTATGGGGTAAGGCTGCGGAGAGGTCAGAAACTCAGAACTGCAAAGCTAGCCTGAATTCAACATCAATATTGGCCACCATGGATGCGCCTTGTATCAGAATTCCAATGTAAAAACTACAAGTTAGTTGCAGGTTTTGGATTCTCTGGGTTCAGAAAATCTCTCACCCATTTTACTTAGTCACACAAAAGTGAGGTAATCGATTTGTGTGTATATATATATATATATATATTCAAGCTCCATTGATTAAAATCATATGATCATACTAGGTAAAGTTAAAAGGATGTCCAAAGACAATCTCTATAATTGCAAACAATACTCACTAAATGTCTGCAATTTTAAAAGAAAAACTACAAGACTACTAAAAGAAATTAGCTAGACAAATTATGTCCATAAGAGTATTTTATTATGACCTGAAAAGCAATAGTCTACATAACCAAATCAAAATACCACATCTTAATGAATCGAGACATAAAACCATCCCGTGTACCTTTCTATCAAAAGGGTGAAAGACTCTTCCATGCGGTTATGTAGGGATGTCACTTCCCATCTAAACCCAACACAAGCCCAAATCAGATTAGAGAGAGATAAGACAAGTAAAGTCAAGGCTCAACCCACCAAGTTGCAATGTTGCAGCCCAACTGACCAAGGCCCAAAGGCCCAACTAGATATGCCTCTCACCCATCCAGTTCGGACTGCAGTCGAGTTTGCTGGAGATGGAAACTACCACTGTCGCAGTCTGGTGGTTCCTTTGCCCTGGACCACATGGTCTTTGTTGCCTGCCTCCACCGCTTTAGCATTGCATCTGAAGAAATAAAGATATGAAGACTCCCCCGCCTAAACAAAAGCGACATCCGCTGAAGCTATAGAAGAAAGCTTCTAATTCGATTAATTACAGTATCTGTCGCGCGTCCCTCTGCACACCACCCGCCTGCACAATCACATTAACCGTCACGCGTCCCTATATTGGCTTCAAAACTCATCCCTAGACCACTAGTATAGTCTTCCTCGTCGCTAAAGAGAACACTAGGAGCCGAGATCACCACTTCCTTGTTCTTCCGCTACTAAGACCCATCGCCAAAGGTGCCCTGAAGCAAAAAGAGGATTTGAGTTTGTCACTGTCGTGCTGCATGAAACCCTAGGTTTCGATATCGACTTGTGAACCCAATTGAATTAAGTTAAGCCCAACTAATTTATTGTATGAGATAAGTGATAAACATAAGCTCTTTGAATTGTTTACATCATATATCTTACAATTCTTCTCTTGCATCAAGTTTGTCACGATTTTCCTAGCTTATATTGATTCCCCTTACAATGACATATAGCGGGGAACCTACTCATTGATGTACCATACTATGAGGATAATGGAGGGGGAAGAATTTCAAAGTCATTTGGACTTGGGAGCGAATAATTTTGAGGACCCTTTAAGAAGCAACCAAAGTTCTACAATTTGGAGAATAAAGGAAAGTGGGAATTTTTATGAGGGAGCTTTAGAACCCTCTTTGGCAGTGTCAAAGAGAAAGAAATAGCACAAACCACCCAAATAGAATCACAGTCACAGCCATCATTCTTTGGACTGCTTTAGCTAGCTTTTCCACTTTTTGAATGGAAAGTTCAATCACAAATTGGAAGATAGGAATAATAACGTATCAAAAATCAACAAAAATGTGGTATGATCTTTCTTAGTTTTTTGAATTAGTACAATACATATAAGTCGTTTAAAATTGTCGGTCAATTTTTTGATTTTCGTTGTTTCTTCAAATTGCATTGCACTTCTGTCCTAAAATTAACTTATACCTAGAATCCTAGATACATACATCGTGTCCTTAAATTTCTTCACTACATTTGTCTTCCTTGGGTGAAAAAATTGCTCACTTTGTCTGCTTTATTTTCAACATTAGCAGGTTGGTTTGGTTAGGTTTTTGTTCTTTGTTTCTAACTTTGTCTCTTCTAAAATCTCACTTGTAATCTTCTGACCCGAAAAACAAACAATTAACAATCTAAAACCACATACAAATTGGCCAAATAAAATATGGGGATACGATCCTTTCTGATCATTTCTCATTTGTACTATTCTCTATGCTTTCCTTGTTTCCCGTACTAATTTCTTAACAATTGCGCTTCCATTTTTAATTACCTACATAATTACTATATATTAAGATGTACGTTACATAATAACCATATGATTTTGAATTAAAAAGTTCTTGCCAATTTGCACTAATTTGTAAATAATATACTTTTAGAAAAAAATAGTGTCAGATTTATATAGTATCCAAAAGTGATATATTGAGATTTGGAATCGTGGATTACAACTGTTTTGACTGGATTTTATAGGTAGCAATTATATGTTAATAGTTTGGTACCAACCACTAATTGGGTACCTTTCGATCTCTCTGGAAAACGACAATGCCTTTGAACCTTTCTTCGCAATTGTTATTGTCTATTGCTCTTTTAGGATTAGCTAAACAAGGTAAAAATAGATGCGATTTACTATGAAGCTAGGTTAGCATTCGATAGATTTCTTCTAATGTAATTTAGGAAAGAAACAAAATTGATTTACTAGAATACGTGTGAATCAAGTTTGAGTTGAGTTGTGAATCGAGACTTGAGAATACGTGTTAGACTGTTAGTGCATGTTGATAAGATATTAATTTTATAAAAAATTGCATTTTAGTTTGCACATGAAGACCTGGGTTCTAATTTTAATTAATTAATTTATGGATCTTGAAAACAATTCACATTGTTTATTTGTGGACGTCAAGTTAGGGATACGTTCTCAAGAATGACCAGGGCTGCTCAGACGCGGGATACGCGTGCATGCGGGACTAAACAACGACATCAGTGTGATGTTTAATGAATTGATCAAACGAACAAGATCAAACAGACTTAAACGGACAAGATCAATTCATTAAAGATCGGACGGCTGTCACCGTTTTATCTCGCACACGTATCTCACATCTGAGCAAACCTGTAAGAATGACATCGTCAAACTTGGCGACATAGGGTTAGGGGTGACATTTGCCTAATTATCAACTACATTATTACGGATGTTTGCCTAAGAACTTGTAATTTTGGACATGAATAGATATTACATAGTGACTTTAGCCAATTTTTTCATTAATAAGAAATATAAATATACACCATATATCTCTTTTTATTACGTGATCCTAATTTTCATCTTTTATGACATTGTTTTAAGGTCGTGAATTCAAGAAACAATGCTTGTCCAATTGCCCTGGAAAGAAATCCTAAAAGATTAACTATTTTCTAAATTGTAATGCATTTTTGTCAAGTGATATTGAAGCATCATGGATCATACACACAACCCCAACTTTGCAGAACACATCATGGTCTGACACGTGGACCGTGAGATCATCATCATATCATCCCCCTACTTATTACTTCAATCTACAGATCACACTTCCAGTCATTAGTCATCACTCTCCTTCTCCCACTCTCTCCTCAATTCATCTCTTTCTTCTTCCCCCAACAAATCCTCATTCTCTCTCTAACATTTACACCATCCCAACCCTTTATATTTACTCCACCAGCTCCACCACTCTCTCTTGTCTCTGTCTCTCTCAATGACAAAGAGAAAAAATTGAAACAAGAAACAACACACCCTACCTACCTGCACTACCAAACCCTAAAGACAACCCTCTCACCAATGCCAACACCTCCATAGCCATATTCATTCTCACCTCAAAAACCCAGAAAAGCAAGAAAGATCCCACTCACCATGGGAACCTGCACCTCAAAACCACCAAAGCCAAACCCCTTCGCCTCCAGAGACCCAAATGACCAATCTGACCCTTCCCAGACCCCCAAATCCCTCCCTTCCCTTACCCCCCACCGCAATTCCAAAAACGACGCCGCTTCCGGCCCCAGAAACTCACACTCTCAGTCGCCGTTTTTCCCTTTCTACAGCCCAAGCCCGGCCCACTACAAGTCTCCGGCCACCAACAAGAGCAAAAGCGCCGCTTCCACTCCCAGCCGATTTTTCCGGCGGCCCTTCCCTCCGCCGTCGCCGGCGAAGCACATTAAGGCCGTGCTGGCGCGGCGGCTAGGCAAAAAGGCGACGGCTTCGGTGTCGATACCAGAGGACGGTGAAGATGAGGATGGCGTTGATCTGGATAAGAGGTTTGGGTTCTCTAAGGAGCTGACGAGTAGATTGGAGGTTGGGGATGAAGTGGGGCGAGGGCATTTTGGGTATACTTGTTCTGCTGTGTTCAAAAAGGGTGAGTTTAAGGGCCAGCAGGTAGCTGTTAAAGTCATCCCTAAAGCAAAGGTTGGTGCTTTCTTTACCTTTTTCTCCTTCCTTCTCCCTCTCTCTGTTTGTCTTCATTTTAAGCTTAAAGGTTGGATTCCATTGCTCTTATTTGCTTCATGTTTCGGATAAAGTTTTGTTCTTTTATTTTTTTGGCGTTGAGCTTTTTCTTTGTAAGTATTGTTGTGTTGTGGGTGGGGGAGCCAGAGAATGGAGGTTGTTGATTTAGAAACTAACCTGAGTTTAGAATGTGGTTTGTGTTGATATCGAGCTTGTTGGCCTAAAGTGACCAACTTGTTGGTTTATTGTGATTTTTTTCTCAGTCAATGATAGGTATTGATCTCTTGGCTTACTTGATTCAACTGAATGGTTAACATCACGATTTGTCCAACCTATAATTTGGAGGTTTTGTGCTCAATCACTGAATCACATTGTTGATTGAATTCTTCATATTGCTGAATTTTTCCAAAGGATTGCAGTCCAATGGTTGTGAGTGGACCTAATGATTGGAAAAATTCATGGTTAAAAATGTGATCTTGGCCTTGATAGGGCCATACATTTCAAATAGATCATATGTGTAGCCATTGGATAATGGCTAGCAACTTTCCAAGCATACAGCCATCTCAAACTGGCCAAAACTATAGGTGGGACCTGTTTCACTACTCGAAGCCTCAGTAGGTGATCTGATGCTTATTCCAAGAGGAAAGAAACACTGTACCTATTATTGTATGATTTTTCTTCTTTCTTATGATCAAGCAAGATGAGGTGGTTTATGAATAATGGGGTTCATACAATTCCTAATATATTTCTTTAACCAAGATCTGAGTGTCTAACCGATATTGATGGAGTAGGGGGATCAAAACCGTATATGAAAGGCCAAGTTTTACGAAAGATGACGACTTTTAGTCACATAATGATGCTTTTCCTCCCTAATTTCCATTGTAAAATTAATAGGGGAAGAAGGGAAAATTTTGAGCAATGTAAAGGCAGTGGAACAGAACTTATCCAAAATCCTGTGCATTTGAATATTGGAATTTATCAACTCATAAATCTTGTTCTGGAGTGTAAATATGATTCATGTGGCAGCTGATGTGGTATACAGATAAGGTCTGTGATACAGTGAGATATGGTCTTATTATATGTATGAAGGAAAAGGCTAAGACAACTGTAAGATATCATTGTTATTTGTGGTTGCTTTGGTTCCTAGTATGTGGAAATCGTATGCATTTTGGCATTTTGATTGCAGTTTTGTACATTTTTCATGACAATTTTTTTTGTCAGATGACAACTGTTATTGCAATTGAGGATGTGAGAAGGGAGGTCAAAATATTGCGTGCCTTGACTGGACATACAAACCTAGTTCAGTTCTATGATGCGTTTGAAGACAGTGATAATGTCTACATAGTAATGGAGTAAGCTTATCAGTTGAATTTTGAATTTCTATTTAAAAAAAAAAATATTCAATCATGCATTTTCACAAATTATAGTTATTGAGTTCAGTGCAAAGTTATACTATTTTGAATACATCACTAAGCTTAATATTGCGTCTAAGCATCATGGGTCTGGTATAATTTTGAATACATAACTCATCTGTAACATCATGGTATGCAATTTTGACGTTGCAGATTGTGTGAAGGTGGGGAGCTTTTGGATAGAATACTTTCAAGGTATGCATTAGATCTAAATATGTAGGTCTTAAAAATCTTCATTGCAACTTCCAGATTCTGTTAAACATTAATAAATGTTCTATTTCTTCTGAAGGGGCGGAAAATACTCTGAAGATGATGCAAAGACTGTCATGGTTCAAATACTGAATGTTGTTGCATTTTGTCATCTTCAGGGTGTGGTGCACCGCGATCTTAAGCCAGAGGTGGAATACATATTTTCTCTTATAGCATAAAATTAGAAGATAAAATGCCTTTATTACAGTTACCTAACTGTTTCAAATTATTGTACCTGTACACGGTCGATGTGTTCTGTAGTTTGGACTGAAATTTGACATCATATATATCAGGGCTATCACCAATACTCAAGTTTAGTAATTTCCTTTACCTTATGGGTGAACTTAAACTAAAATGTTGAAATGATAGTTTTGCCTTGGATGTTCCTTTTTACAAACTAGAAAGGCAAGTGAGAGTTAGGGAACAGAATAACAGGCGACATGTTGTTTTCTGTTGACAAGGATTCCAACCTCACTATGTGGCTGTATTTATCATGGTGCTTATGCTTGCTGTATCCTGTTCTTGTTATATTAAACATTTAAACTAGTTTTCTTCTTCCCTTATTATCAGAACTTTTTGTATACTGCTAAGGATGAGAGTTCGCCATTGAAAGCCATTGACTTTGGCTTGTCAGATTTTGCCAAACCAGGTGTGTTCTTTCTTCAACAACCCAGCTGCTTATATTATCAATTTCTTCGCCTTTGAACTATGATTGGGTTTTGACACTCATTCTGGCTTACAGATGAGAGGCTTAATGATATTGTCGGAAGTGCATACTACGTGGCTCCTGAGGTTCTACATAGATCTTATAGTACGGAGGCTGATGTATGGAGTGTAGGTGTAATTGCATATATTCTTTTATGTGGTAGTCGACCATTTTGGGCTCGGACAGAGTCTGGAATTTTTAGGGCGGTCTTGAAAGCTGATCCCAGTTTTGATGAAGCACCTTGGCCTTCATTATCTCTTGAAGCGAAGGACTTTGTCAAACGCTTATTAAATAAGGACCCTCGTAAGCGAATGACAGCTGCTCAAGCATTAAGTGAGTATTCCATATTTCTATTGTGTTCAGTTTCTGCTATATTTCCCTTAGCTCCTTAGTCACTGACCATAATCTTTTGTTGGCAGGTCATCCTTGGATGAGGAATTATAATGATGTAAAAGTGCCTCTTGATATTTTAATATTTAGACTCATGATGATGTACATGCGATCGTCATCCCTTCGAAAGGCTGCTTTAAGGGTGTGTATATGTTTTCAGTGATGAAAGAACAGACTTTATTTTGTTCTGGATCAGTTTCTTTTGTCCTAAAGAACTTTCTATATCGATTGGGTTGGTTTTTTTATTATTATTTTTTTATGACTGGAATTCTTGTTTCTATGAATTGAAAATTAACATGCATTTCGTATTCAGATTACCGCTTGATATAACCACCAGAGTATTAACTTTTATGTTCTTACAGTTTGCATGAGTTCATTTACTTTAGAATTTAGATATAGCACAAAATCTATTCTTGGCTTCCCAATCCCTCAGTGAAATTGAAAATTCTTTCGCTTTGGTTTAATCATTATCAGGGCAAAAACTTTGATGCAAATATCATTGGGTGATGGCTTCATTTTACTTCTTTTCTAAATTTGTTTTGCATTTTCGTATATGTATGTATGTATACACATTTATATATTCAAGAGCTTAGATTTAATCATTCTCTTAGCATTATGTTAATGTGTCAGGCTCTGTCTAAGACATTGACTGTGGACGAACTCTTTTATCTGAAGGAGCAGTTTGCGCTGTTAGTACCAAACAAGAATGGCACCATCACTCTTGACAATATAAGAATGGTTGGTCTCTCTCTCTATCTATCTATGTATGTATACACACACATCCCACAACACACAGATCAGATAAGTTGATGTAACAATTGTTCTTTTGGTTTTGTTTGAACAGGCTTTAATGAAAAATGCTACAGACGCAATGAAGGAGTCTCGCATTCCTGATCTTATTGCATCGGTAATAACTTTGTTGCTAATTTTGCTTTGATGTTCCATATAACTTTTTCAATATTTATATGCATATATGTTATATAAGTTCTGACTGGTTAATATTCTACCATGACAGCTAAATGCACTTCAATACAGAAGAATGGATTTTGAGGAATTCTGTGCTGCTGCACTAAGCGTGCATCAGCTTGAGGCACTTGATCGTTGGGAACAGCATGCTCGATATGCATATGAACTTTTTGAGAAGGATGGAAACAGGGCAATTGTCATTGAAGAACTTGCTTCAGTAAGTTGTTTATTTGTTAAATTTTAGTCGGACTATATGAAATTAAAAGTTTGGTAGATGTAGGTTGATGCCAATAGTAAACAAAAAAGACGAACACAGATTAGTTATAATTCTGAGTATACAAATTTGTTACTTATACATGCATCTTTTACTTGATACACTGTAACCTGATAGATGATCTGTAAAATGATCAGAAGTGCAACATCATTTGCTTCAATCAATTTTCTTACTTTCTTAATTGAAGCAAATGTGGCCCATTGATCCACCAAAATAATAACTTTGTTATGGTGTCTGCATTTTCATGTAGTCAGTAATGACTAAATCATGAATATGGTATAAAGCGCATGTCGCTTAACTTTAGAAGTTTTTAAGGCAATCCAGATTTTAAGGGTTCTTGGTATGTGAATTAGAAGTTCCAAGCATGAAATGAGAAACCAAAAGTTTGAATAGTAAAACAAGACAATGACATGTGAATATCCTTCATTTCTTTCTCTTATTTTTACTAGTTTAGAGAGAAGATATACGTGGGTGGGTTAATTAACGATTGTCATACTTTTTGCAAATGTTATTCAGGAACTTGGGCTTGGTCCCTCCATTCCATTACATGTGGTTCTCCACGACTGGATTAGGCACACTGATGGGAAACTAAGCTTCCTTGGGTTTGTAAAATTGTTGCATGGTGTCTCCAGCCGGACATTTGTTAAGGCTTAGTGAAGATATGCAGTAGTATTTACGTGTTTTAGCCGATCGGAATGAGCTTGTGTTGCATAAACTTGGTGCACCTAAAATGATTGATTTTCCCGCATATGCAACACCTGGTGAATTAAGCAATACGTCAGTATTGGAAGTTCCCCGACACTGCCGGTGCAAGCTTGGTTACTGGTTTGAATGATGCCTAGTGTAGAGATGTAGTTAGTTTGCCTAAATGGGCAGAGTTACATATTTTATTCTTCAACTCGTTTGCCGATGCTGCTTTGTATACGTTAACTTATTGTCTGCAATATCATCTGTCTAGTTCTTCTAAACATTTTTCAACTAGTTCAAAGCAAAGTCCTACTCTGCTTGAACTTACATGCATTAAGTGCTAGATGTGCTCGCTGAAATGATACAGCTATACGAGGTCGTCCACAGTGAAGTTGACTTTGGCGGTAGGCCGACTCTATTGGTAAGACTAGCATGAGATATATTGGTAAGACTAGCATGCCTTTGTATCAAATTAAAATGAAACACGTAATGAAGATGCTCTCGCTACTGTAAACCCAAAATAACACGAGTAAAAGTGGAGCTCCAAATGACTGTACCCAACACCCTCCTAAGTCCTAACTTTTTGACTCTAAAGGTTCCAGACCAACACAACTGAAACCAAAACTAACCACAGTAGAAAGTTAAAAACAAAACAAAACGAGAAACACAAGTCTCCGGCGGAATCAATGTCGTCCTCCACCATCAATGATCAACCACCACCACTCTCCAAGAAGCCATGCAAAACCAAGACGACCCACCACCAACAACTCCTTCATTCAAAGACCACCTCACCATCCTCCTCATCTTCGCCTTCTCTTCCTCAGCCTCTCCTCTTCCTCCTCCACCACCCTCCCACCCGACCCGTTTCTCATCCCGACCCGAGTCGTCCACCCCACCCTCGTTAGCCTGCCTCATCTCCGGGTCCAAAGGAGACTCGGGTCGGATCCTCCGTCTCCTTCATTATAACTGCAGTCCCATTATCAATCAGGATCTTGTTCACCTTCATTCCCTCCATCTCTGCAGTCATGTATAAAGGCTTAAGATGCTAAGTCATGGTTATAGTTGGTTTGGAGAACATCATAAACAGCTTTTTGCGGTCTAACTCCTCATTCGTGACCTCATGCTTCTTAATCTGAATTTTCTGCAGGTCGGAAGACAATTGTTCTATCTTCTCTGTAATGGGAAGTTCTGTTTTCTCAGCATTGTCTAAGTTCAAGAACAAATGGGATGGTATGGGTCTTGACAAAACATACTTCTGAGAGAGAGTATATGCCATGTTACACCCCAGTTCTATAGACGCTGGTGGTTGAAGGTCTGCCCCTAGTCAGATGTAGCATGTCACACTCTAAGCTTTCTTCAAGCTCTTGTGCTTCCACACCTTCCATGTTGTCATCCTCGCTGAGTTCTAAGACAGCTTCTTCCTCTGCCTGCTGCTCATTGCTAGACACAGTCTGTGTAACTCTGTTATCAACAGTAGGAACCTTAGGAATAGATTCCCTTTTTAAAGTAGCCTCAGGTGTAAGCTTATGGGTAACTTGCAACCGAGTTACTGTTTTATCGTCTTGAGAAACCACTTTAGGTTTCCATTCAAATTTCTGGCGGCGTTCCACCTTGTTCAGAGTTGTATCAATCCTGGCTTTCTTGCTCCTAGCTTCCTTGGATGTAGTGTCTTTAATGAACGATAATCTATTAAGGACATAAACCCTTTGCTCTGGTCTGTTATCCACTTGTCGCTGTGACAATCTTCTGAAGAAACTTTCTCTCTGTTGGGGTCGATCATTCGCCAGCTCGTTTTGACTAGTTCCATGGCGAACGTGCACATAAGGTCTAACTTCTAGGTTTTCAATAACCTTTCTTAGTTGCTCTGGCGTTCGCCGTATCTGGATTTTAAATCTCTTCAGATACTCTACAGGAGACTCCATTGGCTGTTGATACATGGAGGTTAGCGAAGATAAATCAACTTCGGGCTCCACTGTGCCAAACGCTGTTTTGAACATAGTCTCCATGGTTAGCCAATTAGGGACTGACCTAGGAGCCAACCTAGTATACCAAGTTAATGCGGACCCTGCAAGAGAATACCCAAAAACTCTTAGTTTAAATATATCATTGGTCCCATAGGGACCACATTCGCTTTGAAAGCGAGAAATATAGGTGGCGGCATCTTCTGATCCTTCTCTAGAGAAAGTTGTAAACCGAAGTTGCTTATAATGCTCAGGCCATGGCATATATGTTACTTCGTCTGGATATGGATTGAAATAATTCAAATTCACAGGTGGTTGTCCCTGCATCGTCCTTACGGTCTCCTGAATCATCTGCATCACCTGCTCTAGTGTGCATCCCTGGCCATTCGCCAGCCCATTGAGGACTTCTATTCTTTGTGGTTCAAGACCTCTAGGTAGATCTTGGTTCCTTTGACGCCTCAGATTCGCCTCATGTACGGCAGGCGTCCCAGCTATTGTCTCCCTTGTATCTGTGCGAACCAATGTAAATGGTCCAGTAGCCTTAATTGTCATGGTTTTGGCAGATGACGATGGGTTAGTCACCTCTTCAAAACTTTGCGAATCTAGCTCTTCGTCAAGCTTTCTTTTTACCCTTGCGATTCGTTGAGCCTCACGGATCCTCTCAATTCCCAAGACTTTCTCGACCTCTCGAAGATATTCAAACTGCCTGTTGATCCTGTCATCAGTTTCAGCACTGTCCTGGGTGGTAGAATTTTACAGCTTCTCAACATTTTGGCTGGTCACCCTGATTTCCTAACCATGCTGCGTCTGAGTCCGCTCAAACTGCTGTATGGTTGTCTCAACTCGCTCCATCTTCTCAGCGAGCACTGCTATTTTGGTAGCCAAATCAGCTAGTAGGCGGTCCATGTTAACTTTCTCACAAGTGGGCTATGTTGACCTTTCATGTAGTAAACCGAAACGCAAAACCGTTTCTTCAACTGATAAACCTCTACAGTACGCTGAGTTATGTCAGTTAACTCGCGAATGTTGTGGTTTATTGCAAGCCGAGTATAACTTCGAGTACTCGTTGACTCCAGTTATTTTCAGCACGTGGTCCCACTGGCGTGCCAAATGTTCGGCGTGAAAATGTGTTTCTTCGAACAACCAAGCTTGAGGGCGTGCCAGTACCTATGGGTCAGTTACAACCTTGATCTTAATGCGCGTTCGCCTTCTAACTTCTCTTCAAACGATTGTTATACAGGCGTTGGTCAGGCCTGCATTCAGGTTCTTTTCAGACCTAGCTGAAGAGTTGTCACACCCCGAATCTTGTCAAGTTAATAAAAGTTACCTTTCACAGAAATTCACGAGTTACCGAGGATTTTAATTGCGATCGGTAATTCGATAAGTTATCGCTCGAGTTAATTTTCGAGTTTTTAAAAGTATACCAAATACCTGAATTGATGACTCGATGTTGTAGTACGTGTCAACACGAGTCTCCCGGTATTTCCGGAATATTTTTCGGAGCTTCCGGCTAATTTCTGTGAATTTCAGAAGTTTATGGTAATTTTTAATTATCCATCCGGTAAAAAGGGAGTTTTACCATTTAACCTTTTTACTTTTCACTCTCTTTAAATCTGGACCGTCAGATCATTTGGAGAATGAATCTGGACCGTCCATTCAAGTTTAAATTGGAAGTGAGTTGGTTGACTGGGTCAAACCAGAAACTCGGGTCAAACCCGAGTCTCCCCTCTCCTTCGACCTCCGTCTGCTCTTCCTCACCGGAGCTGCGTCCGGCCACTACACGCCGGCGGACCAACACCATCCAACTTCACTCCACCTTCTCGTCCTAGCCCATCCCTCTTTTCACTGTAACGTCCACCGTGAAGGGAGATCAACGACGATACCAGGCGGCGGTCTTCGCCGGATTTCGGCCGTTTCAGGCGGAGTTAGGGCGCGTGGAGGGTAAGGTTCTTCTCCTCTGCACTTCCTCTTCCTTTTCCATGTCTTTGAATGTTCGATTTGAGCCTGAGCGAATTCTTCCTTTTCGGTGTTCACTGTGCTTGCTGGGTTTCTGAGTCCTCGTCTCCGACGAGGAGTTCTGGGTTGTTCTGGTGGTGATAGGAGTTCCGAAGAGGCTGGAGACTAGGGACTGAGGCAGAGGAGGCCCTAGTTGGTGAGTCTGGGCAGTGGGAAGCCTCTGTGCTCGGGACAACGACAAGCAAGGGTGGAGGTGCTGCCGGAGCTGTAGTGGTGCTGGTAGAGGGAGTTATAGGGACTGGTGGCAACTGTAAGGTGAGTTTGGGTTGTTGTCTCCTGCAGGTTGTGTTGTGTTGTTGTGTGTGTTGTGCCCTGTTGCTGAAATTGAGTTGTTTTGTGCATGTGTGGTCGATAACTTGGTGACGAAGGAAACGGGGGAAACTCTGGCGAAAATCCCGCACGTTACCGGAATTCGGTGAAACGTAATGGTTCCGGCAGAAAGCCGAAGAGGTAGAAATCGAATCCTTGTTAGGCTTTTAGTCGAAAAGTACGGTTAATTCCTAAGTTGAGACATTTACGGAGAAATGGACGTAATTAGGAAGTTTCCATTTTGGGAAACCTCCCAAGTTTGGAAACCTGTTAATTTGGGAAACTTTCCATTTTGGGAAAGTTTCCATTAAAGGAAAGCTTTCACTTTGGGAAAGTGGCATTTTCAGAAAAATGGGTTAAGAACTGAAGCTCATTGAATGTGACAATTTTTGGTTAATTGGGTAAAGAGTTAAATTGTTATCGGAAATTGATAACTGGAATTTATGAGAAAATGTTAAATCGGTATATCGACTCGAGGTTATATTTATTGTTTAATACGTGACACCCTAACGTCAAGTTAAAGTAATAAAGGAAAGTTCGGAAACTGAGCCGGACTTCCGATAAATTGAGTTAAGAGTCGATAACCGGGAAAGAAAGTCAAAAAGGGTAAAATGTCATAAAAAGGAACTCAGTCAACTTGTGGTCAAATAGGACTTCCTGGTCAAACTAGGAAAAGACCAAGTCAACTGTGGTATGACTAATTTGATGATTTGTTGTACAGTCTCTGGTCGGATGTGAGACGGGCTCGACTACGCGGGTAGTTCGAGGGTTTCGCTCGAGGAGCTTTCCGAGCGGAAATGTCGCAATAGTACTGTGAGTGGACATATTGTTTTAAATAAATGCATGCCTTAATTATTGAGTTAATTGCATGATGTTTATGATTGTTTTCGAGAATTATATATCTCTCGGGTTCTTGAACGTATTTACGTTATTACTCGATTTTCTATTTCTTCCGAAAATGGTTATAGACGGTGAGGGCCGTCCTACGAATGGAATTGAACCCGAGACTTCGTTGGAGATTGGGTCTATGCATATATGTCAAGGAATTGTTTACTTATTTATTTTGGGAAGAGAATTTGATTAAAGTATTGTTGTGAATTATATTTTAAGGGTTGACCAATGATTATGCTAGCTAGAGTAGCGTGAGGGCGCTACTAGAACTCTTAGCTCCGACCCTAGCCTGAGAGGTCAGGCAAATTACGTAGTGCACTATGAGGGTTGACCATTTCCACTTTATCCAGAGCTCTTAGCTCCGACCCTGGTCTGAGAGGTCAGACAAGCCTGAGAGGTCAGGTTGATATTATAAGGGTTGACCGTTATCACATATTCTAGAGCTCTTAGCTCCGACCCTGGTCTGAGAGGACAGACAAGCCTGAGAGGTCAGGTTGATATCATAAGGGTTGACCGTATTATTTTATCTAGCTAGCATAGCATGGCGTGAGGGCGCCACTAGAGCTCTTAGCTCCGACCCTAGTCTGAGAGGTCAGACTTATTATGTTTGTGAACATTTCTCTTCCCATATTCCTTGTTGGTTTATCTTATTATGCACTTGTGGAAATTTAGTAATTGTGGGCATGCATAATTGATTTTTAAATTGATATACTTTTGGGAGAACATTACAGGAAATGAAGTTTTTATCTGTGATTTTCGTCCACTCACTCTAACAGTTTTTAAATGTTTCTCCCCTGGGCCTTTCGTTTTTAAATGCCCAGTGATGCAGGGTTCTTGAGAGGAGGTCGAGCGCGTACGAGAGTCGAGGCATAGTCGATCATTCCGTTGCTGCGAAAAATTCTTTGGGGTAACTATCTCTGTAGACTGCTCTGACTAACCCGGTTTAGTTAGTTTAGTAGGAAGGGTTGGCCATTTCAAGGGGGATTCGGTAAGAAGTTCCCTTGAGGTGGTCCCCGCAGGATTACTTCGGGTTAAAAGGGTTTAACCTGGGGTGGGTCCTGTCAATGGTATCAGAGCATTAGGTTATCGTTTCCTGTTACTACCTCATATACTTGGTATCACTTAGTGTCTATAGAGTGATGGTCCGACCGCGGCGGATCCATCGGCATTTTATGCTTGGACGCTTAGTGTTTATTGAGGATATGAGTTAGTACTTCCTGATTGAGATATGGACCGAGTGGTCCTGTAAACGATCGAATCTTCAAGACTATGCCTCAGTACGCGCGACCTCATAGAGAGTTCCTGTAAGGAACAAGGTAAGCTCATTACGTATTTATGTTTTGTATTCCCCATTGATTTATGAGATTTGAGTTGGGGATCGAGCTGTAAACTCCCGCTATTTAACGAGCTTGAACATTTGTGTGAATATTCGGTGGTGAAACAGTTAATTCACACCTGGAAGGCTGTCATGGTTGTTGACAGGGATGCTGTAGAAGCCTAAGATAAGGCTTTGGTGTTCGAGTTATGAGACTCTTAGCGGTGGAGAGTCGTACGAGTTAATGAAAGAGATTTCATCCTGCCAAACGCGATTGTTCAGAAAGGATGAATATTGAGTTTTGACGATTGTCACGACTTTGTTGAGGTTCGTCATTAGTGTGGTTTTGGAGAAACCAACGGACTTATGAAAGTGGAATGACTCAAGGAAAATGAGTGTAGTCATTTTGGGATCAATGGACTTGGATCTAGTGACGAGTCCATGATGACACTACTGGAGAAGGTTAAGAAAGTAAAGGCTGATTGGTCCCTTGACGCTTTATGGGACAATCACTGAAACTGATGGTTTGGGTCACTTTTGGTGCTGACATGGTTGTCGTCAGCTACGACCAGATTCTCTTCGTTCCAGCCACCCATGATTGGGGTACTAGAAGGTTTGATTTGTTGGTGAGTCCAAGCGTGATTTGAATGGTTGGTGACAATGAACATTGGACCATTTATCGTGGAGGCAGTAATTAAATTGTGTCACCAGATCTTGGGGCTCATGTCAACCATAAGGTGGGTTATCCACCTGTGATCAAAGTATTTTAATTGGTACACCTGTGGAGGAGTCTCCAGGTTGGCTGTGTTAGAGTCTGATTTACAGATCGAACGAGTGTTATCAGTTGTAGCTAAGCGTAATTGGTTTCAGGATTTAAAGGAACATGTTGGAAGTGGCAATAAGCCACCGGGTCGTGGACCAAGAGTGCTTGGGGTACCGGAGATAGGGAGACGAGCCTTGATTGACTTTGTATTATTGTGGTGTAGGAACCGGTCATTGTGCAAACGGTATTGTTTCGACGGCCGAAGTTGTACATGGGAATACCCCACATGAGCACATGTACCTTCCTATGTTGGGAAGTGGTAAATTGAAATTTGGGTAGCACATACATGTAAGGCATAATTATGGTGTACAGCTGTGGGTGGTCAAAAATGACATCAGGTAAGTGACTCAGGCTGATGATGACATCATCTTAAGAATGTGTCATGAGAGTTCCATTTATTGAGAACGGAGATTAAGGACGTTTGATTAGCAGTTCTGTGCTAAACGTCAATTAAAGGGTCTAACCATTTAAGTACAAGTCGGAAGGAGGTTATTGTTAGTGGCTCCGACTTTTATGATGGTTGTGAAATTATTAAATGTCGTTAGTAGGTGGTCTGATGTTTTCTGGGCTAAATGCACGAAAGTGATGAAGTGACAGCAGTGAGGCAAGGTTTACTGAATCGTTGAATAGGAGTGAGAATGTTGTAGATGGTCAAGCTTGAACCTGCAACCCAAGTCATCTGTTATGACACTTGGTTTCTGTGAGGACGATTAACTGAGCTTGATGACATGGGAATTTGTGCACCCACTGGCTGTGGTCTAATCAAATATTGCGACCGAAGGTGTACTTAGACGTGTTTGGAGTTCATAAGTTACATCCACTGCAGTGACCGGAAATATTCTCAATCTTGTTATGTGGAATAAGGATTAAGATCTGGAAGATCAATTATTGAGGTTAATTTAAGGAAATCCTGAGAGGATTACAGTATTGTTGGCATTGCTATGGTCATTGGTCATTTGAGTAGTGACCCTAATTGTTATGAATGTTGACCTAGCGGCAGTTCTTGGCACCACGAGTGTAGAGGGGTAGCAAGAAAGATCATTGGAGGTGACTCACGAAATTGTCAATATTTCGGTGAGTACGAATTGTGGTGGAACCAGGAAAGATTTTTCCTCGATGACTCAAAAAGTATTACGAGTCTAAGTTTGGTAATAATTGTTACTGAGATTGGTAAGGTATGTTGATAAGTTGAGCAACACTTCATGGGAAATCGTGGAGTGATTAAGCCACGTCCAGATTAAGTTATGATATGAGGGGATGTTAATGTGTGTTAGTGGATCTTGTATTCGAGGATCTGAAGTGGTATTGTGAATTTTGAATTTTACCAAATAAAAGATGCGGTGGATGGTAAACGAGCAGGGCATGGGGGACAGTTTTGTTAGAAACTGTCCAGTTGTGCGAGTTGGCTCTGTGATGTTCACGTGCCCAGTGCGGTGATGACATTGGTTAATTTGTGCCTTGATAACTGGATGCTCGGTGATCAATATGGCTAAGTTCGGGCGGAATTAATTTTCCCGATGCTTGGATCAAGATTTCCTTTGGGTGTGCACCAGTGGCACTGAATTTTATGTAGATGTCTGATCTAGTTAAATGTCCAAAGTTGCTGGTTACTACCGGACGTTGTGGTAATGGAGACATCCAAGAATGAAATGTCCTTGTTGAGCGGGTAAGACTCTAGGAGTCTTTTAATGGTAAGTCTATTCCAGATTGAGATGCGGATAATGTTTAATAGACGCACGGTTATGGTTGAAGTGCAAGTTCTGTACTATGCGTCATTCCAGGTTAAGGTAAGGGACAGAGAGGCCAGTGGCACCTCACCTTTGAGTGGTACGGGTATGTATTACCAGTTGTAAAGTACGCTATGACATCACCAAGTGATAATTGAGTTGGTGACTCTAATGTTTGGATTGTGAGTAAAAGTCAGGATTTGTGTCAGAATAGTTACGTGAGTAGTACGTAGTCTGACCATTGTCTTCATGCGAGGAGTAAGTATTGTTGGATCTCGATGTCTGGAGATTTGTATCTCCCTGATTAAAAGGCTATGATTTTGGATTTACGCTAAAATTCATGGCAACTCGTGTCCTGGGTGTACTATGGTTTGAGTAATGATAGAGTAAGGGAAGACAATTACTCTACAACATGACAGAATAGTTTCTAGAAAGCGTAAACCAAATCAGGGAGCCCGGTTCAAATGAGGTGATGGTTGTGTAACACAATGTGATCATGGTTTTCTCGTGGACTTGTTATCAGTAGATTTGGCTCCACGTGGTATTGTGTTACCAGAGGATTTAAATCCATTAGTGACATCGGACCCTACTCCTCGGGCGTGATAGTCATTTCCTGCAGAGGGAATGTGTTGAGTTGATATCTAAATTCAACGAAAGAATACGAGTGTTCTTGAAGAAATTTTACTCGCGACAAGCGAGGTGTTATTGGATCAGACGAGTATTAGTAGTATTGTGACGACGTCACTTGTGGTTAGTAAGAATATTGGGTGGTGTTTAGTTGGCTAAACCAGAAGGGATAGGAGGTTGGTTACTGGTCGAAGTTATTATGTTGAGCGTAAAGGGCATGTGTTTAGAGTTTTGACAATGCTATTCGTGAGACGTTTCAAATGAGTTCTCAGAAGGAAGTGATATTGGAGAACAATATTATTATTTTAAGTGGTACTATCCCCCACAGTATTGGACTTTGAGTATAGAAATTTCGAGGACGAAATTTTTATAAGGTGGGGAGAATTGTCACACCCCGAATCTTGTCAAGTTAATAAAAGTTACCTTTCACAGAAATTCACGAGTTACCGAGGATTTTAATTGCGATCGGTAATTCGATAAGTTATCGCTCGAGTTAATTTTCGAGTTTTTAAAAGTATACCAAATACCTGAATTGATGACTCGATGTTGTAGTACGTGTCAACACGAGTCTCCCGGTATTTCCGGAATATTTTTCGGAGCTTCCGGCTAATTTCTGTGAATTTCAGAAGTTTATGGTAATTTTTAATTATCCATCCGGTAAAAAGGGAGTTTTACCATTTAACCTTTTTACTTTTCACTCTCTTTAAATCTGGACCGTCAGATCATTTGGAGAATGAATCTGGACCGTCCATTCAAGTTTAAATTGGAAGTGAGTTGGTTGACTGGGTCAAACCAGAAACTCGGGTCAAACCCGAGTCTCCCCTCTCCTTCGACCTCCGTCTGCTCTTCCTCACCGGAGCTGCGTCCGGCCACTACACGCCGGCGGACCAACACCATCCAACTTCACTCCACCTTCTCGTCCTAGCCCATCCCTCTTTTCACTGTAACGTCCACCGTGAAGGGAGATCAACGACGATACCAGGCGGCGGTCTTCGCCGGATTTCGGCCGTTTCAGGCGGAGTTAGGGCGCGTGGAGGGTAAGGTTCTTCTCCTCTGCACTTCCTCTTCCTTTTCCATGTCTTTGAATGTTCGATTTGAGCCTGAGCGAATTCTTCCTTTTCGGTGTTCACTGTGCTTGCTGGGTTTCTGAGTCCTCGTCTCCGACGAGGAGTTCTGGGTTGTTCTGGTGGTGATAGGAGTTCCGAAGAGGCTGGAGACTAGGGACTGAGGCAGAGGAGGCCCTAGTTGGTGAGTCTGGGCAGTGGGAAGCCTCTGTGCTCGGGACAACGACAAGCAAGGGTGGAGGTGCTGCCGGAGCTGTAGTGGTGCTGGTAGAGGGAGTTATAGGGACTGGTGGCAACTGTAAGGTGAGTTTGGGTTGTTGTCTCCTGCAGGTTGTGTTGTGTTGTTGTGTGTGTTGTGCCCTGTTGCTGAAATTGAGTTGTTTTGTGCATGTGTGGTCGATAACTTGGTGACGAAGGAAACGGGGGAAACTCTGGCGAAAATCCCGCACGTTACCGGAATTCGGTGAAACGTAATGGTTCCGGCAGAAAGCCGAAGAGGTAGAAATCGAATCCTTGTTAGGCTTTTAGTCGAAAAGTACGGTTAATTCCTAAGTTGAGACATTTACGGAGAAATGGACGTAATTAGGAAGTTTCCATTTTGGGAAACCTCCCAAGTTTGGAAACCTGTTAATTTGGGAAACTTTCCATTTTGGGAAAGTTTCCATTAAAGGAAAGCTTTCACTTTGGGAAAGTGGCATTTTCAGAAAAATGGGTTAAGAACTGAAGCTCATTGAATGTGACAATTTTTGGTTAATTGGGTAAAGAGTTAAATTGTTATCGGAAATTGATAACTGGAATTTATGAGAAAATGTTAAATCGGTATATCGACTCGAGGTTATATTTATTGTTTAATACGTGACACCCTAACGTCAAGTTAAAGTAATAAAGGAAAGTTCGGAAACTGAGCCGGACTTCCGATAAATTGAGTTAAGAGTCGATAACCGGGAAAGAAAGTCAAAAAGGGTAAAATGTCATAAAAAGGAACTCAGTCAACTTGTGGTCAAATAGGACTTCCTGGTCAAACTAGGAAAAGACCAAGTCAACTGTGGTATGACTAATTTGATGATTTGTTGTACAGTCTCTGGTCGGATGTGAGACGGGCTCGACTACGCGGGTAGTTCGAGGGTTTCGCTCGAGGAGCTTTCCGAGCGGAAATGTCGCAATAGTACTGTGAGTGGACATATTGTTTTAAATAAATGCATGCCTTAATTATTGAGTTAATTGCATGATGTTTATGATTGTTTTCGAGAATTATATATCTCTCGGGTTCTTGAACGTATTTACGTTATTACTCGATTTTCTATTTCTTCCGAAAATGGTTATAGACGGTGAGGGCCGTCCTACGAATGGAATTGAACCCGAGACTTCGTTGGAGATTGGGTCTATGCATATATGTCAAGGAATTGTTTACTTATTTATTTTGGGAAGAGAATTTGATTAAAGTATTGTTGTGAATTATATTTTAAGGGTTGACCAATGATTATGCTAGCTAGAGTAGCGTGAGGGCGCTACTAGAACTCTTAGCTCCGACCCTAGCCTGAGAGGTCAGGCAAATTACGTAGTGCACTATGAGGGTTGACCATTTCCACTTTATCCAGAGCTCTTAGCTCCGACCCTGGTCTGAGAGGTCAGACAAGCCTGAGAGGTCAGGTTGATATTATAAGGGTTGACCGTTATCACATATTCTAGAGCTCTTAGCTCCGACCCTGGTCTGAGAGGACAGACAAGCCTGAGAGGTCAGGTTGATATCATAAGGGTTGACCGTATTATTTTATCTAGCTAGCATAGCATGGCGTGAGGGCGCCACTAGAGCTCTTAGCTCCGACCCTAGTCTGAGAGGTCAGACTTATTATGTTTGTGAACATTTCTCTTCCCATATTCCTTGTTGGTTTATCTTATTATGCACTTGTGGAAATTTAGTAATTGTGGGCATGCATAATTGATTTTTAAATTGATATACTTTTGGGAGAACATTACAGGAAATGAAGTTTTTATCTGTGATTTTCGTCCACTCACTCTAACAGTTTTTAAATGTTTCTCCCCTGGGCCTTTCGTTTTTAAATGCCCAGTGATGCAGGGTTCTTGAGAGGAGGTCGAGCGCGTACGAGAGTCGAGGCATAGTCGATCATTCCGTTGCTGCGAAAAATTCTTTGGGGTAACTATCTCTGTAGACTGCTCTGACTAACCCGGTTTAGTTAGTTTAGTAGGAAGGGTTGGCCATTTCAAGGGGGATTCGGTAAGAAGTTCCCTTGAGGTGGTCCCCGCAGGATTTACTTCGGGTTAAAAGGGTTTAACCTGGGGTGGGTCCTGTCAAGAGTAACTAAGATTTTTCTCCTCCTCTTGCGAAGCGGATGTTCCTACTCAGATCGATGTGGTTAAGCAGAGCTAAAAATCACAGGAGCAGGCACGTTCGCCAAAGGGTTCCTTGACAAACTCTGGATATTTGCAAGAGCTCTCACTCCAACAATGGTTTTTTGTGGGTATTCGCCTATGGATAAGGCTTTATGAAGCGGTGGTGGACTGTTTGCTCACGAACGAGGCTTGGTGAGTAGCTGTGGGTAATGCTCACGGATGAGGCTTTGGTGAGGTAACAGCGGATAATGCCGACGGGTCGGGCTTTGGTGAGTTGCAGCGGGGAATGCCTACGGATAGGGATTTGGTGAACAAAAAGACTCGATGAATCTTTCTGATAGAGGTGCTCCGGAGAGGCTTATTTTGCAGTGTGCAAAAGTTGTGTTGAATTGTTAAGATCTCTCATATCTCTGTAACTTGACCCCTTTATATAGTGAACACTAAGGTTTGTTATTTCTTGCGGATCAAGACATATCAAATCTTCATGGATCTTTCAAATGATTCCTTAAGTAACCACAAATCCTTATCAATCATGACTTCCAATCGAGAGGAAACACATTAATAATAACGTAGACCGCAAGAATCGGTCCATTGAGCTCTCTTCCTAAGTATTCGCTGAAAGATAATATTTTAGTCCAAACAATCTTTACAGACTGAGAATCCAGATTGACTCCACAAAAGCAAGTTACCAATCAGCAAGCCCCGTTGCTTCAACTTTCAAAATGTGAACAGTGGTTCGTTTACCCCACAAAATTTGAACATATGAAATAGTGATTGATCAACATAAGTTGTGTAGGTTGTTTAAAATTTTTAAAATACACCAAGAGCGTAAGAAATATTGTTTTGATGCATCTTTGAAAGTAATAACCACAATGATTGATCGCTATAGTTTGTTTAGTTAATTTTAGGGTAAAGTTGTAGTTATTTGCATAAATTGTTGATTACATATTTATTCTTCAACTTTTTTGACGATGTCACTTTGTATATATATGTTATGTTATGTTACGTACTGTCTAATATCTATCTGGTTCTTCTAAACGTTGTTCAACTAGTTCAAAACAAGTCCTACAATGCTTCTTCAACTTACATAGAGCAAAGCTTCAACTCTCAATGCTTCGTACTTTTGCCTTTCCTCTGAAAACAAATCTCCTTTCTTGGCCCTCAGAAGAATAACCATTTTCATTTATTATGGAAGAATGTCCTGCATTCCCTCAGAGCCCCTCATCCCCTCAGAAGAAGAAACATGTAATCTTCTCAGAAGAAGAAAGTTCAACTTGACCTCTGAATTGGCGTACCTGGTGAGGAAGGACCATATCTCAGAACTTATACCACTGCTAAAGGATGTGATGGATGAAGAGCTGGTGGAGATACGAGGCAAAGCAGCTGCCATGGCTAAATAGGTGGAAGAAACAACGATCGGTGCTTTCAACTCCTCCAATTTGGCTCACCACATGAGCTCTCTAGCCTTTGGTGAGCTGGACGAGGTGGAAATCTTACTTGTGAGAGAGCGTCTTCGCCACTGCACGGAAGCACTCAGTAAGCTTGGCTCTGAATTCATTTGCAAGAGGGGATTTGGGAGTGCAGCCAGAGCGTGTCATCGGTCTACCTTGTCTTTATCAGTTGGTTAATGACTAAAAAAGGCGGGCTTTGATTTTAAAGTCTGCGTCGGACCGTTAGCTGCTTCAACTGCTTGCTCAAGCGAATGGAAATCTTCAGTGAGTTTGTGTGGGTACCAAATGGGTTTCAGTTTACGCTACAAATTAGTTTTTAAGCTAGATCTTATAAATTGTGAATTGAGTTTTTAAGCTAAAAAACATTACATTGGTTAGTTCTCAACTCCATATGAATTATGCGGTGTAGCTTTCTTATGCATTCTCTTTTGCTTGATCAGATGATATTCACTTGTTCCTAGCTCCCTTAGGTGACTACATTTGTTTCTAACTTTTCCCATTTCGTTTTAGGACTAAGAAAGTTTTCCATTTTATGTTTAGAAAGGATTACTCCTTGTAATATTAAAATTCCTTTTGTATTTCGGAATTGAAAAAAAAATCCTTATATATAGTGATGTGATGGTCTTGTTATTCTTTTCAAATTAGCAAGTTTCGATTTCAGATTTGTTGTCAAAAGATGCGTTTTTCTGATAGTTCATCAACAACTCCAAAAGACAAAGAATCCAAACTGCTTAAACCAGAGGAAGTTAAGACCCCGTCAGCCCCGAAGCGTCCACCTCCAAAGACCTGGCCATGCCCGGACCTGATGCAAGTCCAAGGAGTCCGGCGACTCAGGACCTAACAATCTAAAGGGTCCATGTAACAATTAAAAGAAAAAAATGATCTAATTAAGTTGATTATATTTACATGCTCCTAATTATATATACATATATAATAAAATGTGAGTCAAAGAAGGAAGAAAATAGTGTTAATAGATCATACTATTTAGTTTAGTTCATTATTAGAGTTTAAGAAATGTCTTAATTATAATCAAAACATTTTAGATATGTTGTTTATAGTCAAGTTTTGAATTTAAAGTTTTATTTCCTTATAAATAGAAAATAAAAATCTAAATGAAAATTATGATTTGAGGGCCCATCTTTAAAAGTTCGACTCAGGTCTGAAAATCTCAGGTCCGGACCTGAACCGGGCATAGCGATTCTTTTAGTCCGGTCAATTTGAACACAAGATGGAGTTAAGCTATTAAGCAAGAGAATAATTGGTCAAGTAGTCATGAGTCCTGACATAATAAGACTAAGAAAAGTAGTTTTGATGTATCTTTAGTTTATGTTAAATCAATTGTTCGTTAGTTAGTTTTTCTTTATTGTGTGTTTTATTTATCTATAAAGATTTTGATTTCTTCCCTCTTCTATTGTATCTTTTTTTTTTAATAATATGAGTGATAAAAAGGTGAGTGAGATTATCAACCCTGCGACCAAGATTAGCCAAAACATTAATTTCATTCTCTATCTCTAAAAACATGGTTGAAGGTATGACCAACGTAGAATCGCGTTTATGTTGATGTACCCGGTAATGTTCATGTTCGATGCTACATAGTGATAAATAATTTTAAATCTTAACACGTGCCATTTATTCATCAAATATGCAAATGTAACCCGTAATAGGTCGTTGTGAATAAGAACAATTCCACCGGTCTAAAATCCTGAATCGAAAAATTAAAATCCAGAATCCAAATAGGTCGTCGTCTTCAGTCAAGAGAGTAGAGCGAGAGAGAGAGGCAAATCGCCGCAGAGCCAGCATGGATCAATCCTTCCTCATGATGCTCTCCAACCTCCTCCACCTCCACAACTCCATCGACCCAACCACCTCCTCCCCAACCGCATCCACGTCCTCCTCCCTCCTCACCTCCTCCTCCGCCGCCCCTCTCCTCTTCTTCACCATCGCCTCCGTCCTCTCCTACATCGCCTCCTCCCGCCCCTCCTCCTCCTCTTCCTCCCCCGCCCCCGCCGCCGCCTCCGACTACTCCGTCTCCGCCTTCCGCGCCCTCTCCACCGAACACATCTGGTCCCTCGAAGCCCCTCTCCGCGACGCCCAGTGGCGCTCCCTCTACGGCTTGTCGTATCCCGTCTTTACGACTGTCGTAGACAAACTCAAACCCCACATTGCTCTCTCCAATCTCTCCCTCCCTTCCGACTACGCCGTCGCCATGGTCCTCTCCCGCCTCACCCACGGCTTCTCCGCCAAGTCACTCGCCGCGCGATACTCCCTTGAGCCCTACCTCATCTCCAAGATCACCAACATGGTCACGCGCCTACTCGCCACCAAGCTCTACCCGGAGTTCATCAAGATCCCCGTCAGCCGCCGCAGGCTCATCGAAACCACACAGGCCTTCGAGGAGCTGACGTCACTCCCCAACATGTGCGGCGCTATTGACGGGAGTCCGATTCGGCTGCGCAAGCAGAATCTGTCTGGGAATTACAAATGTAGGTACGGATACAATGCGGTACAGCTGGAGGTTGTTGCTGACCATAAGAAGATCTTCTGGGATGTCTGTGTTAAGGCTGCTGGTGGCACCGACGATGCCACTCATTTTCGGGAGAGTTTGCTGTATAATAGGCTTACTTCCGGCGACATTGTGTGGGATAAGGTCATTAATGTGAGGGAGAAGCCTGTGAGGCCTTACATTGTCGGGGATTGGTGTTATCCGCTGCTGAGTTTCTTGCTGACTCCGTTTTCGCCCAATGGGATGGGGACTCCTGCGCAGAATCTGTTTGATGGAATGCTCATGAAGGGGAGGTCTGTGGTGGTTGAGGCGATCGGGTTGCTCAAAGGGAGGTGGAAGATTCTGCAGGACCTGAATGTCAGTATTAATCATGTGCCACAGACCATTGTTGCTTGCTGCGTGCTGCATAATCTGTGCCAGATTGCGAGGGAGCCTGAACCGGAGCTGTGGAAAGACCCTGAGGAGAATGGGATGCCTCCGAGGGTGCTTGACAGTGAGGAGCCGTTTTACTACTTTGGGGAGAGCTTGAGGCAAGTATTGGCTGATGATTTGCACCAGAGGCTTTCATCGAGATAGGACATGATGTCCGGAGTAAAGGGATGGCTATCCTCAACCGTTTAATCTATGTAAGGATTTCCTTTCAAATGTATTTCTTTCGATGCTTGTTTTCTAGGTAGAGGAATTGTATTTTGGATGAGTAGGGCTAATTTGGGACCAACTGACTTGGTAATGAATCACAACATTGATGAAAAGTGTGAAATTTTTATCAGTTGCATTGCATTCCATCTCTACGTCCACTCGTGCTTGTTGATGGTGATCAACTTGAAGCCAGAGTAGTAATATTTTGAATTGAGAGGAAATCTTTCTACAACCTTTAGTAAGAATCCTGTGCTCTAATGTAGCTTTGAGTTGCATTTTGCAAGTCTCCACTTGCCTAGTATCAGTAGTATTACTATATTAATGAGGAATTCTTTGATGCATTTTGATTCACTTTACGGCCTATTTAATACGCCTTTCTTATGGGAAATTTCAGTCTGCTAGTTATAGCAAAGATATAGGCATGTTATTATTTTCCAAGCCTATAATAATGGTTGATCTTCTATTCTTCTAATAGATAGATAGTTGGGGTGGTTTAAGGTTGTAAATGGTTTTCATATATGATAGAATAGGTGATACACTACGAATAAGGCCAAAAGTTGTCAATGTTTTATTTTTCCCTTCTTTTCACGAGCTGATGTTTTTGTTGTTGTAAATCACATTGTGTTTTTAGGTGTTTGAATTGATTTTTATGGTCCGAGCTGCGGTTAATTTTTAGGTGTTTGAAAGTATTTGTATGTTCCTAGCTGGGGTTGAGGCATTTTCTTCCATCATCATGATGTATGATTATGTGTTTGCTTTGGGTCAGTTGCACCGGTTATATGGGGAAACATTTAAAGCCCGGGGCCAAAGTTGGAAGTTTGATTATTATTGTACCCTTAGGTTTTGCATGAAATTGTTGTTAATCCCTAGAAGAAATTTAATAGTATTTTCTGGAATTGTCTAGGAGCTACTGACGATACGGGCTTTAGAGAAGAAGTTTATTATTATTATTATTATTATTATTATATATATTTTATTTAATTCTAGTGACCTTGTCCATGGGGTAACACCATTTTTTCCTAGAGGGCTAGGAAACCTTGCATCTGAAATTCTTATCCATTGTCTGTTAAGGGAATTAAGTTGTGAGCTTGTTTTTGACTGTCGAGTATAGCGAGTTGAAAGAGGCACAAGTTAGAGACTAGGGCAAATCAATACCATTCGTCTCTGTTGATAGCTCAAATGAATGCTCACTCTCCCTAGATTCTGAAACCTTTAATGCATGTTACATTACCAGAGAAGCATCCCAACAGATCGTCCTCTTAAACTAGCACTCTAAGCTAATTTGGGCAGGGTTTGTCTGCTTATAACTCCATTGATTCTCATTCTTTTTGTTTGTATCTTTTCAACTACTTGCGTATTTTGTCTGAAAATTACTATATTGATTGTGTGATGAGTAGACATGGGTTTCGGGTCTCGTTGATGCTTCTAGTTTCAATGGTGTTCCATTCATATACCCTCAACCCCTGCATACAGTTTTTGGTTCAAATTTATCTTGTTTGTAATTCTTATAATATTGTTCCTGTAATATTTCACTGTTTGAAGAGGATTTCCAGAAGAAGATGCAATTTGTTTGATGAGAAATAAAGAGGGATATCCAAACAATTAAATTTTAACAGATTAGAAACAAGATAAAATTGTGCCATACCTTCGATTAGTTCTTGAACATCCAAGCAAAATTGAAAAACTGAAAGAAAAGCAAGTATGAGCTATTGATACAGATTTATATAACATCATTTTCAGTTATGTAACAAGATTGAAGAGCTGTTAAATTATTGCCAATTGATGCCATGTAAGGGACCATATTATTTCTTATTTTTATTTCACTTTTTTCTATCAACTTTATCCTGATAGTATTACCGCTTCTTATTTACTCGTGTAGTGTTCAGGTCATCTTTTTAGTTTCGGAATTTCTAGGGAAGTGTTATCTCTAATAGTACTAGTGTAATGTATCATCACATGAATGTGGCCGTCTTAGGTAATATGATTGTTTAGCATTGATTCTTAGATGGTCTTGACCATCATTCATAATACGAATCAGTACTTCCATATTTGTTTCGTTGTGCTAATAAATTTACTTTATAGTAATGACCTGGTGGTAGATACTAGATACATTTTAGTTGGAAACATGGACGTGCGAATTATAAGGTTAAAGTGATATCAATTTGACTTTGTAAAAGATCAGAAAACCAATCAGGATATAATAATTTTTGGAGATCAAGAATTGTATCTTGTTGTGGCCTGATGCATGTGTATTACTAGTTGAATTGGTTTTTTTCTGTTTTGCTTTTGTAAAGTACTAGTACAGCAAACTGTACTTTGTTTCCTCGATAGCCATGCATACTTTGGAAATGAAAGCAACTCATTACATCTGAGCATTTGGAGCAGACTATGCAATCTGATCTCATGCCCCTAGGTTAAGAGACTCTGGTAATGGCTTATGGACAGTAGGATGTTGATGATCGACCGCACTTAGTGTTTTTAATAGCCTCTAGTTGTTTATCTTTCACTTGAATGCAAGCTAATGTTCCATTTGTTAAAATTCTGCAAGATACAATTAACACAGGTGGCGCTACTGTTGAAATATTGTGCAATTTTTACTCAACAGCTACTTCCTCCACATGATAAGGAGGAAGTAGATCAAAGTTTTATTTGTTCTGTTTTTCCTTTGCATGAGCTGATGGTTTTTGTTGCTGTAGATCAATTGATTTGATTGAAATCATGTTCTCAGGCATTTCCTATAATAATTATGTTGTATGACATGTGTTTGTCTGGAGTCGGTCACTGGCTATATGAGCAAAACATGTCAAGCCTAGTGCAAAGAAGAGTCGGGCCAAAGTTGGAAATTTGGTTATTGTATCCTGTGGTTTCGCTCGAGGTTTGTGTTGATCACTAAAAGGAATATTCTGATGGACTTGTCTACGAGATACCAACGATGCAGTCAGTTTTAGAGAGGTTTTTCATTTTTTCCTTTTTTTTAAAAGAAGATCAAAAGATTTCACTCCTATCCTCATGGTGACTCGAACCCATGACTTCGTCAATAGGTAGTGAATATGCTTATCACTGCGCTATAACCACTTTGTCTCAGAGAGGTCTTTCATGTACATTGACCTAGTTTGTGACATCTATGTTGCGAAAAGAATGTGAATTGTTCAACAAGGTACATAACTTGTGGTCTGTATTTATTATTAGTTAAAACCCAAGGTTGCAACATGTACGTCTTCCTAACAAAATAGTAGGGTTGAGCACTTCGTACCAGAATTCCGATCTCGTTCTGGTCCCGTACCGAAAGTTGGCTGGGCAGGACGGGATAGAGTTAAAATGGTAATACCATCTTGTCCCGACCTAATAATTTGGAAATGGGATCGGGATTGGACGGGACAAGACCGTCTCGAAAGTTTAAGATGTGTACTTATATCGATTATAACCATTCATTTGTTAGGGTGTTTGATCTTACAATGAACTGAAACATACTAAATGAGATTCCTAAATTCTAAACCTAAACTCAAACATACTCACATACTCGACGTCTCTTTCTTACTCTTACTTACATAATTTGAACATATACAAACACACTTGTAATTGTTCGTAATTATCTTTCCAAATTTGAATATCTTCAATTAATAGTGGCGAAAAGGAAAAAACAATATCAATAAGAAGATTATATAGTGTTCAAAAAATTTAAAAGATGACTTTATGGTGGCTATGGGTGATTTTGTTGGGCATATATATATATATATATATATATATATATATATATATATTTTTTTTTTAGGCTAATTAATTGGACTCTTATACTTCTTTCAATTTATCCATGAAGTTTTAGAGCTCAAGATAGAAAACAATAATCAATATCAATAATTTCCGGAACCAAATATAGAATTTAGGATCAATTTTTCTTTATATTTTTTTTATTTTCTTCTTCTATTGTTGCGGAATCCCGATCCTATCTCAGTACCGAACATAACAAATTTGAAGTACCAGGCTTTTGGATTTTTTTGGTTAAAAATTTGAAGACCCAGCCCGCGCATAACAAAACTCGGCCCGTACGTCACTTAAAATCACATGAGCCTTGAAAAACCCTGGCCCGGCCGAGCCCGTCGATCCTGGTTTTTTTTCTTGTTCCGGATTTTTGCCCAGCCCTACCTATGAGAGAGAGACGATAGAATGAGAGAGAAAGAACGAGTTAAATAGTGCCTTCAGCCAATGCCATATTTGACAAGGTTGGGCTCAATGCCTATTCCATTTGGCTGTGGCTGGAGACAGCCCACAGTCAAAAACAACCCGTTGGGCTTAGTTGGCAGAAATAACTTAATTTGGAGATGATCTAAAGTCGACCCACAAAACCGAATTCCTTTTTCGATTTTGGTCACGATCTCCTTTCAACAAAACCAGCAGCCCCGTCTGATTTTAGGGTTTCATCCCTAATTCGCCACCATGACTGAGGTATTGTCTTCAATTTACTTGTTCGTTTTGAATTTTAATTTCGTGGGATTGATTTGATTGTGTGTACGGGCAATCATCAGAGAATTTCATAAATTATAAGCGAAATCGATCGCAGAATAAGATTTGCCATTGTTAAGGGTTAAATATTTGTTGAATTGAGGTTCATTAGATTCTAATAGTCATTACTCTGTTTGTTAAACTGCAATTGAACCATGTTTGTTGGGATTTGATATAGAGAGAATGTGATTGAAGCCCCTTTTCGGTATTACCACTAAAAGTAATCCAATTACTCAAATGCAAAGCGGTGAAATTTTGTTCGAATTTTGCAAGTGTAGTGGTAGCGTAGTTCATTGGTAGGTTATCGAAAAACTTTACAGTTTGTTGTGATTTTCGATGGATTTCTGCCTGCTGACTTGCACTTGTGGCTATTGTTATCTTACAGTGTTATTGTTTTTATTTTTGTCTATTTGCAGTATTGGGTTAGTCAGGGAAACAAATGGTGTGACTTCTGCAAAATCTACATATCAAACAATCCTTCTAGCATTAGAAATCATGATCTTGGTACGCGTCACAAGGATGCTGTTGCCAAGAAGCTCACTGATATGCGAAAAGACAAAGCTGCTAAGGAGAAGGAAGAAAAGGAAGCAGAACGTGCTCTCTTGCAAATTGAAGCAGTGAGTATTAGATATTCATTACAGAGTTAAATCTATATATGTGAAGCTGTTCCAGTGATGGAAGAGTTGGCAATTCTATGATGATTGTGCGTCACCCCTTTCATAGTACATTTAGGGTTCTCATATATTTGCCCCCAGATTTGTTACTTAATAAAAATTTAAGCCTCATTTATTTTCAAATGAAATTAACTTACAAAAATCGTAACCTTGTCATCAGTATTTAAATTGAATCCTAAGGTGAAAACTTGTTAAACACCTTTTCAAGTGGGAACATATAAACTTCTATTCTATGAGACATTGACCTCGTTTTTTCTTCTTTCTTTATTCTGAACTTTGTTTTTACCTAAATGTTTGCAGAAAGCTAAGCGCAGCTATCAAAAGGATATGACGAACTTCAAGGAGGCTAGAGATACTAATGCTCGTGCATTAGATGTTGGGGAGGATGGTGAAGAGAGTAAGTATTGTATGTTTGTAATTCCAAAGATGTTGCACCTTTAGATTAACACTATTCTCTATGTTAAGGCCTAGTGTGATCACATCCCATCCATATGTTGGTCTTTCACAATCTGTTTTTGAAAGTGATAAGCCTAAAAATAGACTTATAAATAAACCCTACAATCACAATTAAGTTGTCGATGGTAGTATAAGAAAGTAAGGGTCTCATGCAGAGGATTGTATCGAAATCACCAATCTAAACTTAAAAACCTAATCTGTCCAGTCAGAAAGAACTGATTGGCAGACGACTCTAAACATGACGAAAATGTACAGACACGTACTAGACACACTAAACTAACTACTAACAAAGTTTCACGATTTTTGGGATTAATTTACTATGCTAAATAAATTCTACAAAAAAGAGGACAACAGATCTACGAAAATAAAAGAATGTTTTAGGGTTTTAGGAACAACCATATACCACTAGAACATATTTCACCAAAGATTTGTCAACCTATGTGTTCATGGATGTCTTTACCCAAGCTAAGCCAATGATGTGTTGAACTTAACCTATCAACCTTTCTCACTTGGTATGTCAAGAGAATGATGTATTCAACTTAACTTAGCTTATAATATGGAACCTAGAGTGATGTTCTCGCATAGCTCTCACATAGAAGTTATTAAGATCGAAAAGATTATGAATAAAGCTAGACAATTTCGGTACTGATGTTGTCCTAATCTATCTAGATACCAATCCATATGAATCAGGCTCAAGTCACTCATGTGCTACTCTAGATGATATGTTTGACATGATGATCAAAACACAACATCATAGCAATAAAACCCTAGCATGCTTACTACATTTGCAACCATAATAAACAAAACAAGAATTTATCAATGAGAAATCAATGAATCAACAAACATTTAATATCCAAGAAACAATAAAATTAACGCCAAAATCTTGGTTTACACATGTCTAGGACTTAGGCGGCCCTAACTATCAAAGTCTACTAGAAAGACGGGGAAAATAAAATAAAACATCAGAAAAAGAATGAGAAAGGGATGGTGACAATGGACTGATGTTGTGCATCCAAAGATAAATGGATGTCTCCAAACTCTCTAGAATGATGTCAAGTCCTCCTTTATATACAAGCAGCTGTTATTAGAGTTAGAAAACCCTAATTTTCGTCCATGGACTTGCCTTTTTGGTCTGGGTCTTGAAATTGAAGTTTCGGTCTGAATCTGAAATTCGGGCAGACTGACCTTCGGCCACTAAAACGGTCATAACTTCTTCACAAAAATAGGTATTGACGATCCGTAAAAAGTTCTGGAAAGTAGACTTGTAGCTTTCTGTTGATATAAGACTCATCTCCTAGATCATTGTGAGCTGATCACAATTCATTGTCGAAGTTGACTAATGATTTCTGGCAGATTTTCTGATTTCTTTTATGGATTCCTTTTCCTTCAAGATTTCTTCTCTTTTGCTTCTCTTGTGCTCCTTGTCTTTATTTGCGACCTAAAAATACAAACTAAGTTACAATGAATATTGTTAAAGGAATTACATTGCTAAATAGGGTCGGAAATACATTAAGAACGTTGCATAAAATGCACCTATCAGAAAGGTTATTTGTTCACCTCAGCCATAAGGTTTATGGTCTGGAAGTACTGTGTAGTTGGCCCATGGGGGTCGTAGAATAGCTGAGCTTATTTCCTACAGCTCAGTTAGTTGACTGACTCACTAGAAACCATGTCTAGGCTATTACTATGATAGTTTTAAAGTACATAATCTATATTCCTCATTCCTTAACAAGCTAATTTTGAGGCAAAATCTTGGTTGAATTAGGTCCTTACAACTGATGTAGGATTTCTGTGCTAAATTGTTCTTGAGCATGATATGATGACTCCCCTAAAGCACTTTACAAAGAGAGAGAAAAAAGAAAGCAAGGAAATAAAGAATAAAACAATAGTATCTAGCATGAATTTAACCTTTTTTGAATTTCCATGATGTTTCCCTAAGAAGTGCAACAATATAGATTAAAAGTTCTGACGTAGGGCAGGGACAGAAATATATCTGAGTTTAGCTCATTAACAATGATTTTTTAATGAACAATAAGCTGCCCTCGAATGTAAGTATGTTTTTGAACAGCAAGTATTCCTTTGTTTTGTTTTTCTAGCTGTGGTCTAGATTCTTCCCTTTAGCCTTTCAGTTAACTCCTTTGGTAGGCTGGCCAAATATCTGTATTAAATTTGGACGGTTAGGAGATATTAGTCTAGAAAGAACAAGATGAAGCATGTTTTGTGGTTTGTTCTTGTTTGGTCTGATAGTTGGTTTGCGATGAACAAGGTTGGAACAATTACTACTAATTGATAAAGCAATAATTCGGTATTATTCCCGTTCTTAGTATCCGTTTGATTGTTTCGCGGTGTTGTGTTATATTTTTAATACTGAATGTCCCCCTTATATTTCTATCGAACCATGCCTTTTTGATCGGGGAATTCATGAATATATCGTATTTCAAGCCTAGTACTATTAAAACTGATTTTACTCTGATGACAGCATGGCAGTATGACAGCGCTTCTGGTTATTACTACCATCAAAGTAATGGCTTTTGCTATGATGCAAACTCCGGCTTCTACTATTCTGATGCTATAGGTATTGCGTCATTTCACTTATATTGCAATTATTGCATTTGACTTATTAGTCCCTTCTTGTAGTTGGTTTGTTAACATTATGAAACACAACAGGCAAATGGGTGACACAGGAAGAGGCATATGCTACCCCTCAGTTTTTTTCAAATTCCGGACATAAATCAATGATGTTGAAGAGGCAAGTGCCAACCTCACGGACTGGATCAGCTTCAGAAAATAAAGGTGCTGATAAAGATCAAAATAGACCTCCACCAGGGCCTGTGGTTTCAGCTTCTTTAAACCCTACGAGATCTGTTAAAGGTGCTCCCTCTAAAGTTCTCGTTGGCAAAAGAAAGAGGCAAGAGGAAAAGCCAAGGACTATGACTGCAGAAGAAGCAGCTGCACTAAAAGCAAGGGAGGCCGCTAGGAAGAGAGTTCAAGACAGAGAGAAACCATTGCTTGGCCTTTACAGGCCACAATGATTTGGCTTCTCAGTCAAGTTTGTCTCTGCAACATAATGGTAAGTTCTGATTTTTTTATCTTCTTTTATTGAAGTATTTTATTTTTATTTTCTTTTAGTTTAGTTTCATTAGTCTAGATTCCAGCACACAACTTTTCTGCTGGGAACTGGTTTGAGCACTACCTTTTAGCCAATGCTTTGTGCTCCCATCTCCTTTCTTCCCCTTATCATAGGTTCTCTGGTTTCCTGCATGGATTGATTTTGTGGTTGTAGGAATTAGAAGCATGTTGATCTTGCTAGCGTTTCTAGTAAATGGCTGCATACATCTTAAGGTGTGCGGCTATGTACGTTAGAGCAAGGTGAAACCTAAAAATCTGAGGCCTCTATGTATATTGTGATTGGCCGAAAAGATGATTTCTGTATTTCTGAGGCATATGTGTAGGGGGTAAGGCATCTGCACCAATTTCTAAAACTCAAGTATTTGATACCTATTAAAGTTTTAGTGTCCCACATGGTACATGCCATCTGAGCGAGTATAAAATACCTTGCAGTAAGCTTTTTCTTTGAAACTGTTGGCGTCGTGTGAGAAAATTATTATAATGAAACAACTGATGTAACTAGCTGGCATTGATTACAGCCATTGTTTTTGAGCTGTTAGGCCTGAGAGGAAAGCCCATTAGAGAGGAGGGATTTTCTAAGTGAAAATCCTATAGCTTTTTTTTTTCAACGGGGAGGGATCCCGTTAGGTTGGAGTTGTTACCCCTCCCTAAATTATTATTCATATATCCATATAGTACATCGAGGGGACATAGCACCTAAACCTTGTAAATTGTTACAATCATCCTTCATAAGAACATCCTGAATACAATCAGGAGTGTCATCTACCCAATACCCATCCATCCTAGCAAGGGCGGCAAGTTTATGAGCCACTCCATTTACTTCCCTATAGATATGTCTGAGAGAAATTGAAAGCTTGCAATAATCCTTAGTGTCTCAAAATAACGCCTGCTTTGGAAAGTCTTCATTACCTCCAGCTAGGGCATTGAGATCGATAGCACCGTCTCCTTTGATCTCCACATCAGTCCATTGCTGAAAAATGGCTATCATTAACCCTGCACGCATGGCCTCCACCTCAACATGTACAGCAGATTGTGCATGCGGAATATGCCGTGAGAGGGCAGTCATGCTTACACCATGATCATCCCTAGCATTCACCCCTACGGGCATCATATGCCCCATCAACGTTTATTTTGAGTCGGCCTTGTGGTGGGCAGATCCACTAAGTTTTCTGTCTCACATTTTTCTTCCCCAGACTGCCATGCACCTTCTTATAATCATCAGGGAGTTTCCATGCCCAGGTACCCATGTTAAAAGGGTTAACATCACCTCCATCCCATACTAAACGATTCCTTTCACACCAAATGGCAAAGAGATCCATTTGATCTCTACTGAGGCTGGACATAACAGCAATTACCTGTTCCATGATTGAGGAGGCAGTGAACAAACTTGGTCTGAGATGCAGGGTACTATGAAGCCAGAAGCAAATCACTACAGGGCAATCAAGAAATAGATGTAGGCTAGATTCAGCTCCATTTTTACAGCACACACTTAACCTCCTGGAGTTGAATTTTGTTGAGATGATATCTTTGCACAGTGCCATACAAATGCACAAATTTTCGGTGGTATATTGGCTCTCCATATCTTCACCCAGGGATTAGTTGCACTCCCATTACCAGTACCTGAAGATGACGCCTGCTCATAATGTTTGTCCAGAATCCTAGCCAAATGATAACCATTCTTGACAGTATAGCCTCTCTCTTCTCATATTGCCAAATCAGTTGGTTTGCTGTACCCCGAAGGCTCAAGGGGATGCTGGCAATGATTCTTACTTCCTCTAGGAGAACAGCGTATGTTGTAGTGAAAACATCCATTCTTTTGACTCCAGGTCAATGAGATCATCAACTTGAAGCTCCTCAGTACCCTCCATAGGCAAAGAATAGGGCCTTAAACTGTATGGTAATGGCATCCAAGGGTCATCCCACACCGACACGTTCAGCCCCTCTCCGATTCTATACCTCACTCCAATCTCCAACATTGCCCATCCAGCAATATTACTTCTCCATGTGAATGAAGTATCGATTCCAATAGAGGCACGCACAAAAGAACGAGATGGGAAGTAGCTGGCTTTCAGCAGACATGCCACGAGGGAGTCAGGGCGTTGGATCAGCATCAGACTCCCTGTTTGGCCAGTAGGGCCTTGTTGAAAATCACCATTTCGTCTGAAACTGATACCACCTTCATTCTTAGGAACACAAACTCTCCCGCGACATTCAATATGATTTTCTAGTCTCCCCCTTATGACCCCACCAAAATCGTATCATAGCTCTATGCATCGCTTGACACAGGTGTTTAGGTAGTTCAAAGTATGACATGACCTGATTCGAAATTGATTTTAACACAGCCTTAATCAAAATCTCCTTACCTGCTATTGTTAACATTTCGTCCCTCCATCCTTTTCTTATTTTCTCCACCTTATCAACCAAGAACCGAAAGGCCTGGTCCTTGGAGTAACTCAATTCATTAGGTAAGCCCAGGTGCTTACCACATGCTTTTTAACCCTGACAACCCTCAAGAATTCAGCCACAACTCAAATTGTTGTTGCAGAGGGACATTCCTGCTATAAGAAACACAACTCTTTTGAAAATTTATTTGCTGTCCAGATACCCTCGACTACACCCAGTAAGATTGATTTCATCACTCTAGTTTCCTCCTCCACCTTAAACAACATAAACGTCATCTGCGAAGAATAGATGACTGATAGTAGGGGCTCCTGAGAAAATAGTTACCCCATGCACCAAGTTGCTCTCGACCGCATAATAGATCATTCGCTTTTGATAGGGGGAAAGGAGGTCAGAATCCTTTGGGGTTGTAGGGTGCTAGCTGTAGTTTGGATGGTTTGGATGAAAAGAAATAAAAGATTATTTGAAACCTTTGCTGGGGCGGAGAGGGAAGACCTGTGGGAGAGGGTCAGTTCTGGGTATCCTAATCGGCTTTTATTTCTAAGCAATTGAAATAGTCTTTTCCTTCCAGAAAAATTTTGAGTATGGTACATCAACTTAAGTTGACTATGTATTTATGTACATTAAGATACAAATTATAAACTTTTGTACACGAACATCTATCTCCGACTAAAGAATCATACACACCGTTAATAGGCGTGCCAAATGGCAATTTTCTAAGGGTAAATTGGTCTTTACAGTTTGCTCTCTATTTTTTTCTTTTTCTTTTGAAGGCACAGTTCCTACTAAGTGAAATTAAGCTCTAAAAAGGCTTGCTTTACATCAGCAATACAAATCAGAATCCAAAGGATCATTATCTTGTCCCAAACCTCCAAATCAGATTAGGCAAAACATAAACTTGATCAGCTTCACCACACCACCACCCAACTCCTGCAGGCTACACAGAGCACTGCCTTGATCTTGTTGAGACCCCCCCTTCCTGATTCCCTTTGCCCACAACCTGTTACCTCATTAACCTGTGGGAAATAATTGAAAAAATCTTACCATTAAAGATCACTAATTAATAAAACCACCAACTTTTTTCTATATAGAGATGATATTTTCCAATTTAGAAAGCTAATCTATAAACTATGAGTTTAACAATCAGATCATGCTTTCAGGCTGTTCAGATATACAATGGCACTACAGTCCAAGTATTGAGACATCATCACCTCCATAACAATAAAGCTAAGCATCTGCAAATATGGTTGCAATTCCATATTACTTAGATCAAAATGGTATAATTTTAAGCAGGATCGATTGAATGGTTGCGAAATGAATTCTGAAAAGTGGAAATTGAACAAACAGAATCTCAAAAAGAAAATACCTTGCCAGACAGCATATAGAAATAAATGAGATGTGGGTATCCTGACCAAAAATGACAGGAGCATATTCTTCCTCAATTGGGGATAGCTCCTGCAGCCATAGGATGTAGTCATTCTTATGGATCTGATCAGAAACTAGAAGCTTCGTGAAGGCGTGGCACTGATGGCCGGAGACGAGGATGGTCTGGTTTTTGGGACTTATCCTTGAGAAAGGGATGGACCAATTCCGGCGAAAGTGGTTTTTGGAAGGATTTGGGTTCCGATGAGGGTCTTGGAGGCGGCGGTGTAGGAAAGGTGAAGGGGGAGGAGATGGTCAGATGGCGATGATGAGAAGAGAGGGGAAGGTCGAGGTCGGCTGCTGGGGAAACGAGGAAAGGAGAGGGCATGTGTTAGAATATCAATTATACCCTTGATCATATGTATAATGGCTTGCGGACTAACGGGCTTTTTAACGGTGGTATTATAGTTGGTGTGTCTTCATATTTTGAGTACCAAAATTTATAATTTGAAACTTAGTGTATATAAATGCAGTCATCGTAAAATTGGTGTACTGTTTCTATTTTTTTTTCTTTCCATTATTATTAACTGGTAATCAGCTATAGTGTAGGCCCCTAAGCTTTGATTTATTATTAACAGATGAACTGCCCTCTAAACTTAGTTCCTTAAAGCGGACTTCTTATCCGTCTGTTTCTATTCTGCTTTTCTTTTATTCAATAAAAGGCAGTTTCTTTTCAGGGAAAAAACCCCTCAGAGGAAGGCCCTGTAGTTGAGGAAACTCGAGGCAGTTAGGTAATCTAGTGACCGTCAACAGGGTGATTGCGGTATTTCGAGGTATATGCCTCATGGCTAAGGCCCACTACTAGGGGTATTGATACCTAAAGGAATACGTTCATCACTCAACCGGGCAAACCTGTGTCAAGTTTTTGAAGTCCCAAAACACTTGATGGCCTAGGCATTATGCAACATTGGTTCATATGAGAGTACTATATAACTAATGTTCTTAGTGGTTAGGACTGAGTACTAAAGATGAAATAATTTGGTGTTATATGCACCTGGCACTGTATTGCTTACTCTGATGAACCAATTGATCTGTGAAGAAGTTAATAGTGCTGAAAAGTCTTTTTTCCCGAACCTTATAGGTATTGTAGCCAGGGAATGTAAAGTGTAATGAACAGTTCATGTGCTGTCATAACCAGGGCAAGTGGATTTAGAATGCTATGAGTTTCGCGTATGTCTCAGCTTAGGAATCACAATAGACATGGATGAGATGAGAAAAGGTTATATGAGTTAATGACCTCAGTAGTGTCTGTCACTGCCTACTGAGTGATATTTGGACTTGTTTCGTCACAATCTCAAGGACCAGAGATATACATATTTTACAAAATTGAGGGTTTGATAGTTGCTTATTTTTTGAATTTTGGAGCCTGGAGGTCAATTTCCCATTATTGAGGGTTTGACGGTTTCTTATTGCAAACCTGGACTGTAACTGATGTATATCATTTATATACTAATGCATATGCTTGGAACCTTTTTGCAGAACTCAGGAGAATTTGGAATGCAAGTATGTAACCATGCAACAGTTGGTCCACATGTTTGGATGCTAATATGATGTCTGCAATTATTTTCCAATAGCTACTGGTTGCTCAGTAGCATTGCAAATTTGGTGAGTAACAGCACCCAAAGTGTTATTTGTAGAATGTTGTGGCCTTATTAATTAGTAGGTTTTGTCATGAAAGATGTTGGTTATTAGGTTCTTTCAAAATGATGGGACTCTGGGCCTTCTTCGATCTGCAAGTGCTGGACAATAGGCTGAAAGTAATCTCATAGCTCTAGCATTTGTTTTTACTTTCACTGCCTTTTCCCGTTCTAGCATTGGGGATTCAAATTTAGTTTATGATTCAGAAACAAAGAGTACCCTGCTGTTCGCTTCCATCATTGAAAGGAATTTACTAGCTGACATGTGCAGCTTGCAGGTGTGTGTAGAGTTCTTAAGCGTTACCTGTATGCCATTTTCCATTTAGCAAACATATATTAAGCTTATGGAATTAAATGTTGCTGCTTAAGCATGATATATGGAATGTATGGATTTTTAATAATCTAGTATGAGGATTTACAGCAGTCATGTCTGTAAACTAAACATGTAAGAAATCTTCTGGATTTTAAACTTTTTTTTGTTTTCTAAATGATTCATTTCACTTTATCTTTTCAGGTGCCTCTGGGAACCATACTAACATGATTTTATTGATGTCAAACCATCAATTTGAATAAATAATCTAGACTCTTGTTTGACTGAAGTTGAAATTTATAATTTTTGGGAATTTGCCGGAGTTCTGCAAAAGAAAATTAACCTGTTATTCATTATATTGGTGCAAATTTGACTGGTAGAATGTTTCTCATGCCGTAAATTATTGACAATTTTCAGTGGATTAATGATCTCATCACCTCTGTTCAATATGCACTTTGACCATTGAACCAACTAACAAAACAAATTCCTTGGGCTACTAATGGCAGCATGTGCCTGGTGTTCCCTAACATCTCATTATTCGTGATATAATGTAGCCTATGTTGATAATTTATTGTCTAAGAAATTTGCGAGTAGCTATGTCGTGTCCAAAAACTGTAAATAGAGCCTGCACCTTTGGTGTCAATTTTGCTCCGGAAGAATTTTCTTCACTCAGCAGAAAGGCCATTCAATCTTGAATCTGAATACGTAGAGCAGACTAGTAGACCTCAAGCAGATGCTTGAACAATGGGTAGACGTTAAGGAGGAATCCGTCGGCATTTCACGATGGGTAGACTTTTGGGAGGAATCGGTCGGCATATCACTTGACCGACGTCTGAAAGTGATTAATACGGCTGTATTCTGTTTGTCCTCGGCATAAATTTGTAAGGTGGTCCAGTTGACATGGCTGTCCGCGCATATCATCCAGCACAGAATGTAATGTAGAGAGGAATGGGAACGTATAACTCATTTTGTTGAAAATAGAAATCGTTTTCAAGCCAAACAACCAATTCTTTCCTCCATTCCAAACAGTCTGGTAAGACCTCCTTGCCACTTGCCACATACTTTTGGAGAGAAATCCTAACTTGCTCACTACTCCAAAAATGCATTTTCCTTTCTTTTTTTCTTGATGACTTCTTTCATTTCAACCGTAAGTCGAGAATCCACACTTCATATTTAGTGGGAGGAAGAAAATACTGAAACCAACTACGGAAGTTTCTTAGTGTCTGGTAATTCATTAGACCCTTAAACATTGCTGACATTGAGATCGGTAGCTAGCATGCCAAACGTTATGGGATTAAAATCTCGTTAGGAATCGTATCATACATGCAGCTGGAAGTTTTGAAAGAAAATGAATGATTGAAGGGGCTAAACTTTTTCTTCACTAAACATGGCAGATTGGCAGAGGTATAGAATAGCTCTCTGCCGAAAGTTCTATCATAGCTCTGCACCTTTGAATGAAAATTGGGTTTCGGGTTCTTTTCCCAGACAAGCACCATTTACTGCAAGAAGTTGAGAGATGCAACCACCCTATAGTCGATAATGCAGTTTTACACGTGTGTTTTCTCTTTGATTTGTTTAGTTGCATGGCATTGACTATATGACTTTTTGCTCTCTGGTCCTGCATTGACTATTTGACTGAGTCATCCATTTCGGCCAAAGAACAGAGACTAAACCGGTCGTCGATCTGAAAGGTTTGGGCGACTCGTAGTCAACAACGAGCTGCTGGTGCAGCAACGATAATTGAGAGAGAGAGAGAGAGAGAGAGAGAGAGAGTGTGAGTGAAAGAGACTCCATGCATGCAAATTCTCATTACACGTCAAGTGTAGCCTTTCTTTCGACATATGGGGTGTCTAGTTCTGTCAAGTATGTCAGAAGTGATCGAGCGTTGGATGTCAAGATCATCAGCTGGAGAAGTGTTGAGTAGGTTATGAAAGTGAGTGTGCTTCGCACTAAAGAAACAAAACAGAAGGGGAAAGAATTATTTTGGAGAATCTTTAGTTGTTGAGCAAGTATTTCGTGTTTCATATATATATATCTGAGTTGTAGGTGACATGTCTTGGTCGATGATCGAGCTACTGATATATATAACCTGCGCACTAGCCTAATTTGTTGGCTACGATTCTAATTTAGAAATGTTAAAATTCATATATTAAGAAAGTAAATTTTACAAAATGACATAATTATTTTTTTAAAACACAATAACACACATTACCAGAAAAAATAGTTTAGCTGACGACAAAAAAACAAACCGACGAAGGAAAATTTCGTCAGCTAAAGTACAAGTGTACTTTAGCTAACGAAAAAAATCTTCACCGGCTAAAAATAATTTCGTCAGCTATAGTGGCCTTTAGCTAACGAATCTCTAATTCGTCGGCTAAAGTCCATAATTCCGTCGGCTAAAGCTCTTAACTTTAATTAGGAATTTCGTCGGCTAAAATTTTTTTTCGTCAGCTTTTGTCTCTATATTTTAGCCGATGAAATTTTAAAGTATATGCAACGAAATAAAGAATTAAATTAATCGGCTATAATTGCCCAATGAGATTCATAGTTAGGGTATTCGTCGGTTAAGGTTTTGAGGTTTAATGTCAAGACCTTCCATTGGTTGTGTCTCATCGATTTGAAACTATTTTGTGTTGAAGGTCCGAACGAAATACATAATTTAGACAGTAAATAACTGTTTCCGTGCGTTCAGGGGTTTCACTTACGGGATTGACCGTTCGGATCGAGCCCTTAATATTATCGGATCAAGTTGATTTTTTCACATGTATTTTATCATGATGGTCATATCAGACGGTCGGATTTTTGTTTCTCATGTTTGATCATCGAAATCATGATGTGGCCTCGAAAGTCCTTTTTTTAAAAAAAATTAATTGGTTAAATTGTCATTATGACTGTTTTTAAATATTTTACTAATATTTTATTTTTTTCGTTGAAAGTCTTTTCTCGGGTGAACGTTCAGAACTGGCAATGCAACACCAGGAACCATCATGCCGGTTCTAGACCGTTTATTGTCTAGATGGACGAGGCGTCTAGGGAACATCCAGAAGTCAACTCGTACGTCTATACGTACGAGAGAGCATATCCTGACGCCGAGGAGGATATTATAGTCACCTTACGTTTTTAACTTTTTAATTTTACTTATATATATGTTAAAATATTTACTAATTATTTTTTACTTAGCCAATTAGGCGAAGGTGAGGCAGGCTAGATGACTGCTATAGTGAGGGAGACATGGCCGGACACGTAGGAGGAAGACATGTCTGAAGCCATGTCCATGATCGATACTTCAGATCTGAGGGTTGGGAGAAAGATTATGGGCATGACATTTCCACCATGAGGAAACAACTTCTACTGTCGAGAACTAGGAGCGAGGTGCAACGGGGTCCTGAAAACCACTCTAGGATTTCAAAGAAGGGCGGCCTCGACCAGCAGCAGGACGACTCAGCTAGAGTCGGAAGTTCAAAGGCTACGGGAATAGCAAGGCGCTAAGGCTGCCTATACTACTGTCGTACATGACTATAATGTCGCGGTATATATACGCCGTCCAGCAAGCCCAGCAGCGGCAGATGTTTCAGTACTTGCATGACTTTACAATTGCTCAACTTCAGAGACTTCTGCTTCTGCCCATGTCTACGTCTATACCGCTACCTTACCCATCGCAACTTCCTTAGCAGCAGCCCATAGACTCAGATATAAATTTAGACGATATAGATTTTGGTAGCTAGCTAGTATATAGTTGAATGATTATATAGTTTTATGTGTTTATAAACATTTTTTAAAATTTTTAATGAAAAACGTGATTTGTCACCATTTTTGGTGTTGTCGGTTATATGCAATTGTTTCGGTGTATTTTACAGATTGCTTGGAATGGTAATTTAGAAATTTTGAGATATTTTTTTACTGTAATGGACTTATAGCCGATGAAACTTACCACAATTCGTCGGCTGTAGCATTTTTTTATTTTTTACTTTAACCGACGAAACTTAACTTAATTCTTCAGCTATAGTATTTCAAATTATTTTTTTAAATAAATTATTATTTAATTATAACCGATTTTATTTATTTTTAAAATTATTCTTTAGCTGATGATAACTCGTAGGCTATAGTTATTTTTTTATTTTTTAAATAAACACTTTAGTTGACGATATCACGTAGATGTCGTTGGCTAAAGTCTAAAACTATAGCCGACGAAACGTACTATCGTCGACTATAGTCCGAGTATTTAGCAGGCGACATCTATGAGATATCGTCGACACGTCGGTAATGACTGTAGCCAATGAATTTTTTAAACAGGCCGACAAAATTTTTTCATCGACTAAAGTACTTACCCTAGTAGTGACAACACTACCAGGACCATCACTTTAGTCGACGAAAAATTTTTGTAGGCCTGTTCATCAAATTCATCTGCTAAGATCTTAGCTGACGAGTTGTTGTCGGCTATAACTAGCCAACAAAATAAGAGTGGTTGTCAGCTATAGTTTTAAACTTAACCGACGATTTATTTTCTATTTTTCATCGGCTAAAGTAATACAAAAGTCGAAAAAATAATTTGTCGTCGGTCACTTGAGACTTTAGCTGACGAAATATTAATATATATATATTCATCGGATAAATTATTTAATAAAAAAAATTAAAAAAAACTATAGCTGACGAAATTTACTATAATTCATAGACTTAACCTTGACAAAAAATTAAAAAAATATTATAGCCATCGAATTATGGCAAATTTCGTCTTCTATAAGTCCATTCCAGCCAAAAAAACCTAAAAATTTCTGAATTACCATTCCAAGCAAGCTGCAAATTACACAAACAATTTCATATAACCAACAACACTATTGAAAGTGACAACACGTTTTTCATTAAAATATTTATAAATTGTTCATAACCTATAAAACTATATAATTATTTAACTATATAAAATCTATATCATCTAAATCTATATATGTGTCAAGATGAGGTTGTTGTTGAGGAGGTTGCGGCGGCTGAGGTAGGGATATAGGCGTAGGCATGGGCGGAGCCAGAAGTCCTTGAAGCTTGCAAGTACTGAAACATCTGCTGCTGTTGTGTCTGCTGGGTGGCATATTCTGCCGCATTATACTCCTGTAAAGCGGCAGTATAGGCTGTTTGGGCGGCTTACTGTTCCGTAGGATCTGAACTTCTGCCTCTATCTGACTCGTCCTGTTGCTGGTCGAGGCTGCCTTCTTTTTTAAAATCTTGGAGTGATCTTCAGTACCCCTTGCCCTTCTTTCCTATACCCCGACAGTAGAAGTTGTTTCCTCACGGTGGGAATGCTATGCCCATGATCCTCGCCCCAACCCTGAGATCTGAAGTGTCGATCCTGGACATGGCTTCGAACGTGTCTTTCTCCTGAGTGTCCGGCCATGTCTCCCTCACTATAGTAGTCATCACTTCATCATTAGTCTGCCTCACCTTCACCTAATTGGATAAGAAAAAAATAATAAATTAGCATTTTTACATATATATTAGTAAAAAAATTAAAAACGTAAAACGACTTACAATATCCTCATGGGCGTCAAGATATGTCTTCTCGTACGTATAGACGTACCGGTTGACGTCTGGATGTTCCCTGCAGGCCGCCTCATCCATTAACGATGCGAACGGTCTAGAACTGGCATAATGGTTCCTTGTGTTGCTTTGCCGGTTCTGAGCGTTTGCCCGGAAAACGGCCTACAAAGAAAAAAAATAAAATATTAGTAAAATATTTTAAAACGTACTAATTAATAACAATATAACCAATTAATTTTTTAATTACCTATTTATGAGGGTTGTTGAATTTTGATATCAGAAGCCAACGCCACTCGTACTCCCTGAATTGGAACTCAACAGGGGTACCTGAACGTGTGTTCCCATGCGTAGTTCAGTGGATCCGCAACTCGTTCTTCCACTCATTATACCTACAGATACCATAGAAATATTATTAATTACATATATAATTTTGTTTTTTCATTAATTTTCCAACGTACCTTCCCCCACGTACAACGTCCGTCCAGGTGTTTCTCAAGTGCTGGGGAACGTCAAATCACACCTGCATTAAAACGTTTATTAGTTTAGTTTTTCATATATCAACAATATAATACATAATATTAATTAGGAATTTTGTAAACTTACCGACATTGCGTTGTGGACCATGTCCTTAACTTCCTGTGGGACGTCTCCCCAGTCTGACCACAACATAGGGACTCTATCCCTAATAAGCGCTCTCACGCGACGGATTCTGACTCTGTTACCGATGATGATACCCTCGCAGAAATAAGATCCGTACCAAAAGGCACGAACTGGTACTCAACAGATAGGATCATCAACTGCAGGTAATACCGGTATCAACCGCGGAAGGTAGAGACACTACCAGAACAACCATTTTAGCCGACGAAGTTTTTTCGTCGGCTAAACCCTAAATTTCTTCGGCTAAGAAGTCGTCGGGAAAAATTAGTCGGCCAAGACTTTAGCCGACGAAATTAATGTTCATCGTCGGCTAAAGTCATTTATTTAGCCGACCAAGAGATTTTTCGTCATTTAATTTATGGACTTTAGCAGACGAATTTTTGGACCTTAGCCGACGTAATTTTATTAAATTTCGTCGGCTGTAGCTATTATTTTTATTTTTTTAATTTATTTACTTAACTTTATCCGACGAATTACCCTAAAATTCGTTGGCTAAAGTTATTAGTATTTTTTTATTTTTTTTCTTTTTTAAACTTTAGTGAACGAATTACCCTAAAATTCGTCGGCTCAAGTTATTATTATTTTTATTTTTTTCTTTTTTAAACTTTAGCCGACGAATTTTAGGGTAATTCATCGGCTATAGTTATTTTTTTATCTTTAGCCGACGAATTTTATTAAAATTCGTCGGCTATAGTTATTTTATTTTATTTTCATATTTTTTTTCTTTTTTTATTTCTTGTATTTTTTATTATAATTTTTTACTTCTTTTTCGTTTTTACACTGGTGATGGAGAATGAGAATATGAGGAGGAGAAGAGGATAGAAGCTAGGCTAGAAGGAGAAGAGGATAGGAGCTAGGCTAGGAGGAGAAGGTTAGGAGAGGGAGAGGAGGAGGCTAGGAGAAGGATTTAGAGGAGGAGAAGAATTTAGAGAAGGAGGGGGAGAAGAATTTAGAGGAGGAGAAGGATTTAGAGGAAGAAGTAGGAGGAGAATGATTTAGAGGAGGAGAAGAAGGAGAGGAGGTAGGATGCAGAGTACGTTGTTGCCGTCGGAGTAGGAGGAGGAGGAGGAGGAAGGGAGGAAGATGAAGAGGAGGAGAAGAAGGAGAAAAATGAAAGTTATAGAAAATTTTGAACTTTAGCCGACGAAATTAGGGTATTTCGTCGGCTAAATTTCAAAATTTTAGTCGAAAAAATTTCAAAAATTTCCTCCAAAAAATTTGAATTTTTAATTAACTTCAGCCGACGAATTTTAATAAATTTTGTCGGCTATAGTTATTTATTTATTTAACTTTAGCCGACGAATTACCCTAAACCCTAAACCTTATACGTAGAAGCTTCAAACGAAAAAAAATCGTGAAATAAGATATGACTGAAATGGTGAAATACGTCTACTGTTGAAAAATCACGTAATTCCGGTAAAGTCTCGATGTAGATAGTTGCGGGTAACGCAATTTTCCATTCTTTCTCCCTAGCGGTAGCCCTATCTCCGGTGGTTATTTTTCATAAAATTTTTATACCACTGGTTGCGTCTCATTGATTTGAAACTATTTTCAGTTGAAGGTCCGGGCAAAATACGTAATTTAGACGGTCAAATGATTGTTTCCGTGCGTTAAGGGGTTTGACTTACGGGATTGACCGTAAGGATCGAGCCCTTAACGTTGTCAGATTAAGTTGAATTTTTCCTATAGACATATTTCAACATAATGATCATCTTAGACGGTCGGAATTTTGTTTCTCAACTTTGATCATCGGAATCACAACATGCCTACTAATGTTGTATAACTTGTTTACTAAGCTTTAAGTAAATGTTCTGTTTCTAAAACAAACTCTACGTAGAAACTTCAAACGCAAAAAAGTCGTGAAATAAGATATGACCAGAATGGTGAAATACGTCTACTGTTGAAAAATCACGTAATTCCGAGAAAGTCTCGGTGCCGATAGTTGCGGTCAATACAATTTAGGGGTTTGATTTACAAGATTGACCGTCTAGATGATGTCCTTAAATTTATCGGATAAAGTTGAATTTTTTACCATAGATATATTTCAACATATTGATGATATCTGACTGTCGTATTTTTGTTTGTGAATTTTGATGACCGGAATCACAACATGTCTACTATTTACCATTATTTATCTATATGAGGAGCCATATCATCGAGGGATAAATGTCTCAAAATTTTTAGATGGACAGTTGCGTCTCATTATGGTGAGTGTTAGTTGTGTTAAAGGTTCGACCAAAATACCTCATATAGATGTAGATATGGGCATTTTCGTGTGTTAAGTGTTTAGAACAACTTTATTTTGAAGCCTTAAACGAACTCGGATTGCCAAAAAAGCCCATTTGTCATGGCATTAGCGATGAGTTTGACTCGTAGGGCCGTTCTGCTTTCAGATTCGTATCACAATAGTTAATCAGACACCAGAATATCCGTAGTGCAATTTTGTAACTAAAAGTTACTTTAGCCGACGAAATACCTTAATTTCGTCGGCTAAAGTTCACATACTACAGCCGACGAAAAATCATTTTAGCCGATGAAAAAATTAGTTTAGCCGATGAAATTTTTTTTCATCGGCTAAAATTCCACTTTAGACGACGAAAATTTAACTTAGCCGACGAAAAAATATTTCATCGGCCTGTTTTTGGATATTTCGTCGGCTAAAGTCTTTTTTCTAGTAGTGAGAAGAGACGGCGGCATCTGTACCCCAGATGACCCACCCTCTAAAACAGTAGGGCCTGGAGTCGGTGCCCTGTGTATCTCAAGCATACATGGTGTAGAAACCTCCGTCTGGGTCGGAGGCCATAGCTGCCTCGAGGAGTGAGGGGCGCTTGGCTGCCTCGAGGAGTGAGGGGCGCTTGGCTGCCTCGAGGAACGGGTGACCCCCGGCTACCTCGAGGAATGGTTGGCGCCTGGCTGCCTCTGCGTCGGCTCCAGAAGGATCGCAGAGGTAGGCAGGCGCCACCCAATTGGTTTCAATATGCTCTTATGTGCCCAAAATTTGTACATGTAGGGTCTTTCAGGTATTGCCGCCAAAATATTAGGATAATTGTTGAGCTGCCCAAAATCGTACTCATTAAGCACTGCTAAAATTTATTTCTTTGTCCATCTTCTGGGAGGCACACCGTTTTCTACAATCTCATCAAATCTCTTGTCATCGAACCGTCATTCGTGTTCATACGGAAGGAGAGTACGGTGACCCAATCTGCATATCTTGTTGCAATGACTACTGCTCCCCTCATCGCTAAGGCTTTCTGGACAAGCCTTGTATCCCCTAACAACGTTGCCCGACAACATTCCACGGGCAGGAAAATGACTGATTGTACTAACAACCATGACATGCATCTGGAATATCTCGTGCATGTACTTGTCATAAGTGGGATGACCAACGTCCCAAAAAAAAACTTAAACTCTTCAATCAAGGGTCTCAAATACACATCGAGACACTTCTCTAGATAACCGGGCTCCAGAATCAACAAACTCAACATATTGTATTATTTCTTTATGCACATCCATAGAAGAAGGTTGTAGGGTACCAAAATCATTGGTCATACACTGTATTGAAGACTCATGTTGCTAAAAGGATTGAACCCGTTAGATGAGAGCCTGAGCCTCACATTTCGGACATTTGATGCAAATGAGGAAACTCTCTGTCTATATACTTTTTAGTCTCCCCGTCAGTAGGGTGTATAAGGGTATATTCGTCATGCAATTCCGTATCAGCATGCCATCTCATAACTTTGGCCATGTGTGATGACATGTACAACCGTTCCAGCTTATCCCTCAACATGAAATACCGAAGTACCTTCATAGGTTTCTTATTGCCTACATGAGTCAGCTTATACCTATCACTTTGACATACCTGACATGCGTCAAGGCCACCAAGGTCATTCCCTTCTGGATCTTTACCCCAAAAGAGAACACAGTCATATCTGCATGCACGGATCTTGATGTAGAAAAGTCCAAGATTTTTCAGGATACACTGGACCTTATGATGAGTGGTAGAAAGAGGATGACCGTGGGGTAGCATCGAAGCAGTGTACTGTAGATAATCATCAACAGCCTTCACGGTCGATTTTGTCTCAACTTCAATCTTCATAACGTCCATCACACTTTCAAGAACCGTCTTCTGACAACCGGGGTACGCAAGAGTCTATTGAAAAGTAAGTAGTTGTACTTGTCAATACCAGTAGTGTTGACAACTCTAGGGAAGGGCTACACCAGCTCAAGCATATACTGTCTTTGAGAGCATACACCGCTCTCATAAGGAAACATATCGTTGATGAAGGTCGTTGTTAAATCGTTGGATGCACTGCCCGTCTCAGAAAATTACCCATGATCATGCGGACCCCCTGATGATGTTTCACCGTGATATATCTAACATGTATACTTCTCCTAAAACCCGTTACTCTTCAGGTGCTGCCAAACTTTGTCAATCGCAAATCAATGCATATCGCTGCGACACGGACATTTAGTGTACAGACAATAGAAAATTGTATTCCTGTTAGCATTAGCCAGCACAAATTATTTATTTCGTTGGCTAAACTTTTATAATTTCGTTGGCTATACTTTACAGACTATATCTGACGAAAAAAATATTAAGTCCACTTTAGCCAACGAAAACAAATTTCGTCGGTCTGTTTTTTTTCATCGGCTATAATGTTTATGCTGGTAGTGCAAGCTTTCAACAATTTTCTTGTCCTATACAAATTAAAAAGAAAAAAATTGTTGTTCGGTACCTGCACGTAGAAGTATTGTATGTTTTATACTAATATTAATGTTGAATGACCATTAAATAATTTTGAACAAATTTTGAAAATAGAGATGCTTAATAAATAAATCTGAGAAAAATAATACCAATAAGGTAAGAATTTGTATTAATCGAATCTATGAAATATATTAATAGAACCATTCCTTTAATATTCATATATATATATATATAAGCCTATTTAAGATTTTTCTCTAACTTAAGAAGTGTCATTTATGTTTTGTTTTATTTTATTAATATTGAATAACAATTAAGACTAATTAAAGGATTTATTAAGTTTGAGAGGGGTCAATTGACTTCTCTCGCCGTTGGCTGGCTACGTCATTCGATACATCCAACTTGTTCATGTAAATTAACGAATCGTGATGATCGACAATCAATCCAAACTGAACAAGTGTATAATAGATTGAAGGGAAAATTATAGCAACAATACACCAACTTTGCTCCACTGATAATTAAGGTGTCTGGACTTTGTTAAATAACACATTAATACATGAACTAACAAGTTAAGCCTAATTTTAGTAATGTCGTTATAACACAGTTAAAAGTTATTTCTTATTCAAAATTTTTTCTCCCTCATATACCAATAAGTAGCAATCCACAAAACGGAGTATAAATTGTAACTAAAATAATTTTTCTTTCAGGTGTCAAATCGGTTAACAAATTTGATCTGTTAACACCTTAATTAATTAGAAAAAATATCCTCTTTAAATGAAAGAAAATAAATGTGTGGATTTGACATGCACCGATTTGACACCTAGAAAAAAATATGCTCTTTAAAATAAACAAAGAAAAAAAGATCTCAGAAAAAACAACAATAACTTTAACGGTGTTATAACGACATGTACAAAAATGTGACCTAACTTGTTAGTTCATGTACTAATGGCCTATTTTACAAATTAAAGTTTAGACACCTTAATTATCAGTGAAGCAAAGTTGAAGTACTATTATTTTAATTTTCCCCAGTTTTAATTAGTTAGTTGTTAAGTAGCTTGTTATATATCATGCATGTCTCTTTAAGATCAACTGAAGTTGGTGACATGTTGGAGAGGATAGATCCAACATTAGAAAAGTGACAAATAAAATAAGATATAAGTGGATATGGTTCATTCATAATTGTACCGAGATTTTTTGTGGTTAAAACCCAACAACTTAAAGGTGGTTAAGTCGGGACAATATCGGTATAAGGATGATTCACGAGTCACGATTGTTATTGTTTGACTTGGTATTAGAGCGGGTCCCTCTCCAGTTGCACGTTTCCAGTCTGCCAGGGTGTGTTCATTCAGGGGTCATATTCTTGGTCTGGTTACATGGAGTCTGGTATGGTTATTTGGAGTTTGATTTGGTTCTGGTTATCATGAGACCCATGTTCAGTTTGTTAATCTGTTTCACGTGCATACCTAAAAGTTAGGTTACACGTGAGGGGAAGTGTTGGAGATGAGAGATCTCATATCAAAAAAGTGACAAATAAAATATAAGATATTAGTGGATGAACCATTCTTAATTGTACCGAGACCTTTTGTGGTTAAAGTTCAACACATTAAAAGTGTTAAGTTTGGACTATTTAGATACAAAAATGACAACGGGCCATACTTGGGGTTGTTTAAATAAGAATCATGAAGGAAGTTATATTCAAATCTTCCACCACGTAAACTAAATTATATCCAATCGAGTGTCTCCAACATCTAATTTTATGTTCAATTTGGATAAAGCTTGAGAAATTAGATATAGTTTGACAGAATTAAAAAGTACATTTCTTGCTGATTAAATTGAAACCACAGATTAACATAACATGTAAACTAAAATTAGTCCTTTTTAAAACAAAAGGTGTGCGTAGGGTTATCTGGTCCTGCGCATGCGCATCAACTGTGAGAATGCCGGAGGTTGTTGTTGTTCCTCTTCACTATCGCTTTTGACTCATAACTTCTCCAATAATTCATGCATCCTTTATACTTCGACATGCCTTTTCCAGTCAAGCACAGTAAAAAGCACAATCTGTGCAACTCATCATGAATATGTTAATTTCTGATAACATGCAAAACCTCAACAAATCGATCAGTCCAAAACAATCTATGCAATTGAAGAGGCAGTTAACTTTTGAAAGTAGAGGGGAAGAAGAGGTTGAATACGGAAGCTAGCTAATATATAATATATTAGTATTTTTTTGGGTGATGGAGGATTTTTATTCAAACGTACAACCACAAGATCCAAACAGGATCGAAAACAACAATATAAGCAAAATATTACATACACAAACAAACTCAATAAGATCTGCAAACTTTAATTCAGTTGCAAAACATCCAACGAGGGAAGACACAGAGACGTCTTAAACAAGGATCTCTCTTTCTGCCCTACAAGAATTAGGTCTTTCCCCACCTTAATTTTCTCATGCTTTGAGATAATAATTGATCAGTCAGCTAATCAATGAAATAAGTGTCCGCTTGAGTTTTTGAATTCAACGGCCTTTCTATCATCTGCTCTTTCGATTCGTTTTGGAAAGTATACAACTACCAACTATGGATTTGACAGAAAGATATTACCTCGGGCATGCACTAATACAATTAATGTGTTTAAAGGTTTAGTGGCATCAAATTTCGATTCATATGTAATACAATTAATTGTTACTTAGAATGTTGATATTGTGTATCATTAGCTGCCATGTAAGACAGAATGCAAGTGCATGTGGCGTCTTGTGATCATCCATCCTTTAGAACTTATTATTAATTAGGGTTGAGTATGGAATGGGACGGGACGGGACGGGATTCAGCGAATCATGTTCCGTTCTGAAAATATATTATCGAAAAGGAATTGCATTTTTAAAAATGTATCTAGTATGTGATGATTCCGTTCAGGACCGGGACAGGATCTAGCAATGATAAAAAAATATAAAAAACATAGAAAAGAGAAATTTATCATAAATTTTTGAAGAAATTTTATTTCTATTTTTTATAAAGTCAATGTGAACTCATCTAATATTGATGGTCAATGTGAACCCATCCAATATTGATGAGGGTTTTATTATGTATAATATTCTCATATATATAGGGCCCTTATAATGAGGGAACCCTTTTTTTTGTCATTTCTAGGGATAGCCCTACACTATTAGATCTGTTTTTTTAATGGACTTGGATGGTTGAGATTAAAACAAAAAACTTAACACTTATGTCAAACCTACACCGTTCAAGATAATTAAAAATAAATCAAAACTTTGGATGCCTTAATGATCACCAAATAATATGAAATTTTATAAAGGTGATTTACTCATATAGCCCAACAAACTGAACGGTGGAGATGCTGAAATTTGATCTGGAAGTTGGTGTAATAACATATATATATATATATATATTCTATACTTTTACTTTTTCATGATATAATTGTCCTAGTTCTAAAGTCCTAACTCTATATAAGTAGAAGACGAACAAAAATTGTAAAAATAAAATGAGAATCAATAACCAATTAATTAAATGCTTGTAATTTGCATCTAACTAATTAATTAAGATCTCAATAAAACTCTCAAGCTAGAAAAATAAAAGGAGCTTCAGTTATCGCTACATAGCTTCGTTGTGGCGGCCGATATCTTTCATATGATCATCATCACCAAATGTGAATGAATTATCTAACTCTTGCTATGTAAAACTAGTATTGTGAATTTATGTTAAGGTTTTGGGTGTTCCATTGAGCGTGTTTAAGTTTATTGTAAGATAATACACCCTAAAAATCAGAAGGTTATGATCATATACAAGTACATTTATACTTTCGGGATGACCTCGTCCCGTCCCATTTCTAAACTATCAGGACAGTACGGTACCACCATTTTAAAAATGTGTCCCGTCTCGTCCTACCAATGTTCGATACGGGACCGGAACAGAATCAGGATTGTGGTACTAAGTGTCCAGCCCTACTTATTATCAACAATACTTAATTGTCATATATTAATTTGCTAAAACTTTCCTATTAAATCTAAGGATAAGTGATCATTAATTTTTGTCGATGAGTCATGGTCTGGTTGGTTAAGGAATTAACTAACTACTTTGAGATTATATGTTTAAATCTCATTGACAATTGTAATGTGTGTGATTTATTTAATAAAATGTAATAAAAAGCAATAAAAAAGTGATAACTAGTTTTTGCTCACGAAGTTACAAAAAAATGATTATGCAAACTAAAATGTTGCTAAAATGTTTGTTTCCGTTCTAAATATCATTGGTTTTTTTGCGTCTCCATTGTCGTCTTGTTGTTGATTGCATAATGCTTTCACTAGCTTGCTTGAACTTGCTTTCCAATGCTAAGACGCACTAGTGGATTCGCACTCTTAGCCGACAGAACAATTTTGTGTCTTAAGAGTATTTTTCCTACTCTTAAGCTTTTAGCCGACGAAAATTCCGTCGACTAAGATCCGTCGGCTAAGACGCGTCGGTGAAGACCCTAGCCGACGGAAAATTTTATTCCGTCGACTAAGAGATAACCTAGTCGATGGAATTTCCGTCGACTAAGATCCGTCTACTAAGATCTTAGCCGACGGAATAATTCCGTCGGTTAAGTTCCTAGGAGACAAACATATTTTAAAATAAAAAAAATTAATAATCATCTTAGGAGACGGAATTTCCGTCGGCTAAGATCTTAGCCGACGAAATTTTTTTAAAAAAAAATCCTAGCCGACGGAATATTCCGTCAATAAACCTAAAAAATTAAAAAAAACGGAGATTGATCACCGAAAATCCACCGCCGGCGATCGATCTCTGGCAAGAATTTTGGCCATTCCGATTCCGCACACCACCATAACCAAAAACCACCACACACCATCACCACCCACCACCACCACACACCATCACCAAAAACCACCACCACCACCACACACCACACATCACCACCACACACCACACCACACCACCACCACACACAAGAGAAGAGAGAAGAGGGAGAGGAGAGATTTTGGAGAAGTAAAGAGAATATTTAAAGCAAAAAAATTTGAATTTTTTGAAAACTTTTCGGAAATTTAGCGCGAGGATTCGAAATTTTAAAATTTTTAGCTCTTAGCCGACGGAATGCAATAATTCCGTCGGCTAAGTGTTTGAAATTTTGGTCTAAAATTTTACACGGGAAAATTGTTCTGATTTTTTTTGCCCGTAGCCGACGAAATTAAATAATTTTGTCGACTAAGCGATACCTTAGGAGACAGAATTATTTAATTCCGTCAGCTAAGGGGTTGAAAATTATTAAAAATTATTTTTATTTAATTCGACGAAATTATTTTCTCCCATACACATATTTCAACATAATGATGATATCTGATGGTCGGATTTTTTTTTGAATTTTTACAATCAGAATCACAACATGTCAACTAATATTATATAACTTGTTTACTAAGTGTTAAGTAAATATCCGTTTAAAAACAAACTATACGTCGAAGCTTTAAACGAAAAAAAGTCATGAAATAAGATATGACCGGAATAGTGAAATACGTCTACGTTTGAAAAATCATGTAATTCCGGTAAAGTCTCGGTGCCGATAGTTGTAATCAATGCAATTTTCCATTCTTTATCCCTAGAGGTAGCACTATCTCCGGTGGTTATTTTTCATAAAATTTTTATACCACTGGTTGCGTCTCATCGATTTGAAACTATTTTCAGTTGAATGTCCGGGCAAAATACATAATTTAGATGGTTAAATGACGGTTTTCGTGTATAAAGGGGTTTGACTTACAGGATTGATCTTAATGATCGAGCCCTTAACGGTGTCGGATCAAGTTGAATTTTTTTCTATAGACATATTTCGACATAATAATCATATCAGATGGTCGTATTTTTTTTTTCTCAAGTTTGAAATTCGGAATCACAGCATGTCCACTAATGTTGTATAACTTGTTTACTAAGTTTTAAGTAAATGTTCTGTTTCAAAAACAAACTATACGTAGAAGCTTCAAACGAAAAAAAGTGGTGAATAAGATATGACCGGAATGGTGAAATACGTTGACAGATGAAAAATCACTTAATTCCGGTAAATTTTCGGTGCCTATAGCTGCAGTCAATGCAATTTAGGGGTTTGACTTACAGGATTGATCGTCCGGATGAAGCCCTTAAATTTATCGGATCAAGTTGAATTTTTTACCATATATATATTTAAACATATTGATGATATCTGACGGTCGGATTTTTGTTTGTGAATTTTGATGATCGGAATCACAACATGCCTACTACTTACCATTATTTATCCCTATAGGGAGCTCTATCATCGAGGGGTAAATGTCTCAAAATTTTTAGATGGGCAGTTGCGTCTCATCATGGTGAGAGTTTGTTGTGTTGAAGGTTTGACCAAACTACCTCATATAGATACAGATTTATGTGTTTTCATGTGTTAAGTGTTTAGAAAAACTAAATTTTGAAGCCTTAAACGAACTCGAATGACCAAAAAATCTCATATGTCATGGTGTTAGCAATGAGTTTGACTTGTATGCCCGTTCCGCTTCTATATTGGTATCACAATAGTCAATCGGACACCGAAATATCCGTAGTGCAATTTTGTAAGTAAATATTATTTTTAATCTTAGCCGACGGAATATAAACTTTTCCGTCGGCTATGAAAGATCTTAGTCGACAGAATATAGTTTAGATTCCGTCGGCTATGCTTTTAGGTCTTAACCGACGGAATACTAGAATTTCTGTCGACTAAGATCTTTCTTAGCCGACGGAAATAGCCAGGATCTCAGATCTGTCGGCCAAGAGGAGCTTAGTCGACGAAAATATCCGACGAACGTATTCCGTCGGCTAACAGGTTCTTAGTCGATGAACTTTTTCTCCTAGCCGACGAAACTGTTTTCGTCAGTTAAGAACGAAACTGTATAAATTCTGTCGGCTAAGAATGCAAATCCACTAGTGAGGTTCCATACTTCCATTGATATACGGTCTTCTAAGAGGACGAGAGATTTTCAATGAGTATATATGTATGAGAGGCAGATGAGAATCTTCTTTTATGATTTGAGATTGGATTAGATATAGTTGATAATGTCCAACTTATAAAATTGTCGGAGTGACTAATAGCAAATACTCACTTATATGTTGTATCTTCATATATTTGTTGCTTTTCGTGATTCTTCAATCTTCAATACACTCAAGTACTCAACTCGATCATATAATAGCTTGAAATTATCATGATCATCAGCGTGTATATAAAAGACAATATTCTTTTCATCTTATTTTTAATTGGTATGGTAGGGAGATTAGTGTATAATGTACATGGGGATAAAGCATCTTATTTGCCTAATGCCATTATTTCCACTATAATTCTAATTTACAGGATGCAACGTGGGTCTTCTTCTATAATTGGCATACATGAAGGTAGTTTCTCATTGCCGAGATTTCTCGCACAGTACGTACTATTGTAACTTTGTAATTAAGTTGATTAGTCATGATGTTAATTAAGGAAAAGGATTATTCATGATGTTCATGTTACATTTTTCTCATTGTTTGAAACTTTAGGTACGCCATTGCCATTTGTAATTGTGCACAAAATTACTTTTGTTGTATTGTTTAGACAAGCCACATGCAATGGACCTAGAATTTTCAATAATAAGCTAGAAAACCCACTATTTTCATCATTGCATCCTGTGTTCGTGGTTTGATGAGCAATTTATGGCTGCAAATATTTTCAATTTAGATGAATATATTCGAATGATTCGTCACCTTTTGCTTGATTATTGGTGGCAAACAACCCCATTTTTGCATTTTAGACAACTTTACACTGTAAAACATCACTGCTATAATGATTATGGCATGAAAGTCTTTTTGTAGCTTGGTCCCATATGTGTGTGTGCTGCTGCATATATCCTTCTAGATTTTAGTCGGCAAATGTACGTATTGGTTGGTCGATAAGTTTTTATGAGATTTAGCCACTGCCATGCTTTCATTCGCCAAAGTTAATTACTATGGATATACGGATCAATCAAATTATTACTTGCTAATTTTTATCAATACAAGTTTTTATTTACCTGATCATATGACTGTAATTCGTTTTTGATGTGGTGAATAATATAAATCAGGTTTGAATGATACATTAGGATGGCTTTAAGTGAAAGTTCTTGAAGTTTATGGATGTAAACAAGTGCAGTTAAGCATCAATTTCCTCAACCTTTATTTGAATCAGGTTCAGTTTAATTATTGCATGACTTGAGAATTCTTTCAAGCATAGCATATCAAATACAATTTCTCAATCGATCATAACAAGTAATCTACCTCAAATGATGAGAAGCTCGAGACTTAAAACTCGAGGTGCCTCCGTGCCTGATAATTGAAGAAATCACGATAAGTTGTTCCCGACTTGTTTCCAATAATACAACCTAATTGGAACATAAATAATTTAACTGCATGTATCACATTTGCTTTTGAAACAGAAATTGACCCAAAGCTTGTTAGCTAGGGAAGCTTCACCAATATGTGGTATACGTACGCATGTTGTAGATAAAACGTAGAAGACGACTAATGTAGGGTGGTTGCAAAACTAATTAAAATCAGCGCACACCATCTATAATAATGAAATTAAGATACGACTATCTTTTTTTTTTTGGTTACAAAGATGCGACTATCTTTTGTGATCGAGCCATTTCTGTATCTTGAATATGTTTGCTAGTAGACTACTCCACGTTATATGGCCTATGAAGTATTAGGCTTAAGAGAACAGATCAATACGATGAGATAAGTCCAATACATTAATTGGTATCTGTAATCATCACATTATTTATTGGTAGACTAGCTCTTAATTCTCCCCAACCAAACACAAGTCGTTGCTTGTAATTGATCCATCTCCTATACATGCATGTCTCATAAATCCGAGTCGCCACCATGAATATGAACATTCAAAAAGTCCAAGATAAATAAACCAATTCGTATATGGAACTCGAAATTCAAACATATATTTATATCCGATGAACGAGATTCGACAGTAAAATGGAAGAAAAAAGTTATTTACGGCCGAGATCAATCAGGCAATCCCATCTATCAGTTACGTGACAAGGACCCAAAAGCGCCCCTGGAAATTTCATGCAAGCCATGGTTAAACCCCAAGCAACCCAACAGCCCATGTTTGTAGGGCAACACCGTCTTCCTCCTCATCTCCTCCGTCACCGCTCGATTCACTGTGTAATGAAGCTCGTGAGGTGAAACTGGTCCTCTCCTCCTCGAGCTAACCGAGCCGACGCTGTCCGTCGACCGGAAGCTCGAGTTCTTCACATCTTCCGACATACTCTTCTTTGTCGACAGAAGCGAATACTTCCTTAGGGGATCCTTTCCCGTCGTGGCTCTACCTTCCGATGCGCTCCGGAACAATAATAGATCCCTCAGCTTCCACTTCTTGTTCACTTTCGAGAACGAAATAGCAGACAATATCGCGTTGTAAGCCGAAGATACAGACGCAGCAGTCGCTGGCTTGTTCGAGCTATTAGAAGAACTTGTCGTCGGAGCAGGTGATTCAACGTCGTCGAACATGATGTCCGGAATCCTCAACGGGGACAAAGACCTGGTCCCTTTCCGGATTGAAGCGTTGACTTGTCTTGAAGGCATTCTCGACATTCTTTCTCTTCCGCGTCGGCTCTGAAACTCTTCTTCTGCGTAGTCATATTCATCTCTTTTACAATCTCTCCTAGACTCTTCCATCGCTGCAGTGAAAGGATCGGAGTCGACCTTTCTGTGATGATGACGCGGCGATAACACGTCTTGGACCATTCTCTTACCTTGGCAGAGTACTCTCGACGATTTCGGTGACGGCGACCGTGGAGATAAACCGGAGGAGAATCCCGGATCCTGATTTTTATTACTGCTGACGTGTAGCCGAGGAGGAGGCTTCAGAGGCTTGATCTTCCCGCCGTCAAAGAGCTCGTCTGCCGGTAAAGAAGCCTCCTTCTCCAGTTGGCCGCTGAAGTTGAACTCGAAATCTTCAAGATCTTCTCCGTTGATAGTAGCCCGGGATTTCGGAGTCCCGGGTTTTTCTTCCCACTTGAAAGGGACTGTGGAAGGGGAGTATTTAGTACTGTTGGAATGAAGAGTGTAGTCGAAGTCATTGAACTGGCGGAAGAAGGAGGAAGAATGGTTGGGGCTGGTGGGCGCGCTATAGTAGTTGCCGAACCGGGTGGGGCTCGACGGGGCGGTCAAGTAAGGGGAGGAGCAGGCGCTGCTGTCGAAGTTGAAGTCCACCGGAAGTGCTACCTTCATCTCCATGACTAATAGCTAGCAAGGAAGCCAGGCTTAATTGTGTTGGTGATGATGATCGAGAGGCTTTAGGAAATTAAGGTTATGGAATAGTGAGGGATTGGGGATATATAGAGGAGATTTGAGAACTGAGGAAAGGGGGAGGAAGCTGGAAAGGATTAGTGGGAGAAGATTGACTAAACGATGAAGATTGGTCATAGACGCCGTCTTTATATATGAATTTCTACGTGCTATTATTTATTGTATTTTCCTTGGTCTACACCGTCGAGCTTGGGTTTAATTTGCTTTTGCTTTGTTTTGTGTTGTACAATACCATTCATTTGTATTCTTTCCAATTTCTTTTTTGTTGCCATTTGGTAGCATGTTACATACCTTAATCAACGTATTTATACCACTAATTACGTTATCCTAACCTACTATTACAACGTATGTTTGAAAATTTTCCCCATTTTGCATACAATTGAGTGTTACGTGACCGATGTTCTAAAAAACGCTAGTCGCTAGTCGGACGGACAACCGTGCTAGTCGGACGATTAATCGATTAATCATTTTTTAGCGGGGATTAATCGATTAATCACTTTTTAGCGGGGATTAATCGGTTGTATGACAAAGATTAATCGGTTTTAATCAAAACGGTGAAATATCGTCTAACGCCTAGACGGAGGATTAATCTATCTAGACGGGAATTTTTAGAACATTGTACATGACCGACAATGCTTTAACGGATCACTATTTTTCAAATTTTGACACTATAAGTGATATACTTATATGTTAGTCATCGAGATATCCAAAAATACAAATTATATGGATAAAAATATATGAATTAAGATGTTAAATACTGAGTAGTACATTACAAATCACATCACTTCCTGGCTTAATTAAATCAACAATTAGTAAAGAGAAATCTTAAAAATGGCGGAGACCTTAAGGGTGTCAAAATCCACTCTACATAAAGACGACTAGATAAGTAGAAATGATTTGTATGCCTTGAGTTGTTACTTGCTACGTACTTACATTTTTGTAGTTGTTTGTATCAATGTGTATTTTGCTTGAGAGAAGGCTCAATAACCAGGATTATGTGGTATTTTAGAGGAATATAATCATTAAATTAAGATGTTATTTACACTGATGTATTTTTCGATCGATATAATAAAACAAGTAAACTAAATAGACCTAAATCTATGTGCCAAAGCCAGAGATTGATTGAGAACACTAAATTGTCAACTTTCATCATCCTATACATAGATATAGTTGAGATGTTATTAAAATCGGATGCACACATGCAAGCTAGCTAGGAAGGTCGGCCAGTTACTTGGCAGCTGGTATTTTCCGCTATATGTTTACCCCCGTCCTTGTTCCTCTTCATTTTGTTTTCATCATCAAATCATATTATAAAGGGGCATATGCTGGTTTCTAATAGTCGACAAGACACATTATGACAGCGATTTCTACGTAGGTCAGCTAATATATCGATCTAGTGCATCCATTTCTCTCAGCTTAGATCACATTACATATATAGTCTATATATGAACGTTGCTTGGGGGCGCTGGAATTAACAGATTAATCCAGATGGATTAGAGTGTTGTGTTGGAACTTAACGGCAAGCAAGATTTATTCTCCGGAAGTATCGAGGCCACTGTTTAACATGCTATGTTTTTCCTTTTTCATTTCCAGCTATAAACAAAATGGAACTTGTATAATAGTTGGGAATTCGATCAACTTGGTGAAAGTTGACTACTGGAGCTCGATCGATCCATTCAGTAGTATGGATTAGTAGCTCAAGCAGTTTAGCTTACTCTCTGACCACGCAGAAGATGAAATGACCCAATACAGTAGTACTGGTACAGATGTGAAAAGACATTGCAAAATTATCTTTGTCAATTTAAGAAAATGTCAGTACCCAGTAACATACAGTTGTCAGAACTCGATTACAATTTAGTAACTAGCTAGGGTTTTATTCTAAAAAAATGAAAGCTAGGGTTTTTGTTTCTTCCTCGCTCTTTAGTTCAACTGTGCAACTTTTCTATTCAACCATTTATGCCCAGAATTCAAAAGGATTGATAAGGGACAGGTGTGCTCTGGAGTATATGCAGTACATTGATTACATGACCTTGCATCTAAACTTGACCTTAAGCACCAAACTCTATACATGTTTTTGTTGTGGTTACCACTCGAATTAATTCAGAACCTTTCATTGTTTGTTTTGTGGATATGGGGCGCATCCCTGTTGGATATAAGCCAGATGATCTAGCTTTTTGGCTACATGATTTCCCTACTGGTAACAATGATCGAGTTGAATATGCAACCAGCTCTTTCACTCTCTGGCTTTGTCGGGAGAATGGACTGAATTATTCTCATCCATTTTCCTTGTTTGCCACTTTCGCACAACCATGCATATATGATTTATCAATTTTTGAGTTACAAAGGTCTTTTTACTTGTCTCTCGATCAGCTTTAGTTTTGGAGATTTAGAACACGACCTAATTCCTAATTATTTTGTTATTTGAAGTCAGTGTTGGAATCTGTGTATATACATTCACAATTATGCTATGTAGCATTAGGTTATCAAGAACTTAAGATTACATATCGATCTATTCTCAATTTCGAACCGAACTAGTTGCAGAATATTCGGTAAATATTTACTTTTTTGTTGACAAAATGTTATATTTTTTTTATTAGAATTATGATTGTAACTCTATATATACCTCCAATTTAGAGAAGAATAATACATTGAAGTATTAAATCCATATTAAATTATTACTTTCTACTTGGTATCAGAGCAGGGTTCAATCCTGCATCTCAAAACCACAAATCCGCTGCATTGTTATTGAATCAAATACTATACCAAATCTTTGAATCCCAAATCAACAAATCTCAAACACCGAATTCCAAATCCTGAATTTCAAAATCTCAAATCCTTAATCTCAACAAATTTAATTCATTTTTCATATGAAATATCAAATCAACGACCACACCATCCAAATTCATATGTGAACTCAAAATGTCCGCTCTGTGGATATTTAGGTCATAGCAAGTAACAGTGCTATGATATAATTGGGTACCCGGATTGGTGGGATTTCACCAAGAGTCCCCGAAAGAATCAACCAAAAGCTGTCATAGCCACTACAGAAGAAAAACAATCATCCAATGCCTCTAATATCGCACAGTCAGGTATGAACGGTAATGTATCTATCAATAGTTCCTGAATTATTCATTCAGGAGCATCTGCCCATATGACTAATGATCCTAGCCTCTTGGAAAAATTAAACCTATCCTCTCAAAATATTATTTCTACCGCTGATATTGTTGACATGCCATATATACTATGCCACCAACCATAATTGACACCCTACTTGTGAGCCCATGAGACGTAACGAGACCCTACCATGGTATACATCTTGAAGCCTGAAATACAAGCTACGCAACTGTACCAAGAACGTGTCATTCCGTTACCCGGAAGTCACATACTTGGTCTCACTAACATGCCCTCATACAACACTACTAGGACTCTAGTCCCACATCAGAGAATATGTAAAGAGAGGAGTCTCCTTCCTCCTATAAAAGGAGACTCTTTCCCCCCTTTGTGGGGGACATCATGACTACTACTTGTAATACTTTAGGAAGCCATCAAGGTACCCCACACTTAGTAGAATCTTAAGTGGATATAGCCTTACCCACCGATGGTGTAGCGCCCCGAAAGGGGAAACTACAGTGGCTATGAATTTAAGTCAATAAGAAGCCAACACGTCCAAATGACGTGCCAACAACTTATTAACCTAAAGTCACAGACTTTTTAGTAAGTAAAATAAAATTTAAACTTTAAACTTTGAGTGACACCACATGAAATTCTTAAAACATTCATCAGAGGTTTTCCAATTTCACGGAATGTGGACAAATTAAATGGTCAATTAAAAACTTTAGAGACAACAATAAAAATATAAAACAGGGTTAACAATTCAGGGTGACACCTTTACTGTTTATGTAAAAAGCTCTGGTAAACGACTCGAAGGATAATGCAGAAAAAGTGAGTACAACTCGGACCAAACATCAAGGAAGGAATGAGGCTCCACACACACAGCTCTCTCTATCTATCCTGTCACAGTACGCAGTACCTGCAAACAATCTGTTATAGGGGTGAGCGTCGTCCTCGCTTGCTCACATATAGGCCCACCAATGATAGATTTGAAAACCATTAAACCATATATATACATATAGATTTGAGCTTTTAATAAAATCATTTTGAAAATCCTTGACACACAAAAACATCACTTTATATCTTTCAGGAAAACTGTGCAGTATGCTAAAACAGGGGCCATAGCGCTCAATGAACAATACAGCCTGCAGGGCTTCACGAATCTCTGTGATCGAATTCTGGGTTTGTCTATACAGCAAACCGAGGCCAAGTACCTATGCGTCTGAAGACAAATAGTAGCGAGAGTGTCTATTTACAGCTAATGCCCAACAAATATCTCGTAACAGCACACCGCACTTACGTCTCGCTTAACTCTGTACGAGACAAGCGTAAGTGAGATAATTAAAATAAACAGTGCATTGCCCTCCGGAGGTTCACGGTCATCGACACCGTGAGAGTGTTATATTCTAGGTCCCGTCACTCCCAGGTCACACACTGGAAATCAGGACAACGGTGCTCAACATATCACATCATCATATAAAAATCATTTACGTCTAGCCTTGGGTTTTCTTGGCCCAATCATAAATCATTTATCACATAATATAAAGAAAACTTTCCCGAGATATCGACCATGAGCATACAAAATCATGCACCTTCACATATATAAAAAACCACTACCAAATGGGGTTTAGCTTCCCTACCTGGAATAGCTGTTCCATACGTACGCTTCAAGCATCAAGGAACTGCCTCGGTGAATCGAGGTCATCGCGTAAGCTACCTCGTCCAATGAATCACTGCAGAAATAGAGTAGCTTAGCAACCAAGAAACAATAACTGTCATTTTGACCTCAGCATTCCTAGTTTGACCAGGAATGACCACTTTGACCAAGTTGACCAACCAATTTCCTTTTTATTATACTTTAACCTTTTTGACTTTCTTTTCCGGTTATCGACTCTTTACTTAATTTACCAGAAGTCCGACTTAACTTCCGAACTTCCCTTTACCATTTTAATTTGACGTTAGGGTGTCACATAATAATTCGTTGAATCACTATGGACACCCAACGTGTTATATTAACCAATTTATTTACCAAGAGTCGATTTACGTGAACCACTAAATTTACTTAACATGGTCAACTTGACATTTTTTAGAATTTCCAGTTATTAGTTTCCGATAAAAATTTAACACTTTATCAATTTAACCAAATTGTGTTAAACTTCGTTGAACTTTAATTCTTTACTAAACCGTTTTTCTGAAAATGAGATTTTCCCAAAATGGAAACTTTCTCTTAATGGAAACTTTCCCAAAATGGAAAGTTTACCAAAATGAAAACTTTCCTTTTCATGACTTTATAAAGCTCTATAACTCTAAATCTTTTACTAACATCCGACCACAACCAACTCCTTATCAATGCACTCACTTTACTCCAAATTTCACCAATTTTCCGATTATCTTAACTTTAGCTCATTACTAACCAAACCACACACACACACATTCTCGGACCACAACTCTAACAACAATCCGTTAAACACTAGAAATTCACCTTTCGAGTAAAAATGGTGAGCTGCACTCAGATTCACTTTCCACACCCGAGAATCTGTTCTCGGCACCCGAACACCCAACCTTGTTGCCTAAGACATCTCCTCATTCCCTCCTTCTGCCAAAAACCAATCCAAGTTCAACCTTAAACAACAACAACACAGAATCAACAAGCAACTCAAAATTTCATCAATCTGCCCCTAGAACAGAAAAACTCAAGAAACACCAACTTTTGGAGAATTCGAGCTAGGATGAAGAAAAGTTTACCAGGCTGCTAGGGATGATGTATTAAGCCTCCTAGAGCTCGAAATGCAACCTACAATCCTTCCGGAGCTGTCGCCGGCGTCGCCAAGCTCGTCAAAACCTCCATTGCCAAAAACCCAGAATTTTTAGGGAATTTCAATAGGGGCTCGAATCGAACAAACAAATGGCACAGAAAGGAAGAGAAGAGGATAAGGAACAAGAATATACCACCTGAGTTGTCGTCGCCACCCCGATTCGCTTGAAATCGGAAAAACATAGTCGAGGCTCTTCCTCCGATCTCCACCGAGAGTGGATGCTTCACGGATTGAAAGACTGGGTTAGAAAGTAGAGGAAGAGAGGAGAAGATTGGTGTTAGTCCGCCAACCAGTGGTGACCAGACGACGGAGCTTTGACGTGGAGACAATGACCGGAGCTCAGGAGAGTTCGAGAGGGGGTCGTTGACCCGAAGTGGGATCTTTTACTTCGGTCAAAGGTCTCACCTCTATTTGTTGAAAAAAATGGACGGCTGAGATTCAATCTTGAAAAGATCTAATAGTCAGATTTAATGAAGGTAAAAAGGTAAATATGAAATGGTAAAAACCGTTTTACCGAAATCGTAATTAAAAGTTACCGAAAACTTCAAAAATTAGTAGAAAATAGACGGAATCTCTGAAAAATATTCTGAAAATATCGGGAGACTCGTGTCGACACATACTATGACATCGAGTACTTAAATAAGGTATTTGAAGAACTTTGGAAAAACTCGAAAATGAACGTGGTCGATCACTCGTGAAGTTACCGAGTGCGACGTAAACCTTAGTAACTCGTTATTAACCACGGTTAAAACGTGCGGGGTCTCACAGATGGTAAGGTGAACCACTATAAACCTTGTGTCCTCTCTCTAATCTCGTTACATACACACATATAACACAAGTAGATACAACCGTATACACACATATAGTACTCTAACTTTGGTTACCGGAGAAGGCTCTGTTGTTCTATCAAACACGTTAATTCTTGATTCTGTATTAGTTGTTCCCTCTTTGTCATATAATCTCCTCTCAGTTAATTAAATCATTCAAGCATTATCATGGACTGTTACTTTTATCATTCTTTCTGCGTATTTCAGGATATTCTGACTCGGCGGGTTCTGGGTTATGGTGTAAGTTAGGGAAAATTATACTACATGGATCTGACAGAGACTAGAGAAAAACAAAAGCATTTTTTGGGTCAAGCTAATCAGGTTAATGGAGTTGAGAGTGCTAAGAAGAATGTGTGGCTTTGGCACTACCGGTTGGGCCACCTGAACTTTAATGCAACCGCAATTATTTTCTGGTGCTGATCATTCAAATTGCAACCGCAATTATTTTCTTGTGCTGATCATTCAAATTTTCGTTGCGACATATGTGAAGTAGCTAAGAGCCACCGTATCTCATATTCACCAAGTCTGAATAAAAGCTCTGTTCCATTTATGAAGATTCATTCTGATGTTTGGGGGCCATGTAAAAATTCCTTCTCTATGTGACACTCGGTATTTTGTCATATTCATTGACGATTGTACTCGCATGACTTGAGTGTCTTTATTAAAAAACAAGATTGATGTTTGTTCTAGATTCAAAGAATTTCACAAGATGGTGTCTACACAGTATCAACAGACTATTCGAGTTTTCCAATTTGACAATTGTGGAAAATATGTTAATGGTCTAATCCAGGAGTTTATGCAGTTCCATGGAATTCGACATCAAACTTCAAATGTTTATACTCCTCAACAAAATGGATTGGCAGAACTGAAAAATTGACAATTGCTTGAAGTTGTTCGTGCCTTTTTATTCGGCATGAATATACCTCTTGAATATTAGGGAGAAGCTGTGAAGTCTGTTGTCTATCTCATTAATCATACTCCTTCTCGGATAATCAAATTTCAAAATCCTCTGCAACAACTTCATAATCTACTATCAATTCCATCATTGTCTAATTTGGAGCCTCATGTATTTGGATGCGTCGTATACGTTCACATTCCCAAGCAACAACGAAGCAAACTTAATCCTCGTGCAAGACGGTGTGTCTTTATTGGGTATGCTGATTTCCAGAAATGTTACAGATGTTATGACCCTCTCAATGACACTGTCCATGTATCGCTTGATATTTCTTTTCGTGAATCTAAACCTTACTACTCAGGAGGAGTATCGAATTCTTCTCTTCAGGGGGAGAGAGGTTATGAAGAAATCTCAAAATTTATTCAAAGAATTTGAAGAAATAGAAGATTTATAGTCGAGATTTGAAGCATAAAATAATGGAACACATACTGGAGTATAAGTGACACAAGGATACATCAAAAATGAAAACGGAAGCAGAGGACCACGTGATGTATATGGTATCCACACTGGAACCAGCACCGAGCCTCAACCAGTCGAGCCATGTCTGATATAAAAAAACAAAGGAGACATGTGGATCCCAAGCCGAGCCATCAAAGACTGGAGCCAAGCCAATCAGTGGTGAAAAGCCCACGTGCTGATCCACATGAAGGAGAGGCGCAGAGAGCGCCACGTGTCAACACACGAGTGGGCGAATTGGCTGACGATGTAGAAAATGTCAGACCAGAGGAGGCAAGAGCAGAAGTCTCACCACGTGTAGCAAGACCATTGGTGGACCTTGAAAAATCTCTTGCTGACACAGATTTTTTCGGTGATGATGAGATCATTCCTATGCAACAGGAACCATAATGCAGAGAATTGACAGCTCTTGTTTTCGTAATTCAAAATTCTTCTCAGTCAGATATTTTTCCCTTCTTTGCATCATCAACTCAAGATCCCGCGATGAGTGTTACTCTTCAGGTACCTTTAATTTTAAATAAGTCATATGAGGTAGATAATATTGTATCTAGAAAATCACAAAGGATTACCAAAGGTATTTCAAAAAAATAATATGAACCAGACATCAAAGCCAATTCAAAATATCCTATAGCTAATTATATGTCTAACTATAGACTATCTGGGTCACATGCTCTTGTCATTAATCAATTATGTAGTGTTTCTATTCCTAATACTGTCCAGGATGCAATGACAACCCTGAAGTGGACTCAAGCGATGAATGAAGAACTGGAGACCTTGCAAAAAAACTCGACATGAGATATTGTTCATAAACCTGTTGGAAAGAAATCGTTAGATGTCGTTGGGTATTTACAGTAAACCTAAAAGCCGGTGGGAGAAATATTGAGAGGTATAAAGCCAGATTAGTTACCAAAGGATACACCCAATGCTACGGAATCGATTATGAAGAAACATTTGCGCTTGTAGCAAATATCAACACTGTTCGAATCTTAATTTCACTTGCAATAACTAAAGATTGGTCTCTACAACAGTTTGATGTGAAGAATGTTTTTCTTAATGGAAACTTGGAAGAATATGTATATATGGACATGCCCCCAGGAGTCAAATGTAGACCTTGTTATGTCGACAAAGTTTGTAAGCTAAAGAAGTCGTTGTACGACTTGAAACAGAGTTCTAAAACGTGGTTTGGTAGATTCTCCAAATCAATGAAGATGTTTGGATATAGACAAAGCAATTCAGATCACACTTTTTTTATCAAGCGTAATCACGGTAAGATCACCGCTTTGATTGTCTATGTTGATGATATAATTTTCATAGTAGATGACCCAAAGGAGATGAAGACTTTACAGAAGTATCTATCGAAAGAATTTGAGATGAAGAACTTTGGACAGCTGAAGTATTTTCTTGGAATTGAAGTTACAAGATCAAAGAAGGGGATTTCTTTATCCCAGCGTAAGTATGTACTTGATTTATTAACTAAGACTAATATGCTTGACTGCAAACCTGTTGAAACACCCATTGAGATGAATCACAGCCTCGCCATCTATCCAGATCAAATTTCGACTGACAAAGAAAGGTACCAACGTCTAGTAGTGAGACTTATTTATCTTTCTCATACTAGACTTGATATTGCTTATGCTGCAAGTGTGGTTAGTCAATTTATGCGTTGTCCTAGTGAAGAGCATATGGATGTAGTGTATCGTATCTTGAAGTACCTGAAGATGGCACCGGGCAAAGGATTATTATTTGAGAAAAAAAACAAGAATTAGATGTTATTGGATACACTGATGTAGATTGGGCTGGTGATACGACTGACATACGGTCTACATTTGGGTATTTTACATTTGTTAGAGGAAATCTTGTGACTTGGCTAAGTAAGAAACAGAAAGTTGTTGACAGGTCAAGTGCTGAAGTAGAGATTCGAGGTATGACACATGGAGTTTGTGAAATGTTATGTATTCCTAGTGTGTTGAAAGAATTAGGTTTCAAACTCAAGAAATCTATGGACTTGCATTGTGATAGCACGCCTGCTATTGAATTTCACATAATCCTGTCCAACATGACCGGACAAAGCATGTGGAGGTAGATTGACATTTCATTAAGGAAAACTTGGACAGGAAAATCATTCATTTTCCTTTCGTATATACAGAAGATCAATTAGCAGATGTTCTTACGAAATGAGTGTCAAGGAAAGTATTTGACAATTCGATTCGCAAGTTAGGCTTGATATATATATATATATATATATATACACACACACACACACACACACACACACCAACTTGAGGGGTGTAGAATATTCTATAAATGTTTACTTTCCTTGTAGATAAAGGTTATATTTTTCCTATTAGCATTATGATTGTATCTCTATATATACCTCCTATTTGAAGAAGAATAATACATTGAAGCATTAAACCCATATTGAATTATTATTTTCTATTGTAGTTGCTGCTATTTAATCGACGCATCATTAAAAAAAGAATAAAAAATCACTAATATCTTAAGTAATTAACAATTTATTTAAACTCAAATATATATCACCTTAGATGTTTGATAAAAATCTTTAATAAATTTATTATAATGTTCAAGGTGTGACCCTTGCTTCGTAGTTGCACCTCTCATCTACGAATATTTGAATGCAAGTAGAGTATTGATCGATGTTATACATAAATTTCATTATTTATAATAACAACATTATATGCATCATTTGTTATCTACATTTCTTGTGAAATTTTCTATCCAATAAATAAATGTCTAATTGCCCCAAAGACAGATGTCCTAAATTTCCCTACACAACTCCATATGGTGGGATGGTATCACACTCCGGGCATTAGAATTTCGATCTAGAGCATATGCATGCATTTTGACCTAAATTTAGTGAAAATATAAATTACTTAGTATCAAAAACCAAGCAAATATAAAACCATCTATCAATCGAGCCGCCAAGAACGTTCGTTTTAATATTTATAAACAACAATTAGTTGCAGGAGTGCAACACACTTTGTCTTGTTAGGATAAACTGTATAGAATTGTCTGCATATATAATTTTGCAGGAATCAAAATACAATTAAAGAATTTTCAGTTGACGCATGCATGTCTTAACAACCTCCTATAGAAAATAGAGAAATATCAATACGGACGATCGTTAATTAACTAATTACATCACAGCTTCTAGAGACATCAAGATCTATGCACGAGTCCCTTTTTTCCTTCCTGGAAATTTTGTAAGAGCTAAACAAATTTTTGTTTGATTTCTGTAAATCGCTCTCAGTGACACATGCATATTGGGGAAGAAGTCCTGTAGCCGCTTTAGCTAATTAACGACTCTGTCTTGTTAGGATCATTTTGTCCCATCCCCACTGGTGCTTCCATCAGATTAAGACTGCTTCCCTCTGATGGGGGCTTGGAAAGTACTCTGAATGAAATTAACATGCGTTAAATCTCTATTTACATAAACTAGTATTTGAATTTGTGTTGTAGTCTAAATTTGCAACTAAGGGGTGTATTATGTTTTGATCTCCAAACTACTCAAAATCTCAAATATCGACTACATGACAATTATATCGAACAAAAAATTGAGATCTTTGAATGACTAGATTAGATTTGATTTGAGTTTTAGATGAGTTGCTTTTTATAAAAAAATTAGAATATTATTAAGTTTATTATAATTTTTTGTTTTAACCAAAATACAAAGTAAGAACTAAACATATAGGTCTTCTTGTTTTTCTGTCATTGAGTCATGACTTCTTGGTTACCTAGTTTAACCGACACTATAAAGAGTGTGGGTTCAAACCTCACTAACATTGTAAAAATGAACCATACGCATTCACTACAAGAAAAAGGTAATTGGACGACGAAGAGAGCCGAATTAGGGAGACGAAAGAAAATTTCGTCGCCTAAGAAGAGCTTTAGGCGACGAAAAAATGTGTCGTCGCTTAAGATCTAAAAATTGTCGCATAAGGTAAACTTTAAAGCGACGAAAACTGAAATCGTCACCCAAAGCCATTCCTTCGGCGCCTAAGGTACATTTTTGGGCTACGACAGGAAGTTCCGTCGCCTAAAGCCTAACTGTCGTCGCCTAAGAGAGTCATTCTTAGGCGATGACAGATTTGTCGTCGCCTAAGATCTGAAAACGTTGGGCGACGACGTTCTTTCGTCGCCTAAGAGTGACCCTCTTAGGAGACAATTTTTTTTAACTTTAGGTGACAAATTTTTCGGTTTCGTCGCCTAAGAGTCTTTATATTCTCAGATTTGGACAACAGCTCACTCGGGAAAAAAGAAAGAAAATTTCGGGTGTTGTCGAAATCTGTCCATATATACTCAGTTTGTGGAGCTATATATATATATATATATATATATATATATATATTGTTTTTGAGTTTTATTTGAGTTGAATTGATAGATTTTGGATTTTATTGAGTTGATGAATTGATAGATGTTGATCGATTAATATTTTGAGTATGTTGATTGATTATGAATTAGTGTTCGATGTAGTTGCATTAATTGGTTGATATATTTTTACATTTTGATTAATTAATGTTATATTGAATATATATATATATATATATATATATATGATGTTGTTATTAATTAATTTATAATATTGTGTTGATGTTATGAAGTTTTTGATGATAATTTTGTGATATGATGGATGTATATATATATATATATGTATGTTGTTGATATATAATATTATTATTATGTAATTATTTAGTATGTATATATATATATATGTTAATACTTAGTTTATATATGTAAGAATATTGTTATGTAATTAATTAATAATTAAGTATATATATGCATGTGTTAATTAAATAATTTGTTACTAATAATTTATTGCATGTAGTATATTATATATATATATATAAATTTGATTGAGATTTTATGTATATATGAAATTTAGTTAATTAATTGTTATATATATAGATATTTAAATTTTGTGGTATTTTCAGGATATGGATAAGAGTTGGATTTCGCTTCCAAGATGGGACAGAAGATATGCTAAAGGAGTTTTAAGTTTTGTGCAATATGCGTTGGACAATGTTGGCGGGAGTACACTTTTCTATTGCTCGTGCAAGAGATGTCAGTGTCGTAGCGAGATGCATCGATTTCCGATGGAGACAGTATGAGAGCACCTGAAGAATAACGGATTCTATGATAGTTACACATGTTTGATATATCACGGTGAAACATCATCAGGGAGTCTGCATGATCATGGGCAGTTTTATGAGAGGCGCGGTTCATCAAACGATCCAACAACGGCATTCATCAACGACATGTTTCCTCATGAGAGCGGTGTATGCGCTCAAGGACAGTATATTCCTGAGGCGTCGGTGCAGGCCGTCCCTAGAGCTGTCAACACTGCTGGTATTGACAAGTACAACAAACTGCTTGCTTTCCAACAGACCCCTATGTACCCCGGTTCTAAGAAGACCGTTCTTGAGTGTGTGATGGAGGTGATGCAGATTAAAGTTGAGGAAAAATCGACCGTGAAGGTTGTTGATAGGTATCTACAATACGCTGCTTCGTTGCTGCCCGACGGTCACCGTCATCCCACCACTCATCATAAGGTCCGTCGTATCTTGAAAGTTCTCGGGCTTTCTTACATCAAGATCCATGCATGCAGATATGACTGCATTTTGTTCTGGGGTAAAGATGCAGACGAGAATGACCTTGAAGGCCTTCATCGTTGTCCTGTATATGGGACCGACAGGTATAAGCGGACTCCTGCGGGCAACAGGAAACCTGTGAAGGTACTTCGGTATTTCCCGTTGAAGGATAGGCTGGAGCGGTTGTACATGTCTTCACACACAGCCAAAGCTATGAGATGGCACGCTGAGAGGGAGTTGCATGACGAAGACACCATGATACACCCTGCTGACGGTGAGGCTTAGAAGCATATAAATAGGGAGTTTTCTCATTTTGCGTCAGAGGTCCGAAATGTGAGGCTCGGGCTGTCATCCGACGGGTTCAACCCTTTTGGCAACATGAGTCTTCAATACAGTATATGGCCTGTGATTTTGGTACCTTACAACCTTCCTCCATAGATGTGCATGAAGAAAGAATACAACATGTTGACCTTGTTGATTCCGGAGCCCGGTTATCTAGGGAAGTGTCTTGATGTGTATATAAGACCGGTGATTGAAGAGTGTAAGTTCCTTTGGGAGGTTGGTCATTCCACTTATGACTCCTACAAGCAGGAGATGTTCCAGATGCATGCTATGGTTGTTGGTACCCTCAGTGATTTTCCTGCACGTGGGATGTTGTCAGACAACGTTGTTAAAGGATATAAGGCTTGTCCAGAGTGCCTTAACGAGGAGGGAAGCAGCAGTCATTGCAATAAGATAGTCCGGATGGGTCACCGTACTCGCCCTCCACATTATCACCCATTGTGGAAAGATACTGGAACATTTGATAGGACCGTAGAAATGGGTGTGGAGCCGCATAGATGGACGGGGGAAGAGATTTTAGCAGTGTTTATTGAGTATGATTTTGGGCGACTCAGCAATCATCCTGACATTGTGGCCACAATACCTGAAAGATCCGACAGGTACAAATTCTGGACACATAAGAGCATATTTTGGGAACTCCCGTCTTGGAGTAAGTTATTGATCAGACACTACCTAGATGTGATGCATATAGAGAAGAATGTATGCGACAGTGTGGTGGGTACAGTGCTCAACTTGGAGGGGAAGACAAAAGACGGTCCTAAGACACGCATTGATCTTGAGAATATGAAGATAAGAAAATATCTGTGGTTGAAACAGGGGCAGAAAAAGATGCCTCAGACTCCTTACACCTTGAAGCTTGATCAGAAGAACCAAATCTTCAGGTGCCGCCTCCCTCTCCCTCTCCTCTACCGCTGCTGCTGCCCCTGCCGCCGTACTGCAGTACCGCCGAGCCCCCCCCAGCCTCCCTCCTCCTAGCTTCGAATTCGAAGGTTTTTGCATTTTTTTGTGATAATTTTGTTGAAAATTAGTGGAAAAATTGTGATAATGCTGAATTTGTGAAAATTGTGATAATGGTGTGGAAAAATGTGATAATTGTGGAAAATTAGTGGAAAAAATTGTGATAATTGTGAATTTGTGAAAATTGTGATAATGTTGTGAAAATTGTGAATTATTTTTTGTAAATTGTGGAAAATTAGTGGAAAAATTGTGATAATTGTGAAAATTGTGATAATGTTGTGGAAAAATTGTGGTAATGTTGTGGAAAAATTGTGATAATGTTGTGGTAATTTTGTGGTTAATATTTGATAAATAATGATAATTGTGTGGTAAATTAAAATTATATTTGTGGAATATTTATTGAAATTTTAATTTTAAACAGGATGTTGAGGAGGTTTCGGTCAAGCAAGAAGGGTTCGAGGGACCAAGCGTCCGGTTCGTCTGAGAGAACCGCAAGCAACCCTCTAGAAGAGATGTTTCAGGGCACTATGTCTGTCAGACGTGCGACTCTTCTAGAGGGGCAGAGGCGGCCGAGTGTTTCCACCTCTTTAGGGCAGCCAGACGATTTCCCGTTTGCACTCCGTAGGCCTTCGATTTCGCAGGGTCCACTCCATCCGCTGCAGAGGTGCCCAATCCTTCTGCTATTTTGGGTGATGGGTCATCGGTGTCACAGGTACCAGCCACTATATGACTTCCGTTGACGGTACCGGCCATACCGATCGTTGATGCGGAGTGGAATATATTATCGTGCTGGAAGAAAAACATTCCTAAAGGTAAGTACATTGGGAAAAATATTGTCGTGCATTATATGTTATATTAAATATATATCTAATATTTTATGATGTATATGTAGGTTTAGGAAGTGGAAGTATAAGCTGAGGGACCACTGGAAAGTGCACGGGAACGGCCGGTTAGGTACCCCTCTTGAGTTCCAATACAGGAAGTACGAGTGACGTTTGCTTCTGAAGGTCGAATTCAACAACCCTCATAAAAAGGTAGATAAAAATAAATTACCTAATTAGTTATCAAGATCGTACTTAATTTAAGAAAAAAAATATACTACTTATTAAATAAATATTTTACTAACGATTAATTTTTTTCTTTCAAGGCCGTCTCTCAGAAGAACGCTGCAAACCGGGAACGCAACACGACCAACCATCATGCCGGTTCAAAAGTGTTTGCTTGCATCATGGAGGAGGTGATGAGGGACAATCTGGAGGTTAACCCGTTCGTGGGAACGTTCCATAAGGCGTATCCTAATTCCGATGAGGATTTTGTAAGTTATCTCACGCTTTTAATTTTTAATTTTACTTATATGTATTATTTAATGGTTAATTAATAATTTATTTCTAATATTTTCAATTAGGAGAGGATGAGGTCGGCAGAGTCCGATGTGATGCGTGATTACGTGTCGGAGACATGGTCGGAAACGCAGGAGGAGGATATGTCTGAAGCCATGTCCCGGATCGACCGATCAGATCCACTCATCGGGGCGAGGATCATGGACACGGTTTTCCCACACCGTACAAACAACTTCTACTGCCGGAGTATGGGCAGCGTTGGAAACCAAAAGCTGAAGCAAATCAAATGAGGAAAGAAGGGAGCCTCAAGCAGCAACATGCAACTACAGCCAGAAGTTGAGAGACTGCAGCAGAGACTACAACGTCAGGAGCGACTGGAGGCTACCAGGAGAGCCTTCACATCACCCCTAAATGCCTATGAAGACGTCAAGAGTGCCTATGAAGAAGTCCGGGAGCAGTATAATGAAGCGCGTAATGCAGTTCAGGAAAACCATCAGATGCAGTTGGGGCAATGGTTTCTAGACTGTCTATATGCTCAGTCAACAGGACAAATTCCTCCTCCCATGCCGATGCGTCCTATTCTGCCTCTGCCGCCGGAACGTCCTCAGATTCGGAAACCACAAGAATCGGATTTCATGATCGATTTAGATGATATTGAATTTACTTTGGACTAAATTTATATATTTGTACGTTTATGAACAATTTAGATAATTTGTAATGAAAAATTTGTTCTTTTGTTCTTGAAATTTTTTGTGTTGTTATTTATATTTTATAAAAATTTAAAAAACTAAATAAAAATATATAGAAAATACTTCAGGCGACGAAATATGGTATTTTTCGTCGCCTAAGAGAGGTTTAGGCAACGACTTTTGCACCATTTCGTCGTCTGAAGATCACTTAGGCGACGAAATATACCACTTTCGTCGCTTAAGAGAATTTTTAATTTTTTACAAAAAAATATAAGGCGACGAATATACACGTATCGTCGCCCAAGGTAGAACTCTTAGGCGACGAAACTAGCATCGTCACCTAAGATCTAGACTCTTAAGCGACGAACAATTTTTCGTCGCTTAAGAGTCTCTGTCGCATCCCGGGGACTATTCTCGGTCCCGGAACACGACGGTAACCGCCGTAATCCCGATCTAGCAAGTAATCAAAACGTCTTTCGACGTATTGATGACTCACCGGACCGAAACCACAAGGCTATGAATGAAACATACAACAAATGAATAATAATATGAATGTCAAATACTGAATTACAAATGATCAGAGTAGCACACAAATGTTTTACAAGCGGAAGATAATAGAAAATACCCGAGACAGAAATAGTACATGAAAAAGTCTCGGTACACTGGGCCCGAATAAATGTCTCAGAGTATCCAACAGACAACAATAATAAAGATACGGAAATCAAGATACATGAAAACCACACCAGAATGGGAGTCCTCGAAAAGTGAAGTGCACGATAACCGACGCTCCGCGATCTAGTCCAGCTCCTCTAGTGTCGGGTGCTGTAGACCTGAAAAGATGTAGAGGTGAGCAACTCGTCCTCGCTAACCCAATTGGGGCCAAAGCTGTCACACCCCGAATCTTTTGAAGTTAATAAAAGTCACCTTTCACAGAGATTCACGAGTTACCGAGGATTTTTAATGGCGATCGGTAATTCGATAAGTTATCGCTCGAGTTAATTTTCGAGTTTTTAAAAGTACTCCAAATACCTGAATTGATGACTTGATGTGGTAGTACGTGTCGACACGAGTCTCCCGGTATTTTCGGATTATTTTTCGGAGTTTCGGTTTATTTTCTACGAATTTTGGAAGTTTCGGTAATAAGGAAATTACCTTTGGTAATTCAGTAAACAGTAAATGGTAAAAGAATGAAGTTTGATTTGAGCCGTCAGATCTTAAGAGGGAAGATCTGGGCCGTCCGTCCTCTTATAAATAGGGGCACGGGTCAGACTTGGTCAAAGTCTTCCCCCTTTCCCTTTCTCTCTCCTCTTTCTTCCTCCCGAGCTCTCTCTCGGTCTCCACTGTGCTCGCCCGGCGCCGGCGATTCCGGCCACCTCAGGGCGGCGGACCAGCTCCATTCTTCTCCTCTCTTCCTCCTCTACTCATCCCTACCCTTGGCTCACCTAGACAACCACCGTGCTAGGAGATCTAGCGCCTCTGCACTCGGCGGTCTTCGCCGGATTCCGGCCAGTTCAGGCGGAGTTAGGGCGCGTGGAGGGTAAGGTTCTTCTCCTTTGCACTTCCTCTTCCTTTTCCATGTCTTGGAACATCCGATTGGAGCCTGAACGAGTTTCCTTTTTCTCTGCGTTCACTGTGCATTTCGGAGTTTGGTCAGTAGGATTTCCGGCGAAGCTCAGTACTCCAGCGACGACTCCTAGAGGCTTCGGTGTTGGTTTATTCTGAAGATGTGTGTGAATTAGGTGGTTGGCAGTGAATGGTATAGGGGGAGATGGCAGCAGGGCGGCTGCAGTTGAGTCCCTAGGTCCGAGGTTGGACGAGTTTTAGGTAAACTCAATTTCCCCGAGTGTTCTTGTTGTGGTGTTGTTGTCAATCGCTGTTTATCGAATTTGTGTTGTTGTGGTGATTAATCGTGTGGTATTGTTGGTTTTCCTGCATGTGTGGTCGATAACTTGGTGACGAAGGAAACGGGGAAACTCTGGCGAAATTTCGGCACGTTACCGGAATTCGATGAAACGTAATAGTTCCGGCAGGAAGCCGAAGAGGTAGAAATCGAATCCTTGTTAAGCTATTAGTCAAAAAATACGGTTAATTCGTAATTGAGACATTTACGGAGAAAATGGATGTAATTAGGAAGTTTCCATTTTGGGAAACCTTCCACGTTTGGAAACCTGTTAATTTGGGAAACTTTCCACTTTGGGAAAGTTTCCATTAAGGGAAAGTTTCCACTTTGGGAAAGTTGCATTTTCGGAAAAATGGTTAAAGGATTGAAGTCCAATGAATGTGACACCTTTTGGTTAAATGGGTAAAGTGTTAAACTGTTATCGGAAATAGATAACGGGAATTTATGAGAAAATGTTAAATCGGTATATCGACTCGAGGTTATATTTATTGATTAATATGTGACACCCTAATGTAAAGTTAAAGTGATAACGAAAGTTCGGAAGCTGAGTCGGACTTCCGGTAAATTGAGTTAAGAGTCGATAACCGGGAAAGGAAAGTCAAAAAGGTTTAAGTGTCATTAAAAAGGAACTTGGTCAACTTGTGGTCAAATAGAAATTTCCTGGTCAAACTAGGAAAAGACCAAGTCAACTGTGATTGACTAATATAATGATTTGTTTGTACAGTCTCTGGTTGAACGTGAGACGGGCTCGACTACGCGGTAGTCGAGGGTTTCGCTCGAGGAGCTTTCCGAGCGGGAAGGTCGCAATAGTACAGTGAGTGGACATATTATTTTAAATAAATGCATGCCTTAATTATTGAGTTAATTGCATGGTGTTTATGATTGTTTCCGAAAATTATATCCTTCTCGGGTTCTTGAACGTATTTACATTATTACTCAATTTTCTATTTCTTCCGAAAATGGTTATAGACGGTGAGGGCCGTCCTTCGAATGGAATTGAACCCGAGACTTCGTTGGAAATTGGTTTTATGCATATATGACAAGGAATTGTTTTAATTAATTGTTTTGGGAAGAGAATTTGTTTAATCTATTGTTGAATGTTTATTTTAAGGGTTGACCAATAAATATGCTAGCTAGAGTAGCGTGAGGGCGCTACTAGAGCTCTTAGCTCCGACCCTAGCCTGAGAGGTCAGGCAAACTACGTAGTGCACTATGAGGGTTGACCGTATCACTTTATTTAGAGCTCTTAGCTCCGACCCTGGTCTGAGTGGACAGACAAGCCTGAGAGGTCAGGTTGATATTTCAAGGGTTGACCGTATCATTTTATTTAGAGCTCTTAGCTCCGACCCTGGTCTGAGAGGACAGACAAGCCTGAGAGGTCAGGTTGATATTATAAGGGTTGACCGTATTATTTTATTTAGCTAGCATAGCGTAGCGTGAGGGCGCTACTAGAGCTCTTAGCTCCGACCCTAGTCTGAGAGGTCAGACTTATTATGTTTGGTGAACATTTCTCTTCCCATATTCCTTGCTGGTTTATCTTATCATGCATTTGCGGGAAATTTGGTAACTGTGGGCATGCATAAATGATTTTTAAATTGATATACTTTTGGGAGAGCATTACAGGAAATGAAGCTTTTATATTTGATTTTCGTCCACTCACTCTAACAGTTTTTAAATGTTTCTCCCCTGGGCCTTTCGTTTTTAAATGCCCAGTGATGCAGGGTTCTTGAGAGGAGGTCGAGCGTGTACGAGAGTCGAGGCATAGTCGATCATTCCGTTGCTGCTTAAAATTCTTTGGGGTAATCATCTCTGTAGACTGCTCTGACTAACCCGGTTTAGTTAGTTTAGTAGGAAGGGTTGGCCATTTCAAGGGGGTTTCGGTAAGAAGTTCCCTTGAGGTGGTCCCCGCAGGATTTACTTCGGGTTAAAGGGGTTTAACCTGGGGTGGGTCCTGTCAAAAGCCATCCAAGTCGGGGTTTAAAACCCATGAGAAAACATTTCTTATATATGTATATGTACTCGTAAGTACGAAAGAGCATGTGGAAATGTAAATGCACGGCACGCACGCAAAGCTCGGTAAAACATGTGACCACATATGAAAGAACTCTCTGGATCTGAGCGGCCGAATCCCGGGTTTGTCTTTACTGCAAACCGGGGCCAACTATCTAAGCGCCCGAGTGCGCAGAATAGCGAGAGCGTCCATTTCCAGCTAACGCCCAACAAATAGCAGGCCACACTTACGTCACGTTTTACTCTGTTCGAGACGAGCGTAAGCGGGATAAATGAATAAAATAAACAGGGCATAGCCCCTCCGGAGGTTAACGGTCATCGACACCGTAGGAGTGCTAGAATACTAGGTCCTGTCGCTCTCAGGCCAAGCACCGGAAATCAGGACGACGGTACTACTTTTCGATCCAAAACTCACACACACACACCAAGTGCTATAAGAAGCATGTGGTCAAGCTTTAAATAATGCATCTTTATTTAATACGTAAAAAGTAAAAGAGCCGCCGACCCAAGAGGGTTTCGGCTCACCCAATGGGCGTGCTCCCCCTACCTGGTATGATGGTACAGCTGGCCGCGCTCCAATCCCGGGTCCTCCTGAAGTCTGTGTAGACGAGCTCCTGAGTCTGTGGGTGAGACAACAGTGATAGTCAGGCATAAGTAATTCGAGGTCTACTATCTACGACTAAGACTTGATAAACACTCTTTGTCTATCTTTCTGACACTAGGGTTTGACTTATTTGACACTCCGATTCTCGAACCGGTGAGAAGTCGGAATTGTTTCTTATTCAGTACTTACGTCGTTTTTGCCACGTTTACAAGCTAAAAGTCTTTAAAACGTTTAACCGTAGTGTTCGAAAACGTAAAATAGGTGTTCTACGGCATAAACGAAAAGTAAACTTTGGAATAGTAAAAGTCAACGGTCAACAGTAAAGTCAACGGTCAACGGTCAAAAAGTCAATAGTCAAAAAGTCAACCGGTCAAAGTCAAAAAGTCAATGTCAAATAGTCAACAGGTCAAAGTCAACCGGTCAAAGTCAACAGTAAAAGTAAAACTGTAAAAGTAAACAGTAAACAGTAAAAGTGAATAGTAAAAACAGTAACCGTAAATAACTTAAACAGTTAGGGGCAAAATGGTAACTCTGCCCCTGGGTTAAAGTAAAAGTAAAACTGACACGGTAAAAACCAGGGTTTTTTACCGTGCCGGTTCTAACCACTGTTTTGGCCGGATTTCGAAGCTTTTCCGGCCAAATCGAGTCCCCTGTCTCCTCCTAACACCTTCTACACATCCTAAGCTATCCAACAACATCTCAAACATCAAGAAAGATCGAGTTTTCATACCCTTGAAGCTTCCACTGTGTTTTCCGGCAAAACCTCTCCGGCGGAGCTCCGCCGGCCTTCTCCTTCCTCCTCCTTGCTCCTGGGCGGCTCCTGGTGGCGCCTGGGAGTGTCCTAGCTCTCCAAAGGTGCTTGAATGCTTCGATCTGTGCTGAACAGTGTATCAGGAGCTTCCTGCCTCGGCTGGGCGGCGCTGGCTTCACCGGTGGTCTAGGCAAGGTCGCCGGAGCTGTGCGACCTCAGTGGTGGTGGCGGTGAGGACTGACGCGCGCCGGAAGGAGGAGGTGCTGGGCTGCTGTCGAAGAGAGAGAGAGAGAGAGAGACTTCTCTGCTCGAAATGGAAAGAGACGAAAATGGAAGGAGACCGAAGCGGAAAGGAAGGAGAAAAAGGAAGGAAAGAGATAAGGTGTGGAGAAAAAGAGAGAAAGGGATAGGGTATTTAAAGAAAAACGAATGGCCACGATTCGTCGATCGAATCAACGGCCACGATTCGTTCCCAATCCCAAAATAATTTCAAAACCAAAACCATTTTCGAAAATTCATTTCAAATAACCAAACGTCAAATTTAAACGTAAAAGTCGTACGAAAAATTACGTGAAGTGCCGGAAAATATTCCGTAAATACTTTCACGCATGTGGCGACGCGTGTCTTAACGTAAAAACGTTAGACGAAATGACGACGTACTGAAAAGTAATCGGAATTAAACCCTAAGTGTGTCGGAAAATTAAATTAAAATTTCGGGGTCTCACACTCTACCCCCCTTAAATTGAATTTCGTCCTCGAAATTTACCTGACATCAGAAGAGGTGTGGGTGAGCCTGCTGCATGACTGACTCAAGCTCCCAAGTGGCCTCCTCCTCACTATGGTGATCCCACTGAACTTTCACCACTGGAACCTCTCGGTTCCTGAGCTTCCTTACATCACGATCCAAGATGCGGTACGGTCTCTCCTCGTACGAAGCATCGCTGCGCAGCTGTACATCAGTCCAAATAACATTCTGTGGGGCACCCGGTGGGCTCTTCCGTAACTGTGAGACGTGGAACACGTCATGTATATGCTGCAGTCGTGGGGGCAGGTGAATCCGGTATGCAACTGATCCAACTCTCTGGGCTATCTGGAAGGGCCCTACAAACCTTGGGGCCAACTTCCCCTTAACCCCAAATCGTCTAACTCCCTTGCGGGGACTGACTTTCAAGTACACAAAGTCTCCCACTGCAAACTCAAGGGGTGTCCGACGTGTATCTGCATACGACTTGCTCCTGCTCTGGGCTGCTCTAAGCCTCTCCTGGACAATCTGGAGTTTCTCTGAAGTCTCCTGTATCACATCTGGACCAAGTAGAACCCGGTCCTCTCTGTCCAACCAACATGTAGGTGATCTACATGGTCGTCCATACAGTGCCTCGAATGGAGCCATACCAATGCTGCGGTGGTAGCTATTGTTGTAGGCAAACTCTGCAAGAGATAGGCACTCATGCCACTTTTCCCAAAATCAACTATGCAGGAACGAAGCATGTCCTCCAAGGTACGGATCGTACGCTCGGACTGTCCATCTGTCTGAGGATGATACGCTGAACTCAAATGTAACTCGGTACCCAACTCTTTCTGCAATGACTTCCAGAGCTTGGAAGTAAAACGTGGGTCTCGGTCTGAGATGATGCTCTTGGGTATCCCATGAAGTCTGATCACCTCACTAATGTACAGATCTGCAAAGTACTGAGTACGTGAGCTCATCTTGACAGGTAGAAAGTGTGCCGATTTCGTCAACCTGTCAACTATCACCCAAATCCCATCATGACCTTCCCGTGAACGGGGTAGGCCAGTGACGAAATCCATGGTGATATGGTCCCACTTCCACTGTGGAACTGCCAAAGGCTCAAGAAGTCCTGCTGGATGTCTGTTCTCAGCCTTCACTTGCCTGCACACGTCACATCTAGATACATACTCCCCGATGCTCTGCTTCATGCCTTTCCACCAAAACTGGCGCTTCATATCCTGATACATCTTGGTGGCTCCTGGATGCATGGTGAAACTAGTCCGGTGTGACTCCTCCAACACTAGTTTCCGGATGTAATCATCACTAGGGACAAAGGCACGTCCCTTGTACCTGATGAGTCCATCATCACTGACACTCCACTTGTTGTCGGCTTCACCTGAGTAGACCTGAGCTCGAACCAAGTGGCTCTCTGGATCATTCCACTGATACTCCCCCACCTGCTGTAGGATGTGGGGCCTGAGTGACACACTGGCCAAGAATCCATGAGAATCCCCAAACCGTACGTCCAAATCATAATCCTCCAGTGTCTCCAAAGCCTCCATGCGAGAGAGGAAAATACTCGCAAGCTCATACCTCGGCTTCCTGCTCAAGGCATCGGCAACAACATTGGCTTTCTCTGGATGGTATCGTAGGGTGAACTCATAATCCGTAAGATACTTCATCCATCTCCGCTGCCGTAGATTAAGATCACGCTGGGTGAAGATGTACTGTAGGCTCTTGTGATCCGTGTAGATCTCAAAGGTGGCTCCGTAGAGATAACACCTCCAGATCTTCAGAGCATGTACAACAGCTGCCAACTCCAAATCATGTGTAGGATAGTTCTTCTCATGTGGCTTCAACTGTCTAGAGCCATAACAAACTACCCCACCATTTTGCATCAGCACACAACCTAGACCAGTCCCTGAAGCGTCCGTATACACTTGGTACGGATCTACACCATTGGGGAGAACGAGGACTGGGGCTGTGGTCAACCGGTTCTTCAATTCTGCAAAAACCTCTTCACATGCGTCACTCCACTCAAACTTGACTCCTTTCTTTGTCAAGTTGGTTAGTGGCGTGGCAATCTTTGAGAAGTCCTGCACAAACCGACGGTAGTATCCAGCTAAACCAAGGAAACTCCTCACTTCTGTAACATTCCGAGGATGTTCCCAATCCAAAACTTCCTCGATCTTTGAAGGATCCACTGACAAGCCTGCACCTGAGACTACATGCCCAAGAAACTGCACCTCTGAAAGCCAAAACTCGCACTTTGACTTCTTGGCGAAAAGCTGATGATTCCACAAAGTCTGTAGAATGGTGCGAAGATGATACTTATGCTCTGCTTGGGTCTTGGAGTAGACTAAGATGTCATCGATGAACACGATCACGAACTGATCCAAATAAGGTCGGAAGACTCTGTTCATGAGATCCATGAAAGCTGCGGGAGCGTTCGTCAACCCGAACGACATGACGAGGAACTCGAAGTGCCCGTAGCGTGTACGGAAAGCTGTCTTCTCTATGTCACTATCCCGTACCCGAAGCTGATGATAACCGGACCTCAGATCAATCTTGGAAAAGAACTGAGCTCCTGTAAGCTGATCAAACAAATCATCAATCCTCGGAAGTGGGTACTTGTTCTTCACAGTGACACTGTTCAACTTCCGATAATCTATACAGAGTCGAAGGGTCCCATCATGTTTTCTGGCAAACAACACCGGTGCTCCCCACGGTGATGAGCTATACCTGATAAAACCCTTGCTCATAAGATCTTCCAACTGAAGCTTCAACTCTTGCAACTCAGCTGGTGCCATACGGTAAGGTGGAATCGAAATCGGCGTGGCTCCTGGAACCAACTCGATCTGAAACTCTACCTCCCGATGTGGCGGTAATCCTGGTAAATCTTCAGGGAATACTCCGGGATACTCATCAACTACCAGAATATATCTGTCCCCACTAGATCCATCTTTCTCCTTTGACGATCTTACAATACTGTAGCAAGTCAAAGTCCTCCTCCCACGAAAACATGGTCGCAAGAGTGGACTCCGCTGTGTGAGTCGCTCATCCATTCTGATCACCATCACTTTGTCCTTGCCTGGAGTCCTCACTGTGACTGTCCTCTTCTCACAGTCTATGAGAGCTCGGTACTTCTCCAACCAATCCATCCCAAGTATCAAATCATACCCATCAATGTCTAACGGGTAAAGATCTGCTAGTAACTTCCCTTCGTTGACCAGCAACTGACACTTGCGAAAGATCCTGTCTGTAGCTGCCCCCATTCCAAGGGCAGAACTGAAACAATACGTGCTACCCGTGGACTCGGACTCTAATCCCAAAGAATCCGCAAACCACGTGGCAATAAAAGAATGAGAAGCTCCTGTGTCAAACAATACTCTAGCCTCTGAATTAGAAACAATGATCGTACCATCTAAAGCTGTCGAGGCATCGAGAGCTAGCTGACCTCCTGCAAAAGCATAGACATGTCCACGTCCCCTAGCACTGCGTCCACTCCGTCCTCTGGTACGTGAACTCTGGCTGGCCTGTCTTTCAGAAATGTCGCTAAACAGTTGGACCTCCTCTCTAACTCCAAGTCCTGCGGAGTAGGAGGTGGAACCTTTCCCATGGCTCGGAACGCTCGCGTAACCTCATCCATCTCGCGGCGAGGCGGTATCGTGACTGACTGAAAAGAAACAAGGATTAGTCATCGAAACAAGGTCCAGTGAATAAAGATAATGTGAATGGCAACAACTGGAACATGAATGAACTTTTGATTTCCGTATGAATGAATACATCATGAGATCATGCAATGACGTCAGCATCGCACACAAATAACTCGAAGCATACGACTCGAAGAAACAAACTGGTCGTACACCAATGACATGGAAGGTACCAAAACGATGCTCTGATACCAAGTAATTACTGTCGCATCCCGGGGACTATTCTCGGTCCCGGAACACGACGGTAACCGCCGTAATCCCGATCTAGCAAGTAATCAAAACGTCTTTCGACGTATTGATGACTCACCGGACCGAAACCACAAGGCTATGAATGAAACATACAACAAATGAATAATAATAATAATATGAATGTCAAATACTGAATTACAAATGATCAGAGTAGCACACAAATGTTTTACAAGCGGAAGATAATAGAAAATACCCGAGACAGAAATAGTACATGAAAAAGTCTCGGTACACTGGGCCCGAATAAATGTCTCAGAGTATCCAACAGACAACAATAATAAAGATACGGAAATCAAGATACATGAAAACCACACCAGAATGGGAGTCCTCGAAAAGTGAAGTGCACGATAACCGACGCTCCGCGATCTAGTCCAGCTCCTCTAGTGTCGGGTGCTGTAGACCTGAAAAGATGTAGAGGTGAGCAACTCGTCCTCGCTAACCCAATTGGGGCCAAAGCCATCCAAGTCGGGGTTTAAAACCCATGAGAAAACATTTCTTATATATGTATATGTACTCGTAAGTACGAAAGAGCATGTGGAAATGTAAATGCACGGCACGCACGCAAAGCTCGGTAAAACATGTGACCACATATGAAAGAACTCTCTGGATCTGAGCGGCCGAATCCCGGGTTTGTCTTTACTGCAAACCGGGGCCAACTATCTAAGCGCCCGAGTGCGCAGAATAGCGAGAGCGTCCATTTCCAGCTAACGCCCAACAAATAGCAGGCCACACTTACGTCACGTTTTACTCTGTTCGAGACGAGCGTAAGCGGGATAAATGAATAAAATAAACAGGGCATAGCCCCTCCGGAGGTTAACGGTCATCGACACCGTAGGAGTGCTAGAATACTAGGTCCCGTCGCTCTCAGGCCAAGAACCGGAAATCAGGACGACGGTACTACTTTTCGATCCAAAACTCACACACACACACACGTGCTATAAGAAGCATGTGGTCAAGCTTTAAACAATGCATCTTTATTTAATACGTAAAAAGTAAAAGAGCCGCCGACCCAAGAGGGTTTCGGCTCACCCAATGGGCGTGCTCCCCCTACCTGGTATGATGGTACAGCTGGCCGCGCTCCAATCCCGGGTCCTCCTGAAGTCTGTGTAGACGAGCTCCTGAGTCTGTGGGTGAGACAACAGTGATAGTCAGGCATAAGTAATTCGAGGTCTACTATCTACGACTAAGACTTGATAAACATTCTTCGTCTATCTTTCTGACACTAGGGTTTGACTTATTTGACACTCCGATTCTCGAACCGGTGAGAAGTCGGAATTGTTTCTTATTCAGTACTTACGTCGTTTTTGCAACGTTTACAAGCTAAAAGTCTTTAAAACGTTTAACCGTAGTGTTCGAAAACGTAAAATAGGTGTTCTACGGCATAAAAGAAAAGTCAACTTTGAAATAGTAAAAGTCAACGGTCAACAGTAAAGTCAACGGTCAACGGTCAAAAAGTCAACCGGTCAAAAAGTCAACCGGTCAAAGTCAAAAAGTCAAAGTCAAATAGTCAACCGGTCAAAGTCAACAGTAAAAAGTCAACAGTAAAAAGTCAACAGTAAAAGTAAAACTGTAACAGTAAAACAGTAAAAGTAAACAGTAAAAGTGAATACTAAAAACAGTAACCGTAAATAACTTAAACAGTTAGGGGCAAAATGGTAACTCTGCCCCTGGGTTAAAGTAAAAGTAAAACTGACACGGTAAAAACCAGGGTTTTTTACCGTGCCGGTTCTAACCACTGTTTTGGCCGGATTTCGAAGCTTTTCCGGCCAAATCGAGTCTCCTGTCTCCTCCTAACACCTTCTACACATCCTAAGCTATCCAACAACATCTCAAACATCAAGAAAGATCGAGTTTTCATACCCTTGAAGCTTCCACTGTGTTTTCCGGCAAAACCTCTCCGGCGGAGCTCCGCCGGCCTTCTCCTTCCTCCTCCTTGCTCCTGGGCGGCTCCTGGTGGCGCCTGGGAGTGTCCTAGCTCTCCAAAGGTGCTTGAATGCTTCGATCTGTGCTGAACAGTGTATCAGGAGCTTCCTGCCTCGGCTGGGCGGCGCTGGCGGCGGCGCTGGCTTCACCGGTGGTCTAGGCAAGGTCGCCGGAGCTGTGCGACCTCAGTGGTGGTGGCGGTGAGGACTGACGCGCGCCGGAAGGAGGAGGTGCTGGGCTGCTGTCGAAGAGAGAGAGAGAGAGAGAGAGAGACTTCTCTGCTCGAAATGGAAAGAGACGAAAATGGAAGGAGACCGAAGCGGAAAGGAAGGAGAAAAAGGAAGGAAAGAGATAAGGTGTGGAGAAAAAGAGAGAAAGGGATAGGGTATTTAAAGAAAAACGAATGGCCACGATTCGTCGATCGAATCAACGGCCACGATTCGTTCCCAATCCCAAAATAATTTCAAAACCAAAACCATTTTCGAAAATTCATTTCAAATAACCAAACGTCAAATTTAAACGTAAAAGTCGTACGAAAAATTACGTGAAGTGCCGGAAAATATTCCGTAAATACTTTCACGCATGTGGCGACGCGTGTCTTAACGTAAAAACGTTAGACGAAATGACGACGTACTGAAAAGTAATCGGAATTAAACCCTAAGTGTGTCGGAAAATTAAATTAAAATTTCGGGGTCTCACACTCTACCCCCCTTAAATTGAATTTCGTCCTCGAAATTTATCTGACATCAGAAGAGGTGTGGGTGAGCCTGCTGCATGACTGACTCAAGCTCCCAAGTGGCCTCCTCCTCACTATGGTGATCCCACTGAACTTTCACCACTGGAACCTCTCGGTTCCTGAGCTTCCTTACATCACGATCCAAGATGCGGTACGGTCTCTCCTCGTACGAAGCATCGCTGCGCAGCTGTACATCAGTCCAAATAACATTCTGTGGGGCACCCGGTGGGCTCTTCCGTAACTGTGAGACGTGGAACACGTCATGTATATGCTGCAGTCGTGGGGGCAGGTGAATCCGGTATGCAACTGATCCAACTCTCTGGGCTATCTGGAAGGGCCCTACAAACCTTGGGGCCAACTTCCCCTTAACCCCAAATCGTCTAACTCCCTTGCGGGGACTGACTTTCAAGTACACAAAGTCTCCCACTGCAAACTCAAGGGGTGTCCGACGTGTATCTGCATACGACTTGCTCCTGCTCTGGGCTGCTCTAAGCCTCTCCTGGACAATCTGGAGTTTCTCTGAAGTCTCCTGTATCACATCTGGACCAAGTAGAACCCGGTCCTCTCTGTCCAACCAACATGTAGGTGATCTACATGGTCGTCCATACAGTGCCTCGAATGGAGCCATACCAATGCTGCGGTGGTAGCTATTGTTGTAGGCAAACTCTGCAAGAGATAGGCACTCATGCCACTTTTCCCAAAATCAACTATGCAGGAACGAAGCATGTCCTCCAAGGTACGGATCGTACGCTCGGACTGTCCATCTGTCTGAGGATGATACGCTGAACTCAAATGTAACTCGGTACCCAACTCTTTCTGCAATGACTTCCAGAGCTTGGAAGTAAAACGTGGGTCTCGGTCTGAGATGATGCTCTTGGGTATCCCATGAAGTCTGATCACCTCACTAATGTACAGATCTGCAAAGTACTGAGTACGTGAGCTCATCTTGACAGGTAGAAAGTGTGCCGATTTCGTCAACCTGTCAACTATCACCCAAATCCCATCATGACCTTCCCGTGAACGGGGTAGGCCAGTGACGAAATCCATGGTGATATGGTCCCACTTCCACTGTGGAACTGCCAAAGGCTCAAGAAGTCCTGCTGGATGTCTGTTCTCAGCCTTCACTTGCCTGCACACGTCACATCTAGATACATACTCCCCGATGCTCTGCTTCATGCCTTTCCACCAAAACTGGCGCTTCATATCCTGATACATCTTGGTGGCTCCTGGATGCATGGTGAAACTAGTCCGGTGTGACTCCTCCAACACTAGTTTCCGGATGTAATCATCACTAGGGACAAAGGCACGTCCCTTGTACCTGATGAGTCCATCATCACTGACACTCCACTTGTTGTCGGCTTCACCTGAGTAGACCTGAGCTCGAACCAAGTGGCTCTCTGGATCATTCCACTGATACTCCCCCACCTGTTGTAGGATGTGGGGCCTGAGTGACACACTGGCCAAGAATCCATGAGAATCCCCAAACCGTACGTCCAAATCATAATCCTCCAGTGTCTCCAAAGCCTCCATGCGAGAGAGGAAAATACTCGCAAGCTCATACCTCGGCTTCCTGCTCAAGGCATCGGCAACAACATTGGCTTTCTCTGGATGGTATCGTAGGGTGAACTCATAATCCGTAAGATACTCCATCCATCTCCGCTGCCGTAGATTAAGATCACGCTGGGTGAAGATGTACTGTAGGCTCTTGTGATCCGTGTAGATCTCAAAGGTGGCTCCGTAGAGATAACACCTCCAGATCTTCAGAGCATGTACAACAGCTGCCAACTCCAAATCATGTGTAGGATAGTTCTTCTCATGTGGCTTCAACTGTCTAGAGCCATAACAAACTACCCCACCATTTTGCATCAGCACACAACCTAGACCAGTCCCTGAAGCGTCCGTATACACTTGGTACGGATCTACACCATTGGGGAGAACGAGGACTGGGGCTGTGGTCAACCGGTTCTTCAATTCTGCAAAAACCTCTTCACATGCGTCACTCCACTCAAACTTGACTCCTTTCTTTGTCAAGTTGGTTAGTGGCGTGGCAATCTTTGAGAAGTCCTGCACAAACCGACGGTAGTATCCAGCTAAACCAAGGAAACTCCTCACTTCTGTAACATTCCGAGGATGTTCCCAATCCAAAACTTCCTCGATCTTTGAAGGATCCACTGACAAGCCTGCACCTGAGACTACATGCCCAAGAAACTGCACCTCTGAAAGCCAAAACTCGCACTTTGACTTCTTGGCGAAAAGCTGATGATTCCACAAAGTCTGTAGAATGGTGCGAAGATGATACTTATGCTCTGCTTGGGTCTTGGAGTAGACTAAGATGTCATCGATGAACACGATCACGAACTGATCCAAATAAGGTCGGAAGACTCTGTTCATGAGATCCATGAAAGCTGCGGGAGCGTTCGTCAACCCGAACGACATGACGAGGAACTCGAAGTGCCCGTAGCGTGTACGGAAAGCTGTCTTCTCTATGTCACTATCCCGTACCCGAAGCTGATGATAACCGGACCTCAGATCAATCTTGGAAAAGAACTGAGCTCCTGTAAGCTGATCAAACAAATCATCAATCCTCGGAAGTGGGTACTTGTTCTTCACAGTGACACTGTTCAACTTCCGATAATCTATACAGAGTCGAAGGGTCCCATCATGTTTTCTGGCAAACAACACCGGTGCTCCCCACGGTGATGAGCTATACCTGATAAAACCCTTGCTCATAAGATCTTCCAACTGAAGCTTCAACTCTTGCAACTCAGCTGGTGCCATACGGTAAGGTGGAATCGAAATCGGCGTGGCTCCTGGAACCAACTCGATCTGAAACTCTACCTCCCGATGTGGCGGTAATCCTGGTAAATCTTCAGGGAATACTCCGGGATACTCATCAACTACCAGAATATATCTGTCCCCACTAGATCCATCTTTCTCCTTTGACGATCTTACAATACTGTAGCAAGTCAAAGTCCTCCTCCCACGAAAACATGGTCGCAAGAGTGGACTCCGCTGTGTGAGTCGCTCATCCATTCTGATCACCATCACTTTGTCCTTGCCTGGAGTCCTCACTGTGACTGTCCTCTTCTCACAGTCTATGAGAGCTCGGTACTTCTCCAACCAATCCATCCCAAGTATCAAATCATACCCATCAATGTCTAACGGGTAAAGATCTGCTAGTAACTTCCCTTCGTTGACCAGCAACTGACACTTGCGAAAGATCCTGTCTGTAGCTGCCCCCATTCCAAGGGCAGAACTGAAACAATACGTGCTACCCGTGGACTCGGACTCTAATCCCAAAGAATCCGCAAACCATGTGGCAATAAAAGAATGAGAAGCTCCTGTGTCAAACAATACTCTAGCCTCTGAATTAGAAACAATGATCGTACCATCTAAAGCTGTCGAGGCATCGAGAGCTAGCTGACCTCCTGCAAAAGCATAGACATGTCCACGTCCCCTAGCACTGCGTCCACTCCGTCCTCTGGTACGTGAACTCTGGCTGGCCTGTCTTTCAGAAATGTCGCTAAACAGTTGGACCTCCTCTCTAACTCCAAGTCCTGCGGAGTAGGAGGTGGAACCTTTCCCATGGCTCGGAACGCTCGCGTAACCTCATCCATCTCGCGGCGAGGCGGTATCGTGACTGACTGAAAAGAAACAAGGATTAGTCATCGAAACAAGGTCCAGTGAATAAAGATAATGTGAATGGCAACAACTGGAACATGAATGAACTTTTGATTTCCGTATGAATGAATACATCATGAGATCATGCAATGACGTCAGCATCGCACACAAATAACTCGAAGCATACGACTCGAAGAAACAAACTGGTCGTACACCAATGACATGGAAGGTACCAAAACGATGCTCTGATACCAAGTAATTACTGTCGCATCCCGGGGACTATTCTCGGTCCCGGAACACGACGGTAACCGCCGTAATCCCGATCTAGCAAGTAATCAAAACGTCTTTCGACGTATTGATGACTCACCGGACCGAAACCACAAGGCTATGAATGAAACATACAACAAATGAATAATAATAATAATATGAATGTCAAATACTGAATTACAAATGATCAGAGTAGCACACAAATGTTTTACAAGCGGAAGATAATAGAAAATACCCGAGACAGAAATATTACATGAAAAAGTCTCGGTACACTGGGCCCGAATAAATGTCTCAGAGTATCCAACAGACAACAATAATAAAGATACGGAAATCAAGATACATGAAAACCACACCAGAATGGGAGTCCTCGAAAAGTGAAGTGCACGATAACCGACGCTCCGCGATCTAGTCCAGCTCCTCTAGTGTCGGGTGCTGTAGACCTGAAAAGATGTAGAGGTGAGCAACTCGTCCTCGCTAACCCAATTGGGGCCAAAGCCATCCAAGTCGGGGTTTAAAACCCATGAGAAAACATTTCTTATATATGTATATGTACTCGTAAGTACGAAAGAGCATGTGGAAATGTAAATGCACGGCACGCACGCAAAGCTCGGTAAAACATGTGACCACATATGAAAGAACTCTCTGGATCTGAGCGGCCGAATCCCGGGTTTGTCTTTACTGCAAACCGGGGCCAACTATCTAAGCGCCCGAGTGCGCAGAATAGCGAGAGCGTCCATTTCCAGCTAACGCCCAACAAATAGCAGGCCACACTTACGTCACGTTTTACTCTGTTCGAGACGAGCGTAAGCGGGATAAATGAATAAAATAAACAGGGCATAGCCCCTCCGGAGGTTAACGGTCATCGACACCGTAGGAGTGCTAGAATACTAGGTCCCGTCGCTCTCAGGCCAAGAACCGGAAATCAGGACGACGGTACTACTTTTCGATCCAAAACTCACACACACACACACGTGCTATAAGAAGCATGTGGTCAAGCTTTAAACAATGCATCTTTATTTAATACGTAAAAAGTAAAAGAGCCGCCGACCCAAGAGGGTTTCGGCTCACCCAATGGGCGTGCTCCCCCTACCTGGTATGATGGTACAGCTGGCCGCGCTCCAATCCCGGGTCCTCCTGAAGTCTATGTAGACGAGCTCCTGAGTCTGTGGGTGAGACAACAGTGATAGTCAGGCATAAGTAATTCGAGGTCTACTATCTACGACTAAGACTTGATAAACACTCTTCGTCTATCTTTCTGACACTAGGGTTTGACTTATTTGACACTCCGATTCTCGAACCGGTGAGAAGTCGGAATTGTTTCTTATTCAGTACTTACGTCGTTTTTGCAACGTTTACAAGCTAAAAGTCTTTAAAACGTTTAACCGTAGTGTTCGAAAACGTAAAATAGGTGTTCTACGGCATAAAAGAAAAGTCAACTTTGAAATAGTAAAAGTCAACGGTCAACAGTAAAGTCAACGGTCAACGGTCAAAAAGTCAACCGGTCAAAAAGTCAACCGGTCAAAGTCAAAAAGTCAAAGTCAAATAGTCAACCGGTCAAAGTCAACAGTAAAAAGTCAACAGTAAAAGTAAAACTGTAACAGTAAAACAGTAAACAGTAAACAGTAAAAGTGAATACTAAAAACAGTAACCGTAAATAACTTAAACAGTTAGGGGCAAAATGGTAACTCTGCCCCTGGGTTAAAGTAAAAGTAAAACTGACACGGTAAAAACCAGGGTTTTTTACCGTGCCGGTTCTAACCACTGTTTTGGCCGGATTTCGAAGCTTTTCCGGCCAAATCGAGTCCCCTGTCTCCTCCTAACACCTTCTACACATCCTAAGCTATCCAACAACATCTCAAACATCAAGAAAGATCGAGTTTTCATACCCTTGAAGCTTCCACTGTGTTTTCCGGCAAAACCTCTCCGGCGGAGCTCCGCCGGCCTTCTCCTTCCTCCTCCTTGCTCCTGGGCGGCTCCTGGTGGCGCCTGGGAGTGTCCTAGCTCTCCAAAGGTGCTTGAATGCTTCGATCTGTGCTGAACAGTGTATCAGGAGCTTCCTGCCTCGGCTGGGCGGCGCTGGCTTCACCGGTGGTCTAGGCAAGGTCGCCGGAGCTGTGCGACCTCAGTGGTGGTGGCGGTGAGGACTGACGCGCGCCGGAAGGAGGAGGTGCTGGGCTGCTGTCGAAGAGAGAGAGAGAGAGAGACTTCTCTGCTCGAAATGGAAAGAGACGAAAATGGAAGGAGACCGAAGCGGAAAGGAAGGAGAAAAAGGAAGGAAAGAGATAAGGTGTGGAGAAAAAGAGAGAAAGGGATAGGGTATTTAAAGAAAAACGAATGGCCACGATTCGTCGATCGAATCAACGGCCACGATTCGTTCCCAATCCCAAAATAATTTCAAAACCAAAACCATTTTCGAAAATTCATTTCAAATAACCAAACGTCAAATTTAAACGTAAAAGTCGTACGAAAAATTACGTGAAGTGCCGGAAAATATTCCGTAAATACTTTCACGCATGTGGCGACGCGTGTCTTAACGTAAAAACGTTAGACGAAATGACGACGTACTGAAAAGTAATCGGAATTAAACCCTAAGTGTGTCGGAAAATTAAATTAAAATTTCGGGGTCTCACAGTCTCGCTCTTAGGCGACGACTCCAGTTTCGTCGCCTAAGACTAGACACTTAAGTGACGACGGCTGTTTAGGCAACGAAATGTGTGTCGTCGTCTTAACTTAACTCTTAGGCGACGACAGGGATTTCTTTCGTCACCTAAGATCTTGGGCGACGAAATTGCTTCGTCGCCCAAACACTCTGTTCTGGTAGTGATTAGCAAGTTTCAACGGTAAAAAATGAAAGAAAGAACTAACCAATCAACGACTAAAAAACTTAATTAGTATCATTCGGTCTAATAGCAGTTTTCCATTTGCATGTCCGAAGTTGTGAATTTCACTTGATCAAGACTTATTATAATCTTCAATTGTTTGATGTATAATAAAATAAAATTGTAAATCATAACATAGGTAATGTACTTTAAAGCATTGGGAGAGTAGTATTCTACTTTCTTTTTTTCTTAGAACATTACTTGTAATTGGCAAAATAGTTAATGTACCTCTTGAATTTTGCTTTAATTGTCAATTTACACATTTAACTTGCATTTGTGCCCATTTGCCTCTCGACTTGGTAAAAACTGCAGACATCCACTCCCTCCATCAAATTGGACGGTTTTCGTCCAATATTTAGTCATGTGTCATGCATGTGAGGGGTAGCATTATCAATTTATATTATTTAATTTTATTAATTAAAATAATGAAACAAAAAAAGATTCATATATACTTATACATCTAAAAATTATGTGTGTTCTAAATATTACTTGGGAGTTTCTATATCAAATCAACTTTATTCTTACTTTTTATGCACTTTTCTTATTAAGATTACCAATGTAAACATCATCTTTAAAAAGAAGGCTCATGCATGCATATATCCTGCCAAAATATTAAATGAATGATTATGTAGACAAAATTGTCCAAAAAATATATTAAATAAATAATACATTTTTGAACAAAAAAACATATGCATAAGTATATTTGAATCTTCCTTTTGAATATATTTTTATTATTAAATAAAAATATATATATAAAATCATAGTTATACCTCTCACGTGCATAGCATAACATATATATGATTGAAAATTGGATGGTTACAGTCAGATTTAACGAAAATGGTGCAAGTCGGTAGCTTTTACCAAATTGAGGAGGTAAATTTGCACAAATGCAAGTTAAAGGTGTAAATTGACAATTAGAGCCAAATTAATCATAAGATAAATTGGCTACTTTCCCTTGTAATTTAACTCTAGAATGAGGTTTTATGCAACAAAACTTAAAGGGCTAATCTAAAACAGGCAAATTTTATCTCATTTCAATGAAACTCTTATCTCTTAGCCAATTTCAATGAAATAAAAAAAACGCACATACCCTCACTACAAGTGAACTAACCATTTCTCCTGTTTCAAATACATATCTGAAATATCTCACCTCTCTCTCTCTTTCTCTCTCTCCTAAAGCAAACTACTGACTCCGCCGAGAACAACTTCCGTTAACTGCACCGGCGAGAAGGGCCACTACCGCTCCGATGAGACCATGTTCTACAAGGGATCTTCCCCCTTGTTCATGTGCTAGAAAAGCGACTCTAGCTTGGAAAATGACATCGGCGGGTAGTCGTCGGAGTCAATCTACACCGTCAAGTTCACTCATGAGACCTTCTCCGGTCAAGGCACCAATAGATCTCAGTTTTAATAAAAAAAAATTCATTTAGACACAACTAATGATATCTTATATTGGAATTAGAATAATTTAAATGAACTGAAAGGAAGCTAAATTAATACTAAATGAGTATTTTCTCAAACTTACTTAAACATCTATAGTACAGGTTTTTTACAAAACCAATTTAATACAATATCACCAATTGTCTATCAATTTTCTGACTTTGCATGATGCAATTGGATTTTGTAATACAAAACCAATTTAATACAATATCACCAATTGTCTATCAATTTTCTGACTTTGCATGATGCAATTGGATTTTGTAATATACTCTACCAAGGATAAAAGTCTACCATTTGGTGATGATCATTGGCAAATAAATATAATAAAGACATGTTGATTCACATATCAAAAGTCCTCGAATTTGACCAAAGGAAGCAAAACTATAAACGAAACAAACCCCATTGAAAACATGTACGATATCTCTATGTTGGCTGGATATTTTAATGTCAAATCTGGAAAATGGCCTTTGCATGCATCTCCCTTCATAATATAAAATCGTTGCAACGACAATATGTTGTCGTCAGTGATTGAACTTTTGAGTTTGATACTTCAAACAATCAAACCCCCTTTTGCCCTTTGGCCAAATGTTTCCCATATATAAATGAAACTAGGGTTGTCATGGTATGGTAATTTATCGTGATTACCTCAAAATCAACCAAGCCAATAAAGTTGGTAACTGACATAGTCAGTTACCGACTTCTACGGTACGGTTACCGTACCAACTTCATTCTGACGGTACGGTAACAGATTTTAATTACCGTAGTAATTACCGTACCGAATGTTATTTATATATATAATTAAAATTATATTAAATCTTTTAATCCTAGCCGTTGATTAAGGATCTTTTAATCCTAGCCGTCTATCCTATACTAACCTAATGCGCTGCCTGACTGCCTCATTTTTTCAATCTCTCGAGCTCTCGCTGTCTCTCTCAGTCCCTGAAGCAGTGAAGCCGCCGCTCCTCCCCTCGACGCGATCTCCCCTCCTCGACAGCTCTCCGACCTCCTCCGCCACAGCTGTTCAGTCCTCCTCCCCTCGACAGCTCTTCGACTTCCTCCTCCTCCATCAATGCTGCATACCTTTCTCATTTTTGTGTTTTCTTGTTTGTTAATGGCAGAAGAACTCAAGAACTACAAGTCTACAACGGAGGGTTGAATGACTAGGCAGACTAGCAACACTGCAGCCTTGCAGCAGGCCAACAACTTGTTCTCAACTATGTTTGTGATTTGTTAATGTATTATTGAACAATTTGAAGTTTTGAACTGTGTTTGTGACTTTGTGGTTGTATGATTGATTTGTATGAACCTTGTTAAGTTGGTTTATAACTCTTTGTTTATTATTTCATATTACATTTTGAAATTATGCACCAGTTCATAGCAGGAGAAGTCCAAAAAATTTGGACCATGTCTTATTTTTCATGAAAAAAACTGGCCCAATTTATTGTTAGTACAAGACCCAACCGTACCGTACCAACACGTACCGTACCGTACCAACATATCGGTATACCGACTTTGGTGGTTGGTAATGGTAATAGGATTTTGTTTACCGATTATAGTTGGTTGGTAATTGGTAATGGTAAAAAAACTTGGTAACCGTACAATGCCAGCCCTTAATGAAACCGTTAGAACTCAAACCCCTTTGTTATGTTTAGAAATATATAAACGAAAACGTTACAACTCAAAACCAAAACCAGCTTTTAGCTTCTTATAAAATTTGTCAGTTGCTTATACTACAAGAATAGACAACGCTGAACTTTAAAATATACATATGCAACATGGGTTTTTCAAGCATTTGAGCTATGTTCACCTGTTACCAACTCATGGCATGCCGTAGGCGTGTAAGGCGTTGAGAAGATGCCCTACGTGTGTTGCCAAATTCTGGAACTATTGATACCAATACCCAAAACGATCATCGCCGGAGAACTATCATACAAAACTGCAGCACATCCCACCATGGCATTCTGACTACGTATCAAACCCACCAAGACAATTAGATATTATCAAATGAGACGACCAAAGATAGACCCATGAAGAGGACATGAGCCACACCAAGGTAACTCCCACCATCTCCAAGCTCATAAGCTTATAGCTGAGAACGCCTTTCGGTATGGTAGAAACCACACTTGTTGAAACATCTGAAGCACCCCATCCGAAAGTGCTAGCCGAAGTTGGTCTGTAAAGTGTAAACGCATTGCTAATATGGGACTCGAGGTAGTACAATCTCCAAATCACACTTCTATTACCTGTGGGTACGATGTGGTAGTACAGACTACCAACGAATCCATGTGACCCTGAAGCCAGAGGAAAAGGGAAAGGGAAGCCGGAGAAGAATAAACACAGCAAGTTTCACATTGGCACTGGATAGTAGGAAAGAAGAATTAAAATTTATTTAATCCTTATAGTTTGAAGTCCACATCTTTTTAGTCCTAGTGATTTTATTTTAATCTAAATAGTCTTTATATTTTAAGGTTAACATCCGTTTAATCCTTACGGTTTCGTTTTAATTTGAATAACCCTTAAAGTTACAATTTTCATCCTAGTCATTCCATTTAAAAACAATATTCCATATGTTTTTTCAAAATATCATTTTAGATAAACCATTTGAATGAACCATTTTGGTATCTCACATTAACTTTATTACACTTTGATATCTTAAATAAACATATATATGACTATTTAAATGAAAAATCATAACTTTAAAAACTGTTGAGATTGCCGACTTTAAAATATAAGAAATATAATATTTTACCCCAAGAAAGAATGACTTCCAACTACAAGGAAAAATGACAGTGTGTCCCACTTTGAGCATCGCCTTGTTTAAGCTACCAAATTCATAGCCGTGGCATGAAGAGCAAACATGACACGGACAACTAAACATTCCATGCATTCAGGATAAGGCATCTTACCCTACATAGCCAGATTTTGGGCTAATAAAACAGCCATTGGCAATAAAAACTCAAAATTCTTTTTTCCATACTGGTCTCAGTAACTTCACAAACATGTCTATATTTTCTGGGATCAAAAAAATCCTGTCAGATTAAAAATTCAGGCAGACCCAGAACTCTAAATAAAGTATTACTCTCACACATGGACTTCAAAATTCAATCCGGTAACAAAATTCCACATATTAAAGATTTAGCTAAATAAGCAGCTAAATCAATCCTACAGAAATAAACGGCACTGATAACTATATTCTAAAACCACTCACAATAGTTCAGTTTACATGCCGCTGGCAACTGCAATCTCCCTGTTAAGAAGACCCGTTAACCGCAGCTGAAGCATGCATACTCATATCAGGATTCTGTGGCGCAGCATTTGCATACCCACCATATCCCTGCCCTCCATGTTGTCCCCCATTGTTCCACTGGTTATTTGAGTCCGATCTCCACTGCAAATTCACATGATATTAACAATAAAAAAACAGAGAATTTGAGGAAAAAAAGGTGTAGAGAGGAAAAAAATTGAATTGCTAGATTGGTAAATTCCAACCATAAGACTAAAGATGATATGAGAAACAATAAATTATTACAAAGGTATTTATTGAACTGCAACAGGGAGGTTGGTCCCACACTTCCTGCTCATTTTATAACCAAAGGAAATTTAAGCAGGTGAAATTCTAGATCTTACATAGGCAAAGAAAATATAACATGACGTGGTCGACCCAATATTACCTGCTTGTTGCCTTGGCTGCGACCCCAAGACAGACGAACTGTTTGCTTTCCAATAACAGTCGCATTCAGCATATTCATTGCATTCTCAGCGTCCTTCCTACAAACCACATGGCTATAGTTTATTACATTCATGCAAACACATAATATACCTTCTTTAGCCTTTGATAATTTCATTGTAATTCAAATTTTGACAGGACCTTTTACATGATAACTTTATGCGGAATAAAATTACTAACATTGACATTGAAAAAATAATCGAACCAGAAAAATTCCTGATTCATAATAATATAAAGGACCCATCTACAGAAAAAGTCAAACATACCTGTTAGCAAACTGAACAAAACCGCATGCTTTGCCAACTGGTATTTTCACAGAGACAACTTCACCAAATTCAGAAAAAGGCTGTCTGAGGGCTTCCTCATTGACATCAGAATCCAGCCCTCCAACAAATATCTACAATGAGTCGAGAGTAAGAAGCCCTATTGATTTAAAAATATTATAATCTGAAAGTGAAGAGTGGGACTCACAGTTGTGTTATTGGGCTCGCCATCGGACTGAGAACCTTGGGCAACGGCACCATTTGCATGTCCACCACCTCCAGCCAATATCAATGCTAATTAAAGGAGGAAAAGTGATTTTTTACTACAAAATACAGCTTATATCCTATCTACATTGAAACAGAATACTGTACTATCTACGAATAATGTCCACAGCTACCTATAATAGGTTCCTAGATTCAACTGAGAACATAACTCAATTCAATTGCATCATCATTTCAAAAGTTGATTCAAAGTTCAAGTGGCTTGATGTAGAACTACACATTTTAAAATGAATGAAATACAGTGACACAGTCAGAGGCATAGTTGCCACTTATGAGTGTCATCAATCAATTATGGCCAGTATATGTCAAGACTATGTCAAACTTTTAGGAGGAAAAAATATTGAACTTGGAAAATCAACACTTCAATTTTTTCAACATAAATCTGGACTGCTGTTTGAATAACATTCTTGTGATGATTGAAATTAAAGTTCTAGGTTATAAGAAAAAGAAAAGGTTCATACGCATCCAAATGAAGGATAGTGAAAACACATTAGATGGCCGCCTTACACATAAAAAATAACTAATCGACTAGTGACATCACACAAACTTAACACCCACACAAACTTGACACCTTTTTCATTTATTGACAGATTCAATACTTTGCAAATATGTAGCTCAGAAGAAGGTATAACAGTGACTATATATGGGTTATTTTCCTTATTAGTTGACTTGTTTAATCATTGAATATATGAAAATGTTGAATTTCTGTAAACTTTCAATTACTGATAACAAGTTTATGACTAAACCCATTCTTGCCGGGACTATTTGCAGAGGAAATAATATGTTTCACTATCCAAATCACAACCAGCAACAGCCAAATCATTATAGATGTGTTCCTTTCAGGATGTATTTAGAATTTACGGGGCCTAAATCCAAGGGATATGTTCCGGCACTCAGGGAAAAAATAAAAGAGGAAAAGCAATGCCAATCAGTTAACCGAAAGCTAGATTACTGAACAAAGATGAAAAAAAATATAAGGAAAAATCACAAGTAAAATAAAATAATACAAAGTGCAAGGTGCCAATTACAATCAAACATGCTTGTTAAATTTAGAGCGCCAGATGAACTGCAACGCCTCCAACTCATTTATGAAAATGATGACAAGAAGCTCTTTAATAAACGATACAGCTAAGGAAGTAGATTTGAAAAAGGATGGCGACAAATATATTATGTTGCATAACTTATTCTAATCTTACATCAGAAGCACAGCAAGTAATACTAACTACCGTAAGCTTGAGTAAATGTAAAGGTTAAAACCAAGAAATGCAAAGCATACAAGTTGCGTAGAAAGCAGAAGGAATGGAAATGACACGATAGGAAAACGAAAAGGTGCAAGATGTGAGTTGGCCAAGTATAAGTTTGTTACTTTATACTTTACACATTGTATGAAGCTATACGAAAGTCAAAATTGCATCAATAACAAGTTCACAACATAAGAAAAGAAAATATACAACTTCATTTGTCAAATGTGCATAGATGAAATCAGCATGTTGATAAAATAAAGAGATTTTTTACAGATGTGAATTAAGTTATGAACTGAACATGCAACTCGTATCAAGCAACAAAAACCTTAGAGTAATCAATCATACCTTGTGAAGAGTACTGTTGTTGGTATCCAGATGATTTTTTGGGCGTTGCAACACCTATACGCATGGGCCTGCTTGAACAATACGCACCATTCATTTCCACAATGGCCTTGGTCCTCTCATTTTCATCCCCAAACCTAACAAAGCCATAACCCTTTGAACGACCAGTATTTGCATCTTGAACAACTTTTGCCCCCTTAACAGATGAATATCTAATAGCAAAGGTTTCTTGCAGCATAGTGTCAGTAACATCTGTAGCTAAATCTCCTACAAATATAGATAGATCAGAACTAGTATCTGCCCGTCTGTCACCCGCACTAAAGGTTGCCCAGTTTAGACGAAATGGCTGCTCTGTATTTGGCATAGGAGTACCATTATAGGTCTGCAGAACTTCCTCAGCTGCTTCACGTGAATAGAACTCAACAAAACCATACCCTTCTGTCTGACCTGTTTGTTTATTGCGTATAACCTTTACGGAAGAAACCTGCAAATATATGTGACACCAAAAGCACAAAAACAGTTGGTGGAAATGTAAGGATCCTAGAAACAAATACTAGAGTATTTTTAGATGTATATATCGGTGTCTGTTTTTAAGACATGCTTGATGTACAATGTTGTCTTTGATCAGCATTTTGACTTAATATTGTGACATAGCTAGGTTAGACTGTTAACTTGGTAACCTGATCCGAGCTGTTCAATACACAGGCGAGGCTAGGTTTGTTTGATATGTTTTGGACTATACATGAAGATGAGTGTTTGGGCCCATGTCATAGTTAGAAAAAGCAAATGCAGAACAACTGACCATGTGTATATTACAGTTTCTCAGTTCCTGCCACTATCTCAATATAAATTATGCTTCTATTATTTTAGAGATGGATGTAATAGCCCAAAAAGAAGAAACCAAAGTACGAAGAAGAATAAGAAAAGACAGATGACATGGCATTTTGGCAAACATATAGCAATAGTAAAAAAGGAAGTACAGACATGTTAGTCAACAGGTGGAAAATGACTCAAATCACACTTTGGTTTCCAAGTAAAACCATCAGAATGCTACACATTATGAAAAATAACTGGTACAACTATCTGCATTGACCAAACATGGCATTCACTGAAAAACGAATTCGAATTAAACAAGATGGTGCAAACTGCCCGACTTAACCTGTAAATGAGCCAACAGGTTCACTGAACACATTCAAGTGCCCTAAACCTGAGTTATTAACATTTCTAGGTTAAGGAACTTCCTAAGTGAATCATTTACTCTTCCAAGCAATACTATGTAGGTCAAGCCAGCCAAAATCCAAAATAAACTAAATGGCAAGCTTCTCAACTTAAATCAATCACACTGCAGTTATCTAGTCACACAAACAATCACAATCAAGGATCCGAATCCAAATTCACCAACATTTTCAACCAGAAAAAACGCAATACCTGGCCGGTGTATGCAAAGCAGCCGTGAAGGTAAGCCTCATCCATCCAATGGTGCAGGTCGCCAGCCCAGATGGTCCTGACCTCATCAGTAGGCCCCATCTTCTGCGACTGCTGCAGTTGGTGCTTAGGCGGCTGCTGCTGATACGCAACCGCAGCGGCGGCCGCCTGAGCCTGCTGGTAGGGATTGTGATGCGGATGTGCGGCGTAAGCAGGCATGTAATGCTGAGGATACACCATCATCTGTTGGTGCATCATCGCCATGGCCGCGGCCGGGTACTGCATCGCCATCCATTGCTGCTGATGCATCCATTGTTGCTGTTGTTGTTGTTGCTGATTGGGCTGAGCCGTGCTCAGATCGCCACTGCTGCCGTCGTTGGTCTGTTGGGCCATGGACTCGGGTTTGAGGAGTCGTCGTCGTCTCTCTGTGAACTCTGGAGATTTGAGCCTGGGAGCTGTAGAGGCAACAAAGGCTGCGCGCAGAGAGAGGGGCTTGAATTGAAGAAATGAGGTTTTTAAAGGGGAGGGTCAGTGGTGGTGGTGATGGACGGTTTAGATTTAGATGAGACCTCGTTTATTACGTCGGTAAACTCACGTTTGCCGTCCATGATGTATGGGGTCTACATCGCAGACAGTTGCAACTTGTGCTCCCGTGTGCTGGATTGCATATTAGCACTCTCTTAATTATTGGTGTTGATTAACCAACGGTAACTATGGTAAACTCCAATCAGTCACTAGCCTGGTAATTTCAGCCATGTAATGACACATACATTGATGGCATACATTTTAAAGGCGATTCTGAGTCAAAGTACCAATTGCTTTTCCCACTCCAAAAAATACGATATTTCCTATCCGACTGAGACACAAAGGTTCAAGCTGCATCTCTGTTCCATTATACTACAAATGGCTTCTCTTCCTAAGGCTAAAGATCCAATTGATCCTACACACAAGAATTAGGAAGCCATCAGCCTTGGATAATTAGTGCTGCCCAAGAAGGTAAGTAAAAACCCAGTCAGCCTTGTGGAATGTGGATACTGTGTAAGTTGGATTTGCAGTACTGACTACAGTTACACATTCAGCATTCAGTATTGTCAAATTAAACATTCAAGCCTTAGCTGAACTCAACTGGAACTTGGCCACTATGCAGAATTGCTGATATGAATGTTGCATTATAAGTCTTTCGAAGATTTACAAATATACAGACATAACAGCAGTAAAAGGTGGAGCTGCGATTTTCTCTATTGATTAGAATGGATACAGTAGCGTTGCTTCTCAGCAAAAACTGAATAAAGAATCAATTAAATACTAATTTGACTATGGTAAAGGAACAAAATTTAGGCGACAAAGAAGCTAAAATTTAATCAAATCAAAATTCTGATGCTTCATCCAAATTTCAAACAGGGAGGGTAACCTGATGGCTTCTGTAGTTAAAGGCAAAAGATAACCAAAAACTGGTATACGAACAAAGCATGGTATATACAACATCCCCATTGCTGTTACCTGCGAAGATCTGAATGGAGAAAGCTTTCATAATGTGTTCCATTAAGTGCTTTTTGGACATCACCCCAATTCTCAACTTGATTAGACAAGGAACCTTTGTGTATCTTCACCTGACGACTCTTTAAATCCCTTTGTGGAACCTTGAGAAACTCTTGAACGTCTTTTAATTTCTGCAAACATGCATATTTTAAATTTCAGAATAAAGTCGTGTCATGCAACTGAAGGTAGTATTAAATTACATCAAACAATAAAACAAAAAGTTGATTTTTAATACAATAGTCTTACAGTGCGGTTTTTAACAACATCCTCATAATATAGGATAATATGTCTGGTGCTGTTGAAATATTGCAATGCTTTGGCAGTTCTATCCTCAACTTGCTTCAGGTCAGCTAAAAGCAAAGTTGTATTGATTGTAGGCTTGTATTTTGCAAGTATCTCTGCCTGCAGCCATCAAATATAATTAGCTTGCAAAACAAGTTCAAAATCTAGCACTTGAGAGAGAGAGGGAACCTCCTGATGAGAATGCACGTGAGACTTGTGGGTTCCGTTCAGTAGCTTCACATCTCGATCATAAGTATTTGCGAGCACAGAGATCAACCTACGCAGCAGATTTCTTCGAAATAGAAAGATAGCCGCAACACCTCGAGTGTTGAAGTACTCCACTATTTGTTCATGATTCTGCATCAATCCCTGCATTAGTTGTTACAATAGATGATTAACTACCTTTCCCTGTGTTTAGCAAGAACATCAGAGTGGAATAAACAAATCCAGTTAATCCACAACATGAAAAAAGATAATGGATGAACTGCAAACCATTTGTTCATGAGAAATAAAGTTGGATGGAAATTTAGGGACCCAAATGAAAACACTGCATGGGCCTAACTGATTGATTCCTCCTTTAACTAGATTATGTTCACATAAAGGTCATCTTAAGTGATAAGTTACTAAACTAAACCTCTATCTCATAAGTTACAGTGAAAATTTTCCATACTTCAAAAAGCAAAAAACTGTTATAACAGGCTACTCAAAAAGACGTGGAAATATCTGAGGAGCAATATCTAGATCAGACCAGATTGTTCACATTGTTTTACAGCAGGTGCAGAAAGGTGAAAAGTTCATAGGTAGCTAGACTCGCTGCAAGCACACCTCTCTAAAATATACAATCTATATCATTAATGCAGATTATATCATTCATATAACATTAAATTTTGACATAATCATTCAAAATATTCCACTTCCAATTCTCACAGGAAAAAATATTTGAAATGGGGTACATTAAAATTATATAAAGTTCAAGCTTAACAGTTGCGCCTGACATGAATGTTAGTCACACTGTTTACTCCATACATTCTCTGAACTAGTAACACTTCCCCTTAGTAAAAATTTTCCTCGGAAACGATCAAACAAGCTTCTTTTAGGGAAATGACAGCCTTACAATACAAAAATCTTTGTAACTGTTATGAAAATATAGATTATAAGACAGCTTAGACCATGATATCATGATATGACAAATATGATATGAGGATCTGCAAAAGGAGAGAAATGAACTGCACACCAATGTCTTAGTCTCTCAAGAAAAAATGACTGTGCTGTTGAATAACAGAAACTAGCTAAAAAAATGCATAAGCAAGCATTACCTGATTAAGCATCCACTTTAAGCCAACTGCAGCTGTGCACTCATTCTTTGAGGCACTACTGAGCCAATCTAGATTGTATACTCTGTCCAAAGTCTCCGAAATTGTTGACATGTTACTTCTCCTGACTTTAACAGAGAAAATCTCCCCATTTGAGCTTATGTTGGTATGGTTATTCAGTAGCGTCTCAAACCAACCACTCCCAGACCTCTGCATCGAGAAAATTGCAAAATATCTAACAGGATTGCACGCACATTCAGCCCTATTTATATACACAAGGAAAGTCATATCACTGCAGTTTAAAATAGAACCATATTTGAAAGCAAAACAATCATGAATATACCTGCTATAAGTTGTGGGCTTCGGGAAGTGCACATAAGGCGCTTCTTCCGGTTCAATATAAGGTTTATGGCACGGCTTTTGAATCACCTCAGGGATGCTTATGAATCTGATTGAGGTACCAGTCCTAATTTGCTTTATACAAATTGAGCATATATAGACTCCACAGACCATTACAAACAGCACCACAATCGTTCTAAGCAATAAAGGCGATTTCTTTGGCAATAAATCCTGGAATTCATGAAATCAGAAAATGCAGAATAAAGGGTCAGTCACAGGGAATGAAAATGACAAGGGTAATTACTAATTAGTCATCAAAAGCATCCAAACTTTGAAAGACACATCTGATCTAGCTAGCTACTCTATGATTACTACAGACATTCATATGATTTGGTTATCAGCTCATTCAGTCGTTAAGTCTTATTCAATAGTATGATTAGAAGCCGTTTCTGTTACAACATGAGGAAAACGAAATCTGGGTTTGCTTCAGCTTGAAAGCATAAAGCATCCGAGGATTCAGGAACATAAAGACTAATATTTCAACACCCAGATCAGGACAATTCACATGCAACCCGACAAAAATAATCAAACAAATAAAAAGAAGCAGAATCTAATACCCCAAGGCAAGAATAAGTTAAAAGACAAACACTATTATCAAAATGGTTAAAAATTAAATACAACAGGGTGTGTGAAGAGCTTAAAGGAGAAGCAAAGAAACAGCAGACCTTGGTGAAAGAGCTGTGATCATCAGCCATTGTACAGATGCTTCAAAACAAAGCCAGTGAAAAAGCATTGGGCAGACTCTTAAAATGTTCCTCCTTCTCCTTTAGCTTTAGCCCTCATAATAACAGCCATTGATCCAAAACCCAGAAAGATGGTGAGAATGAGAGAAAAGCAAAAGCAAGACAGAGAGCGAGTTTAGTATATGACTGTGTTTAATGGGTTTGAGCCTTTTTCTCGTGAAGAACAGAATGATTAGAGATGCTTGAGACCCGTTTGGTTCTGCTTTTGTCTCTCTCTGTCTCTGTGTTTTTTTTTCTTCTTTTTTTGGGTTGGGATTTTGGAGTTTCGCAGTGTTGTGCAGTAGGACGGGGACTCCAGTGTGTACACGAGGACGGAATTAAAAGCGAGAGTTGAAACTGCGTCGTTTGGGGAGGATTGTAATCACCGTACACCACTGATCCAGGAAGAAAGGACATTAACGTTTGACGATTTCCAAAAGTTCTGTTGCTGTTTCCGACCTAAAATGCTTTCTTTACTCATTTTAGCATATTCTATGAAGAGGTATAGTGATATTGTTTATGTTTTTTTTAGTTTAGTTAATTAAGTTTGACAAAGGAAAAATATAATATTTAGGTGAACATTTGCAATGGGCTTCACGTCTGTCTAAATCAAAAATTTTGTCTCGATTAATTTTAGGGTGTAGGTCAAAGTTGCGAGAGAAGATGTGAAAAGTTGGGCTATTTAGGACCTCGTTTGGTTGTACAAATGAAACAATGTCATATGTCGTTTTATAGGAAGATAAAGAGAAATGAAATGTTATTTTTCTAATAAATTTCATTCTGATTATAACACGATGAAAGTCATCAGGATTTTAAAATATATAATAATGTAATAAGTTATTATGTTTTGATTTTTTAGTGATAAATGCAATGAAAGAAAGAGAGAAAATGGTTCATTTAGACCTAGTTTGGTTCGTGGAAAAGAATCTTTCCCACGAGAAAGGAAAGAGAAGGGAAATGAACTTTTCTGATGACTTTTCGTGATGTTTGGAAACAGAAAAAAATCATCTGAAAAATTGTTAATCAAAATAATAAAATAAGATATTATGAGTAATAAATGCAAGAAAAGGAACCCATTTTCCATTTTCCCAACCTTTAGGAAAGTATTTTCGTTCGTTTAGCGTTCTCAAACACAACAAATGAATAACTTTTCCATTACGGATGGTTACAGTTTCCCCTTATTTTCCCTTCAATCAGGAAAATGTTTCATTTCCTTTTGCATCTCCGCACAAAAATAAACTACTTTCGTTTCTTGATCCTTTTGTATCTCAATGTCGCCAACTCCTTCACTAGCGTTAAGAACGCAAAAATTCTGACTAACCTGTGTTTGATCAACGCCATGATGTCGTCGCCCAAACCCGCACCTGATAAAGAAACCAAACCAAGCTTTGCTGTTGTCAAGGAAACCATCAACACAATGACAAATGCCCATATTGTTGAAGGCATGAAGCAGATGATGATCCAACAGAACCTAAATCTCCAACTTCCTCAATTGAAACCAAAATCCACATGTCACTCAGCTTTGATAACACGCCTCACCCATACCCACACAGTATGGGTGGAAGGACCCATTCCGGTTTCATTTCGAAATCCGGAGTAAACCCTATGCGGTCAACCTCAAGAGAAAATTTATCAAAAAATTGGCATAATCTCTCTTAAAAATAGACAACTTTATCTGCAAACCTATAAAACACTTCCACATTCAAAATTATCCAACCGCAACAACTAGAGCAATTATGCGCCTAATTTCACATCAACAACCCCAAATTCACAACACCACCTTATATGCAACTCATCTGAACTAATTTAAAAACAATTCTCAATGCTTATCAGAGCAATTATAATATGGAAAGAAAATATAGATAAGAGAGCAAGCGAAAACAGTGTTATTGACTGTCTCATCTTCTTGTACGTCTAACCTCTTCTCAGCTAACCTGTATTCTGGACATTTAAAATGAAAGGACTCAGGGGGGAAGCATTTGAAAAACACGTTAGAGTCAGTAAACAAAAATAAATGGAATACATTAATAAAATATTATTTGCATACTTTTCCAGTAATTTAAACCTTATCAACTGCAATGCATGCAACACTTGAAGTTTACCAAATATAATTGAAAATCAAGTGACAAACCAATCTCATTGGTTCGAATAAATAATATATAGGAGAAGAGGTTTCACCAAAATGATTACCTTTCATGCTCAAATAGCATCCCAAGCTAAGCGCTTGACCCACTGTCCCACAGTGAGGACCGCATATAAAAACTAGCTATCAGTAATGGATAAATAACAACCCTTATATGGTAAACTAAAAATGACAACAAAATTATAAACCGTGCTCCGCCAATAATAAAGTAATCAAATGAACCAGGTACAGTTCCCCAATTGTACATAAAAGTATCTATGTAAAATCATAGGTGCATTACCAATATGATAAACCACTCGACATCAGTTGCGGATCCAGGATTATACTCTTGGGGATGCTTAAATTATATATATATATATATATATATATATATATATATATATATATATATAACCAAAATGAAGTGTAAGCTTTAAGCAGTGGCCGGAGAGCACTAGTTAGCGACGATGGTGGAGTGTCGAAAGTTGGGGTTATTAGGGATGCTTGACTAAGGGAATAATATACTCTCAAATAAAAAAAATGAGTTTACATGACTTAATTTTTTTTCAAGCCTTTTGAATTGGGGATGCTTGAGCATACCCCAAAATAGACTAAATCTGCGCCTACTTGACATGTTCAATATATCAAATAAATTAAAAAAAGCTGACAAAACAAATAGGGCTCACGAGAAAGGTATAAATTCATTTCTCGGCTCACAAGTCCAATGAATATTATCAAACTTATTGACGCGTCCACACATCAAAATATTCTCAAATTTATGATTATAAGCGAAATTAAATTATAATAGAGAACTACCAAGAAGTTCTATCCTTCATTAAATCTGAATCGTTGGATCTTCCCCTGATCTAATCTCGACCGTTCACTTTCTTATAAAAAGAGGTTAGTTGTTGACCGAAGTCAAAGCTTCCCCAACTCGGTCAACTCTTCCCTCAAGAGCTTCGTTATGCTCTACCATCGTCCAGGCGCCTCCGACCACCACTCGACGGCGGACCACTCTCAAATTCTTCCTCTCCTTCTCTACTTCCTAACCCAACCACCATACAACCACCACAACAGGAGATCGGGCGAGGAGAAGACGTGCCTATGTTGGCTGGATTATGACTGGCTCAAGCGACCTGATGGCGCGTGACTGGTTTCCTTTGTCTTTTCACTTCTTTTTCTATCTCTTCCTACCATTGCTTATTCTATTTGAGGACTTAATTTGAAATTCCCCAAATCCCCTAATTATGGGTTTTTCTGATCCTTGCTCCGGCGACCTGTTCTACGGATTCTGGCGAGTTCCTCGAGTTTCTGGTGGCCTTGTTCGTCGCCCTCTATAAGTTGGTAAGCTATCCCTCTCCACAAATTGATTTGGTTCAAAATTGGATTTTCTGGGTTTATGTGATTTCGACAGATTAATGAGTTTCTGAGTTTTTTTTTTGTATTTCTGTGGAGTTGTTGAGGTGCTGAAGAGGAAGGAGTTAATGGAGAAAGAAGGACTGAGAGAGAAGTGGTGATACTCTACTTATTGCAGAGATCACTCGACAGAGAATCAAGGATAAGAGGAGGTAAGGACCTTATGCTTGGCTTTATGGTCTGTTGTTGATTATGTGTTGTTGTTTGAGGTTGAACATGGTTTTGGGTTTTGGCAGAGGAAATGATAGAAGAAGAAAAGAAGAGCCAATCAGGAGGTTTGGGGTAGCCAAGTTGGTTTGGGGGTGTGAAGAGTAAAAGTTTGGGTGCAAATAGTAGTGTGGTGAAGCCGGGGTGTTTAATAAAAAGGTATAACACTCGACTTGTGTAACTCCAAGAAGTAATTAGCGGTGTGGTTGAAATTACATTTGTAGTTAAGATGGAAATAATGTATGCTTGTTAGTTGTTAAGTAGAGAGTTAAAAGAGACAAGTCTGGAGATGTCGAATTGGTTGCTAAGATTAAATTGGTTAAAGGTTGATTTGTTGTCAGAAATCTATAAGTATTTACGGAAAGTGTGATTAATAGAAGTGGACAAAGAGTTATGGTTTGGGTAGTTTGGATTTTAAGTTGAAGGAATGTTGTAATTGGAGTAGTAGAGTTTTGATAAATCATAGAACGAGTAATTACAGAAAATCTATCAAAAGAAAGTTTCTATTTTGGAAAAGTTTCCATCTAGGAAAGTGGCTAGTAAAAAGATTTGAGTTGGCCGGGATTTGGTTAAATGTTGAATTGTTATCGAAAGATGATAAATAGAATTCCGGAAGTGTCAAGTTGACTCTTTTAAATAAATTAGATGACTTGAATTATCAATTTATCGACTCAAGGTTAATGAAATGACTAAGATATGCATTGGGTGTCCATAGTAGTCAATGGATTATAATATGACACCTTACATGATTAAGAGAAGTGTATTTAGTGTCGAGTTGGTTGTCGGTAACTAAACAATGAGTCGATAATCGGAAAACAAGCTAAAAAGGTTAAAGAGTTGTAAAAAAATTGGTTGGTCAACTTGGTCAATGTGGTCATTCCTAGTCAAACTAGGAATGCTACGGTCAACTGAACTGTTATTGTTACTTCGTTGCTAAGCTAATCTATTCTGCAGTGGTTCATCAGATGATTAGCTTACGCGGAGACCTTAGATTACCGAGGCGGTACTTGGAAGCTTGGAGCTAACGTAAGGAACAACAATTCTAGGTAGGAAAAAGTAATCCCCCTTTGTTAGTGGTTTTGCCTATATATGAAATTGCATTGTAAATTCGGATACAAAGTTTTCATTGCTAGCTAATTGCCTAAATATAAAATAGGGCATTGCCTCTCCGGAGGTTCACGGTCATCGATACCGTGAGATTACTATATACTAGATCCCGTTACTCTCAGACCAAACACCAAAAATCTGGACAACGGTACTACTTTTAGATATGAATCATCACATAAAATCATTTGCGTATAGCCTTGGGTTTTCTTGGTCCAAGCATAAATCATTTATCTCATAATATAATGAAAACTTCGATATATTGCTAGCTAGCCCTACGACCCTCACTTAAGGAAGTGGAGTGGGGCATAGTAGCCTTAGTAGGCTCCGACCCTAGCTTGAGAGGCTCATTGTCACAATAAAATCTCTCCACCATGAATGGTTGTTATATCACTTAGTAGTCTTAGAAGGCTCCGACCCTAATCTGGGAAACTCTGTCATGGTGAAACCTCTTTCCCTATTTTTAATGTTGATTTTTTAAACCAATGTGGTTGGCAAGATTGATTTGATTTCTAAATGATTATTTGAGATTTTTTCCAATGTTGCATGCATAAATGGGTTTTAAATGAACGAAATGCTAGGAAAACATTAAGTTACGATTTCATAAGTAAATTAGTTATTTTGTCCACTCACTCTAACGTTTATTTTTAAATGCTTTCTCCTAGGCCCTTCAGTTTCAAATGCCTAGTTTTATAAGGTAGCTGAGAGAATGTCATGCGTATAGGAGACGAGACATAGTCAATTAGTTCGCTGATGCTACTAGTTGTATGGGTATTTATTCGTTAGATTGCTCTAATTACCCCGTTTTAGTTCAGTTGAATTTGTTGGTGAAGTGTAGAGGTAATTTGAGGAGCATGATGACTCCAGGTGTTGGATTTAATTTTATTATTTATGAAGTGTTTAGTTGATTTGCAAGAAAAGTTGTCCATTTCAAGGGGATTTCGGTAAGAAGTTCCCTTGAGGTGAACCCCGTATGATTTATTTTAGGTTAAAAGGGTTAACCCGGGGTGGGTCTTGACACATTTTTTTTCTCTCTCTCCCACTATGATCTGATCTCTTTCTCCCCCAAATTCACATATATGACTCGCTGTCTCTCAGTTTATTTAGATCTCAATTTTTATCAAATCCCTATTTTTCCCCCAAACTAGCAAATCAATCTTTTTCTCCCCCAAGATAAAGTCGTCATGGCCGATGTCCAGAATCTCGTCGACCCGAACATTCGTTGATTAGAGAATAGCCTCAAAATCCGGAGACAACGTTATAATCAGGATTCATTGAAGGAGAGTCGCCGCAACGAGATGTGCTACTAGAGCAAAGACATCGACGTTGGCCTGAATGGAAGAAGCTAGTGGCAATCAGAGAATTGATGTCAACACCAGCATAATGGAGAGCTTTAGGTTGCCTAAGTTGGAGTAGGTGTTGGCAGTAGAGAGAAAATTTTCACGGGAAGGGACTCCAGAGAAGGAGAGCTAGAGGAAGAAACGAACTGGGGAAATGACTGAGGGATCTTATTCATCGATTTTGGCCAAGTGATGCAAGTCATTCAACGCCCATTCTCAACCTTCATTACTGGGGAATGGAAGAAAGATTATTGGTTGAGCAGTAACAACTTATTTTTTATGCTGAGCAGTAGCACATTTTTGCTTTTTTTTTACGTTGTGCAGTAGCAACTTTGAACAACAGCAATGGTTTGAGGGTACGGTACAGTAACATCATCTTTCAACATCTTTTCACCTTTTCAAAACACTAGCAAATGAAGGTCAAGTTGGCAACAACAGTTTTGTACTCCATAGTAGCAGATTTCTATTGGACAGTAGCAGCTTTCTATTGATAGTAACAATGCATACGGGCTGAACTCGCCTTCATAAAGTGTAACCGATTGACTTTTTTCAAGCCGAAAGGGTATAACTGTAAATGTGTTATTATTACATGACAGTAATATAATAATTTATTTTTATTTATTAATATTTATTTTATAAAATATTATATAATTAATATATTTAAAATTAAAATTTAGCTAGTAACTGAAATATAGTACGTATGGGTCTCTTTTATCAACACACTCATTGTTGCGTTGACTGTTCTTAAAGTAAGTATTAATCAACGGGTTATATGACTTCATTCTCATCCCTCGTAAGGAAGGCTTAGATGTAGCCAGCCGCGTGCCAGGAGACCCGCCGTCTATCTCCACAGCTGTACAGAAGAATCTCCGATGAATCGTATGACCATTCTTTCATTTTCTATCGAGTTTTTTTTGGTTTACTGAGTTCGCACTCGACCTTATTGTAATTGCAGTCGATGGGAGTTGGATCTCCGAGAAGAGAATTCAGATTGAGATTCGATTAGAAAGGAGCCACGGCGACACCAGAGTCTGGGTATGAATCATATTTGACTGTTGCTTGGCTCTTTGCTTTGAATTTTCATGATGCAGATTCAGTTAGGTGAATGTTTTTGTGTTGGTGATTGACTATATCTCATTAAATTAGTTACGATTTGTGCTGCCACTGTTGACAAAATTTCTGATGTTGCTTTTGGAAGTTCCAGTTTCGATTAGCCGGTTTACATTTAGTTTATCTTCAGATACATGTCTGATTTGTTATTCCTTGACTTTTTCATGTTGAGTGTGATGGATGAATGCTTAGTTTATCTTCAAAGATACGCCTGTTTCAGGTTGTGTGTGATGGATAAATTATAAATATTTGGTTTCTCTTCAATTATATGACTGTTTTTGTGAATCCTTGCAATTTGGTTCTGCTCTTATGCACTTTGTAATAAGAAATTGAAGGTTTCAACCTTTGTTAAGTACCTCAACTGAACTACACACTCAATTTATATGTATACTTGTGTGGTTGGGTATCAGATGCCCCTCCACAGTCTAGGTTTGACTGTTTATCGTACATTGATCACAGGCAACTGATTGTTGCTCCTCAACGTCGCTGTGTCTAGGCACTGGATATGTTACAATGTAGCTTTAGGGTGGTCCATGTAATCTGTCGCATCAGTTACAATGTAGAGTAAGTGAGTAACAAACAATAAACAGGGAAATGAATTTTGCAATTTTATATGTATCTGTACAGTGCACAGGCGGGTGACAACCTATAGCCTAGCGCCTAGGCTATCTAGACGAGGATTAGGTGTTTCACTTATTATGTATTTAATTAAATAAAAATATATAGATATAATGTAAATATTATTTAAAAATTAGGTTATAAATATTATATTACGTTTATATATATATATATATACACACACAGTCCGTTTATATAGCGGACGGCCGTTCCTTAGCTAAGGAACAGATTTCATTATTTGACAAACTTAGCCGTTCAGATTCTAGGTATATAGCGGACAACCGTTTCTTGATCATATTATCTCATCTTAGCCGTTCAGATTCTAGGTATATACGTGCAGATCATCTCTACAAATTTTTAGCCAAATTGATAATCATTAATGCGTTTGAAGCTGTGATTTAGAGTTACGGTTCACGATGAACAGCTCGAATAGTTTCATTGGTTTGAATGCCTTAACGATTATTAATTTGGCTGAAAATTTGTAAAGATGATCTACACATATATACCTAGAATATGAACCATTTAGAAGAGAAAATATGATCAAGAAGAGGGTGAAATAATGAAATCCGTTCTTAGCAAAGGAACGGACATCCGCTCCCGATAATTATCCTATATATATGTATATTTGTCCTAAACCAAAGAGGGACTGGCCCCCTTTAATTCATGGAGAAGGACCGGCACCAGCCCATTGAATCATTGTTTACAAGGCCTAAACCAAAGTTTAATGGAATATATTTTAATATTTTTTGTTTTAGAAGTTTGCTTTGAGCATTTGACGTGTCCTCAAATGACCAAAACACTTATAATGCGCGGTCCTCTTTTTTTTTGGTCAAATAATGTGGTCCTCCGATCCACTTCGATGAATTGCTCCCTCATATTGCATAGGGACATGACTCTGCTCCACCACCCACGAACTTCACTTTGATGAACAATGAGAAAAGCCCAGAAGAATACAAAGGCGTTCATCTTTGAACTGAGATGACAGAGAGAGTGATGGTCAATCAACGAGAGAGATATGTGAGAGAAGAGAGAAGATTGATTAGGCTGGGCTATCGAACTGAGATGTCGGAAAGAGACCACCGTATATGTGCTATTTCTTCTTGTTAAGACTGGACTTCCTGTTCCGTATATTGTGTTGCATCACTTGTATGTTGTCTCTTCCGCTGACTCTGGCTCCAAACTGGATGAAATTATGTTTTTTTTTCAGGTTGCTTATGCATGCACACCTGAAGAAGCGCAGCAGCATTTCGAATCATGTCACACAGTTAATGGGGTGACTGTGCTGACAGATAAATTTGGCCAATCAAAGGGTTTTGCCTATGTGGAATTCCCGGAAGCAGAGCTGTTCAAGAAGCTCCTGCTCTGAATGAATCTGAGTTGCATGGACAACCACTGAAGGTAATCCTCTCTAAATGCTCTCTGCTCCTTGTTTGTTGTGTGAATTATTGAAATTAACAACCTGAAACGTAAGAAGTACATTAACACCAGTAACTAGATATTGCTTTCTGTTATATCATTAACACAAGTGTTTGTTACTTGTGTAATGTATCCTTAGGTTTTGCCTCAAAGGACCAACCTTCCTGGTCCCGGATACAAGCAATTCCGCCCTGGACTTGCAATATGTATATGGGTTACTACTTCAGGGGGCTTATATACCCTGTTACTTCTGTTCGCGCTATAGATGTGGGTATGGTGTTCTTACTTTGCTTTCTGTTAGTCAAGTGATAAATTTTATGCATATTAACATTTTGCACTTTCAAGGGCGCTGCAGGAACGTTGCAAGGCTCAGAGCAGGAAACATATGACGAACTGTTAGAAGGCTCCTAATTATGTAACTGCTAGAAAAGGGCAGAAGGGCAGTAGCTCTGGCTGTCAACTTTGGCATTTCATAGGGTCTGGTATTTCAACTTTCAATTCCTCCCTTATAGTATTCTGGAGATTTCTACACCCGTTTTGACCGTTGTCTTTTTTGTTGCGCCGCATTTACTCATATCTTTCTTCCTTGCACTACTACAATACAATTTGATCAAAGCTTAAACTGACCAATTGCTTTAGATTAGATACGTAGATACTTGAATACTTCATTTGTGATACTTCATCTGACCAATTGCTTTACTAGATTAGATACTTGAATACTTGAATGCCCATATGGTATATGGTACAAACTAAAATGTACAAACGATATTAGTAATCTGTGCAAATTAAGACTGGTACAAACTAAAATGTACTAAACTGAATGCCAAAATCTACAAAGATAACTCTTAGTCTTTGTAAGATGATGTGTAGCATGTTTGAAGGTCTCATCTTTGGTGTTGCTTCTGTGCCTAATCAGGGTTGAACCAGCCAAGCAAATAAGAAAGATTACTGGCAAAACGGAGAGTTTGATAGGGTTATTAACATGCCTACAGAGATAAACGTACTGAAGAGTAGAGCAAATGTACTGTGAGATGGCAATGACTAATCCACAAATATCTGGGAAAGTACCAAAAAGTGACTCGTTGGGAGGCGGATAATAAAACCAGAACAACTTTCCCCATCTTTTTAGTTCAACACCTTCTTTTTTACCCTTGTGAATGAGCTCCAAGATGCAAGTGAGCACAGCTAAAATCGCCAACACCATTCCGACTAGTGCATAGTCAGGCTTGCTTGGAGAGGCAATTTGATCAAAGATGGCTGATAATGTCTCTAGGCAGAGGTTCGTGAGTAAAAAGATCCACACTGTTGAAGTAGCCTGCCGTAAAATATGAAACAAATTCTTGGTAAATGATTCATGTCTCAATCTATATACACTTGTTCAGCATAAAAGGTTAGGGATTGAGATCACTAGATACCCTTGTTGTATGCCTTGACTCAACAGGAGAAGTACTAATGCCAAGCAAAGGCAACTTGCTGTTAGACAACCGATCACAGCGAGAATTCACTAACTTCATTGCGGTCTGTACGTGTTCTTCCTGCTGCTTAATCTACAATAGTTAAACGTGCAATGGTAAATTTGAGCTCTAGTAAATAAAAATTCAGAAACGAAAAGGTAATGTGACTTGAACTTAGAGACACTCAAGATGGATATGGTCAGAACAGAGGTGTGAGTGCTGACCCAACGGGAGCGAGCTGCCGGGTTGAAGAGAAACCCTCGCTTCTTAGGGTTCTTGAGGGCAGCAGATAGCTTCCTCCAATTCTCCAAAGCCCTCTGAGAAGAAAATAAAGCAGCTGCGGGGATCTCAATCACACAATTAGCTACTTGGCTCTCCATCTTCACCTTGTTAATTTGCTTCTTCTGATCATAACTAAACTCTGCTCTCGTTGCCTGCTGCCTTCTATATGTTTGGCATTGCCGTGTGAACTTTGTCAAAAAGAAACAGAAAGGAAAGAAGCAGAAAGCTGGAAGGAAATTGTCCCATATATAGTTCTATTTCTGCCTGACAAACAGACAAAGTGAATACTAGTAGTGGTGGGAAATGAGGAATCTCTAGTGACATTGTTAATTTCCACGTACTTGCAGCTTAGATTCACCTGATCACCTTAATGGTTCCCAGACTGTTGTCCAAGAGGTTGATTGAGACATTGAACCCTACTGGAAAAAAGTGACGAAACTCTACATTTGTTTTCAAAAATAAAAAAGTAACTACATTTGTCACTCACTTTTTTTTCAATTGAAATGTACATTATTTTTTGAACGGTTACAATTTCTTTTTGAGCAAATGAAATAATTTCATTTGAAGATGGAAGAACTCAAGTGAGTCTTTCATACTCGATCTGCAGGAGATCAATGATACATAGTGGAGGGTTATTCAACCAAGTACATGTGAGATTATCTTTAAAAGCTATAGCTGCTAATCTATGAGCTATATTGTTACAAGTTCTTGGTGTATGTTGGAGACTGATGTTCATCAGTTTGTGTTGAAGTTATCGTATGTCTAATTAAACTTGTGAATTAACAATCTACATAAATGCACCAACATAGTGTCTCTTTTAAGATCATTATCTAACTAAACTTCATTCACTTTTATTTTTCATTTCCTTCAACTTTTTTCTGTTGGGGGAACTCCCCAACGTGTTTTCTCTCTAGAATCTCAATCTCCCAGACCTCCTCTCTCTTCTCTAACCCTAGATCTACATCATTCTGATATGGATTTTGGTTTTAGAGAGGAGGCACCCTTTTTCCTTCTCCTGTCCCGATAGTGGCAGTTTGTCCAGCAAATAAATTGTTGCTCCTCCCAACCAATCCCAAATCTCAATTTCTCATGTCTCACCAACCCACCATCTTCTCAAATTTCCAATCTATCTCCTCTGAATGGTTTATTCTTCAATTAGCTATGACATTCAAAGATCTTTCATTAGATCTCTCAGGTCGTGTCACTGTTTACGGTGATGGCCGCCACTCACCCCCCTTCTTGTTTTGCTTTCTTTTGGTTATGAAGGCCTGGCTGTGGTTGAAGAGCTCGTCCTCCTCCGCCCAGTCAAGGTGTTAAGCGATTTATCGCCAGCTTATTTAGGTATGTTCTTCGCTTGCAATACTGACTTTCCTTACCTCCCATTTCTCTTTTATTTTTATTTGGTTCTGATTACCTCAAGCATCTTCTAGCTTGATGGTTGCTTGGCTGTGGAAGAACAATTTTTCAGGGCTCAGAGATTGGATCTATGGGGTTTTGTGCTTCTGGTGATATGTGTTGCTAGATTCTTCAAATAGTAGCATATTCGATGGTCTCCACTCGCGGTGGTCTGACCAGTGTGCTGGTGGCAGTCAACACCCTCCTTCGAGAGTTTACTACTGGATTACTGTATATGGGCTTGGTTGTTGGGCTCTTAAGGGTTACTTCCCTTTTGTTATTGTAATTATGACACAGTTATTGATATGTATTAGTATTTTATATTAATAAAATTTGTTTTACCATAAAAAAACTAAACTTTCATAAAATGATTAAAAGCTATATGGACAAACTCATGAAGTCAATCTAAATCCTGACTTTAAAGTTTAAACAAAGTACTGATAATATTTTTTAAATAAAGTACAAGTACTTATTACTACACAGCATGTCTATACTTTTTTCTAATAATGAGTTGATCTCGCTGCCATTTGCAATCAAACCATAAAAAATCTGGTATAGAAATTTTTGAATACACGATGTTTAAATAGATTGTTTAATTTTAGCCATGTATCATATATTTAAATGTTACACGGTCTAATATATATATAAAGGTAAAGACCTTTTACTAGTCATGTGAATAGTAAAAAGACCGTTTTACTTTTTTACAATGCATCTGTACATATTGAATTGACTATGTTACCTCTCATTTTTAACTTATTTCTGTTTTACCATTGATTTTGTTTTTAATGAAAAGATTTGTTTTTATTTTTTTAAATTGATTTATATTAGAGGAAATGACAATTTTAAAAACAATAATATTCATAATAATAATAATAATGAAAAGTAAACTCAGCCGTTCTAAACCTAAATAGTTACGTTTTTCAATATCGATTGTTTAGGGTTTATATTCATTTCTATAACTTTTTCAAAATATAGTTTTTGTAGTGCATATTAGTGGGTTTGGTTTCAAAATTAAGTTGAGTTAGTAGTTAGGCTTTGCTGCCACTCAATTTTTTTATTGCATTTGTTCTTTTAGTTTTATACCTTAGTCCGAATTTTGGGTTCTGCCTTATCTGTTGTTTACCCTTCTACTTTTCATCTACTGCTTCACTCTTGAAAAGAGAACAAAGAGGAGAGGGGAGCAGTGATCTTTAATTTACTAAAGGACTTTACTAGAGGACCATATTATGGCCTAAGATTTGAGGTCATAATTCTAGGGGATATGTATAGTAATCAAGTGGCATCATCTATTTAAAATACAATATCACATCATTAATAATAAACCGACAATCATATCTTTTATAATCCAATAGTTCTAAATGAGTTTGTCTTTCTTTTATTAAAAAAGATACCTTTACTATTTTTTCAGTTTGTTATTTTCACAATTCTTATTATATTGATTTAAACACAAAAATATATATATAGGTCCAAGAAAAGATGATTGTATATATAATTCATCAAAAAAGTAAAGAAAAAATTATAAAATTTATATTTTTCTAATTTTTAAATTTGATATATATATATTCACAACTCTTATTATTTATATTAAACACAAAAACATATGTATACCAAGCAAAGAAAATTATATATATATATATATATAGTTCAATTTAACCTATAAAAATACAAATAAAAAAGAATGGTGAATTAAAAAGTCTAGAACTAATTTGATTGATAAAAAAACTAAAACTGAATTTTGATTCACAAATATGGAACTTTTTTTTAATTAATTTTAAATAGTGACCATAAATCTAATTACTTATTAAAGTAATATACTAATTATTATTATTATATTTAATTCCATTAAAAATATATTTAATATAGTTCATGGAAGGTAACTAAATCAACTTGATTAAAAAAGTTAACTCAATGATATTGATGAAAACAAATAACAATATTTGGTATAATTATTCGTTTATTTGGTGTGATTACTAATTAGATCATGTTAAAGTAAAAGTGAAATCGGAATTGGTCTCCTTATTCTCATTGGATAACTCCCTTATATAAGGGATGAGTACAACTGTTACAAATGGTAATTATAATGTAATGAAAGCTATTTATGTCTGACTGCTCAATTACATCTAATCACATGATTCTCTCTTCGTCAGTTACGTTGACGAAGGCACACTTAATGCATATTTCCTTTAACACTCCCCCTTGTGCCGAGTCAAAGACGAAAGCGGTGCATTTGTCGTTGTCTCGTTAAAAACCTTGCTAAGTAACAAAAATCCAATGGGATAAAATAAAACCTTGATCGAAGGAAAAAAAAAAAGCACAATGCACCTATTGCATTTGAGGGCGACATGAGCCCTTTAGACTCCCCTTGATATCTACACCCTCTCCCTGATACTTACATCAACTAAGGAAGCTCGAAAAGTTTTTCGCATTCTTATACATTTGACATGTTTTTCAAGTGTGGCCTTAGGTAAGGATTTTGTAAACAAATCTGCCACATTCTCCTCAGACTTTATTTGATTCACATGAATCTTGATGATAGTCTGTTATTGTTGACTATAAAAGAACTTTGGCGATATGTGTTTTGTGCTATATATTACCCTTGATATAGCCTAGCTTCATCTGTTCGATGAAGGTCGTATTATCTTCATAAATGCATGTGGGCTCTTCAGTGGTAGAACATAAACCACTGGTTCCTCGAATATGTTTAATGATAAATCTTAACCATATACACTCACAGACCGTCTCATGGATGACAATGATCTCAGAGTGGTTTGATGAGGTAGCCACTACGGTTTGCTTGGTTGATCTCCAAGATATCGTCGTGTTCCTAATGGTGAATACATAACCAGTTTGAAAAACGTCCTCTATGTGGGTCAGAGAGGTACCCAGCATCAGCAAAACCAACCAAAACATTGTTTAGGGTTTCAGTTTGTCTTTCGGGATGTGCAATTTCATATGTTGTCCCATCTATGTTTTTATATGAAAAAGTAAATAAAATTTATACAACTAACATACATCCATAATTAACACGTTTTACCAATGTTGATATTTAACTTACTGTGATGGATGCTCTTTATTACATGTATTCTCCAAATTTATCAATTTTGATATTTATTGATATTTCAACTTATTACATGTATTTTAGAAATTTTTGTTGTTGATTATTGTGCAGCTTTCTTCTAAAATGAAATTTACATTTATGGTAAAAATCATTTTTATTACCATCTTTAGATAGCTATTATTAGTAAAAACTACATATAATTGATTCAATAGCGAAAATTGCACAATAATTGAATTGAATAGCAAATCAATAAAAAACGCATTTCAAATTCAAGTTCTCTTTCTAATTTAGGTAATCAACCAAGTAGATCGATGTTAATAATATTCTTTTCCTTCTGTCATTATCAAGTTTTATCATACGTTATAACATATATCTACGACAATATCCTCACCAACATTATGACTAATTAAATCAACCGTAAATACTTTCAGACAAAAAAAATGAAATCCACCGCGCGCGGGCATAAATTCTAGAATGTATAAATAAAATTGAATAAGACTTGGAACAGGGATGGTCTGGGTGGAAGAAGATTTGTGGTGGAAAATGGATGTGTACATCTTTCCTTAACGAACACCAGATCATACGTCTCTTGACTGATGGGGATGGGTAACCACTTTTCCATTTTTAGCATTATTTTTCTTCGTACGTCTCTTCGCATTGAAGCTCCACAATGTCTGGTCACTCTATCTCCCATTCAAAAACCAGTCGATTCCAACCCACCAGTTCTTCACTTCCTCATCGAAAATGGACCCGGCAATCCAAAACGACGAGATAGCCTTCGAATTCCCACCCCTCTTCCGTCTTTACAAAGACGGACGCGCTGACCGCCTCAAGGGCACCGAGACCGTCCCGCCCTCCACCGACCCGACCTCCGGAGTTCAGTCGAAAGACATCGTCCTCTCTCCGGATTCCGGCCTCTCCGCCCGCATCTACCTCCCCAAAGTCCACGACCCGACCCGGAAACTCCCCTTCCTCCTCTACATCCACGGCGGCGGCTTCGTCATCGAGTCCCCATTCTCCCCTGTCTACCACAGCCACGTCAGCTCCCTCGCTGCCCAAGCAAACGTCGTCGCCTTGTCCATCCACTACCGCCTCGCCCCAGAGCACCCGCTTCCCGCCGCTTTTGAAGACTCATGGGCAGCATTCCAATGGGCGGCGGCCCATTCCACCGGCGGCGGGCCGGAGCCCTGGTTGAACGAACATGCGGACTTCAACCGTGTGTTCGTGGCAGGGGACAGTGCCGGGTCCACTCTGGCGCACCATGTCGTGCGCCAGAGTGGAGTGGAGGGAGTTACTGGGGTTAATATTGTGGGGATGGTTTTGTTTCATCCGTTTTTCCGGAACGAGGAGCCGGATAAGTTGGTGGAGGTGATATATCCGACGGGAGGCGGGTTGGATGATCCGAAAGTGTACCCGGTAAATGATCCGAAACTGGGGAGCTTGGGAGCTGGGAGAGTGCTGGTGTTTGTGGCGGAGAAGGATTTCTTGAAGGACAGGGGATGGAGTTATTACGAGGCTTTGAAGAAGAGTGGGTGGGGCGGAGTTGTGGAGATTGAGGAGACTCAAGGAGAAAATCATGTGTTTCACTTGTTTGATCCGAGCTGCGAGAAGGCTGTGAGCTTGGTGAACAAGGTAGCTGCTTTCATGAATCATGAGTAAGCTATTAGGTACGACTCTGTTGTTTAAGATACGAAATCATAATAAGGCTCTGTCCATACTTGTTGAATATGAGCAGACTGCAACTTATTTTCTGCATGTAGTTTGTTATGTTTATTATGATCGTCATTGCCCATATGGATCTTTGTTTCACATAGCATTGAGCAAACAACTCTTAAGATACACAATGCTTAGAGCAAACAACTCCTAAAAACTATGTGAATTAATAGCAATAGATCGACAAAACTAATTGTAGAAATAGATATTCTTTACTTCAAGTGGAATTGATGATATCTCAAAGGGTTCTAGGTATGATGAATAAGGGCAAGGTAAAAGGTTAACAAGCAGCAGATGGCGCTCTTTGTGTGATATCAATAATGGAATATATGTTAGTAATGTTATATATATCTCACGTTGAGAATATAAAACCTTGACTGCGGGTTTATAAAGGTTTAGGTTACTCTCTCCATTACTATTTGGTTTTGGATTTGAACCTCAGACTACTTTATCAAGCAAGAATCTTTAAGAATCTTTAACCATTATTCTCCATTACACCACCACCGGCGTCAACATTGTCCAGCAGGCAAGAATCTTTAAGATCAGCCAAAATCATTTCACCCTTCCATATATTGGCCTGTATCCTTCCCCCATCACCAAGCAAACCCTCCCATATCCAATATTCTATCAGCTCTCTGGCTTCAATTTGATGATCTTCAGGATACATTGCACAATACAGAAAACATGATCTAGTGGTGTCATCCTTTAATCTTTCATAACTGAATCTCAAACGTGAATACACCAGCTCTTCCATGCCTTCCACATTAGCTGCAGAACCTCTTAAGGATGTCAATGCATTTCGCCACTCAAGTTCATTACTTACTTTTCTCAAGGCTCGTCCAACTGTGATAATGGCCAGTGGAAGACCTCCAAATTCTTTTACGATTTCCCTTGCTAAAACTCTAATTACTGGATTTTGTAACGCAACAGAACCAACTTTATCAGTGAAAAGGGTCCATGATTCTTCCTCAGAAAGAACTTTTACCTCAACTTCTTTGTTGGTCTCCATGCCTCGGCACACCCTCAACGATCTAGTAGTTATTATTAGCTTGCAGCCATTGGCTCTGGTAGGTGCAGGAATTCCAATATCTTCCAAGGAAAATGGTGTCCATACATCATCAAATATTAGCAAAAGCCTCTTCCTTCGTTGTAATGCTTTCAGCAACTCTGCTGCCTTGTCCATCATATTCCAATCTTCCGGGAGATTCAACCTCACGGCTTTGGCAATCGCCATTTGCAATTTCTCGGGGTTGGACGCCTTCGGTATTGTGTGTTGAAGTCCTGTTACTTGGTTGTCAAGTAAAGTTAGGACTGTTTCAATTCTGTTGCTAATAATCCCGGTTTGCCAGGGAATTTGTTGCTGTTTTGAATTAGTCTAGTCCATGATCCACTATTAGTGCTAAACGTGGAATGTAATCTGTTTCTCACTTTCCTGTAAGGCCTATAAAGCCATCAAACTTTGTTCAATTCAATAAGAAGATATTTTCCTCCAAATTCAGTGTTTGAGTTCTTGTTCTTCAGTTCAACAATTCTGGTATCAGAGCCCCTTTCAGGGCCTGATTTGGGGTTTCAAACTCGAGAAATTGCAATTTCTCAGGGAGAGTTCAAGTTTAAATAAGAGAGAAACACAGAGAGAGTGTGAGAGAAACACTTAGAGATCGAGAGAGAAAATCAACTATGGCAGCAGAAAACAATAACTTTGCTCAACCTGCTATACCTAGATTTGATGGTCATTATGATCATTGGTCTATGTTAATGGAGAATCTTCTCAGATCAAAAGAGTATTGGGGATTGGTAGAAAGAGGAATTCCATCTGTAGCTGAAGGAGTTGAACCAACAGAAGGGCAGCGCAAGACTATCGAGGAGGCAAGGCTGAAGGATCTCAAAGCTAAAAATTATCTTTTCCAGGCTATTGATAGAAGCATCATGGAAACAATTCTCACACGAGACACAGCCAAGGATATTTGGAACTCCATGAAGCAGAAATATCAAGGATCTACAAAGGTGAAAAGAGCTCAACTACAGGCTCTTTGAAGGGAGTTCGAGATGCTTGGGATGAAAGAAAGAGAGACAGTAAATGAATACTTCTCTCGAACCTTAGCTATTGCCAACAGAATGAAGGTGCATGGAGAACAAATGGATCAGTTGGTGATTGTGGAGAAAATACTGAGGTCCATGACTGGGAAATTTGACTATGTGGTGGCTGCCATAGAGGAATCCAACAACACCAACATAATGACAATTGATGAACTTCAGAGCAGTTTGCTTGTTCATGAGCAGAAAATGCGTGCTCACACTGAAGAGGAACAAGTATTGAAGGTGACATTTGATGGAAAAGTTAGTGGAAGAGATGATAGCAGGAATGGTGAAAGAGGCCGAGGAAGAGGTGGTTTTCGAGGCAGAGGAAGAGGTCGAGGAAGGGGGCAGTTCAACAAATCATTAGTTGAATGCTACAAGTGCCACAAATTAGAGCATTTTCAACATGAGTGCCCTGATTGGGAGAAGAATGCACATTATGCCGAGCTGGATGCACACTATGCTGAGTTAAATGAGACAGAAGAAATGATTTTAATGGCACAAGTTCAGCTTGATGATGTAAACAGGGACGAGGTCTGGTTTCTTGATTCAGGGTGTAGCAATCATATGACTGGGAATAAACATTGGTTTACAGACATGGATGAGCAGTATCGACAATCAGTAAAGCTTGGCAACAATTTCAAAATGACAGTATTTGGGAGAGGTAATGTCAGACTGCATGTTAATGGAATTACACAAGTAATTACTAATGTGTATTATGTCCCAGAGTTGAAAAACAACTTAATCAGCATTGGACAATTGCAAGAAAAGGGGGTTGCAATATTGATTCAAAATGAGGAGTGCCGAATTTATCATCCAAAGAAGGGATTGATTATGCAATCCAAGATGACTGTAAACAGAATGTTTGCATTTCTTGCAACCATGATGCCTAAGGTCTCAACTTGTTTCAAAACTACCTCAGAAGATGAAACTCATCTATGGCATTGTCGTTATGGACATCTCGGTTTTAAGGGACTGAGAACTCTACATTATGGGAAAATGGTAAGAGGGTTGCCTGAGATCAAAACACCAAGCAAGTTGTGCAGAGATTGTGTGATAGGCAAACAACACAGAGAGTCTGTGCCAAAGAAAAGCATGTGGAGAGCGTCTCATCAACTCCAACTTATACATTCAGATCTCTGTGGCCCCATCACACCTGAGTCAAGCAGCAAGAAAAGGTACTTCATCAGTTTTATAGATGATTTTAGTCGAAAGTGCTGGATTTATTTCTTGTCCGAGAAGTCACAAGCTTTCACTACATTCAAGAATTTTAAAGCACTGGTTGAGAAGGAAACTGGTTCATATATTCAATGCCTACGAACTGACAGGGGTGGAGAATTCAATTCTCAAGAGTTCAATGATTTTTGTAGTACTAATGGCATTCGCAGGCAGTTAACTGCAGCCTTCACTCCACAACAAAATGGAGTTGCAGAAAGGAAGAATCGAACTGTTTTGAACATGGTTCGAAGCATGCTGTCTGGAAAAGGAGTTCCCAAGATCTTCTGGCCAGAAGCAGTAAGCTGGACAGTTCATATTCTCAATCGGAGCCCTACTTTTGCTGTAAAAGATAGGACTCCTGAAGAGGCATGGAGTGGCATGAAACCGGCTGTTCATTATTTTAGGGTTTTCGGCTGCATTGCACATGCACATATTCCGGATGCAAAAAGGAAGAAACTTGATGACAAAAGTCTCAAGTGTGTGATGTTCGGAATGAGTGAAGACTCTAAGGCATATCGGTTATATAATCCTGTAACCAAACATATTGTTATAAGCAGAGATGTGATCTTCGAGGAAGATGAAGGCTGGAACTGGGATACAAGTGCAGTAGCTGTGAAACTCAATGTTTTGGACTTGAATGAAGCAGAAGAAAGAAATGAAGCAGACCAAGGTATTGAAGAAAATGTAAACAATACAAATGAAGGAGATGGTGATACAAGTGATTCCTCATCAAATGAATCAGCAGAAGAGAATCAAGAGACAGGGAGGACAAGAGGACCTCCCACATGGATGAGAGATTATGTGAGTGGAGAAGGTTTGTCAGAAGAAGAGGAGATGGACAACCAGCTCATGTATACCTCTGCTGCTGATCCGGTTACTTTTGAAGAAGCCTGCAAGGACTCCAAATGGAGGGCAGCAATGGATCAGGAAATCAAATCGATAGAAAAGAATGACACCTGGGAGCTATGTAACCTGCCGGCTGAGGTTAAACCAATTGGAGTCAAGTGGATTTTCAAAACGAAACTGAATGAGAATTGTGATGTTGAAAAGTGCAAAGCTCGTCTCGTAGCAAAAGGGTATGCTCAAAAGTATGGAATAGATTACACCGAAGTGTTTGCACCAGTGGCAAGGTGGGATACCATCAGAATGGTACTTGCGCTTGCTGCACAGAATGGATGGACAGTGTATCAGCTCGATGTAAAGAGCGCATTCCTTCATGGAGAGCTTAGTGAGGCAGTTTATGTTAATCAACCACAAGGTTATGTGAAGAAGGGAGCTAAGCAGAAGGTATATAGATTGAAAAAGGCTTTGTATGGCCTCAAGCAAGCTCCTCGTGCATGGTACAGTCGCATCGAGGCTTATTTCATCAAAGCTGGGTTTGAAAGATGTCTATATGAGCATACACTATTTGTGAAACCTGGTGAAGGAGGTAATATACTTATTGTAAGCCTATATGTCGATGACTTAATATTTACTGGGAGTGATGTTAGTATGCTTAAGGAGTTTAAGAAGTCTATGGAGCTTGAGTTTGATATGACAGATCTTGGAGAGATGAGCTACTTTCTTGGAGTTGAAGTAACTCAAAACAAGGATGGAATTTTCATCTGTCAAAAGAAGTATGCAAAGGAGATTTTGGAAAGGTTCAAAATGGAAAAGAGCAACTCGGTAAGAAATCCTATTGTTCCTGGAGTCAAGTTGGTTAAGAATGATTTTGAGAAGGAGGCAGATGAGAGCTTGTACAAACAGATGGTGGGGTGCCTGATGTACTTGGCAGCCACACGTCCGGACCTCATGTATGTAATCAGTCTGGTAAGCAGATTTATGGGAAGCCCTTCAGAGCAACACATGCAGGTAGTAAAAAGAGTGTTGAGATATGTTAAAGGCACTATGAATCTTGGTGTCATGTACAGAAGAAATGGGAATCAGAAGCTTGTAGCATATTCCGATAGTGATTATGCAGGTGATTTAGATGATCGCAGAAGCACATCTGGATATGCTTTCATGCTTAGCAATGGGGCAGTTTCATGGTCTTCGAAGAAGCAACCGGTAGTCTCTTTATCTACCACAGAAGCTGAGTTTATTTCAGCAGCTGCTTGTGCATGTCAAGCAGTGTGGATGCGCAAAATTCTTGAGAAGCTTGGTCATGCGCAGAATGAAGGTACTATCATTTACTGTGACAACAGCTCAGCCATAAAATTGTCGAAGAATCCAGTGCTGCACGGTAGGAGCAAACACATTGACATAAGGTTTCATTTCCTTCGAGATCTCACAAAGGAAGGATCAGTAGAACTGGTTCATTGCAAATCTCAAGATCAAATTGCAGATATTATGACGAAGCCTTTAAAGCTTGAAGTGTTTGAGAGGCTGCGAGAACTACTGGGAATGTGTTCAATGCCAGACATAAACTGATTGCACAGGTGCAAGCAGTTTAAGGGAGGAGATGTTGAAGTCCTGTTACTTGGTTGTCAAGTAAAGTTAGGACTGTTTCAATTCTGTTGCTAATAATCCCAGTTTGCCAGGGAATTTGTTGCTGTTTTGAATTAGTCTAGTCCATGATCCACTATTAGTGCTAAACGTGGAATGTAATCTGTTTCTCACTTTCCTGTAAGGCCTATAAAGCCATCAAACTTTGTTCAATTCAATAAGAAGATATTTTCCTCCAAATTCAGTGTTTGAGTTCTTGTTCTTCAGTTCAACATTGTGACCCAAACAACGTTGTCAAAGCAAGTGATCATCCCTTCTGTCATCATTTTTTTGAGTCTGTTATTTATTTCTTTTAGAATTGTTGTTTTTCCAACCCCACCCATTCCATAAACACCAATTCTTTGCACTTCATAATCTGCCATCAAATGCTCCCATATCTCTTCCAACTTTCTTGTAGCAGTTTCATTACCCACCGCTAGTGCCACAGGAAGCATCTTTATATTCTCTAACAGCAAGTGAGCCAATGCATCATCTTGAAACTGTCCTCTCCTCAGAAGCTCATCCACCTCGTGATTCTTCCTTTCAATAAGTTTCCCGAACTTCATTCGAGAGTAATAATCTGGAAAACACCCACATAAACATCTCTTCTCTTCCCAAGATAGAAGTTTATTTAGCTTGTCATTATCAAGGCTCTGAACCTTTTTCAACCACAACTTGACCTGTTCTGTTGGTTCCTTTCCTTCTTGGAGACGTGTTTCCTCCAGCTTTTTTATTACATCAGCCACAAGTGCTCTTAATTCCTCCACTTTCGACCTCAATTCTTCTATCCTTACTTTTGCATTGTATTCAAGATACTTGCAACGCTGCCCTGTCATTTCTTGTATAACATTCTTGGGACATAAACAACTCAAAATGCCTGCCACGGCTGCAGCCACCTCCATATTTTCTAAAACAAATAGGAAACCATCAGAAGAAACCTAAAGTTCAGAAACAGTGGGAAATTACATGTTTGTTTGATCCAATTTTTACTTACTCCAGTAAGTAAAATAGAAAGGCTATATCACCATGCAAGCCAAGCAACCCAACTTTGAAAGATAAAAGCGCAGATCAAAGCAAAGCAATTCAAAGACACAAAACATAAATAGGAATAGAAAACCCAATTCAAACTACAACAAACGGTAAGCATCATTACACATCTAAGAAAAAATAATGCAGGATCAAACAGAGCAGGTCCGGAAGAAGCTAGATTTTGAACAAACTATAACGATAAAGAAGAAAATTGCATACCTGGAAATCAAAAGAAAGAAGCAGAGAAGCACAAGCAGCATAGAATTTCCACTGTGTTGTGAATCAGTGAGAAGGAGGAAAGTAGGAAACTTACGAGTAGCTTCTCTCATAAAAAAAGAGCAAAGGTAGAGGCAAGGCGTCAAGTTCAGACTTCCTTGCAGATGCGCCGATAAAAGAAAAGAATTAAAATTTGTTTACTTTATATGATTTGAAGTAGCCATTTTGTTAGTTTTTTTGTTTTATTTTAATTTAAATAGTTTTTATATTTTAAAGTAGATATCTGTTTAGTTTTTATGATTTTATTTTAATTTGAATGGTCATTAAAATCACAATTTTTCATCTAAATGATCATTTCATCAAAAAATACAAACAATATTTCATATGTTTTTGAAAATATCATTTTAGATAAACCATTTGAATGAACCATTTTGGTATCTCACATTTACTTTATTAGACACTTTGATATCTTAATTAAACATAAAAAATATTATTTAAATGAAAAATCGTAACTTTAAGCATTGTTCAAATTAAAATAAAATTATAAGAACTAAACGGATGTCAACTCTAAAGTATAAGAACTAATTAGACTAAATAAACAAAACCAGAAGGACTAAACAGATGTCAATTTCAAAATATAAGGACTACAATATTTTACCCAAAGAAAATCCCAAAATCATACTATAGATCAGTCTCTCATGGAAGGAAAAGTACACTCTTTTAGCTTGATTCTTATATAACATTTTTTTGTTTTTTTTGAATTGAAATCCACACACCCCTGAATTGTAATCCACATACACACATATTTTTCATTTTTAGTAACTTAAATTTTGTATTCTATTCATAGTGTTTATTAAAAATGGAGTATGAATTACAATTTAGATCGTGGATTTATAATTTAAGATGTGTGGCATCATTCCCCCACTTTTAAAAGACTAAAGAAGCACCTTCAGGGCAACCAACCCCAAGTCGCCAAGTTTGTCTTCCCCATTTTGTTAAGGCCATTGTAGAGATCGAGTTTTCTCATATTTAACGAGAAATTTCTCATGTTTTTTTTTAAATATGGTTCATGTAACATTATTTTTAGGTAATTTAGGTCACAGTTTTCCAATTGTATATAATCTGAATGTCGATTACGTGCGACTTGCATACCTGTAATTCATAGTCCAATTTTCATTTCATCCCTAAAATGCCATATTTTTCTCAACACTCTTGAAGACTTGTGGTTGGTTAAAAATGGACTCTGCAAAATTCTCACCTGTAATTCAAGTTTTCAACAACTTAATTACCCTACATTTAGGTAACGATACTTTGTCTTCAGGCCGGTGTTGAACTCCAAGAAATTAGGTGAGGGCTTATATATATGTATACAAAAGCATCCCCTTGACTAACTTGCAAACATGAAAATGGATCCCCCACCAATCACTGATGATATAGAACATCAATTCTTCCCCTTCTTCAAAGTTTACAAAGATGGTCGTGTAGAGAGGTTCATGCCTTCTGAGAAACACCCTCCCTGTGATGACCCGAGCTCCAGTAGTGTCCGGTCTAAAGATGTCGTCATCTCCTCCGCACCGGTTGTCTCCGCCCGGGTTTTCATGCCCCGATCACCCAACAATCCGGAGAAGAAGCTCCCTGTCGTGGTCTACATTCACGGTGGCGGCTTCTCAATGGCCTCCGCTTTCCACCCTGGTTATCATAAGTATGTGTCCTCCCTTGTCGCCCAAGCCAACGTTATCGCCGTCTCCGTCGACTATCGGCTAGCTCCGGAGCACCCGATACCAGCATGCTACGAAGACTCGTGGGCCGTGCTCAAATGGGTGGCTTCCCATGCAAATGGGGATGGCCCCGATCCATGGCTGAACAGCCATGCAGACTTTGGTCGGGTCTTTGTGGCGGGTGACAGTGCCGGGGCGAATATTTCGCACAACATAGTATCTCGGGTCGGGTCAGCCGGGTTACCTGGAGTGAAGATAGTAGGAGTGGCTTTGGTGCATCCTTATTTTGGTGGTACGGAAGATGATAAAATGTGGCTGTACATGTGTCCGGAGAACGGAGGATTGGATGATCCGAGGCTGAAACCGGCGGTGGAGGATCTGAGAAGGCTAGGGTGTGAAAGGGTTTTGGTGTTTGTGGCCGGGAAAGACCATTTGAGGGAGAGAGGGACTTGTTATGTTGAGGCTTTGAAGGGAAGTGGGTGGAAAGGGACGGTGGAGACTGTAGAACATGAGGAGGAGAATCATGTCTTCCATCTGATGAAGCCCGAGTCTGAGAATGCTGTGGATTTGATGAATAGGTTGGTCTCCTTCATCAATCAAGCAGAATAGGCAAATTTAATTTGTAATGAACAAGTACGAGCAAATGAATGAAGAGACATTGCGAAATGGTTGATCAATTAAGTTTGTTTGTTACCAACATATGCATGTATTATGTAAGACGGGAAGAAAAAAATTAGAAAACAACAAATGTACCAGAACACGATGTTCCTTTCATTCAATAAGAAATTGTTCATGGGATTTACAGTCTAGTAAATGCAAGGAAATCAATTTATCATCAATATTATTATGAACCTTCTTATTTTGTAACTTCAGACATCTTCCGAAATTATGTGATTAAACAAAATTTCATACCGTCATCTTTCCTAGATTGTTAATTGAGAGAAAACAACGATTTCTCATATTTCTCACTCTAAATTGTAATATTGTTGGAATCACCACACTTGATGCATGACAAAATGTGTCAATTTTAGACAGAAAACAATTAAAGTAAAGAAACGACGAATAATAAAAAAGAATGCTTTGAAGATTGGTAATTCTCGTGTCATGAGGATACTAGCTGCTTTGAAGAATGCTTTCTTGGATCCTCGGTCCTCTGAAGTTTACTGGGCCTAGTCTTCACTAACTCAGACAAAGGGGATAGATTTTGGGCTCGATTATGCTTGTCTCACTACTGTGCAGCCCTTAATCAAAAACACCCTCAACAACGTAAAACAATAAATTTAAAAGACAACACAAAAGAATATCACACAACCAATTCCCCACTCTTACAACCAATTATGTACTATGTTGTAAACCATTGCGTGATTGCTTTAAGGAATAGTAATCAGAGAACCAAAAACAAAGAACAAAGAAAAACTAAATTTGACATTCATTTTATCATGGCAAAAATTGCACTATCCCAGAGACGGAGTCGTTAACGCAGGGTTTTTCTGTAATTTTGGCAGGTATAACAAGTTAGCAACTACCTGGTTTGACTCTGAATCTGAAGGATATAACTGAGATTGTGCCCGACATCTTTAACCAGTTCGATCACTTCGATGGATTCGAAGTTACAAAACTGCATCTGGAATCCAATAACCCACAGAGATTACAATAACACTTATAACATCATGAGACGGTGAAAATGGTGAGAAAGAGAGGCGCTGAATAACGAGGAGTCGAATCATCTTTGAAGGATTCGAAGAAGGAATAGTGTGCTGGTGAATTCGTACTCAAGTCTGAAAGAAAAGGAGGCCACGTTTGAAGAAGTTCTACAATCTACTTGGGATTTTGGTAACTACGGGTATGTAGGATTGTAGGATGATGGTATCAGGGTGAAATAAGAGTTGTGGGGTTACTTTGGCTTGGTTATTGAAGGGAAACATAAATCAGATCAAGTTCAATGGTTACGGGGTGATCGAATTTCAGCATCGAAGCTGCGGGATGTGAAATCCGACGATGTTAGGGTGCGACATGTTACTGAAAAGCCGAGGTGTTTACTTGGACACCGTCCACATCGACGTTATCATCCGTGTAATTCCATTGTTGTCCCTGTAATATTGTTCCTGTCAATAAAAGGAAGCCACGTACGTCGGGCCTATAGTGATATATGATACAACCTGTGTATTCTAGCGTTTTCTTTTTATCATAATTGTGATATGATAAGAGTAGATTCGAAGAATATCTTGTTATTAACTTCAATTCTTGCATCAGAAGTTTGCCTTCTGAAAATCCGACTTGAAACTTCTAAAGGTCTAAGGTAGTCAACACTTGCACAGTATTCAATTTTTTCACTAATTCCTTGTCAATAGTTGTGACTTGGTATGTGTATTGGGTTGTCACTAATTATATAAGAGTAAATTTCAGTTCTGGTACCTGAACTTATGTGTCCTGGTTATAGTGGTACCCATACTTTAAAAACAATCAATGTAGTACCTGAACTTCATTTTCGCTACCAACAAAGGGTCCAAGACCCATTTCCGTCATGTCGTCGTCTGTTTGCTGACTTGGCCGTGATAAAACTCAACTAAAAAAAAAGAAAAAATGACAAAAATAACCTCATCGACTATCTCTCAAATCTCGATCTCCCTTTATCTCCTCTCGTCCTCCCCTTCTCGGGTACTGCTTCCGCTCCATATCAGAGCCGCTCCAGTCTCCGATCCCAACCTTCAACAACAGAATAAGAAGAGAGTAAGGTCAGGACTGAAGCTCAATATCGACTCCATGTGCTGAGTCTCCACAAGCTGCACCACCATCAGCCATGGGGGTAATGGCAACGTGAATATCTATATAAACCTTGGGATTTTTATAATCAGGATGTGAATCCAACACCACCACCATCAAAGTTACATGAATTCAACAAACCTCGCACCAACCACAACCACACCTTCTCTTATTTCTATATAAACCTTGGGATTGTCTCGAAGTTTTGATCTTTATTGAGTTTTGTGGTGATGGCTGTGAAGGGTGGTGTTCATATATAGGTGGTGTTTCAGATTTGAGGTCTAATCGTTATGGGTTGTGTTTGAATTTGAGTTTGAAGAAATGAGAATGTTGTTTCTTGGGGGTTTGGGTTGTGTTTGAATTTGAGTTTGAAGAAATGAGAATGTTGTTGTTTGGGGGTTTCTTTAGCTCAGAGATCTATCAACCCAGTTGAGGATGGGAAGCCCATTTTGCTAGGGATGGAATCTGCTGGATCAATTCAGAGAGTTGAGGATATTGAGGCTAGAGGTTTTCACAAGGGATAACAAAGAGCAAAGAAAGATAGAAGAAGACGAAGAAGAAGAAGAGGAAGAGAGGAAACTTGATCTGGTGAAAGAGGATGATGGGAGGGATGTGGAGCTTATCCACTACCTTCGTCGCCTCCATCACCAAACCCAAATCCAGATGTATAGTTATTATACCTAGTTGGGGACGAGTTGCAGATTTGCAGTTGCGTTGCAAATGATGTCCCCGAGAAGAGAGAGAGCGACATGGGTGCCCAGAGTAAATCTGGGTATCCTTGTGGAGAGAGAAGAGGACAGAAAGGGAGGAGGGAGGAGGGAGAGATCAAGATCGAGAGAGATGGAGATGGACGCCAAAAAAGAGATTGATGAGGTTATTTTGTCGTTTTTTTTTAGTTGGGTCTCATCATGACCATGTCAGCAAACAGACGGTGACTTGACAGAAATGGGTCTCGAGCCCTTTGTTGATAGCGAAATTGAAGTTCAGTTACCACAATGATTGTTTTTAAAGTATGGGTAGCATTATAACCGAGACACATAAGTTCGGTTACTAGAACTGAAATTTACTCATTATATAATTGAACTAAAATAGTTCAAGCGCCACCGCACTACCACCTGTCGCTAAAAGCAGATTCCCCTTCTTTGGTCCACCGCCATTTCACGTAGTCAAAAGCTCATAGAAAAGCAGGTGAATCACTGCCAAGAAAATTAGTTGAATCAAAACCAAAGACAATTGGTTGAATCTGTGCATAAATTCCAGAAAAACAATCTCACTCGATCATTCACCACTACTCTCTTTCCTTTCTCCGATGGCCGCCCCCGGCGATCACTCCGACGTCGAACACGTCTTCCGCTTCTTCCGCGTCCACAAAGACGGCACCATCCACCGAACCCATCCCTCCTTCGACAAAATCCCCGCCGCCGACGACCTCACCACCGGCGTCCGCTCCAAAGACGTCACCATCTCCACCGACCCACCCATCTCTGCCCGCATCTTCGTCCCCAAATCAACCGACGACCCGACCCGGAAACTGCCCCTCCTCTTCTACGTCCACGGCGGCGGCTTCTGCATGCAGTCCGCCTTCTCCTCCACCTACCACAACTACGTCTCCACCATCTCCTCCTCCGCTGACGTCATCGCCGTCTCCGTCGAGTACGGCCTCTTCCCGACCCGGCCCATACCCGCTTGCTACGAGGACTCCTGGGCCGCCCTCCTATGGGTCGCCACCCACGTCAACGGAACCGGGTCGGACCAATGGCTAAACGAACACGCCGACTTTAACCGTGTCTTCATCGGCGGGGACAGCGCGGGAGGGAACATAACACACACTCTGGTCTCCCGGGTCGGGTCGGTTGGGCTGCCGGGAGTTAAAGTGGTGGGTGCGATTCTGATCCATCCCTACTTTGGTGGGACTGATGATGATAAAATGTGGCTGTATATAAACAAGGAGAATGAAGGGTTGCAGGATAGGAGGCTGAAGCCGGCGGCGGAGGATCTACGGCGGCTTGGGTGTGAGAAGGTGTTGGTGTTTGTGGCGGAGAAGGATCATTTGAACGGTGTGGGGAGGAGTTATGTGGAGGAGCTGAACAAGAGTGGGTGGGGAGGGAGTGTGGAGTTGAAGGAGAACAAGGGGAAGCAGCATTGCTTTCATTTGCATGAGACTAGGGATGAGCAGGCTCTGGATTTGGTCAAGACGGTTTGTTCTTTCATTAATTCATAGATTGATTTCAGAGGTACTGCTGTCCTTCAGAATAAGCAGCATTTGTAATACTTGGCCATGCTCATCTACTTCTAGCACCCATTGCAAGTTTGAATCGATTCAAACTTTTCTCTTAGTTGTAATCGATTCAAACTTTTCTCTATGTATGATTCATTACAACTTAGGTCGTAGAACTAGAACATCCATCTTGTCTCCCATGCCTACAATTTTTATCTCATTCATGTTGTTCGTATAACATGTTTTAGGTCATAATTTCTTTTTATTTTTCAAAAAGAAGTTATATATATAATTTGGCGCGCCTGATCTCAATGGCGAAGCCAGAAAATGAAAACTCGGGAGGTTGAATGTATCAACAATTAGATTTAAGATGCCGCATATCAAAGTTTTGATTGTTTTTAACAAAATTAATTAGAATTTGTAATAATTTCAAGTGTCATATTAGGATTGGGAGAGTGCCCATGGCCCGTTTTGGTCTCAACATAGCTCCGCCTATGCTTAATCTTGATATGAAAAGGTTACCACCAACCCAAACTTATTTGTATTTTGTTGATGAAAACCGCCAATTCTTAGTCCTGAACTGCAGTCAACTACTGATAACCAACATAAATAACCTAATGCTAGCTTCAGTTTGCCAAAGACAGTTGGCACACATCATACATGTACTTCAGTACCAACCAATCAAATCGACAAAAATAGAACTTAGAATTCAAACTTTGGGAAAGGTAGTCCCACCAATTCGGACTCTTAGTTGTAATATATCACGTTTTTAAAACGGTATCTCACGTTTTTATCTCGATTGAAAAAAGATATCTTAAACCATTAGTATCGTTTAAAAAACTAATGACAAACATTTTTGACATGAAAATACTAATTTACCCCTTGTTAACAGTGTCTGATCTTTTAAAGAAGCAAAACTTTGATGTCTCACGTTTCAAAAACTTCATAATGGTATCCCACATTCTTACCTCGACTAAAGAAATGTATATGGAACCGTTAGTTCAGTTAAAAAAATATTTTTTATTCCATTTTCATCTCTAAAATTTTATGTCTTTAAAATTCAGAACAATAATTAATTAAAATTTTATTGTTAAAAGGTCGGACACTATTTGGATCATTTTTTCAAAAACAAATGGTAAATCAATCTTTGCAAATAAAAAACGTCTGTTGTTAGTTTTTTTTTAACGAAACTAACGGTTATAGATACTTTTTTAAGTCAAAATAAAAACATAAGATATCATTTTAAAATTTTTAAAATATGAGACACTTTTTCAAACATTAAGGAAGATTAGGCAGAAGTTTCACTCATTTTTCCAAACATTAAGGAAGACTAGGCAGAAGTTAAGGAAAATTGAAGGACCCTGCAGATTGCTTATTTTACAATTTACTAAGAAAATCTCTTTTGTTTTTAGCTTCCTAGTTAACTTAGCTACCATCATTACACAGATCCAAGAACACTAGCCGCAACCCCAGAGCTCAGCTCCAATGCAATCTCTCCGTCTTCCTCTCTTCCACTATCTCCACCGCACCACCTCACCGCTAAACCCTACAAGACCCTTCCTCCAAATCCGCCTCCAATCTCGTTCGCAAACGACACAACCCACCAAAAACGACGCCGTCACTCACGAGTTCCGCTTCTTCCGGGTGTACGAATCCGGCCGGGTCGAGAAGTTCCACCAAACCCATAAAATCCCACCCTCCGACGACCCGGTCACCGGAGTCCGATCCAAAGACGTTGTCATCTCCTCCGAACCCGCCATCTCCGCCCGCATTTTCCTCCCCCGGATCCGCGACCCGACCCGGAAGCTCCCCGTCCTCTTCCACGTCCACGGCGGCGGCTTCTCCTTCGAATCCGCATTCTCCCCTCACATACACAGCTACGTTAGCACTCTCTCCTCCGAGGCTGACGTCATCGCCGTCTCCGTCGATTACAGGCTGGCACCAGAGCACCCGATCCCGGCCTGCTACGACGATTCGTGGGCCGCGCTCAACTGGGTCGCGTCGCATTGTAACCGAAACGGACCGGAGCTTTGGTTGAACGAGCACGCCGACTTTGACCGGGTCTTTGTCGCCGGGGACAGCGCCGGAGGAAACATTTCGCATGATCTGGCGGTTCGGGTCGGGTCGTTGGGATTACCCGGAGTGAAACTAGTCGGGACGGTTCTGGTGCATCCGTATTTTGGTGGGACGGAGGATGACGCCATGTGGCTGTACATGTGTCGCGATAACAATGGGTTGCAGGATAGGAGGTTGAGACCGAGTGCAGAGGATCTGAGAAGGCTTGGGTGTGAGAGGCTGTTGGTTTTTGTTGCTGACAAGGATCACTTGAATGGTGTGGGGAAGAATTATGTGGAAGAATTGAAGAAGAGTGGGTGGGAAGGGAGCGTGGAGATAGTAGAGAATGAAGGAGAGGATCATTGCTTCCATTTAGAGGACCTCAAGTATGAGAAAGCTGTGGATTTGATTAGGAGGTTTGCTTCATTCATTAAGCACAAGTAAAAATGTGTTTCTTACTCTTCATTGGAGCTTGAATGTTCATGCTTGCATTTACCTCACTTCTAGTATTTTGAGACATTGTTGTTCGTGGCTAAGGGTTGCAAGGATCCTTATTTCTTTTTAAGCAAGTTAACAAATTAGATAGATCCTTATTTCTTTGTAACAAGAGTTAAAGTACATCAAAACTAAAATGAAACGACTTCCAGTGAAATGCGACAAGCGTGGCTTAGCTGATAATGGTTGCAGACTTGAGGTAGCGAGGCACCATGGATTGAAATGCCTAGAATACTGCATATTTGAGTTTGAGTAATCATAAACCCTTCATAATCCTAAACATAATATGATGTCTAAATTATCCTTGCTCAAGTGGCAACCTCTTCTATTATAGATTTCGTTAGCAATCAATTAGACAAAACAGGCCGTATTAGTTACAATAAAATGCTTGCCATAAAACTAAGCGAGTTCGCTAAACTACCAATTCAAAGCATGTAGATGTAGGCATACAAGATTTAAATATGAACCGGAGCAAAAGAGAAATCAGAATTGAGGAACCATTATCTAGAAGCAAATTGCGGTATTCTACGGTTAAGCTTAACCTAACGAATCTTAGATAGCAAGAAAAGACGACCAACGTTTGTATAAAAGCAAAGGGTGGCCTATCATTTTGTTTCATTGTCCTTCACTAGCAATCACCTTCTCTTTTGTTTCAAATGGGGTCAATTAGCAACGAAATCGCTCATGAATTTCGTTTCTTCCGAGAATACAAGGATGGCCGCATTGGAACTTTCTACAAGACCCAAAAGATCCCACCTACTGATTCCATCACAGGTGTCCAATCCAGGGACGTCGTAATCTCACCGGAAGTTTCAGCCCGGATCTTCCTTCCCAAGATCCATGACCTGACCCAAAAACTCCCTCTCCTCTTCTACATCCATGGTGGCGGTTTTTGCCTATGTTGCACGACGGATACAGATACGACGATACGACATGTCACAACAAATCTTAAAAACGATATTTCCAACACGGTTTGGACACAGCAAATAGAATAATATATTTAACATATATATATATATATATATGAATTTTCTTGGCTACAAATGTCTGCACTAATAGTTTTGGTGCAGATTTTTCACCACTTTTTGATCGAATTTCCTCATCTCCACCGTCTAGAATCTAGATAATGTTGTGTGAATTATCTTTGTAAAATTTCAGCTAATTTAGTGATCGTTAAAGCCCTCAAAATTACATTTTTCTGTAATAAACATAAACGGTTCATGTTTGACAGAATTCAGTCTGTCCATTTGTTTTTCGATTTTGAGGGTCTTAACAATCACCAAATTGGCTGAAATTTTACAGAAATTATCTACACAATATTGTCTAGATACTAGACGGTAAAAATGAGAAAATTCGATCAAAAAGTGGTGCAAAAATGAAAATCCACACCAAAACCATTAGTGAGGACGTTTGTAGCCAATTAAAATATGAAATAAGTTCATAATATTACCAACGTGATGGTCTACATGAATAAGTTCATAATATTACCAATAAGTTCATAATCCATAAATAATCATAATGAAACAACACATAACAAACGTTTTTTAAAAATAAAAACTAGACAACATAAATAAAAAATGGGTAACAACTTTGGTATTTAAGTCCATGTAGAACAAACAAATCACAAATGTATATCTAGAAGATCATCAAATAATATATATCACAATTCACATCTAGGGGCCTTTATTAAGTTATAATTTTAATTTTTTAATCCTTGTGTGAAACTTACAACAACACACCAAATTTAATTTTTTAATCCTTGTTTCCTTTCTTTTCAATTCTTTGTAAACAAATGGGATCCTTGCTTCGGTCTTTGTTCCTTTTCAAAGTTACATTGCAAAATAGTGTCGTTCATCAAAGAGTAAAAGAAGGCAACACCTGCAACTCATCTTCGCCCTAGATTTTTCCCGGTTTTCCTACCATTTTTGCCCATAACCAAAGCTATAAAACTCCACATAAATCAAAACCCAATCTAGGCAAGTGCCTAGACTCGCCCAAGTGTTGATCCGCCACCGATACCCGGCCATTATTGGAGCTCGCCTCTCTTTTGACTTCGATTAGCCGCCTACTGGTTTTTGTTTCTTTGGACTTGGTTTAAATAAGGGTTATCGACAGCCAAATTTTGCGATTAGGTGCCCCAAAGTAGTGACGCGGTGTGTACCGAGTCGTCATCTTCGTGGCGTGTCGTCAACGCGCCCGGGAAATAAAAAATGTCAGAAACACCGCGTGGCGTGTCGGACATCGTGTCCCGGTGCGTCGTACACTCCGTATCTCGGCTTTCAACCGCGTCTGTCAGGACCCACCCCGAATATAACCCTGAAATCCGGGGTAAACCCTGGGGGACAACCTCCAAAAAAGATTCTATCGAAAATTCGGCAAAACATCCCTTAAAAGTGGACAACCCCTCCTAAGTAAAACCTAAACACTTCTACAATCAAACTCCAACCTTATAACTCTTGGAGCCTGCGTGCTCCCCAATTTCACGTCTCCCAACTTAACAAAAACTAAGATAAGTATGATTCCAACCCAACATGTTAAGGTTCAGAGCATTTCTATTATTGAAAAATGAAAACTGAAATATACAAGAATTAACAATGACTATGCCTAACTTCGTGTACGTCCGACTTTACTAAGCTGGTCTACAAACTGGGCATTTGAAACCGAGTGGCCCAGGAGAAAACATTTGAAAACGTTAATGAGTGGACAAAAATAATAAAGTGATAAAACAAGAATGAATAAACACGATTCATGCTTTACCAATTTGTTTACAATAGAAATACCAATGTTCTAAAACTCGGCCTAGTCGGCCGAGTACTCGGCGAGTACTCCCTAGTCGGCGTCATTCCGAGGCGATTTTAAGAAAATCGGAGTACAAAGTCGGCCGGAAGAAAATCGGCCGAGTAGTCGGCCCAACTCGGAAAAAATCGGCTCAACTCGGTAAAAAATCGGCCCAACTCGGTAAAAAAATCGGTCCAACTCGGAAAAAATCTTGCTGGTAGTAGAAAGATAATCAAATTCATGACTAGCATCGCTAGTCAAAGACAATAAAAAAATATATCGATTCTCTCAGACTCTAGTACATGAATACATAAGTATACCCACATCGGACTACGACGCTCGCGTCTTACGCCACGTCACACCATAATGACAGCAGATATAGGCTACACTTATGAATATAGTATATATAATCATGATATTATAACTATACATATATATATATATATATATATATATGTATACTCATATAAGGCTACGACGCTCGCGCCTCGCGCTCACTTCACGCTCATAATAGCGGCCGATAAATAATATAACATTATGATGGAATATACTCCTTGTAAGAATATAATATATATTCATACACACGATCACACAAAGCTCTATCGAAAATCTCTTTTTCGATAACCATGTAGTCTTTACCGAAAAGGCAATTCTTCAAATCAAACAAATTTCCAAACAATAATGGAAAAATTATATATCTCAAAAAATGGAAATATAAATATTTCAATAAAATAAATTCCGCAATAAAAAGATTACGTGCACGCATTTAATTTAAAAATTAACATCCACTCACAATATTAGGCTTCGGAACACTTCTCATGCATTGCCCCAAAATACTCAGCGCTTCCCTCACACAGTTCGATACTCACGAGCTTTACACTCCTCGGGTAACTAGAGTCCCTAACGTCCGACATAAATGTTGTTAATATCATAACGACAAATATGTATTCAAGCATCGACGATTAATAAATCATCAAACCAACTCTTTTTGTTTTTAACCAAGAGTTAACCATTATTGTCCACATGTGACCAATCAAGGCTTACACTATATCTATCAATTCAACGATTAGTTTCGATTATCGAATACTAATCAAGAATAAAATACAATACTTCAGTTTCATACTTTACTCAAAACTTCATCGCATAGTAGTTACTATGGACACCCAATTTCTTTCCTTTTTAATACACAACACAACCAATACACTTCCATAATGAGTACACACACATATCATCCTCATCTCCAATTTCTGCCTATTTCCACAACCCAAACTCAATTTGATCCAATTATAAACCTTAACTTGAAATTCGAATGCTGACCAATTGAATAGGTGCACCCTTAATTACTAAGGTCACCCTATGTTCATTCTTTTCCTTCACTTTGTAATACGTAGGTCAGTACTACACACTAAGTTAACCATTTCTATCTTCACAAAAATAAGAACTTAATCACAATAACATCACCAAAACTTATTATCATTACCATCTTAACAAACAGACAAGAACCTTAAGCTTGCAACATAATTTTCTTCCTTTGATAACTATCAATCTATCCATTCGTATCAACATGACAAAGTAGACAAGATTATCCTTTGTAATTCAGTACCAATAAACTCACTTTATCACCATCACGATAACTTATTGGACTCAAAGAAAACACTATATATTCAAGAGTTTCAATCCCAGCATCTCAGCCATATTTATTAAAGAATATCCAACTACTAATCTCAAGTATAAGGTGTGCTGTAACTACTCTGGGCACCCATAGCTTACTTCCTTCCTTCCCTTTTCATTCAATTTACAGTAGTAGTCATTAAGCACAACAACAGTAACGTTACTACTGCTGCCAAGTATAACAGAAGCCTCCACAACTCCAAAACCACCTCTGCCAACACAAACACTGAGACCTTCAAAACTCCCAAACAATCTGCAACCCAGCTCTCTCTACCTCCAATTCTACCATAAATTAATCAAAACTAAACAAAAAATTCCACAGTCGACCAGCCTGTCACCAGAGCCGCACCAGTGGCGGCATTCTTCCTGCCAAAAACCGACCACCCCCTCTGGTCACCAAAATTTCACCAAAAATTCATCACATTATCTCCAACAACCTCACTACTACCAAGCCCATTTTGAAACACAATTAAGCCAATTGAATCAAAAACAGTAAAATTCAATTTAAGAACCATAGAATTCGATTTGCTTACCATTTTCAAAATGGCTTATTTGAAAGCTCAAAATCAACCCTTCAACACCCTATTGGATCCAGAAGTAAAAAGCCCATTTATAAAGGCAAGTGGACCGATGCCTGCGGTCAAGAGGGTCAGAGGACGTTTGGAAAGTCAAAAGCGCTCGCAAGGAGCACAGTAACAAAGTACGCTCGCGAAAGGAGATAATTTGTTCGCAGGGGGAAACGCGCTCGCGAAGCGGGACGTGTGTTAACAGAATACGTTCGCGGTTGGAAAAGCGTTCGCGAGGGTATTATAAGAAATTAGACACGTGGTTGCAGGAGGTTAAGTTACCACTAGAATGGTTTTGGGCTTACATGATTGGGCTTTAAGAACTAGTCTTGCACTAAAAGAAGGATTATTTGAGGCTATACCTTGATTCGCAAGGAAACATCTACCCTAGTATTCACTATATAAAGGGTTGAGGTGCAAGAGAAAAAGACAACTACATCTATCAACAAACAGACAACAACTTCGCCACGCGAAAGTCTTCAAGCCTCTCCGGAGCAACCAAGCCTGATCCGTCAGCAACCGTAGCCTGATCCGTCAAGCTGCAAAAGGGACTTAATCCGTTAAGTCTGACAGGTTTCAATCCGTTGAAATCTCTCTACTCCCCTGTTCGATCCGTTGAGCAGTTTTTACTCCCGCAATCAGTTCTGGAGAATCCGTTCGCCAGTTTATATCTTGATACCCGCTGCTTAGTTTCCTTGCATACTAAGTAAGATTCGGCCATCCTCAAAGGTTGGAGAAAAATCCTAGAGGGACTTTTCCCTTGTAGGTCTAAGAAGAGAACCTAGCACAGAGGAAGAAGATCGGCGTCTGTCACAGTCGCTGTGAGAAGAAGTCAGAAGAGGGACGCAAGTAGCATCCAACTTCAAGGTTGTACCTGACCCAAAGGTACTGGCACGCCTAGCACAAATTTACAAGCCGGTTGTTTGAAGGACTGCAAACTCTAGACCAAACATCTGGCACGCCCAGTGGGACCGTGTCAAGATTACAGGCTTCGGCGAATATCAAAAGGAATATCCTTCGTGTTCCAAACCAGAACACGTAGTCGCAAGACCACATAATTCGGCTTACTGTAGGAAGCTATCTGCAGAACAAGCTATTAGCAAGTTCGGTGCCATGACTAACGGAGGACAGTCACAGAACCTTGCTGAACAGGTAGGAGCATTAAGCTCATCATTGGATAACCTGACTAAAGGTTTCCAGGAGGTCCGCGACCGAGCCCGGCAACAAGACAAAAAGGCCGAGATTCAGGACCTAAGGTATGCAGACCTAGCAACTAAGATGAATGAAAATCAGCAAGCGCTGAATAAGAGGATGGATATGTTCATGGAGGCTTTAAATGCCATGAGAACTGAGCAGCTTATCCGCCAACAGCCTCCAGAAGAAGAGTTGCTAGAAGAGGTCGATCACCAGGTGGATAGAAGAACCGTGCACCGGGAGGGATTTGGTCCACTTCGTGTGGGTGATGACCAATTAGCGGTGCACAATAATCAGAACCCTGTAGGGGCTAGAGGACGACAGAGGGCTCCAAGGCAGCAACCACGTCGTTCGCCAACACCTAATCAAAGGAGACCTCAGCTGGACTGGGATGCAGTCCAGAATATGATACAGGAGGCCATAAGGGCAACTCCCGTTGTTGCTGTGAACACTGCATACGCACACCCGTATCCAGAATGGGTAGCTGAGAGCCCATGGCCGGAACATTATCGGCAGATTAGATTCACTTCGTTCTCAGGAGAGGGATCCGAAGACGCAGCCACCCACATCGCAAGATTCACAGGCGAGTGTGGACCATATGGTGCGGACAATGTTTTCAAGTTACGCACATTCGGTGCCTCATTGTCAGGGTCAGCACTGACATGGTATACCAAATTGATACCAAGATCGGTCCCTGACTGGAACGTGATGGAAACCATGTTTAGAACCACATTTGGAACTGTGGAACCAGAGGTTGACTTGTCTTCTTTGACAGCGATGTATCAGCAACCTATGGAGTCATCTGTAGAATTCCTCAAGCGGTTCAAGATTCAACAGGCCAAGTGCAAAACTCCAATCCCGGAGCCTGACTTGATCAAAATCGCAATTCGTGGGTTGGAGAAGAGACAGAGAGCAAAACACCACGATGGAGTGTTCTCTAGCATGGCTGACTTAATGAACAGGGTTGGCAGTTACCAGTACTTCCTGAATGAGCTGGACGAAGACGCTAACAATTCCAGGAACAACTTAGCTCTCATCCCAGGAACGCTGAGGCCCAGAATGCCTCCAGCAAGGCACAAGACTGTGGGGGCAATATATTCCCATATGGATCCCTACTATTCGGCCCCACAAGCTATGCCCTATGCAGACCCATACATGATGGGTTATGAGGAAGAAGTCGCAGCAGTAGAGTTAGCAGGCAGACAGCCTATCAAGTCCCAGGTGTTGAAAATGTCTAAAGAGCCAGTAAAGATCTCGTTCGCCGCGTTCGCTAAGCCGGAGTACGAATCCTATACATATAATGCACACAAGGCACCGGAAATTTTGGAAGATCTGACGGCATTAGGGAAGGTAAGGAATGACTTTGGACCTCCCCCTACACAGGAACAGCTCAAAGGAAAGAAGTACTGCAGGTTCCATAATCTTTGGAACCATAACACATCGGAGTGCATTCGCTTGAAGGACACTATCCAGACTTGGATCAACGAGGGAAAGCTCGGAGCGAATGAAGAAAAGACTGCGGCTTGGGTGGACATCGATCCTTTTCCCACCATCAATATGATTGATTTAGCGCCCTGCGAAGGGAAGAAGGAAAAGCCACTGCCAACAAGGCCGAAGTTCAAAGAATACACTTACGATGCCAGTAGGGCTCATATTATCCTGAACAAGCTGATCATGGCCAACGAGGTGGCCATCCCTTGGGGAGTCTTTCCCCCAGAAGAGGCAATAGCTGGTAAGACCTATTGTAAGTTTCATAACTTGTGGACTCACAAGACTTCTCAGTGCATGCAGCTCAAAGATCAGATACAACAATGGGTCAATGAGGGGTCAATCACCTTTTGTGATCCAGCGGTAGCAGATGTGGCTGTGGTTGATTTGGCTCGGGGTAGCAGAAAACTGACGCTTGACCTAAGCACTATAGCTGGAGAAACAGAAGTTGTCAAACGGAAAGAACCAATGGCAGGTACATCAGCAGTCATGTTGTGTGATAGGTGCAAAACTGAATGTGGCATTGCTAAAGAGCCACAACACAAGCAGAAGAGTGCGGTTGCTACACCCCCTGAAGCATATCAGCTACACAGCCCGAAGCAGATGAGGAGATCAGCAAGCCCTAGTCAGAGGGATTCCAACCTCTACTTGCGTTTACGCCAGGCAAGAATGGAGCAGAAGAAGCCAGTGGTCTACCCGCAGGACGTAATAACTAAGCCTTATATACCACCAGCTTCACGGAATATCCTCAAAGACAACGTCTGGATGGTCAGAGAGAGAGGAAAGGTGGTAGAAGCCACACCCACTCAGACTAGGAACGTGCAGCGAAGATATGGCAAAACCAAGAGGCTTTTGGAGGCATTGGATAAAGGCCTAGTCAGCCCAGACCAGATCAGGGAAACTCCGGAACAGTTAAGGCGGAAGCTGGATTTATTGTCAGCTAGACCTTATTGCCCTATCAGAAACGTTCGCGATACCACCGAGACTTCTACCACGAAACATAGCGGACAGAAGAGAGTCTCGCGAGAAGGAAATAGCGGCGAACGAAAGTCTGTATGGTCAAGGGTGAGCATTGACAAAAGTCAACATACGCGAGAACCAGTTTTGTCACGGGTAGGTAAAAAGGTGGTGGGTGAAGTATCTATTTCCACCTTTAGTAAGACACCTGAGACGTCTCCGGCGAAAAGGGTTAGGATATCAGAAGTCCCTGAGAGCGGAGACAATATCAAGACGTCGAAAACAAAGGTCGAATGGAGACCAAAAGTAGTTCAGCGTCAGGATCCGGTGTCCCAAGAAACAGATAAGGTTGGACCTATGATTGAGGTTGAGCAACAAAGACCTGTTCCAGAGGTTTCTTTAGTAAAGCAGATGGCTGAAGCATTTGCCCGCGTAGAAGAAGAGTCAGAAGTCGATATACCTCGAGTCATAGAAGATGATATGGAGGAAACTGAGGAAGATGAAACCGGGGGTATGGACGAAAGTTTGCCGTGTAGCATGCTTTATGTGGAAAACGAGCATGGTGAGATGATTTCAGACCAATCTGAATCTGCTCAGGTGTACGTGACGACCGAAGCTGTGATACCAGTTCCAGAGACAAACACTTATTGCAATATGGTGTATGTCTTACCTTCTATGTATGCATTGGATGAGCCAATTTCGTCTGAAGTCTTCCTCAACATGTCAGAAGATGAGACTGGAGTGGAGTCATCCGTTCGCAGAGAGGAGTTGGCTGTAAAGAAGGATAAAGAGGACATGGACCCTGATTTGAGAAGAAAGTACGTTTTGTTCTCCAAGCCCACATTCGCCATGAGGCAGCATTTGCGTCCATTATACGTATCTGCTGATATGATGGACAAAAGGGTCAGTAGGATATTGGTGGATACAGGGGCTGCTGTAAGTGTCCTTACCGTACAGACCATGAATTTCCTTCAGGTTCCGAAGGAGAAAATTCTAGATAGCAAGATGAAGGTGAAAAGTTTTGCTGGAAACATAGCTCAGACACTCGGTGTAGTGATACTAAAAATTAGGGTTGGCCCATCAGAGATGTATCAAACTTTCTTCGTAGCTGAGTGCACTGCTCCTTATACTATGATTCTGGGCAGAGATTGGCTTCATCAGGCCGGTTGTGTTCCATCATCGCTCCATCAAGAGCTCGCTATCTGGAACCCAGAAACTGATGAATCTGAAATAATCAAGGCCGATCCTAGACCGTTCTCAGTAGCAGCTTGCTTTGTTGATGCAAGTTATTACAGTGAAGACATGAGGCCTTTAAGAGTCAGTGGCATCACAAAGAAAGGACATCCATATGGGGTGACCTCCACTGAGCTTACGCAATGGGGATTGGCGCAACTTCAAGCAGACGCCAGTAGACCAATCTCCATGGTTTTACCCCGAAACAATCAATGAAGCCACAACTCAGCAAGGAGGAGTTGGAAGCCTACGCTTCCCTGCATCAGAGATTATCTATTTTTAGGCAGGAGCAAGAGGCTTTCCAACAGGTGGCGGCAGTAGAGTGCGTTAACGATGATGTGTTGGAATATTACGAGGAAGAGGAGGAGATTATCCAGGCAGCTCCGGCAGCCTTGGATGATACTCCACCTAAGGTCAAGGATCCAGTAGAGAAAGTCAACCTGGGGACCCTAGAGGAACCAATAGAGGTTGGAATAAGTGTGTATTTGGAGCCTGAACAAAAACAGAAGCTCATTGAGCTACTCCACGAGTACAAGGATTGCTTCGCAGAGAAATACGAGGACATGCCTGGTTTAGCACCAGAGCTAGTTTGTCATAAGCTACCAATCATGGATGGTTACAGGCCAGTCAGACAAGAACCTAGGCGAATGCATGCCGACACAGCGGCTTCAGTTAAGGAAGAGGTGGAAAAGATGCTTAAGTCAGGAATTATTCGACCTACAAAGTATGCCAAGTGGTTGTCTAACATAGTACCAGTCAGGAAAAAGAATGGTAAGATGAGGGTGTGCGTGGATTACAGGAATTTAAATACTGCCACACCAAAGGACGTGTATCCTATGCCCATGGCGGACATGCTGGTAGATGCAGTGGCAGGGCATGAATTGTTATCGTTCATGGATGGAACCGCAGGATATCACCAGATTCCTGTGGAGGAGGAAGACAAGCACAAGACGGCTTTCAGATGTCCGGGATTTACAGGAGCATTCGAATACCAAGTCATGCCTTTTGGGCTTAAGAATGCTGGTGCCACGTATCAAAGGGCGATGAACCTTATCTTCCATGACATATTAGGGAAGATATTGGAGGTTTATATTGACGATGTGGTAGTAAAGTCCAAGATTAAGGCAGACCACATAGAGGATCTACGAAAAGTCTTCATAAGGATGCGAAAACATAAACTCAGAATGAACCCAGCTAAATGCGTCTTTGGGGTTCAGTCAGGCGATTTCCTAGGGTTTGTGGTCCATCAGCGGGGGATCGAGATTCCAGCGGACAAGGTCAAGTCAGTCATAGAAGCTCCTGCCCCAACTAACAAGAAGGAGTTGCAGCAGTTACTAGGAAAGATTAACTTCTTACGTAGGTTCATCTCGAATTCAGCAGGAAAGATTCAACCCTTTACATCTTTGTTAAAATTGAGGGCAGATACGGAGTTTCGTTGGGAAACAAGTCACCAGGAAGCGTTCGACAGAATAAAGCAGTACCTAGTTTCACCGCCAGTTCTGATGCCTCCACGGCCGGGTCACCCTTTGAAGCTCTACATTTCAGCATGCGAGACATCCATTGCTGCACTTTTAGCACAAGATGAACACCAAGAGGGTGATAAAGTGGTTGAGCATGCTGTGTATTACCTTAGCAGGACGTTGATAGATGCAGAAACCAGGTACAGTGACATGGAACGGTTGTGCCTCGCGTTGTATTTCGCCGGTTGCAAATTACGCCATTACATGTTATCTTTCACAACGGTAGTGGTGGCACAGACGGACTTGGTGAAATACATGTTAACTAGACCTATTCTTAGGGGTCGAATTGGTAAATGGGTGTTAGCTTTGTCGGAGTTCTCACTACAATATACACCTTTGAAGGCACAAACCGGACAAGCGGTTTCAGATTTTTTGCTTCATCATCCTGTGGAACAAGATTTACAATACAGGGAGTTAGATGTGGTGGCCATTCTGATGCAGCCTTGGGAATTATACTTTGATGGGAGCAGTACTGAGAGTTTATCTGGCGCAGGGATATCTCTAGTAAGTCCGCTCGGGGTTCGTCATGCATATTCTTTCCAACTAGAGTGGAAATGCACCAACAATCAGGCTGAATATGAAGCACTCATAATTGGATTGGAAATGTTGCTCGCAATGGGGGCAACAGTGGTAAGTGTGTTTGGTGACTCCTTGTTGGTGATCAATCAGCTTAAGGGGTTATACAAATGTACCACCTTTACTTTGGTTCCTTTTTGGGAAAGGGCTACAGAGTTGTTGGAGCAATTCAGTGATGTCACTCTGGATTATATCCCAAGAGCACACAACGTCGCGGCGAATGAATTAGCCCAAATCGCCACTGGCATAACTTTGGCTGATGGAGTCTGCGAGCGGATTTTGAAGGTGGAAAGAAGGACGTTACCTTCTTTCATGGCTCGAAGGGTAGACGCGGATGAATGGTACGTCGCTACGATAGAGGCTATCGATACAGATTGGCGTCAACCACTCATTGATTACTTGGATAATCCGTCTACTCCAGTTGATAGACAAGTCAGATACTTTGCCACTAACTATGTGATACGAGGTGGCGAACTCTTACGCAGAGGAGAGGATGGAGTTTATCTTAGGTGTATCTTTGGAAAAGAAGCTAAGCGAGTAATGAGAGAGGTACACTTAGGAGTGTGTGGTTCGCACCAGGCTGGACCAAAGATGAGGTGGCTTATCCGTCGTTATGGTTACTTTTGGCCTTCAATCTTGAAAGATTGCATCACCTTTGCTCAAGGTTGTCAGGAGTGTCAAGCGCATGGACCGGTGCGGCATGTTCCAGATGTGCCCATGCAACCCATTATTAAGCCTTGGCCAGCAAGAGGATGGGCGTTGGATTTTATAGGAATTATTCATCCAGCTTCGTCTCAGCAGCATAAGTTCATCCTATTAGCGACCGATTATTTCACAAAATGGGTGGAGGCTGTACCCTTAAAAGATGCATCTGCTCGAACAGTTTGCAGCTTCATCTTCAGCAACATCATTAGCAGGTATGGTATCCCAGAGTGTTTAGTTGCAGACAGGGGGGCAGCATTTCTAGCGAAAGAAACCGAAGACTTCATTGCTGACTATGGGATTAAGTTTCTGCATTCCACACCATATTATGCTCAGGCGAATGGACAAGCTGAGGCTAGTAACAAAGTCATAATCAATATCCTGCGAAAGATGCTGATTGATAATCCTAGAGATTGGCATAACGAGCTTGATCATACTCTGTGGGCATATCGAACATCTAAGCGGTCGCCTACAGGAACCACACCCTATGCCTTGATGTTTGGGCATGATGCAGTTTTACCCATGGAGGTAAGTGTTAATTCTTTAAGGGTTCGCGAACAACATCAGTTAGTAGGAGAGGATTATGTTCAGGCCATGTTTCAGGAGCATGAACAGTTGGATACTACTCGTATGGAAGCCTTAGATCATATAATGGTTGAAAAACAACGAGTCGCTCGCGCATATGACGCCAGGACATGTGGCAGAAGTTTTGGAGTTGGCGATTTGGTTTGGAAAGCAGTACTTCCCTTTGGCGAACACGTTCGCGGCAGGGGTAAGTGGTCGCCTACGTGGCAGGGGCCTTTTGTGATTGACCAGATCGTGGGTAAAGGTGCTTATTATTTGCGAGATTTGGATGGAGAAGTCCATAATAACCCTATTAATGGGAGGCATCTGAAACAGTACTTTCCAAGTGTTTGGGCTTCTGATGATCCTTCGTCGCCACAGATGACAGAACAGCCTGTTTGCCAGCAAGGGGGGCAGAGTTTAGAGCCTTAGGATCTTGTTTGCAGAATTGGGATCTTGTCAGTTTCATTCATGTTGCTTAACGCCTAACCTGGTTGAGGTTTTCGGCTTTTTATGCACATGATAAAACTGGGGGGCACCATAGATATACAAACCAATTAATGTGGTTTTTCGATTATTTTCGAATTTTTTGACAATTTTTGGGAAGAACAAATTGTGTTTTTCAAGCCCTAATTTAGTTTGAACCAACACCTGTGGTTTATACATAGAACATAAACAATGTGTGTTTATTGCATAGTATTCATGGATAACAAGTACAGTGTTGAACAAGAACTGGTTGCAACAAATACAGTGTTGAACAAGAACAAAGCTGCTTAAAGAGAGAGCTATTACGACTCCTTTCATAAAGTCTCTCTTCAAACTATTGCAGGTTTTGCTTCATCTTCCACCTTGCGCGGCCAGCTTGTTGAAAGCAAGTCGACGGTGATGGGAGTAGAAGCAACTTGGTCTGACCTGGCGCGGAAGAGGCTCGGCAAGAGGAATCATGTCGGCACAGAAGCCTTCTTCGGTCCAATACCAGAAGTCAATCCCCTCATCAAGTGGAATTTGGTTCCAGTGATGCACTTCGATGCGACTTCAGGGCTGGGCGCATCAGATCTTATTCCTGAGGTTAGGTTGTGAAGCCTACCCAGGATTTGAGGTTTGGTTGTGAAGCCTAGAGGACAGAAAGGTTGAAGAAAGAGGTCTGGTGGAATTGCTTTGAGACTGAAAGGAGAATACATGTTCTTGGTTGTTGAAGGTGATGAAAGGAATTAATTGATATTTATAGGCGAAACGCTAGGTTTTCACCAAAGGGAACTGAATGGTTTGCTATTCGTTCATTGGTCAAGCATTTATCACGCGTGCTGTGTTAGTTGAATACGGTAAATGCGCAAGTTAATGGTGCGACGTTGCAGTTAAAGTTGGGAACAGTTTTCGAGTGGTCAAGGATATGGAATTAATTTGAAAAGATCTTCTGCATTCAGAATAATATGCGCGAACAAAGTCAGAACAGATAAACAGTTAAATAAATTTACTAATGTGCTTAATGTTCGCTAAAGCAGAATCAAGGGCGTTTTGGGTATTTTCTTCGTTGATCAGGGAATCTTCGATCCTGTCGTCCACCTGGTTGATCATTTGTTGAAGAGTCTGATAGGAGTTCTTCTCTTGCTCCAAGACGTTTAAGTTGTTCTGGGTTTCCTCTTCGACAATTGCTAGCTGGGCCTCAATCTCAGCTTTCTGACGTTTAAGCTCAGCAAGTCGGTTAGGAAATAACTGGGTCGCGTTATGGACAAGTTTGGCAAGATTGGTGGCTTTGGCAACCCGTTCGGCTTGGAACTTCTCTTTCTGTTGATGGTACTGAGGAGCCTCCAATCGCGTGGCTCTGACACGTTCAGACAAAGTCGCAGCTTTGGTTGTGAATTCCCACAGACGCTGCAATTTCTTCAAGAGTCTTTCATCAGCTTGAACTCGAAGGAGACGAACAGCATCTTCAATTTGGACCCTAGTATGTGGGTGGAGAAGATCTTCATGCTCTAGGTTGCGGAGGAATAGTGTCGCATCAGCGATGGATTGGTTTGCTTGAAAAGGATCCAGCATTAATTGAACTTGCTCGATGAGGGAAGGCGTAGCATGATCAGATGGGGAGGTCATTGGGAGGTTCTCCGGAATCTGTCAAATAAAGAAATAATAAGTGTTTGTGAGAGTACAAACAGAAGCTGCAAAATAAAAATGGTTACCTTTGGGTCAGTCTCAGTTGGGATTACCGGTTGAAGCACTGGTTGAACAATATCAGTCGCGCGATCGGCATTCGCGACAGCAGTTTCGTTCGCCGGAGAGACTGTGTTCGCGGGAGGGATTTCATTCGCGCGAGTATCAGTCATTTTTCTCTGAGGCGAACAGGAAGTTGCCTCGCGGGGAAAAGGCTCATTCGCAGCAACAGTTTGAAGTGGAACGAGCTTGGCGCTTTCACTAAAGATCTCTCCCATCATAGTATCCAGGATCGGAGAAGCAACTGACTCGGAGGAAGAGCTAACTTCAAATACAGGAGTTGGTCCCTGAAACGACAGAAGCACAATTGAGCTCAAGATCATTGAAACATCGCCAATTGAATGGTTTATCAAAATAATACCTCTTGTTCTGTTTCAGCAGGAGTCCCAGTGTCCAGGTTAGCTCTGGGAGGAATCGCCTCTTGGGCCACGGCAGAGGTTACTTCAGCTAGAACAGTTAGGTTGGGGGCACCAGAAACAGCAGGATGTTGATTGCATTCTTCAAGGGATGGTACGTCTTCAGAGTTAGACTGCATAAGCTGATCCACCTAGAAGGCAATTATATGATTAATTGACTTGGCTACATGAGCATACGAGTTTTCAAATTAAATGAACCCATACCTGGGGTTGGAGAGCATTTCCTTCTGTAAAAAGATTTGGTTTGAGCCTCTTGAGTGGATGATCTGCATTCTTGTTCGCGCGCTTCTTGGTTCTTTGAGGACGCTGCAAGGAAGGAAGATGGTCGGAAAAAGGGATACAGATCAGAAAATTGATAAACATAGTTAAAGAGTTTTAAATACCTGGGGGGCAGGAAGCACTTCTGTGCGCTCCTCAGAAACCAAAGAAGATTCAACGCTTTGGCGAGGGCCGTCAATGGCAAAAACAGCCAGGTCTTCGGCATGACGGAATTGTGTCTGATATGGCTGGAAGATCTGTCTAAACACAGATAGGTGGTTTGGCTTCCATTTGCCTTCGTTGATTGATGTCCACCACTTAGTAAACTCATTAGTGGCCTCGAAGCTCAGACGTACTCCGCCGAGGGGATAGGTGTTGACAGGCTGAGCGATGTCTTTAAAACGGGAGGGGATGGAATCAGGATCAATCCCAGCATTATAGGTTTCTCGCCACGAAGTGAAATGGTTGCGACTAGCCAATGGAGGATATGGAATTTTTTGGCACATTCCAAATTGCCTCGTGAAGAAGTTGGGGGCATAGATTTCTACTCCGGCTCTCCCTGGTAGTTTAAGGTCGCGATTGGAAAGGAGGCGTAGAAAGAAAAGGAGCTGCAGGACGTTGTGTTTGTTGCTGAAAATAAAACCTTCTTTAACGAGAGAAGGGTATGTGCGTCTGCAGATAACGAGAATAGAATCTGAAGGTAGGCTTTCCATACTATACAGATGGTGGAAACAACGCGAATAGCTAAGGGCTGGAGGGTGTGGAGCGGATACGATGGTTTGGCCTAAAACCTTATCTTTTAGGAAGCTGGTGACAGAGGAAGAGCGAAAAGCAGGGAAATAGGTTTGAAGCCACAAGTCCAAAATCCAAAGAGGACCGCTAACAGATCTGTGTTTAAAGGGCTCTAAGGATAGAAAGTGTAGTGACCTATATAGTAATCCAGTGGCTAACTCCAAAAGATTGAGAGGAATACCGTTGTAAAGTAACTCAGCCGTTCTGGCCCAGGCGAAAGTGGGTTTGTTGGTGGCGCTACATTCAACATATTTGAGTAGCCAGAATTCCAGAAATGCTAGGCCACTCAGATCGTCGTCAGTGCTCCCATAGTGATTGACCCACGCGGCGTATGAGTTGGGGCGAGGCTGATCAGAGGGGATTTGATGTTCCAGAGCAAGGTCGTTGAGAGGACTCGGTGCGCAGGCGAATGGAAATCCGGTAATTGTATACATATCTAGGAGGGTGATACCCATTGGGCCTGCGGGGAGATGAAAGGTGTTTGATGAAGTGTCCCAGAAGCAAATTGCTGCTGCCAGGGGAGCTCTGTTACAACCAGACTTCAAGGAGAAGCAGAGGTCGATAGGGTCGGCGATTCCAACGGCTTGCCATCGTTCAAGGTCCTTACTACGGCGTTGTTGGTACCACTGGATCTCGGCGTCATTAGTATTCGGCCACTGCCCAAATCTGGTCTGGGCGTCTGACTTCTGCCAGTCGACGAATGAAACTTCTTCCTCGCGAAAGATTAAAGGGGGAATTCGAGATGCATGTTGACGGTAAGGCATTTCAAGTGGGTGTGGGAAGACATCAACCCAGGGACCTAGGTCGCAGGTTTGATCAATCTTAACTCTCAACCAAGAACCCTTGGGTTTTGGAGCAGGTCGGAGGCCAACCATGGCTTGGACAAAGTTTAGGGCTTCATGCTCAGAAGGGGTTCTGGGTGTGGTTTTCACAGCAGAGAAGGTGTGTTTGGGTGCCATTGATTTGGAAGTAGGAACGGCGGCGGATTATCTCAGGAAGGTTTGAAAAGAGTTGCAGAGGGAAATGATGGTTGAGTGTTCTGAGGAGTTTGACAATGAAAAGACGTTTGCTTTTGGTTAAATCAATGCTAAGGTATAGCTCTTTTCGATTTTCGCAAACGGGCTTAATCTCAAGAACTGGGGGGCAATATTGGATCCAGAAGTAAAAAGCCCATTTATAAAGGCAAGTGGACCGATGCCTGCGGTCAAGAGGGTCAGAGGACGTTTGGAAAGTCAAAAGCGCTCGCAAGGAGCACAGTAACAAAGTACGCTCGCGAAAGGAGATAATTTGTTCGCAGGGGGAAACGCGCTCGCGAAGCGGGACGTGTGTTAACAGAATACGTTCGCGGTTGGAAAAGCGTTCGCGAGGGTATTATAAGAAATTAGACACGTGGTTGCAGGAGGTTAAGTTACCACTAGAATGGTTTTGGGCTTACATGATTGGGCTTTAAGAACTAGTCTTGCACTAAAAGAAGGATTATTTGAGGCTATACCTTGATTCGCAAGGAAACATCTACCCTAGTATTCACTATATAAAGGGTTGAGGTGCAAGAGAAAAAGACAACTACATCTATCAACAAACAGACAACAACTTCGCCACGCGAAAGTCTTCAAGCCTCTCCGGAGCAACCAAGCCTGATCCGTCAGCAACCGTAGCCTGATCCGTCAAGCTGCAAAAGGGACTTAATCCGTTAAGTCTGACAGGTTTCAATCCGTTGAAATCTCTCTACTCCCCTGTTCGATCCGTTGAGCAGTTTTTACTCCCGCAATCAGTTCTGGAGAATCCGTTCGCCAGTTTATATCTTGATACCCGCTGCTTAGTTTCCTTGCATACTAAGTAAGATTCGGCCATCCTCAAAGGTTGGAGAAAAATCCTAGAGGGACTTTTCCCTTGTAGGTCTAAGAAGAGAACCTAGCACAGAGGAAGAAGATCGGCGTCTGTCACAGTCGCTGTGAGAAGAAGTCAGAAGAGGGACGCAAGTAGCATCCAACTTCAAGGTTGTACCTGACCCAAAGGTACTGGCACGCCTAGCACAAATTTACAAGCCGGTTGTTTGAAGGACTGCAAACTCTAGACCAAACACACCCCAACTCGGTTTTCCAGATTGATGATTGACAGATGGAGTTTTTTAGGAGGAAGGAGTTTGCTGGATCGGTGTTGCCGCGCCTCACATCGGCTTCTCCTCATTGCTAGCGCTAGGATCTGACCGGGAAAGGAAGGGGAGATGGATAGGGTGGTTAACGCCGCTGCGCGGTGGTCTGGAAGTGGTGGTGCGGCAGTGTTCGGCCGAGAGAGAGAAGAATGAGTCGAAAGAAAGAAAATAGGAGAAGAGAGGTGTTAGGATTACTTCTTAATCCTCGTGTTAAGATTACTTGTTAATCCTTAGCCCAACTTGTATTAGCCTATCCTACCCAAATAGATAATTATCTTATAGAAAGTTATTCCTTTGATTATAACATGTAGTATTTTATATAAGTCTGTAAACTGATGGATAGTCGGGGATGGATGAAATGAATATGTTTGTTGTTTAGTTATTATCTGTAGATTTCTCTTAACTAACTTAGTTGTTTTCTTCTAGTGTTATGGATTTGATCCTAACAATTGGTATCAAAAACCAAATGTGGGTATGATCACCAATTTTTCGCTGCCAAATTCTTATTCACCACCTCAAAACAATCCTTCTACCACCATTAACAATGGACATTCGCTTTCGCCTGCAGAAAAGTTACAACACTGCATTAGTTCGTTTACTACCATTCAGCAATTGTTGAACGATTACCATGACAATTTCATGAAGGATATTCATCGAATCCAGGAACACCTCTCAGAAAAGGTGTCTCGACCTTCTTCTCTGTATCCATCGTCGATGTAACATCCCCAAATCACTCTGTTCACCTTCTTCGTCATCAGTATAAGGCTACAAATCTCTTTGTATCAACTTTGTTTTCCACATATGATGACGTTCTCGGCAGCGTTTCTATAACCAAGAGGTTGAAATCAATTCCAAAGCACCAAAAGCTTAAGCCGTCGCAAATACAAATGAAGCGGAGATCCTTGTATAAGTTCGTTCGACATAGTCGAACCCGGATCCATAGCAATTCAAAGACAGATCCGTGCGTCCATCATTTTCTTACGTCCGCAGATTCCGATGTTTTTGACGGTACAGTTGAAATATTTCCGGCTTCAATACCTATTATGAGGGTTGTCGCAGTGACTGGTGACGATAAGGATATGAAGAAGCAAGAATTGATAGATGAATATTCAGTTTGTGATTCGTTTTCTAGGAAGGAGAACGACGACAATGATGAGATAATTGGACCTCAGATGCCGGCGCGGTACAATATACAGGATTGGGATCCCGGTAAGAACGAAGAAGAAAAGTACCAGATTTCGATGAGTAATGAGATTGTGCCGAGGGAACACACCAAAGAGGTTTGGACTCTCACCATTGATTACACTGGTTCTAAAATGATGTATGGTAATCATGACTATTGGGTGAGAGTGGTTTGTTTGAGATACAGGGATACTAATCTGGTGAACAAGAATGGACTTCAAGGGAGTGATTTCAACGGTGAACACGTGAAGGGTGTTGAGACTTGCCACAGTGCTCCTAGTCTAGATAAGTATTGTACCTTACAATCATTGTTTTATGGTGGAGACCCAAGCGAAAGGTATATTATGAGTAATTTTGGTCAATCTATCATCCGTAAAAGTGAGAATTGTTTTGCTTCATGCTGTTATGAAAATTACTTTACAGATGAGGCTACTGGTTTCGATTCTGTTTCACCTACTCAAAATGAAATTCCAGATGATTAATGAAGTCATTTTCCGGCATCAGCAGTCGTGGTCGGCTTGCTTCTTAATGGGGGAGGATTGTTAGGATTACTTCTTAATCCTCTTTCATATTAGTAGGTATTGTGTATGGGGCTTAGCCTAAATTGTATTAGCCTATCCGGCCTAGGTAGTTATTTCATAGGAAGTTATTCTCTTGATTATAACATGTAGTATTTTATATAAGTCTGTAAATGATAATCGGGGATGGATGAAATGAATATGTTTGTTGTTTAGTTATTATCTGTAGATTTATCTCAACTTAGTTGTTTTCTTCTAGTCTTATGGATTCTGATCCTAACAAGAGGTTCCTATGTTCAGGTTTTATTTTTTTTCTTGTTAAAAAAACCTTATTTTGTACCTAATTAACGAAAATTATCATTATCTAGTTACTTTACTTCTTATCCTCTGTAAAATTGTAAAACATGAACACAAACTCAAATTAATATTTCTCCCAACTTCCTTTAGAAAACATATCTAACTAGTCATTCTAAAAGAAATCGTTATTAGGGTTCTTGAACGATAAAACTATTTTGAGAATGATAAAACTCAATATAAAATTGATCAAGGTAAATAATTAAGATTCGAAATGTGACAGTATCCATGCAACTGAGGTTTTTGCCTTGAATCCGCCTTCTCTTTGATGTTCCACAAACACCTCGCCTCGTTGGCACATGAATCCAATGCCATTGCGGTGTCTGTGGAATACGGGTTGTTCCCGGAGCGGCTTATACATGCCTCATACGAGGACTCATGGGCCACACTCAAATTGTTTGTATCTCATTCGACCCTTGATGGACCCGATCAATGGTTGAACGAGCATGCTGACTTTGATACAATTTTTCTTGGTGGGGAAAGAGGTGGAGCGAACATATGTCACAATATAGTTGTTCGGATCAAATGTAAAGAGTTACCCAAGGTTAAAATTGCGGGAATTGTTATGGTGTGCCCGTTCTTTGGCGGGTTAGAGGAGGAAGACGAAATGTGCCTGTACATGTGCCCAGAGAACGGTGGGGTGCAGGTCAGGAGGCTGAGGTTCTCGACAGATGATCTGGCAAAGCTTGGGTTCAAGAGGGTGTTGATATTTTTTTTGCAGAGAAGGTTCATCTAAGAGAGGCAGGGCAGTGGTACTATCTATGTTTAAAAAGACGAAGATGTGAGACGAGACGTCTAGTATGCGCTTTAAAAAACCTTGAGATGAAAAGACGAAACCTTTGAGATATTTTAATATTTAAAGTAAAAATTGTTCAAGAATAATGTGTCTTGACCTATTCAATCTTTTACCAGATCATCTATTGATTTGTTTTCATTTACTTGAAAGATATTCTATTTAGATAGATTATTTATCTTCTGAGATAACTATTGTAATGGCTATAAATAAATTTTTATTATTAATAAATGATGCGACACTTTTCTCCAATATTCTTCTTCGTGAGGTTATCATGCACTTTTGCTCTAACCGGAGCTGATAACAGTGAAAAAAAACACTTATTGTATCTAGGCTAACATCTTATTGTATCATTCTTATATAATCACTTATCAAAAGATAGGATATGTAGTCACTTTTGGATAATTCGACAAACATAGCAATGTCTCTTATTTAGTGAATATCGACTTAGCATCTTGTTAGGGTTTCTTATTTAGTGAATATCGACTTAGCATCTTGTTATCGTTATTTATTTTATTTTTAGCCAATTAATTTTAATAAAATTTGTCAGCTTTAGTTATTTATTTTATTATTTTATTTATTTAACTTTAGCCGACATATTTTAATAAAATTCGTCAGTTATAGTTATTTATTTATTTATTTTCTTTTTTTATTTAACTTTAACCGACGAATTTTAATAAATTTTGTCGGCTATAGTTACTTATTTTATTTATTTTTATTTATTTCTTATATTTTTGATTTATTTTTTCTTCTTTTTCGTTTTTCTGCCGGCGATGGTGTCTGGAGGAGGAGGACGACGAGTTACGGTGGAGGAGAAGGCTAGGAGAGGGAGAGGGAGAGGGAGAGGGAGAGGGAGAAGGAGAGGAGGAGGAGAAGGAGGAGGAGGAAGATAAGGAGAGTAGAAGAGAGGAAAGAAGGATGAGGAGTTGTCGTTGGAGGAGGAAGAGAGATGAATGAAAGATATAAAAAAATTTCAAAATTTTCGGCGGGAATTTTGAAAATTTTAAACTTTAACCGACGAAATACCCTAATTTTGTCGGCTAAAGTTCATAATTTTAGTCGGAGATTTTGAAAATTTAAGGATACTTTAGCCGACGAAATTATATATTTCGTCGGCTAAAGCGCCTTATATTTAAACTTATATTTTATTTATTTAATTAACTTTAGTCGACAAATTTTAATATATTTCTTCGGCTAAAGTGCCTTATATTTTAAAATTATATTTTGTATATTTTATTTATTTATTTAACTATAGCTGACGAAATATATAATTTTATCGGCTATAGTTATTTATTTAACTTATTTATTTAACCTTAGCCGACGAATTTTAATAAATTCGGTCGGCTAAAACCCTAAACCCTAAACCTTCACCGACGAATACCCTAATATTTCGTCAACTATGCTATAATAAATAAAATAAAATTTTATACCACTGGTTGCGTTTCATCGATTTGATATTATTTTCAGTTGAAGGTCCGGTCAAAATATGTAATCTAGGGGTTTAACTTACGTGATTGACTGTCCGGATGGAGCCCGTAACGTTTTCAAATCTAGATGAATTTTTTTCCATACACATATTTCAACATAATGATAATATCTGATGGTCGGATTTTTGTTTGTGAATTTTGATGATCGGAATCACAACATGTCTACTAATGTTGTTTAAATTGTTTACCAAGTGTTAAGTAAATGTTCCGTATCAAAAACAAACTATACGTAGAAGCTTCAAATGAACAAAAGTCTTCAAATAAGATATGATCAGAATAGTGAAATACGTCTACGGTTGAAAAATCACGTAATTCCGGTAAAGTTTCGGTGCCGATAACTGCAATCAATGTAATTTTCCATTCTTTCTCCCTAAAGGTAGCCTTTTCTCCGGTGGTTATTTTACATAAAATTTTTATACCACTGGTTGCGTCTCATCGATTTGAAACTATTTTCAGTTGAAGGTCTGGGTAAAATTCGTAATTTAGACAGTCAAATGACAGTTTTCATGCGTTAAAGGGTTTGACTTACGGGATTGACCGTAAGGATCGAGCCCTTAACGTTGTCGGATCAAGTTGAATTTTTCCATGTAGTCATATTTTGACATACTGATCATTTAAACGGTCTTATTTTTTGTTTCTCAAGTTTGATCATCAGAATCACATCATGTCTACTAATGTTGTATAACTTGTTTACTAAGTTTTAATTAAATGTTCCGTTTCAAAAACAAACTATATGTAGAAATTTCAAACGCGAAAAAGTCGTGAAATGATATGACCGGAATTGTGAAATATGTCTATGGTTGAAAATCATGTAATTCCGGAAAAGTCTCGATGCCGATAGTTGCGGTCAATGCAATTTAGGGGTTTCACTTACAGGATTGACCGTCCGGCTCAAGCCCTTTAATTTATCGGATCAAGTTGAATTTTTTACCATAGACATATTTCGACATAATGATCATATCAGATGGTCGGATTTTTGATTGTGAAGTTTGATCATCATAATCACAACATGCCTACTATTTACAATTATGTATCCCTATGGGGAGCCCTATCATCGAGGGTTAAATGTCTCAAAATTTTTAGATGGTCAGTTGCGTCTCATTGTGGTGAGAGTTTGTTATGTTGATGGTTTGACCAAAATACCTCATATAGATGCAGATATAGGTGTTTTCGTGTGCTAAATGTTTAGAAAAACTGCATTTTGAAGCCGTAAACGAACTTGTATAGCCAAAAAAAACTATATGTCATGGCAAAGCGATGAGTTTGACTCGTATGGCCATTCCGCTTCCAGATTGGTGTCACAATAGTCAATCGGACACCGAAATATATGTAGGGCAGTTTTGTAAGTAAAATGTACTTTAGCCGACGAAATATCATAATTTCGTCGGCTAAACTTTTAAAATATCGTCGACTAAAGTTCACAGACTATAGCAGACGAAAAAATTAGTTCTCCTTATTGTCGTTATTCCATTACTAGCGGTCGAGCAACTACGCTCCATCTTAGATGAGTATGAAGACATATAAAGGTAGAGGCCGGATGCGCCCACGCAACGCCAATGTAATGGCGGTGATTCTCTATTTCAAGACCAAATTTTATGAAAGGTTCATGCTTATTGATCCCCATAAAAAGACTCATTATATGTGAAATCAAAATCTGCCCAGATTCGTAAGTCAACTTCCACATGACCTACAAGATAGCGCACTCGTTAGAAAATGGTGAAACTGATACCTCTGGAAAGCTCTATTTGTCTACTTTCCCGATGATCTACCATTTGATCACTCTTATCATATTGAGTGAGTTACGAATATTTTCATAAGATATGACGGTTCTGTCCGAGAATCTGCTTTGGCAGAACAGTCAACATCGACTGGGCTTTGTGATCAGCTCATAATGAACTATATTATGGACCTTATATCATTAGAAAGCTATGGATGTCTATTTTTCATAACTTTTTACGGTTCATCCATACTTATTGTATCAAAGAATTTTTGACTATTTTAGTACACAAAGGTCGTGCCACATGTGAATTTGATTCTGAACATGAATTATTGTTTTGAGTTGTTAGGCGACCTTATCCTTACGAATCAATTTAATGCTAAGTATAACAAGTCTGATATAAGGATAATGTGCTGAGATTTAAGGACTAAATCATTTCCCATGTCTACTTTTGAAGTATGTGAAGAGTACTAGATTGTGCCATTTATCTAAACTCCTAGATTGAGTTACCAATCAGGGGAGTTGTTGTGTAGACATCAGGGAAAGTCTACGTCACATGTTAGCTTTAATTGTAGTTAGTGTGTTGCGCTCTTTTTTCCTTCGTCCAAGTCTTTTGTTTTTACCCAAGAGGTTTTTGTTTTACTTGACAAGGTTTTTACGGAGGCAACACTATAAGCATCATGTTGTATTAGATACGCGACACAAAGGGGAGTGTTCAAGGATAATGTGTCTTAACCTATTCAATTTTTACCATATCGGCTATTGACTTGTTCTTTCATTTACTTGAAAGATATTCTATTTGTCACACCCCGAATCTTTTAAAGTTAACAAAAGTTACTTTTCACCGAGGTTTACGAGTTACCGAGGATTTTTAACTACGATCGGTAATTCGATAAGTTATCGCTCGAGTTAATTTTCGAGTTTTTAAAAGTATACCAAATACCTGAATTGATGACTCGATGTTGTAGTACGTGTCAACACGAGTCTCCCGGTATTTCCGGAATATTTTTCGGAGCTTCCGGCTAATTTCTGTGAATTTCAGAAGTTTATGGTAATTTTTAATTATCCATCCGGTAAAAAGGGAGAATTACCATTTAATCTTTTCACTTTTTACCTTCTTTAGATCTGGACCGTCAGATCATTTGGGGAATTGATCTGGACCGTCCATTCAAGTATAAAAAGGGAATTGTGGTGTTGACTTGGTCAAAAGACCAAAATCGGGTCAAACCCGAGTTCTGCCTTTCTTCTGCGACGCAGCGTCGCCCTCTCCGCTCCGAGCGACACCACCGGCGCGTCCGGCCGACCCACACCGGCGCGCCACCACCGGAACGTTCCTCTTCTTCCCTATCACTAAACCCCCAAAGGAATTTCTCCTTTAGACCCCAAACCGAGGGAGATCGGTCCGAGGGCAGCTCCGCCTCATACCCGGTCACAGGCGAAAATGACGGCGGCGGAAGCAAGAAACAGGTAGGGTTTCGTTAACCCTTTCATCCCCTTCAACTTCATGTTTGGGATTTCATGGATTGAACCCGAATTTGGAAACCCCTAAACTGACTTTTCTGGGTTGGTTGTTGAGGCACTCCGGCGAGCAGGTTTCGAGCGTCAGTGAGGCTCTAGAGTTAGAAAAGAAGGAGGGAAGGTGAAGTAAGAAGGGAAGCTGCCTCAGATCGATTTTGGGAGGTGAGAGGCAGTTGATCTACTGGTTTCTTAGCTACTGTGAATCTGTTTGAAATATGTTATTGTGTTGATGCTGATGGTGTTGTTGTTTATTGTTTGACTGCATGTTGTCGTAACTTGGAGGCGAAGAAACGAGGGAAACTATGGCGAAATTCCGGCAAGTTACCGGAATCCGGCGAAGATTCCGGTGACGCCGTAAACCGGCAGAATGCCGAAGAGGTAGGAATCGAATCCTGGTTAAGCTATTAGTCAAAAAGTACGGTTAATTCGTAATTGAGACATTTACGGAGAAAATGGACGTAATTAGGAAGTTTCCATTTTGGGAAACCTTCCAAGTTTGGAAACCTATTAATTTGGGAAACTTTCCACTTTGGGAAAGTTTCCATTAAGGGAAAGTTTCCACTTTGGGAAAGTTGCATTTTCAGAAAAATGGTTAAAGGATTGAAGTTCAATGAATGTGACACTTTTTGGTTAAAGGGGTAAAGTGTTAAACTGTTATCAGAAATAGATAACTGGAATTTATGAGAAAATGTTAAATCGGTATATCGACTCGAGGTTAAGTATATTGATTAAAATGTGACAACCTAACGTAAAGTTAAAGTGATAACGGAAGGTTCGGAAGCTGAGTCGGACTTCCGGTAAATAGAGTTAAGAGTCGATAACCGGGAAAGAAAGTCAAAAAGGTTAAAGTGTCATAAAAAAAAAGGAACTTGGTCAACTTGTGGTCAAATAGGAATTTCCTGGTCAAACTAGGAAAAGACCAAGTCAACTGTGATTGACTAATTTGGTGATTTGCTGTACAGTCTCTGGTCGGACGTGAGACGGGCTCGACTACGCGGGTAGTTCGAGGGTTTCGCTCGAGGAGCTTTCCGAGCGGGAAGGTCGCAATAGTACTGTGAGTGGACATATTATTTTAAATAAATGCATGCCTTAATGTTTGATTTAATTGCATGGTTTTTATGATGGTTTTCGAGAAACATATTTTCCTCGGGTTCATGAATGTTTATTTGGAGAAAGTTTAGCGGGAACCTCGGTTAATGATTTTATCATGTTGAGGCATTGATTTTGATGATTGAACGTATTTACATTATTACTCAATTTTCTATTTCTCCCGGAAATGGTTATAGACGGTGATTATAGACGGTGACGGCCGTCCTTTGAATGGATTTGAACCCGAGACTCGTTGGAAATTGGTTTTATGCATATATGACAAGGAATGGTTTTAAATAATTGTTTTGGGAAGAGAATTTGATCATTATTATGAATTTTAAGGGTTGACTAATAAATATGCTAGTTAGAGTAGCGTGAGGGCGCTACTAGAGCTCTTAGCTCCGACCCTAGCCTGAGAGGTCAGGCAAACTACATAGTGCACTATGAGGGTTGACCATTTCCACTTTATCTAGAGCTCTTAGCTCCGACCCTGGTCTGAGAGGTCAGACAAGCCTGAGAGGTCAGGTTGATATTATAAGGGTTGACCGTTATCACATATTCTAGAGCTCTTAGCTCCGACCCTGGTCTGAGAGGACAGACAAGCCTGAGAGGTCAGGTTGATATTATAAGGGTTGACCGTATTATTTTATCTAGCTAGCATAGCGTAGCGTGAGGGCGCTACTAGAGCTCTTAGCTCCGACCCTAGTCTGAGAGGTCAGACTTATTATGTTTGGTGAACATTTCTCTTCCCATATTCCTTGCTGGTTAATCTTATCATGCATTTGCGGAAATTTAGTAATTGTGGGCATGCATAAATGATTTTTAAAATTGTTATACTCTTGGGAGAACATGAAAGGAAATGGAGCTTTTATATTTGATGTTTCGTCCACTCACTCTAACAGTTTTTAAATGTTTCTCCCCTGGGCCTTTCGTTTTTAAATGCCCAGTGATGCAGGGTTCTTGAGAGGAGGTCGAGCGCGTACGAGAGTCGAGGCATAGTCGATCATTTCCGTGGCTGCTTGAAATTCTTTGGGTAATCATCTCTATAGACTGCTCTGACTAACCCGGTTTAGTTAGTTGTGTAGGAAGGGTTGGCCATTTCAAGGGAGTTGCGGTAAGAAGTTCCCTTGAGGTGGTCCCCGCAGGATTTACTTCGGGTTAAAGGGGTTTAACCCGGGGTGGGTCCTGTCAATGGTATCAGAGCATTAGGTTATCGTTTCCTGTACTACCTCATATACTTGGTAACACTAGTGTCTATAGAGTGAGGGTCCGACCGCGGCGGATCCATCGGCATTTTATGCTTGGACGCTTAGTGTTTATTGAGGATATGAGTTAGTACTTCCTGATTGAGATATGGACCGAGTGGTCCTATAAACGATCGAATCTTCAAGACTATGCCTCAGTACGCGCGACCTCATAGAGAGTTCCTGTAAGGAACAAGGTAAGCTCGTTACGCATTTGTGTTTTGTATTCCCCATTGATTTATTGAGATTTGAGTTGGGGATCGAGCTGTAAACTCACGTTGTTTAACGTTTGAGTATTATGTGTAAGTACTCGGTGGTGAAACAGTTAATTCACACCGGGGAGGCTGTCATGGTTGTTGACAGGGATGCTGTAGAAGCCTAAGACAAGGCTTGGGTGTTCGTGTTATGAGGCTCTTAGCAGTGAAGAGTCGTACGAGTTACTGGAAGATGTTGCATCCTGTGATGGAAAAAGGAGCTGAAGTCGCCTAGCGCGATTATTCTGAGAGGATGAATAATAAGATTTGACGATTGCCACGATTTTGTTGAGGTTCGTCATTAGTGTGGTTTCAGAGAAACCAACGGACATGTGAAAGTGGAATGACTCAAGGAAAGTTGAGTGGGGTTATTCGTGATCAATGGACTTTTTCTAGTGACGAGTCCATGATGTGACACTATTGAAGAATGTTAAGGAAGTAAAGGCTGTTTTGGTCACTTGATGCTTTAGGTGACAGCCACTGAAACTAATGGCTTGGGTCACTTTTGGTGCTGACATTGTTGTCGTCAGCTACGATCAGATCCACTCTGCTTCAGCCACCCATGATTGGGGTAATAGAAAGATTTGGATTGTTAGTGAGTCCAAGCATGATTTTGATTTATTGGTGACAAGGGTCATTGGGGCCATTTATCGTGGAGGCAGTGATTAAATCGTGTCACCAGATCGTGGGACTCATGTCAACCATAAGGTGAGTTATCCACCTGCGGTCAAAGTGTTGTAATTAGTACACCAGTGGAGGAGTCTCCATGTTGGCTGTATTAGAGATCGATTTTCAGATCGAGAAAGTGTTACTTGTGGTAATTAAAGTTAAGTGGTTCCGGAATTTTAAGGAACATGTTGGAAGTGGCAACAAGCCACCGGGTCTCGGACCAAGGGTGCTTAGGGTACCGGAGATAGTGATACGAGCCTTGATGGACTTGGTATTATTGTGGTGTAGGAACCGGTAGTTGTGCAAACGGCACTGTTTGACGGCTGCAGATGTACATGGGTATACTTCACATGAGCACGTGTACCCTCCTGTGTAGGGAAGTGGTAAAGTTGAAATTTGGGTAGCACATGCTGGTAAGGCATAATTATTGTGTGCAGTTGTGTGTGGTCAAAATGACACCAGGTAGGTGACTAAGACTAGTGATGACATCATCTTAAGAATTTCTCATGAGAGTTCCATTTAGTGAGAACGGAGATTAGAGACGTTTGGTTGGAAGTTTCTGTACAAAACGTCCAGAAGATGGCCTAACCATTTAAGTATATGTCGGAAGTGGTTTATTGTTAGTGGCTCCGACTTTTATGATGGTTAGCGAGATTATTACATGTCGTTAGTAGGTGGCGGAGTGCATGTTGAGTTAGATGCACGGAAATGGTGAAGGGACAGCAGTGAGGCAAGGTTTACTGGGTCATTAATTTGAGCAAGAATGTTTGTAGTTGCTCAATCTTGAACCTGCAGTCCCAGTCGTCCGTTATGACACTTGATTTCTTCGAGGACGATTAACTGAGCTTGATGGCATGGGAATTTGTGCACTCACTGGCTGTGGTCTAATCTAGTATTGTAACCGAAAGTGTACTTAGACGTGTTTGGGAATCATAAGTCACATCCACTGCAGTGACAGGAAATATTCTCAATTCGATCTGTGAAATGCGGATTTGATCTGGGAAATTGAGTTCTGGTGTATATAATGAAATCCTGAGAGGATTAAACTATTGTTGGCATTGCTATGGTCATTGGTCATTTGAGTAATGACCCTACTTGTTAGGAATTATTGACCTAACGACAGTTCTTGGCGCCACGAGTGTAGAGTAGTAGCAAGAAAGGTCATTGGAGGTGACTCTCAAAATTGTCAACACTTCGGCGAATATGAAATGCAGTGAAACTGAGGAAAGAGTTTCTTTGATGACTCAAAGGTGTTACGAGTCAAGGTTTTGGAAACCAAATTGTTACAAGAGTAGTAAAGTATGTTGCTAAGTTGTGCAACACTCCATCGGAAACCGTGGAGTGATTATGCCACGTTCAGATTAAGTTATGATCAGAGAGGATGTTAACCTGTGGCAGTGGATCTTGTGATTTAAGATCTAGAGTGGTAAGCGATTGAGAATTTTGAATCTTACCGAATAGAGGTTGCGGTGGATGGTAAACGCGCCGCGCCTGGGGGACAGTTTTGTTAGAAACTGTCCAGTTGTACGAGTTGACTCTGTGGTGTGTACTCGCCCCGTGCGGTGATGGCAATTGTTGAATTGGTGCCTTGATAACGGGATGCTCGGTGATCAATATGGCTAAGTTCGGTGAAACTAATTTCCCGATGCTTTGATCAGGGGTTCCTTTGGGTGTGCACCAGTGGCACTGAATTTTATGTAGATGTCCGATCTGGTTAAATGTCCAAAGTTGTTAGTTATTACCGGACGATGTGGTAATGGAGGCATCTGGGAATGGAATATACTTGTTGAGCGGGTAAGGCTCTGGAATCCTTTTAATGGTAAATCTATCCCAGATTGTGATGCGGATAACGTTTATTAGACGCACGGTTGGTTGAAGTGCAAGCTCTGCACTATGCGTCATTCCAAGTTAAGGAAGGAGATAGGGAGGCCAGTGGCATCTCATCTATGAATGGTACGGGTATGTAATACCAGTTGCAAAGTATGCAGTAACCCCACAAGTGATGTTTGAGCTAGCGACTCTAATGTTCGACTTGTGGGTAAAAGTCAAGATTTATCCGGTCAGAATAGCTTGGTAGGCAGTGTGAAGCCTGACAATATCGTTTTCATGCGAGGAGTAAGTATTGTGGGATCTCGATGTCTGGAGACTTGTATATCCCTGATTTAAAGGCTATGGTTTTGGATTTACGCAAAAGAATTCATGGCAGTTCGTGTCCTGTGTGTGTCAGTGGTTTGAGTAGGATAGAGTAAGGGAAGACAATTACTCTACAACAGGACAACTTGACAGAATGGTTTTAGAAAGCGTAAACCAGATCAGGGAGCCTAGTTCAAAAGAGATGTGGGTTTGTGTAACACAAGTCGTCATGGTTTTCTCGAGGACATGTTGTCATGGGGTTTGACCCCACGTTGTGTATTGATATCGGAGGATTGAGATCCATTATTGACATCGAACCCTACTCCTCAGGCGTGGAAATCATTTCCTACAGAGGGAATGTGTGGAGTTGATAACTGAGTTCAACGAAAGAATACAAATGTTCTTGAAGAGATTTTACTCACGGCAAGCTTGGATCAGATGAGTAGTAGCGCTATTGTGACGACGTCACATGCGGTCGGTAAGAACAATTGTTAGTGGATCAGTGTTAGGCAGAGTAGTATCCCACCTCATTAATGAGAAGAAGTACAGTAAGAATTCGGGAAGTCAGTTAATCAATGATCTAAGAGAAAATCATTGTGGCCCACGGTAAGACTTTTGATGTTTTCGTTTCGACCCGAGAAGTGTGGTCGGGTGTCAGAGAATGAAGGAAGTTGGTATTGGAGGACAATATTATTGTTTTTAGGTGGTACCATCCCCCACTGTATTGGACTTTGAGTATTGAAATTTCGAGGACGAAATTTTTATAAGGTGGGGAGAATTGTCACACCCCGAATCTTTTAAAGTTAACAAAAGTTACTTTTCACCGAGGTTTACGAGTTACCGAGGATTTTTAACTACGATCGGTAATTCGATAAGTTATCGCTCGAGTTAATTTTCGAGTTTTTAAAAGTATACCAAATACCTGAATTGATGACTCGATGTTGTAGTACGTGTCAACACGAGTCTCCCGGTATTTCCGGAATATTTTTCGGAGCTTCCGGCTAATTTCTGTGAATTTCAGAAGTTTATGGTAATTTTTAATTATCCATCCGGTAAAAAGGGAGAATTACCATTTAATCTTTTCACTTTTTACCTTCTTTAGATCTGGACCGTCAGATCATTTGGGGAATTGATCTGGACCGTCCATTCAAGTATAAAAAGGGAATTGTGGTGTTGACTTGGTCAAAAGACCAAAATCGGGTCAAACCCGAGTTCTGCCTTTCTTCTGCGACGCAGCGTCGCCCTCTCCGCTCCGAGCGACACCACCGGCGCGTCCGGCCGACCCACACCGGCGCGCCACCACCGGAACGTTCCTCTTCTTCCCTATCACTAAACCCCCAAAGGAATTTCTCCTTTAGACCCCAAACCGAGGGAGATCGGTCCGAGGGCAGCTCCGCCTCATACCCGGTCACAGGCGAAAATGACGGCGGCGGAAGCAAGAAACAGGTAGGGTTTCGTTAACCCTTTCATCCCCTTCAACTTCATGTTTGGGATTTCATGGATTGAACCCGAATTTGGAAACCCCTAAACTGACTTTTCTGGGTTGGTTGTTGAGGCACTCCGGCGAGCAGGTTTCGAGCGTCAGTGAGGCTCTAGAGTTAGAAAAGAAGGAGGGAAGGTGAAGTAAGAAGGGAAGCTGCCTCAGATCGATTTTGGGAGGTGAGAGGCAGTTGATCTACTGGTTTCTTAGCTACTGTGAATCTGTTTGAAATATGTTATTGTGTTGATGCTGATGGTGTTGTTGTTTATTGTTTGACTGCATGTTGTCGTAACTTGGAGGCGAAGAAACGAGGGAAACTATGGCGAAATTCCGGCAAGTTACCGGAATCCGGCGAAGATTCCGGTGACGCCGTAAACCGGCAGAATGCCGAAGAGGTAGGAATCGAATCCTGGTTAAGCTATTAGTCAAAAAGTACGGTTAATTCGTAATTGAGACATTTACGGAGAAAATGGACGTAATTAGGAAGTTTCCATTTTGGGAAACCTTCCAAGTTTGGAAACCTATTAATTTGGGAAACTTTCCACTTTGGGAAAGTTTCCATTAAGGGAAAGTTTCCACTTTGGGAAAGTTGCATTTTCAGAAAAATGGTTAAAGGATTGAAGTTCAATGAATGTGACACTTTTTGGTTAAAGGGGTAAAGTGTTAAACTGTTATCAGAAATAGATAACTGGAATTTATGAGAAAATGTTAAATCGGTATATCGACTCGAGGTTAAGTATATTGATTAAAATGTGACAACCTAACGTAAAGTTAAAGTGATAACGGAAGGTTCGGAAGCTGAGTCGGACTTCCGGTAAATAGAGTTAAGAGTCGATAACCGGGAAAGAAAGTCAAAAAGGTTAAAGTGTCATAAAAAAAAAGGAACTTGGTCAACTTGTGGTCAAATAGGAATTTCCTGGTCAAACTAGGAAAAGACCAAGTCAACTGTGATTGACTAATTTGGTGATTTGCTGTACAGTCTCTGGTCGGACGTGAGACGGGCTCGACTACGCGGGTAGTTCGAGGGTTTCGCTCGAGGAGCTTTCTGAGCGGGAAGGTCGCAATAGTACTGTGAGTGGACATATTATTTTAAATAAATGCATGCCTTAATGTTTGATTTAATTGCATGGTTTTTATGATGGTTTTCGAGAAACATATTTTCCTCGGGTTCATGAATGTTTATTTGGAGAAAGTTTAGCGGGAACCTCGGTTAATGATTTTATCATGTTGAGGCATTGATTTTGATGATTGAACGTATTTACATTATTACTCAATTTTCTATTTCTCCCGGAAATGGTTATAGACGGTGATTATAGACGGTGACGGCCGTCCTTTGAATGGATTTGAACCCGAGACTCGTTGGAAATTGGTTTTATGCATATATGACAAGGAATGGTTTTAAATAATTGTTTTGGGAAGAGAATTTGATCATTATTATGAATTTTAAGGGTTGACTAATAAATATGCTAGTTAGAGTAGCGTGAGGGCGCTACTAGAGCTCTTAGCTCCGACCCTAGCCTGAGAGGTCAGGCAAACTACATAGTGCACTATGAGGGTTGACCATTTCCACTTTATCTAGAGCTCTTAGCTCCGACCCTGGTCTGAGAGGTCAGACAAGCCTGAGAGGTCAGGTTGATATTATAAGGGTTGACCGTTATCACATATTCTAGAGCTCTTAGCTCCGACCCTGGTCTGAGAGGACAGACAAGCCTGAGAGGTCAGGTTGATATTATAAGGGTTGACCGTATTATTTTATCTAGCTAGCATAGCGTAGCGTGAGGGCGCTACTAGAGCTCTTAGCTCCGACCCTAGTCTGAGAGGTCAGACTTATTATGTTTGGTGAACATTTCTCTTCCCATATTCCTTGCTGGTTAATCTTATCATGCATTTGCGGAAATTTAGTAATTGTGGGCATGCATAAATGATTTTTAAAATTGTTATACTCTTGGGAGAACATGAAAGGAAATGGAGCTTTTATATTTGATGTTTCGTCCACTCACTCTAACAGTTTTTAAATGTTTCTCCCCTGGGCCTTTCGTTTTTAAATGCCCAGTGATGCAGGGTTCTTGAGAGGAGGTCGAGCGCGTACGAGAGTCGAGGCATAGTCGATCATTTCCGTGGCTGCTTGAAATTCTTTGGGTAATCATCTCTATAGACTGCTCTGACTAACCCGGTTTAGTTAGTTGTGTAGGAAGGGTTGGCCATTTCAAGGGAGTTGCGGTAAGAAGTTCCCTTGAGGTGGTCCCCGCAGGATTTACTTCGGGTTAAAGGGGTTTAACCCGGGGTGGGTCCTGTCACTATTTAGATAGGTTACTGATCCTATGAGATAACTATTATAATGTCTATAAATTAGCTTTCATTATCAATAAATGATGTGACATTTTTCCCCAATAATCTTCTTCCTGAAACAAAAATAACTTAATTAATGATATAAAGCTATTAAAATATATTCGTACATTTAAAATTGAAATTAAGTAGCTACATTACAAACATAATGACTAAATTTGAAATATAACAAAAACACAATAACGTAAAATCATTCACTCATTCTATTTTCTTCCCTCTTTGTCACTAAGAGCATTTTCACGCCTTAAAACTTTTTTTGTCTCTTTGAACCCTATTTTTTTCTTTTTAAATCTAAAATAAGACTAACAGTTTAATTGTTCAAAGTTTTTATTAAAAAAATAACATATGACGACATCACGAGACGTCTTGAGGCACGTCTTTTTCGTCTTGAGACGCGCTATTACTCGTTTTTTGAGATAAATATCTTTCGTCTTTATACAAAGGGTACTATGATGAGCTGAGAGTGAGTGGGGTGGAAGTGTTGAAGTGGCGGAGCATTATGATGTATTGATGTTGCCCATGAGTTTCACTTGTTGAGTGAACCTGAGGGTGAGAAAGCTCTCGACTTCATCATGAAATTTGGTTGTTTTATCAATCAGAAGTAGGTGAGCCTCACATCTTCTTCCAAGGAAGTTGTAAATTTCAGTAAGCGAGATCATCCATGGCATGCTCTACAAATTTTCATTTGATGTTTGAATAAGTAGAAATCAGCTTTATTGTGTAATGGTTTTCAATTTAATGTGATTATTGTGTAACTTTAAATTAATCAATTGGGTCATTACTATAGTGAGCTTTCACATTTTCATTTAGAGTATAAGTTGTTACGACACTGTTTGTAATTATTCATATAAGTGGTGAATGACTAATCCCTTGATGTAATAGTAGGTTATTTTAGTAGGCTGCTGTTTTGGATAAACAGAAGGCAGATTTCACACAATGTACATTTGCACATATTATTAACGTGCATGTTACACAATTGGTGATCCGACTATATACTAAAGACCGGAAACACTCAATTCCTTCCTCTAGCATTTTTATTTTTGATACGATGATATTAAGCACTCATAACTTCATTGATCTCGAGGTCTCATCTCCTGTGTTTGACACGTTTGGACTAGTTTTTGGATTTCAATTTTATTATATGGTGTTCGCTTATATACATGATAGTGTCATGTCGATAACTGAATCAAATAAAAGACTGAGATTGCATATTAAGTGTTTAGTTCATTTACATTTGATGCGTACATGGGTTTTCAAACAAAAACATATGAAAAACCATATAAATACATAAAACAACTTGTAGAATGACAACAATCGTAGACTTTTCACTAGCTTCAAAATAAATTTCATCCATCAATATTCGATAGCATCAAGTTATTAACAAGAAGAAGAGCCCTTGCAATACAAGTTATAATGAATATAATGCCCAAATTTATACATTGGACAGAACGATAAATGTCTTGAGTGAATACGGGTCAAGTCCGTGATCTATGTCACGTGCTACCGGTGAGCCGAATAATATTGGGTTAGTGACGGTTCACTTACCTACAAAACCATGTGCGCTACAATTGACATGCGGGGAGGACACTTCACATAAATAAAGTAGAGACGCGAGCTATCCAAGTTGACTTGGTCTACTATTTGGTTGCCTATGGAGTCTATGTGCGTGGAGCGAGGTTTACGTGTGGGGTGAAATAAGTTCGCATGCGGGGAGTGAGGGTTGCATGTGAGAAGGTCATCTTGTGAAGATGATTAGTAGACTTTACCACATCCCTTAATTAGATAATGGATCAATTATGCCTAATTACTTAAACAAAGGTGCATGCTTACACGTGAAGGTCAGACATATGTGGTGGTTGGAGATTCTAGTCCTTAATTATATATATATATATATATATATATATATATATCCAGTAAAACGTCGATGGCAGCAATGTATTCCAAGTCAATCCCACTACAATTAAAGGTCGATGGCAGCAATGTATTCTAAGTCAGCCCCACTGTAATTAAAGGGTGATTAATTATTACTTATGGATAACACGCGAGATACGGTTACTTTGTCTTAGCTGAATTATATTATGAGGCGGTTAGTATAATCGCATGCGATATTATCGGTGAAGACTTCTACAAGTCTTTGACTCGATTGGAGCCAATCCATGTGGCCCCAAAAATAAGTCTTCTAACGTAATTGGAACTGCATCACCCAATTACGTAGTTGCCACGTTAGAAGAAACCTAGTGCAACTCAACTGGCTAGCAACTCAAATACCACATCCTTATCTACTATGCGAACCACTATAAAAAAAAGTTTGAGGATCAGTCTACACACAACTTTTACAAACAAACAATCAATCAAAACAACAGCTACAAACAGCTACAACCTCGACCTAGTCGAAACCCAAGACACTAAAGCATCTCGCCTTAGCACTGTTTCCTTCCAAGCTCCCCGGAGCGTTAATCTCCCTGCCTTTTCTTTTGGTTGCTTTGCTCATCTCTACACGAGTATGGATATTGATGGCGAAGAAGCTAGTGTAATTTTTTCTTCTGTGGTGACACCGGTGACCTACAGTCCCCTGAAGTGAAGCCAGGTGGTGCGCAACCTCTCCTTACTCAGACTTTTATATTATGCATCCGTGTGGTGATACGCCCGTAATTTCCTTTATTTTTCCTGTAGTTTACTTTCTGCATTTAAATTTCAGTATTTGTGCCACCTTCCCCTTAGCTGGAAGTGAGGCCAAAACACTGGCACACCTAGTGGGACTAGAGTAGTTTCCTTCATCACCTATCATTGGAATGCAGGCGAGCATACATACTGCATACACAATGGTAGACGCTGACGTTCCCTTCATTAGTGTTGGAGATCAAAAACCAAAAAAAAAAGACCGAACACGCCATACAACAATGTAGTTCCTCGCGATCTCAAATGAGCAAACTTCCATGAAACTAGGTAACTCAGATTCGCGCACGACGACCATGATCAATTCAATGGTCGGAAACCAAGATGCCATGAGATGGATTGAAGAAAACTTCAAACGACGTCCTGAACAAAAAGCAGCCAGTGAAAGAGAAATGGAGGCCAAACGAAAGGCTGCCCTAAAAAAGTGGAGGCCGAACGAAAGGCCCGTGAGGAAGAGTCGCATCTACGATGGACAACCTTGATGGAATGGTTGGCGAAAAGGAGGATGAAGCAAGTACTGCTCCTCTTAAAACAGTATAACACCGAACAGAAGGCCCGTGAGGAAGAGTCGTATTGACAATGGACAGCCTTGACGGACCGGGTGGCGAAAATGAGGATGAAGCGAGTATTGCTCCTTGTAAAATAGTATAACGAGGAACGAAAGACCCGTGAGGAAGAGTCACATCAATGATGGACAACCCTCATGGACTGGTCGGTGAAAAGGAGGATGAAACGAGTACTGCTCCTCGTAAATCAGTACAACGAGAGGGCTTTACAACACGAAGAAGTAAGACCTACAGTTGACGAGCATGACCTGGCCACAAAGATTGAGTTGTCCTGCATCCAATCTAATGGTGAAGATTTGCCTCTGGACGATCCAACATTAAGAGAAGAAATCACTTTGCCAACTGACGGCGAAATTTCACCTCCAATAGAGGATCACGAGGGAGACCATGAATAACAAGGTTGCTCTGTTGATTGGGAAGTGGCGCCTGGAGAAGATGCCATCTCTATGGGTGAAGACATGTGGGTAGACACCGGTCAAACTCATGAAAGGCTACCCTTTGACCACTAGAAGAAAATCAAAGGCCAATTAAATTATGGTCTTGCTACTGGGCATCGTCATGATCAAGGGCATAAACAATTAAAGTTTGTCTTCTTCTTGGATGTTATCTAGTAGCTGCCCATGGTCATCCTTATCACCTAAGTCATGATAAGGTTAATTATATATGGCCTGGTGGTATCCCTAGGCCAATCCGTGACCTTTCATTTCAATATGATAGGGGTCTTTACATGCAAATTCAAAGGCCAAATTATGGCCTTAGTATTGTAGGCGGGAAAAGTTTTTACACCCCGATTTGAAAATTCATTATACATCGGTGTAGAGTCGAATATCATCGATGTCATCTCACTCTAATTTGCAACACTCAATTAATGTTCAACAGCAACGATGCTACAAGGAGTCTGGCGACATCAAAGCATGGTGCGAGTGGCATCCGTATGCTTGCGGGTGAGGACGAGATGAATTCACTGGTCTATAGCATACAGATGCCACTCGCACCATAACCAATGCGTAGTTGTTCCAGATGAAAGATGACCATTCGCTGTGAATTCATTGGTTATGGAAGATGACCATTTGCTGTGAATTCATCTCGCCCTCACCCTCACCCGTATGCGTGACTTCGAATTTGATTATGAGATGGAGCCAATATATGATGAATATGATAAAAATTATATGTTGGTGCGCGGCTCTGTTGATCATATAAGAAATCTGGTGCAACTCAACTAGCCAGCAACTCAAAGACCGCATTCTTGTCTACTATGCAAACCACTATAATAAAAGGTTCGAGGATCAGTCTACACACACAACTTTTACAAACAATCAATCAATCAATCAAAACAACAGCTACAACCTCGACCTAGTCAAAACCCAATACGCTAAAACATATCACCGTAGCCTTGTTTCTTTCCAAGCCCCCTGGAGAGTTAATCTTCATGCATTTTCTTTTGATTGCTTTGCTCGTCTCACACGAGTATCGATATTGGTGGCGAAGAAGCTACTTAAAATTTTCATTCTGAGGTGACACCGGTGACCTATAGTCTCCTGAAACGAAGTCAAGTGGTTCGCAATCCCTCACTCAGACTTCTACATTATGCATCAGTGTTGTGGCACACCCGCAATTTCCTTTATTTTTTCGTGTAGTTTACTTTATGTATATAAATTTTAATACTTGTACCCCTTTTCTTTAACTGGAAGCAAAACCAAAACTACTTGTTCAAAGATGTAAAAACCATAAGCCAATCAACGTTAGATAGAGAAAAGATGCTTTCCTACTAACAATGCAACAACCTTAAGTGATCTTGAGTATTGAAAAAGGTCCACTAAAGGAACCAATTATTGTGCCTAAAAAGAAAATGTGCTAAAAGAAAAGACGTTCAATTTGCTATAAGCTTTTTATCTTTTCAAACTTTAAGCCTTCCTATAGGGGCAAGAGATCCGGGTAACGTTAACCATCTTCTTCTTCTTCTCTTCTTCTTCTTCTTCTTCTTCGATTCTAGCTTCATGTAATTCCTTCTCCAATGGAGTCAACCAGCTCTCATAACGAAGTCGCTCACGAGTTTCGCTTCTTCAAGGCATACAAAGATGGCCGCGTCGAAATATTCTACAACACCCAAAAAGTCCCACCTTCCACCGACTCCGTCACCGGCGTCCAATCCAAAGACGTCATCATTTCACCAGAACCCGCCGTTTCTGCCCGTCTCTTCCTACCCAAGATCCACGACCCGACCCAGAAACTCCCTGTCCTTTTCTACATCCACGGCGGCGGGTTCTGCTTCGAGTCGGCTTTCTCTCCCATGTTTCACAAGCACCTCACCTCCTTAGCCGCCGAAGCCAACGCCATTGCCGTCTCAGTCGAATACGGGCTGTTCCCGGATCGACCCATCCCCGCTTGCTACGACGATACATGGGCCGCCCTCAAATGGGTCCAGTCCCACTCGACCCGATCCGGACCCGACCCGTGGATGAACCAGTACGCCGACTTAGACCGCGTCTTCCTATGCGGCGACAGCGGCGGAGCCAACATGTGCAGTAGCCTGGCAGTTCGGGTCGGGTCAGTCGGGTTACCCGGAGTGAAAGTGGGGGGAATGGTGATGGTGCATCCTTTTTTTGGCGGGTTGGCCGTGGACGATGAAATGTGGCTGTACATGTGTCCGGAGAACGGTGGGGTGCTGGACAGGAGGCTGAGGCCGCCGCCGGAGGACCTGGCGAAGATTGGGTGTGAGAGGGTGTTGATATTTTTTGCGGAGAAGGATCATCTGAGAGAGGTAGGGCAGTGGTACTGTGATGAGCTGAAGAAGAGTGAGTGGGGTGGGAGTGTTGAAGTGGTGGAGCACGAGGGTGAGTTTCATGAGTTTCACTTGTTGAGTGAACCTGAGGGTGACAAGGCTTTGGATTTGATCAGGAGGTTTGGTGCTTTCATCAAACAAAACGAAGGTGGTGGTGATGGCCGATGGATCAAGTTCTGCTAGGAATCCTTGATCTTGTTCAAGGCAAAATAAGCTGTGATTGTCAAATATATATGTACTGATTGGCTTGCTATCTAATAAACTTTACTTTCTTATTTAGCAGTTACTCGATCGCTGGCTTGTTCAACAGTTTCGTTCATCAGGTTAGTGATTTTGGAAAACCTGGCTTTCAAATTGATCTTTCGTAATTGATCGACTATTTTACCAGTTATTCTTGAAATGCTGTATTGAGACACTACGTTCTAAACAAACAGACAAACACAAGCACAAACAATACGACACAATGTCGTTGTCACATTGTCACAATTATAATGGAAACTAGAGCAATAATGAAACTGAGGTGGTCCACTCGTTACCACTAACGAGTTGTGGTTACCTTGATTATGGGACACTAGGGACACCAAGTTGTGGCGTAGGACAAAAATAGACTCAAATTAAAGAATCCGCATAGAATTAAAAAGAATGAGTAATTTAATTATAAAGAGGTTGTTACTCCTATTTGTAGGTATATTAAAAAAATTGATATTTTGAACGTTTTAGGTTGTTTGAGAAGTCATATTTTAATTATAAAACAGCATTTGAGTAGAATATCTGATTGGGTAGCAAAATACTTTTTTGAAATGGAAATGACGAGATCTACAAGACTCATTTATATGAGCCATGTCAGATTTAAGCCAAATAATGTCGTTTTAATAATCCAATTTAAGATTTATTATTTTTAGGTTTAATAGTTTATTTTGAATTTGATTTTCTTTTATGTTTGGGCTTTTAAGCTTTGGTGTTAGTTGTCATAGAGTTTGCTTATCATTATATAAACATCCTTACCATATTATTATTAATCAAACTTAAAAGTTTTCTCTTATTTTCTGGTTTATTCCAGACTTATCTCATAGGGTTCTTGCTTGAGAACTCTCTATCTAATTAGGATGTAACACTGGTTAGCCCTCCATACTTTTACTGCATCATTCTCATCAAGTTGTTCACATTTGGTTATTCACCAACCTTCTGAATCCTTCCAACTTCGAGTTGTCGGCTTGATCTCCAAATACCGGAAGACCACACCAAAGATGACGAAAACAAGTGACATGGACTGCGCAATGTTATGTAAACGTTTGAGCTAATTTAAATTTTCAATGTTAGAGATTTAGGTAAAATGAAAATAAAATGATTGTATAAATCGAACAAGGTAAATTCTAATTTGTTTCAATTTAACTTGATTTTTTGTGAATTTCAGGATTTGAAAGAAAGGTAAATTTAACTGGTTCATCAAAAGGGTAAGTAAGAATGTCATCGTATTCTGTGGTAAAGGGATAGAGAAGAGTTATAAAAGGGAGACCTAGAATTATTTTATCAGTTAAATTTTTTACTAATACAAATGAAGTTTTAAAATATACATTATTTTGGCATATATGTGCTTTGGAAATTTCATATTTAATATCTATTTTTGTGCCATTAGCAGATCTAAGTGATTCTTTTGTTTTTAGAAAATATTTGGAAGGAATCAATCATTCTTGGATGCAATTTAGATCTGCACCTAAATCAATGAGTGCAGTGGTGACTAGTTGGAAATCTTCAATTCACAGTTGGATTGTAACATATCATTTCTTAAGGTTAATTTGTTTAATAGTACTGATGGTAGTGTGTTTTGAATTGCCTTCATCGTGAGGTGTAGGTAATTCAAGAGGAGTAAAATTATTAGGGATTTGTTGTAATTTAAGAAATTGGGTATTAATTTTTAATATATTTACATCATTTTTGATATCATTATTATCGTTACTAAGTTCTTTCTGTTGTTGTTGTAATGTATGTATTTGTGTTTTTATGGACTTAATTTCTTATTGTAAATCTTCAATAGTGACTTCTTTGTTTTTATTTTTAAATCGATCAAAGTTCTTGTTAGAGATATTTGTGGTTGGGGAGTTTAATGCCATGTTCATCAGTGATTAATTTTTTTTGTTTCTTAAGATATTCTGCTTTAAGGTCTGAATTATCAATTTTTTCAATTAAATCTATTAATAATTCTTCTTGTTTTTCTTGTTTAGAAAGTACATTAATTGATTTGCAACAAGTATCTTTACAACCAAATGAAACATTGGGTGACGAAGAATCATCTGATTTAGAAGAGAAAGAACTGGTTGGGATATAATGATCTTGATCGGATTCGATTTCGGAGTTTGTGTTTCTGAGTTCTAAAAGTTGGATAAGTTTGTCTTGTTTATTTTGACTGATTTTTAATTGTTTGATAGTATTTTTAATTGGACAGTTATTGGCAAAATGACCGGGTTTGTTACATTTATAACATTTTGATTTATTTTTATCGTTAAATTTTCTCTTTTGTGATGAATGTTTTGGACGGGATTGTTGAAACTTGTTTTTAGAATAAAATTTATTAGGCTCAAAATTAGATTTATTTTTAGAGTAGAATTTATTACGAGTGAAGTTTTTTGTAGGATAATAACTCTTTTTCCTTCTGGAAAGGGGAAGTGAAGGTAAACCATATTTTGTTCACAAAATTACCTAATTCGTATCTAGCTATTTTCTTATCAGTTTTGATTTAAGCATTTAATTTCATGTCTATGCATATTTTTAATCCTTCTTTTTGAATGAATGTGATTATGTTTCTATAAGTAAGTGAATCTTAAGTAATATGTCCTGATTCGTTACTAAGAACTTGTCTTATTTTATGGGCAAATAATTTAGGCAATCCATTTATGAATTTTTCTTTCCAAAATGGTTGGTTGCTATCATCTCTGAACATTACTCAAGAAATAAAGACATCTTTGTACCATTTGAAATCACTTGTTGGACATCTGAGGTTACTTAATTGATCATGAATTCGTGAAGTAATATGACTCGATGTACCAATAAAATGTTAGATAATAGTATAGAATAAAGTGTTTACTGCATCAAAAACACTCATTCCAATACTTTCATCAAAGATGAGGTTTTCATCTTCATCATGTTTGACCGCATGTTTAATAGCTGATCGTGATTCTTCAGTTAAATTTTTTTCCCAACAGGAATGAATCATTCCTGTGAAGCCAGTTGCCAGAATGTCAACAATTTCATGTTTGCTGAAATTATGATTCGTGACATAACTATTGGCGGTCATGGACATGTGATGTAATTTGTTTAAAATTTCTTGTTCTGATAAATTATCTATATTTCATTCATATGTTTTATCAGAGGAGACTGAGAATTGGTTACTCGTGATATTAGTGAGTTGAATATATATGGGTAAAGGACGTTCAGTCCATTGTTTAAATGGTTTTTTCGTTGCATATTTAATTCTGGATAATTGGAGGTTTTGAAATGTTTGGTTTATTTTAGAGATTGTACTAGAATCACTATCAGAAGAATTTGATATTTCATCATTAGTATGGATGACTGAAATATTGTTACTAGGTTCAGGCTTTAATTCTTTAAACATTTGTTCAATTCTTTGTGTGGTAGAGATATGTTTAATTATGGGTTTATTAAGGTTACTAAAGTGACGATACCTAAAGGAGGTTCAGATTGTTGTTGAAGAAGTATGCTTACTTTTGAACACATTGTATCGATTTTAGTTTCTATTTTATCAAGTTGGTGACCAATCATGACTAAACTTTGATTAGAATAATTATTTTGTTCAATAATTTTTTTATGATTTGGATCATATTTTTCATCAGAAATTTTAAATGGTGAAGCCATGACATGTGTATGGAGGTGGTCAATAGCTATAGTTTCAACTGGTGGATGAGTAGATGTAATTATTGAATCGGTGGTTTTCCTTTTAGATTTAGTTAATGGTTGTACTTTTTTGTTTAATAAGTCGATATAATCTTGAAAAAATATTTCAGTTTGATTTTGAATCATATAATGTTTCTAATTTTAAAATAATTGTTTTTTGTATTCAATTAAAGGATACTGTTGTCGATAAAGATTACGACGAGGAATGTTTTTGTCGGATTCTAAATCTTGGTCTAATCTGGTGTAATTAATTTGAAACTGGTGATTAAGTGTATTAAGTTAAAGGTTAATTAGGGGAATAACCTCAAAATCTCCGATTGTACGGGTAGGAGAAGTGTCCCCTTCCTCAGTTTGATTTGAGATGTCAGTTTTCACATAATGAGGATATATATAAATTTGTATTTCAATAAATTTATATAAGGGCCCTTCCACTAAAAGATACTTTTTATTTATTTATATGAGGGATATGGTATTTCATAAACTTTTCGATCACAAAATCATATCTCCACCATTCAATTTGTAAGTCTATATGTCTAGATCACTCCTGCAAAATTTCTGAAATTTTGGTGATCGTTAAGTTATTCAAAGTTGTGATTTATAATAATTAGCATGAACGGTTTAAGTTTGGCAGATTTGGTTCGTTTATTTCTTTTAGCTAGTTAGAAACCTTAACGATCACCAGTTTAGTTGAAATTTTGGTGATATGTGTAGATCACTCCTGCAAAATTACTAGTTTAACTTATCGATGACCAGTTTAGCTGTAAGTCTATGTGTGTAGATCACTCCTGCAAAATTTCAAAAATTTTGGTGATCATTAAGTTATTTAAAGCTGCGATAAGTTATTCAAAGATGCGATTTATAATAATCAGCATGAACGGTTAGGTTTGACAGATTTGGTTCGTTTATTTCTTTTAGCTAGTTAGAAACCTTAACGATCACCAGTTTAGCTGAAATTTTACAGAAGTGATCTATGTATTAGGACCTAAAAGCTCAACAGTTAAGATTGAAAATTTGATCGAAAAGTGTGAAATACCCGATCCCTCATATAAGTTAAAAAAGAGATCCTTTAATGTAAGAGACATGTGTGTGTGAGTGTGTATATATACATATAACTAAAATTTATGAGACCGAATGCCATGACATTCCATTCATAATGATCAAAGGGTCGGTGTGACGAAAACAGTTTTGTAATTATCTTTTTCATGAATCATATTTGCCAGAAACTTGATTTCATATCAAATTTGGAGAAAATGATAGAATTATTATTAATGAGGTCTCTTTTGTTAGGGATAAGATATCTTATCCATTCAAGAATTGTGTTGATAGGTTTATAATTGATGACTAAGCGTGGAGTTCCTCTTTCTAATTTAGCTTTTTTCTGAACATAAAAGGCAGGACATGACTATGGGAATTTATTGCGTTGAATAATTCCTTTGTTGAGTACATCTTTGATGTCTGCTTTACAGAATTCCATAACTTCGTTATTCATTTGGATTTTCGAGCCTTGGTAGGAATGTTTTTGTCATTGAATCCTTTAACATATGGAGAGTGACAATATGTTTTTTCTATGCCAAAAGACATTAGGGATATCCGAACATAATTCTTTAATGATTTTGTCCTCAAAAGCTTTGATTTTTTGTTGAAAGAAATGGTCTTGTAATTGGGTGTCAACTCGTTTGAGATTAATTTCTTCTTGATGAATGATATTTGCTTAGACTTTGTCTGAATACCATTGAGTGTTTTTGAAATAAAATTTTCTTGGAAAGCCTTGAGAGTATGAATTTCAAGATTAGAGAGAAAGGAAAATTTGACTGGTTCATCAAATGGAAAGGTAATAATACCATCATATTCTGTTGTGAAATGATATATTAAAGTGATGAAAGGAAGACCTATAATGACTTTGTCAGTCAAGTTTTTAACTAAGACAAATGGTGTTTTGAAGCATACATTGTTTAGCTGACCTTAATGATTCTTACCTTAATGACATTGTTTAGTTTTTATATGTGCATTGGGTATTTCATACTTTATATCCATTTTGGTTCGATTAGCTGACCTTAATGATTTTTTTGATTTGTCAAAATATTTGGAAGGTATTAGGCATTCTTGGATACAGTTGAGATCTACACCTGAATCAATTAGTATCGTTGTCATGCCCCAACCTGAGTTTACCTCTCTAAACTCGGGATATGACGTGCGGGGCCCATTCCAAGAGAGATTTCCTCGTAATTCCTCTTGAGAAAGGATAAACCTTTTACCCAAACCATTTTTAACAGTCCAACGTTACCGGAATGGACCTCACAAACCTGAAGTTATCTCAATTTTCGAATTGGATTTCATGCTAATTACTTTAGAGGACCTAGGGTCTAAATATAATTTGTGACTGCATCCAAATCTCGGTCAGGCTGTGTACGTATCCTGTACTCAGGGATCAAGCCACACGTAGCTCTTATTTACTTTAATTGTCAAACCAGATTATTCTCATTATTCAAAAATATTTAGCGGCCCCTTTAATAAACCCGCTAGAAGTGTTCCTATCGTAACCCGGAGTCTAACCCCTCCTCTGGGGTAGCATTAATCATCTATTTATCCGGATGAATTCACGACTATTTTCAAACCGGTAAACAACCTCCAAGCACATTATAATTACATAAATAAATATAAAGGCAGACACGTAACTATATAAATCCACCAAGGGTATATAGGCAAAACCACTCAAGGGACACCCTTGTAGTTAACTTGAACTGTTAGGGGTAGTGTTGTCATTTTGACCTCAATGGTAGTCTTGTAATTATACAAAATAATCAGGAGAATTTATGAGATTTCAACCTTAATGACATCCCTGTAATTATCTCAAACTGTCAGAAGCATTTATGGGATTTCAGCCTCAATGGCATCCCTGTAATTATCTCAAACTACTATGGGCATTAATGGGATTTCAGCCTTAATGGTATCCTTGTAATTATCTCAAACTTCCAGGGGCATTTATGGGATTTCAGCCTTAATGGCATGCATGTAATTAAACAAAACAGCCAAAGACATTTATGGGATTTCACACCCGCAGTAAATGGTAAAAATACTAGATCTACCGCCGTATAACCCAAAGATTTACCCTTTTTACCCTAATCGGCCCCCTGTCAGCCTACCGGCCGTGCCTCGCCCTTTCCAGCCAGCTTCAAGCAACTACATCAACTCTAGAAAGCTTATGAGAGGAGAAAGAACTTCCAGAACCGCTGAACGCGCCTCCACGCGCCCCCTCAGATAACGGCGAGTGATGCCCACACGCCTCCCTAAAGCCTCTAGTTCTGGTCACATTGCCAACTACAAAAATAAAGGTCAAGGCAAGAGGTACACATGTATACCTGGAACTTTAGTCCGATTCGGCCAAGAACTGCCACAAAACGTCGTCATGGGGGAAGAACTCAGCCCAGCCAGTCTACACCTTGAATCGATTCTCAACACCTCCTAGGGTCGAACCAGGACGCCAAGACGAAACTATCCCGACTGGTTTCAAGCCCCGTCGTCGTGACACACCGGTGAACCTGTCGAATCTTTGTAGGACCCGAGTAGCTACTATTGGGGTTCGATTCTCTCAAACTAGGACGAATCGACCCCTTCCACCACCATATAAAGGGTCGTACGGCCGAGACGGAGAGAACTAGATCGGCCCCGTCGCCTGGGTCGACCGGAGTAGGCCGCAATTGTCGGGTCAGGTCTGCTAGTTCTGGGTCGGGTCAGGTGGATTTTTTTTTTCTGATACTGAAAGAGAGGGAGCGGGCTCCGAGTGAGTGAGAAAGGGGTTTCCCCCATCTATTTATAGCAATTTCTTTAAATAGTAACCCCATAATTTCTTTCTTTAGAGCGTAACTTCTTCTTAAGAATGCCGATTAAATCATAGGACATACTCACGAGTTCGTATTAATGTCCCTTACAACTTTCTCGAAGGAATTTTTTTTTAAATTCGCAAAGTCACATTTTTACGATATGATAAATAACATTTATTATTCCCGTAAGCTGAATAAATCCATATTAAACAGCTCGTAGCTTCGAAGAATATTCAGGACATACTGGAGGACTCGTATAACTATATTCTACACCCTCGGAACATAAAAATCTATTTTCCCCATAATTAAAAATATCTCGATATTATATTAGAATATTAATTCGGGGAAAGAAACAGCACGGTTACGACCCTTTGTAACCGTCTAATCCCGGTAAAAAGGTGAATTTTTGGACAGGGTGTTATAATCTACCTCTCTTATGAAAATTTCATCCTCGAAATTTTCGCTGTGGAACGTAACACTAACTGTCATTCCCAATGACACTATTACTCACTTAACCAATAAATTCGATAACATATCATGATCGAGAAGAGTTCCGCCAACGCACCACATCCAGCGATGAATGCTCTTTCCCCCAGGTGCCTTACAGATCCATGGCACAAGTACATCTCTCTCTATTTTGTCTGGCGGTCGGTACGAGAAAGCTCGAAACTCGTACCTACAAAGGTCGAAACTGCACTAACATTCAAACTCTGATGTCCAGAACCAATCACTAAAATCTCAATGACGGAAAGCGACTTTCACCCAGCCCGGGCTAGAATCCTGCAGGAGGAAAATAGAAGATGATAACATCAAATTTCTTTCCAAAACAGGATGTAATCCAGGTCCATGTCATGCACATCTACACCATGCAACACTCTTCATTCAACTGAAACTCTTGAGACATTCCTAGACTCCCTTATTAAGCAACCTTTATACAAATCTTGGAGGTACTACTCCAATGATAACTATTACTCTTGATCTCACAAATCCACACTCTAACTCCATCCATTTCTTTATATAATCTTCCCATTCAGGGACAATCCATACCAGCATCAAAGGAAAAATCAACCTTACGTCTACAAACAGAAATCCTATAGACATATCTTACCTAGGCCAACACTCATATGGTCTAAAACATGCATAATAGGGTATCTTCCCTAATTCAATACATCAATTCCTCACGCACATACGACCCTGAACAAATTGTATGCAGGTTCACAACCCATACTTACGACATTAAGGAGGTCAGCCAACTCCCACGTCGGCTCATAGTGATGATTTGACAATTGAACATTCAGGTGTCATTAGCAGACTACCCTGATAACAAATTTTAAAATTTGAAAAGTCATGGACAACCATACCCTTTCTTCATGATTCAATGGGCTTTGCACCACTGACGTCGCTTCCATAACTTCTTTGCGACAGACACAGCATATACATATCTACCGTTAATCTATACTCAGGAGCAAAATTATTCCCTAATATATGTATATTAACCATCAACCCAAAATCTCATTCCTCAATAGTGAATTTTCCTCTAAGAGATACCTCGATATCTTTTACCAAAATCAACCACCACTCATGCAACTAGACATCAACACGATACGTAATTCAAGAGCTCACTGTATGAAACATATGGACATGTTCTCTTTGCTCTGTGACCCAATCCCACAAGTGATCACAAGCAAACATAACCACCTCTAGATGCACCCTTAGAAACCTAGAGTACCTCATTCCTAAATTTTTATATGTCATCTATAACTAACATGGACATGTCAGCCTCCCAGGCTAGGGTTGGAGCTTCTCAGACGTGAAAAGCTCTAGAGTGAGTGGACCAAAAATCAATGGAAAAAATAATAGTTTAAAACCATAAATTCAAATTTCATTTTCTCCCGAAAATAATCCAGGCCTTACACCAAAAATAAATAAATTCCTGGCCCACGGCCAAACATATATCAAATCACGGCATGCAACCAAATAAAATCAAATCATGGCCTCCAGCCAAATATAAATCAAATCATGGTGTGCAGCCAAATATAAATCAAATTATGGTCTGCATCCAAATATAAATCAAATCATGGTCTGCAACCAAATATCAATCAAATCGGGAAAGAAATTTCATAAATGATCGATCACACATACCAGGGTCGGAGCTAAGAGGTCTAGCATACCTCTCAGTGAGGACGCAACCCTGCGCTAATACTACAGTCTCTCTCATAGGAAGAAGAGCTCAACGAGTGGTGCTCTTCCATTCCGCCGAATGAGGAGCGCTACACGCTAGCTAGCAACAAACAATACTTAGGTATGGAGGTAGTGTCAAAGCATGAGAAGTAGCTGGGTATCCCAACTTTGGTGATAGATCTCAGAATCATACTTTTGCTTAATTAAAAGATAATTTGTCTAAAAAGTTAACAAGTTGGAGATCCAAATTGATTAGTGTTGTAGGGAGAGAGGTCCTTAGAGCATCTACAGCGGTGATAGATTTGGGCACGAGCAGAGGAGGCGATCGGTGGGCCAGCCGGAAAATAGCAGGAGCAAGGGAGAAAGGAGCGTGCAGCGGGGGAGGTGGAGGCCGGCGACCGCTCGTTGACGGGGAGGTCGAGCGCGAGCACGAGCAGTTCTTGCTCGAGCAGCAGCACGAGCTGTAGATCCGGCTCGCCCAATCAACGCGTTTGTCCTATCACCGGCAACATGCAAAAGTCCGATAAATTATGGAAAAAAAATACATACCGATTTTCATGAAAATTGGGAGATTGCGCCTCATGAGTCAAGGCCGGAGCATAGGAGCCAAACCGGGATTTCTTCTCGTTTTACTAAGTTGAAGCCGACTTTGAAAGCTTGGGGTGCCGCTCTTACTTATGCACGAAGGAATTCACAATCCGGCTCAAATTTGCAAGATGAGGTAAGAGTTTATAATGTTATCATTTTCCTAAATTTATGTATGTTTATTTAAATAAATGTTGTCATCTCTATTTATTAGATATTATTGTGACATATAAATTTGTTATTGTTATTAGATAAGAAAAGCTCAATCATGTCATGTGGCACAAAAGAAGAAAGAGTTTACGTGGTTTGATTGTTGGGAAGTGGTGAAGAACCATCCTTATTTTAGAGAAGTCCAAACTAGTACTCCACCTTCTTCATATGCCAACTCCGCCGCCTCTACTCCGCTCGTTAGCTCAATGCCTCCCACAATCGATGTGGCTGAGGATGAAGTCATTGCAACACCACAAAGCAACCTTGAAGCTTCCTCAAGTCCGGTTAGACCAATGGGAGTGAAGGCGGCCAAGGAAGCTAAAAGAAAGGGAAAAAAGATCGCCTCGACTTCTTCAAATGAGGTAAGAGATGAGGCTTTGAAAAACATTGTGGAAAATCAAAAATCTTGGCTAGCCGCGCAACAAACAAGTGATGCTATGGAGCTTGCTTTATACGAAAAACAACTTAGCCTTAAAGAGAAAGACTTCAAATTGAGGGCCTTGGCGGAAGAATCAAGAATTATGGCAATGGATACGGAGGCTATGACCCCAAAATCAAAGAGGTATTTTTCAAAGAGGAAAGCGGCAATTCTTAAGCAACTTGATGTCGATGAAGGAGATGCTAGCGAGGAAAATTTTTCAAATTGCTATCGTCCACTTTTTTCATAGTTATGTATTTCTATTATGTACTTTCATTTCTAGTTATGTACTTTAAATTATGTATTTCCATTATGTAATTTCATTTCTAATCATGTACTTTAAATTATGTATTTTCATTATGTACGGTACATTTGTTCATTATGTACGGTACATTTGTTTCATTTATAATCATATACTTTAAATTATGTATTTTCATTATGTACGGTAATTTTAGACACTTGTTTGCATTTAATCTTGCTATGCTAGCTTAAACAACGTTGGCATATAATTCAGAACCTACAATCTCTTCCAGATCAGCTTCTTAAAGCTATCTACTTCCCGCATGTCAATTTTTGGGAAGCAGAACTGAGGAATTCTCCATCTTATACATGGAGAAGTATCCTTCAGAGTAGAGATATTTTGAGAAGTGGTGTTGGACAAATCGTTAACGGAGGAAATACCAACATTTGGTTTGATCCATGGTTGCCAGGAGTAACATTATTGCATTTTCGAAATCCCAACTTTAATAGAGTTGTTGAATTATTTTCCAGTCCAAGCATGTGGAATTCTATTCTCCTCTATGCCTTATTTCCTCCTGATATTGTGACCAAGATCATGTCATTATCTATTAGCTCCTCGGGATATCAAGATCGATGAATTTAGTCTGAAGATAAGAGAGGGAAGGTTTACTGTTAAGTCTACATATCACTTAGCCCGGAAGCGGGTTTCAGCTCATGACCCTGGTAAAGAAAGATATGTGCTTGGAAAGCTGCTTCAAATATTCTCCCTACACGAAGTCGATTTAGTGATCGCGGTATTGATATTGATACCCAATGTTCATTTTGTGTGGAATCACCTATCCATGCCTTACGAGGCTGTGCCCATGCTGCAGATTAGTTCAACCTAGTGACTATCTCTCCAATGCCGCAAACCACAAGTGTTTATGACTGGTTAGCTCTCCTAGCTTCTACTACTCTAGATGCTTTTCATATTGTTTGGAAAGATGAATTGCCTAAATTGGAGAGATATGAAAAGTATAGAGCAGAGGCCCCTCATCGATGTCTCGTCATCCTGGACGTCTCTGAGGTCTTGGTTCTCCAAAGGAGCAGGGGTGAGTGAGAAGAGAGCAGAGGCACAGTTTGAGGTTTCAGCCGTGTTCTTGGTGTTTTCCGGCGAGTTTTGGTTCGATTCAGGTATCAGTCTATCTACTCGTCGAGTTCTATGTCTCTGTTTGATTAAAATTGAGATTGGTTGGGATTTGGAGAAAGTGAGGTTTTGGCAGAATATGACCGCCGTATGTTCTGTTGTACACGACAGCGCTGGTGATGTTTGGGTTTCAGATTATCTAGTTTGGTATTGTTAGAGGTCTATGAAAATGATTTCACTGTTGTCATGAGTGGTGTTGTGCACGGCGACGGGGTTGTGTTGATGATTTCGAGTTCTAGAGTAGGTCTTTTGATATTTATAGAAGCTTCTGAACATGTTTTGGTTGTTAGTTGTGATTGAATTCGATATGGGTGGAGCTCTGTAGAAAGCACGTTTTGGGGCAGGGCTGTACAACCATTGTACGCGACAGTGGTGCTGCAATTCTGGTTTCTGTTTTGGAACAATGGAGGTTTTTGGTGATGCTGCTTTATATAGTATGAGTTTTGTAAAGCATGTGTGCTTTATATAAATTAGTATACATACTCGAATTATTATTCGAGTTTGAGTTCATTTTTTTATTTATGTTAAGATTTATAAAGTCAAACTTATTTAAATATTAGAGTCAGGGTATTACAAACCGTAATATTGAAAATAAATCCCACACCGAACCAAGAAAACCGAAAAAGAAAACTAACATCAAAATACCCAATAATCAACGTTTAAGGGAAAATACTTGGATCGGACCAAGTAGTTCGTTCGATTTCCTTAAAATGTACTTTTAACAACATCAATCATAATCTTAACCGTTCAATAGTTGAATTAACCAATGAAGATCATCTATACAAAAAATCAATGTAAAAAAAGATTGTTTGCTCGCCCGAATGCATCGAACAAAATGAATGGATTATCATAAAAGCTCAGGAACTGTCCATTTAGTTTGATGCATTCGGGCAAGCAAACAATCTTTTTTTACATTGATTTTTTGTATAGATGATCTTCGTTGGTTAATTCAACTATTGAACGGTTAAGATTACGATTGATATTGTACACATAGCCTAACTTGGAGATCGAACGGGAAACTCCATCCGATCTAGATCGGACGGAAGTTTTTTCCATGTTTAAGTCTGATAGAAATTGACCATCCATCTGTTATAGTAAGAACAAAGCAATCCAGAATATTTTGATTGCTCAATTCAAACAATGAAAAAGAAGAGGAAATAGGGCTGAAAACAACAAGGATAAAATACAGAGAGATAAACAATATATGATCTTGATTATGCTACCCATATTAGCATTTTACTAGGAGAGTGAGGGGATTGTTGTTGTGGAATAGCCAAATAGAGAAGAATACTTCCGACTTGAGAAAAGGAATAGATAGAGGGAGGAGAGATTGTTATATAGTTAGGGTGAAATAGCAAAAGGGGCAGAAAAGTAACCTACCATTTTGGATCGGCTGAAACCATTTGATCGGTTTCATTTGAACAATGATGAACAAGGCACCACCTTGGTTCCTAATTGGAATATAGTAAATGTCTAACTGATGGACGAGCCTCCTTTAGATTCTGATGGACGTCACCAAAATTGCCTTATTCCAATCTTTTAAACAAGCTTTCAAGGCTTTCAGCTTTTGTAAAGTAACGAACATGGGACACCCCACGTAGAAGTAGACCAACATTGATTCACTACTTCCTTGAAACATGAATGCATAGACCACATAGATTGATAACGAAAAAGCTTAGGATCTTTGGACAAAGACTTGCTAGCTGAAAAAAGAAGAGTGCTTGATACAGATAATCTCTTTATGTATTAAGAATATATATTAATTTTACGTATTAAGATGTAAAAATTCATTAAAACATACTTGGAAACACATTAGTCGTAGCCATAGCTGTTTTTGTTCTAATCTATAATTCTATTAATAATCATTTTTTTAATTATTATTTTTACAAAGCCCGCTTATTTTTATTATTGGATCACAAATTACAGACAATTTTCTTGTTCTGTTTTTGTTCTTCTTTTTTTCATTATAAAAAAACGTGTCAAAAAACGTGTTTCTTCCCAAAAAAATATTAAAAAAAAAGAAGAAAAAGAAACCGCGTGTCCTAATCCCATTACGATAGGGATTTACTTACCCTCACGGCCTCGCCTTTATAAACACCCCCACGCTTTCTAATCACTCCTCATTTCCGTTCCTAATCAAAGCAAACAAAATCCCCCAAATTTGCTCCCGCGACGAAACCCTAATTCGATTTCGGACGATCTCAATCCCCGTTTGAACCGTACGGAGAAGGCCAGAACCGACGCCGACTGCGACGGCACAAGGAGGCGAGGGTTCTTCTTTCCTTGTTTCGTTTCAATTTCACTCTGTATTGGTTTTCTCTTTTCGATTTTGTAATTAGTGAATCCCTGGTTTCGGTTTTCGCAATCTTTGTTTACCGAATTTGAATTGTTGTTTGATATTTACTTTGCAAGAATTGCCATTAATAAAATTCAATTTCTTTGATTATCATGATGAGTGTCGAAACTGTCTCTCCGATCTTGAATAATATTGATAATCTTGTTGGGTTACTTAAGAGGGGAAGAGGGTTGGATTCTGGTCACAACGACCTGGGGGTTTTAGATCAGGGAAGAGCAGCAAAAAGGCCTAGGATAATAGAAGAGGCTGAGAAATCCAGTTCTTATGGAGTGAGTTCTGGATACTTGCACAAGGGGTTATTAGGGCTTAGTGATGGTGTGATTGATCAGTTACGCTACCAAAACACTAAGAATCTGTTGGTGAACCATAAGAAGCTACATTTGGTTTTGGATCTAGACCATACCCTGCTGAATACCACCTACCTAAATGAGATGTCACCTGAGGAAGAGTACCTCAAGACACAGACTCAATCTGAACATTCCCTGCAACATGTCCACATTGTGGATACTCCCGACATGAAAGTGATAACCAAGCTGAGGCCGTACATTAGGACGTTTCTAATGGAAGCCAGTCGAATGTTTGAGCTTTCCATTTACACAATGGGTGCTCGAGACTACGCTCTAGAAATGGCAAAGATTCTAGATCCTGGAAACCAAGTTTTCGGTGGCAGAGTCATATCACGTAATGATAGCACAGATGCAGATCGGAAGGCTCTAGATGTGCTGCTTGCGCGAGAATCTGCCGTTGTAATCCTTGACGATACAAAACATGTGTGGAAAAATAACAAACAGGGAAATGTGATAGTAATGCCAAGGTACCACTTCTTTAAATCTAGCTGTGAACAATATGGCATCAGCAATAGTAAGCCTTATTCTGTGTTGAAGACCGATGAATGTGATCGGTATGGGGGAGCATTTCTTGCAAGTGTACTGCAACTTCTTAGACATATCCACACCATCTTTTTTAATGAAGTTGAGTTGAAGGGGGATCTTATGGATAGGGATGTTAGGCTTGTGTTGGATATTCTGAAGAAGGAAGTTTTGAAGGGTTGCAAGATTGTTTTCAGCCATGTTTTCCCCTCAAGTGTCAAGGCTGATTCTCATCCTTTATGGAAAATGGCAGAGCAGTTGGGTGCTACTTGTTCAACAGAAGTCGATGAATGTGTCACGCATGTTGTTGCAGCAAATGGTGGAACACAGAAGTCGCATTGGGCACGGAAAGAAGACAAGTTTTTGGTGAATCCACAATGGATTCATACTGCAAACTATTGGTGGCAAAGACAACCTGAGTATAATTTCCCTGTCATTAGTTAACTGACCTCCAACACTAACTCTTTGAGTCTTGACTGTCCTGCCTCAACTTGACTTGTAATAGTTGCCAGTCCCCACAATTGAAAATGAAAATGAGAATGAATGACGAGACCAACAACTTTGGAAGTGAAATGAATTTTAGATGTGAAAAATTGTGAAGTTTCCATTCTAATGAAGAACCTTCTTTTTTCTTGTCTCAACTTTATGTTCTCTCCCCTAAGAACATGTACCTATGTTTACCTGATTCTGTTTTAGTACATATCGTTTTCAAAAAAAAGAAAAAAAAAGAAAAAAAAAAGACCCTCATCTGCTGTTGGGGTATTCTAGCTTCAATTCTGTAACCATAGAAAAAGAAGAAAAGTGGAACACAATAAAGTACAATTCGTCCAGCAAATAAAAGTGGAATCGGTGATTCCAAATAATCACAAACACTCGGCCCAATTCCACCATCACCTCATCCTGTTAATCCAAGCTGCCTACATATAAAGAGTGACTATCCATGAAAAAGAGAGAACACAGAAGTACAACACCAACGGAAGGAGCCAGCAAGGAGAAGCACAGAGGAGCAGTCACTTCTTTACAAAGTTCGGATGGCGAGTTCCCTTTCTCCTTGCGCAGCACACTTCATGTTCTGCTAATGGAGGCATCACTGCCTTTTGATTCTCTCATGGATGGTTCTCTGGTTACTTTCCCTCTTGGATCGTCCCCGTTACTTGTCACTGTGGTTCCCTTGTGGATCATTTATGGTTGCTGGTTACTATTGGATACTATGACAATGGTTCTATGCTTACAACGGTTCAATGGTTGCTATGGCACTATGGTTACTAGGGTCCTAGTTCTATGACTACTGTGGCATTATGGTTACTGTATGGTTCAGGCTCTCAGTATCATTTGAAACTATGGTTACTATGACAATCTGGTTATTATAGTTACTGCCCATTTGATCCTACAAAACCAAACAGAAAACCAAAACACAGAATTCCACCACAAAAACCATTGCTACCCCTGCTCCTTGTTAACCTCATAATCAGAAGCTAGGAGAGCCAATTTAGATTCTAATTTAGATACTTTTACTACTAACCTCATTATCTAGCTTCTACCACTCTAGATACTTTTCATATTGTTTGGAAAAACCTTGGTGTGACGTAATCAGAATATGAAAGTTTGGAAAGATGAATCTAAATTGGCTGCTGAGTTATTGCCTCTTAATCTAAGTTCATGGGGAGAGTTTCAGTTAGCTCATTCCTCTCCACAAGGTCCCAGAACTGTGTCTAGAGCCAACTATAAAGAGCTTGGTATTGGCTTCTTTAAACTGAATGTGGATGCAGCATCTGATCCCATTACCGGACGGACTTGACTTGGTGGTGTGTTCAGTAACCATGATGGTAGCAGTCTTGGTGTTATTACAACATTTGTGTCTGTTTCTACCTCACCACAACACAGTAAGTTAATGGCCCTACTTGAATGTGCTGATATAGCTATCTAAATAGGTTCTATGAACAATTCGACTTTGGGTTTCCTGATCACAGGCTTGAAGGAAAGCTTAAGGTTAGTTGCTAATCTAGACTAATATATGTAAAGAGAGAAGCAAATAGGGTTGCTCACTCATTAGCCCAGTTTGCTTCGAATTCGTTGAGTACAAGCTTTATGCCTGTTGGTCCTCCGCCCGTGAAGGAACTTATCTTTGCTGACTGTAATAATCCTTCAATGAAAGAAATTTGATTCCAATAAAACAAGTCTTCAAATTCTAGGCATATTCATGTGTTCGTTATTCCTATATAAAAGTAGGGTGCCTTGATCAAAAATAAAAGTAGGGTACCACTTCGGTACCTTAAGGTATGCTTACCCAAAAATAATGACTTGCTATAATGGGTGACACCACTTATAACCGTTAACTCCCCGTAAAGTATCAATTTTCCTACAATCCTAATGAAAAACATCTACCCTTTACTTGAGCTACATCAAGGAAACATGTAGACCCAAAACTTGTTGAAAATGCTACCATCCTCGTAACCTTATAGGCTATCATTTTAATGAGATGTGTAACAAACAAAAGTAGACTTTCTGAAAATTAAACTTAAAATCAAAAAAAAGTTGGTCTACGTCCAACACGAGGCGAGTCTCACTACCAGAATAACTATTATAGCCGACGAAACAAAAAAAATCGTCGGCTAAGTTAATTTTTCGTCGGCTATAGTTTACAGACTATAACCGACGAAATTTTAAAAGTTTACCCGACGAAATATATAATTTCGTCGGTTAAAAGTCCTTATATTTCTAGATCTAGAAAGCAGCTCATGTGGAAAAAAACGAGAGAAAAAGTTTGGGTGTTGGCGAAATTGTTAGATGCCATCGAAATCTGTCCAAAATTAGTTTGTGGCGCTATATATAGGTACGTATATGTGTATATATCTTGTTTTTGGGTTGATTTAAGAGTTTTATTTGAGTTATATATATATATATATATATATATATATATATTGATTTTGAGTTTTAATTTGAGTTGAATTATTGAATTTTGAGTGTGATTGATGAGTTGATCGATTTTAATTTGATAATATATATATGAAGTTGTTGTTATATATATATATTAAGTAGTCTAGTAGATATATATTAATTTGATTATAATATTGTGTTCATGCATATATATAGTATAGATGAATTAAGTAATATTTTCATTATGATTAATGTTAATTGATATATATATATATAATATTGTTATATAATTAGTAATTAGTATATATATGCATGCATATATATATATATATATATGTTAATTATTAATTAGTTATATTGTACGTTAATTGTAGATAGAATACTAAATGATTTGTAAATTTAATTAATTAATTAGAGTTTATACGTATATATTATGTTATCTTCTCATGATATGGAAAAAAGTTGGATTTCACTTCCAAAATGAGACAAAAGATATGGTAAAAGAGTTATTAGTTTTATTGAATATGTGATGGATAATGCTAAAGGGAATACAATTTTCTATTGCCCGTGCACTAAATGTCAGTGTCGCAGCGATATGCATCGATTTGCAATTGACAAGGTTTGACAGAACCTTAAGAGTAATGGGTTTTGGGAGAAGTACACATGTTGGATATATCACGGTGAAATATCATCATAGGGCCCGCATGATCATGGGCAATTTTTTGAGACGGGTAGTACATCCAACGATCCAACAACGGCCTTCATCAACTATATGTTTCCTTATGAGAACGGTGTATGCTCTGAAGGACCGTATATGCCTAAGTCGGTGTAGCCCTTCCCTAGAGTTGTCAACACTGCTAGTATTGACAGGTACAACAAACTACTTGCTTTCTAACAGACCCCTAAAGTTGAGACAAAATCGACTGTGTAGGCTGTTGATGACTACCTACAGTACACTGCTTCGATGATGCCCCACGGTTATCGTCTTCCTACCACTTATCATAAGGTCCGATGTATCCTGAAAGATCTTGGGTTTTCCTACATCAAGATCCACGCATGCAGATATGATTGTGTTCTCTTCTGGGGTAAAGATCCAGAAGGGAATGACCTTGGTGACCTTGACGCATGTCCAGTAGTGACAGGTATAAGCTGACTCTTGCAAGCAATAGGAAATCTGTGAAGATACTTCGGTATTTCCCGTTGAGGGATAGGCTGGAACGGTTGTACATGTCATCACACACGGCCAAAGCTATGAGATGACACGCTGATAGGGAATTGCACGGCGAAGATACCCTTATACACCCTACTGATGGGGAGACTTAGAAGCATATAGACCGTGAGTTTCCTCATTTTCCGTCAGAAGTCTGAAATGTGAGGCTCGGGCTCTCATCTGACGGGTTCAATCCTTTTGACAACATGAGTCTTCAATACAGTGTATGGCCGGTGATTTTGGTGCTATACAACCTTCCCAGAATATGCTCTTATGTGTCCAAAATTTATACCTGTCGGGTCTGTCAGGTATTGCGGCCATAATATTAGGATGATTTCTGAGCTGCCCAAAATCATACTCATTAAGCACTGCTAAAATTTCTTCCCCCGTCCATCTTCTGGGAGGCACACCGTTTTCTATAGTCCCATCAAATGCCTTGTCATCGAATCGCTATTCGTGATCATATGGAAGGAGAGTACGGTGACCCAATCTGCATATCTTGTTGCAATAACTACTGCTCCCCTCATCGTTAAGGCACTCTGGACAAGCGTTGTATCCCTTAACAACGTTGCCCGACAACATCCCACTGGCAGAAAAATTACTGATAGTACCAACAACCATGGCATGCATCTGGAACATCTCGTGCATGTACTTGTCATAAGTGGGAAGCCCAACGTCCTAAAAAAACTTAAGCTCTTCAATCAAAGGTCTCAAATACACATCAAGACACTTCTCTTGATAACCGGGCCCCAGAATCAACACTCAACATATTGTATTCCTTCTTCATGCACATCCATGGAGGAAGGTTGAATGGTACCAAAATCATCGGTCATACATTGTATTGAAGACTCATGTTGCTAAAAGGATTAAACCCGTCGGATGAGAGCCCGAACCTCACATTTCAGACCTCTGACGCAAAATGAGGAAACTCACGGTCTATATGCTTCCAAGCCTCCCCGTCAGGGCTGTATAAGGGTATCTTTGTCATGAAATTCCCTATCAGCATGCCATCTTATAGCTTTGGCCGTGTGTGATGACATGTACAACCGCTCCAGCCTATCCCTCAACGGGAAATATCAAAGTACCTTCACAGGTTTCCTATTGCCTGCATGAGTCAGCTTGTACATGTCGCTCTGACATACCGGACATGCGTCAAGGCCACCAAGGCCATTCCCTTCTGGATCTTTACCCCAGAAGAGAACACAATCATATATGCATGCATGGATCTTCATGTATGAAAGCCCAAGATCTTTCAGGATACATCAGACCTTATGATAAGTGGTAGGAAGACGATGACCGTGGGGCAACATCGAAGCAGTGTACTATAAATAATCATCAACAGTCTTCACGGTCGATTTTATCTCAACTTTAATCTTCATAACATCCATCACACTTTCAAAAACAGTCTTCTGACAATCGGGGTACACAGGGGTCTGTTGGAAAGCAAGTAGTTTGTTGTACTTGTCAATACCAGCAGTGTTGACAACTCTAGGGAAGTGCTGCACCGGCCCAAGCATATACTGTCCTTAAGAGCATACACCGCTCTCATAAGCAGTGGCGTAGCAAGACATCTCACTTAGAATAGTCAAATTTGATTACCGAAAAAATTAAATGATATTCGGTTACTCTTTAGCAACAACACGATTTTGCTTAAAAAAGGACACAAACTTAATTTCAACAATGTTCTTTATACCAATTCAAAATGAAAACGCGCTTTCGAACAAATCATTAATTCATCTCCAATAAACTTCATATTTTCAGAATTTCAATATGTTATTTATAATACATAATGTACGTCAATGTTTGGTAAACATCAATGTGTTGTTTCCATTTAGCTTATTTATAAAAAAAATTTAAAAAATCATAAATGGAATTTAAAACATTAAATTACATATTAGTATGGATCATTAAGGTAAGAAACCCTTGACACGGCTTGTATTAATTGGATTAAGTATTTAAAATAGTATAAATTTTTATTTCATTTTATTATTATTGAAGAATATTAAATACTGATCAAAGATTTCTTAAAGGAGAATGGTCAATTTATGTTTCATTTCCTTTAATATCCGATACAAATTAAGAGCAATTACTTTTTCTTAAAATTGAGAGGGGGCAATTGACCCCCTTGCCCCCTCCCTAGCTACGCCCTTGCTCATTTGGAAACATATCGTTGATAAAGGCCGTTGTTGGATCGTTGGATGTACTGCCCGTCTCAAAAAATTGTCCATGATCATGCGGACCCCATGATGATGTTTCACCGTGATATATCCAACATATGTACTTGTCCCAAAACCTGTTACTCTTCAGATGCTGCCAAACTTTGTCAATTGCAAATCGATACGTATCGCTGCGACACGAACATTTAGTGCACGGGCAATAGAAAATTGTATTCCCGTTAGCATTATTCATCACATATTCAATAAAACTAATAACTCCTTTACCATATCTTTTGTCTCATTTTGGAAGCGAAATCCAACTCTTATCCATATCTTGAAAAGATAACATAATATATATGTATAAACTCTAATTAATTAATTAAATTTTCAAATCATTTAGTATTCTATCTACCGTTAACGTACAATTAGTTAATAACAAATTAAAAATTAACACACACACACACATATATATATATATATATATATATATATGTATGTATACTAATTACTAATTATATAACAATATTGTATATCAATTATCATCAATCATAATCAACATATTAATTAATTCATACTATATATGCATCAACACAATATTATAATTAAATTAATATATATATATATATATATGTATCTACTACTACTTATTAATAACAACAACTTCATATATATTATCAAATTAAAATCGATTAACTCAATCACACTCAAAATCAATATATATAACTCAAATAAAACTATTAAATCAACTCAAAATCAAGATATATACACATATACGTACTTATATATAGCTCCACAAACTAATTTTGGACAGATTTCGACGACACCCAACAATTTCTACAATACCCAAACTTTTTCTTCCGTTTTTTTTTTCAAATGAGTTGCTGTCTAGATCTGGAAATATAAGGACTTTTAGCCGACGAAGTTATATATTTCGTCGGCTAAACTTTTAAAATTTCGTCGGCTATAGTTTATAAACTATAACCGACGAAAAAATTATTTTAGTAGACGAAAATATATTTCCTCGCCTAAAAGTTCACTTTAACCGACGAAAATTTAGCTTAGCCGACGTTTTTTTTTCGTCGGCTAAAGTAGACTTTACCTGACGAAAAAAAAAATTTCAGCCTGTTTTTTTTTTCGTCGGCTATAATATTTATGCTGGTAGTGATACTTGTAAAAAACAAAAATTTTAAAAAAAATATCACGGATATTATGGATATTTTAATCATTGTTTAGTACAATGACAATGAGTATTAGAGGAATGACAATGTGTATTATTGTCAGGCATGATGACTGAGTTTTCAGGATCACCTCATTCTTCGTTAAGAGATTTGATGTAGGCATCTAGAAAGTTTTAAATGAATTAGGATATTATATTTTTATGTTTTATTATTTTTCTTTTAAGTATTTTCTTTTATGTTAGGGTTTGTTAGTGCCTATATATATTTAGGGTTTGATGTCTCTGTGGACAGCTTTTGTTATTTTAAATAGAATTATATACAGAGTTTCTTTAGGACGTTCAGCCTTAGAACTCAACTATTTCGTTCCATCTTCAATCTTAGAGCAAATATATATGGCTAGTTTTCGTTGAGAACTTCTCTCAACTGTCTTTTTAGGACGTTCAACCCTAGAACTCAACTATTTCATTCCATCTTCAATCTTAGAGCAAATATATATGGTTAGTTTTCGTTGAGAACTTCTCTCAACTGTCTTTATCCATGATCTAGTAGCAAGACATAATCTTTTAGTTTCTGCCCTGCATCAGTTGGTATTAGAGTCCAGTTTTTGGCCTGCAAAGATGGTTGGATGTGATAGAGAACGAGGAAGGTGAGTTTTGGAGGATCAACAAACTGAGATGGCTGAGATGCCTCGTATGATTGAAGTGTTGTACAAGCTCTTCAGGGTACAAAAGAAAAGTAGAAAACAAATGCATTTGTTTGGTGCAGCCGCTGCTTCGCTAGCTATCACAGTCTTATTTTGACCCTCATGTGTAATTTTGACCCTCGTGTGTGTCGCGGCCTCTATCTCGACTTTGTCTCTACAATTACTCATCACACATTGGCAATAGTGGCTCATGTGGAGGGCTGGAGGGCTTGAGCCACCCTCTTCAATCATTAAGCAAAGAATTGAGGTATAGAGTTTCCAGGTGCCTATTTTGGGGTAATGTGATGGATACCTAATCTAATTACCCTTTATCGAAACACTTCACTTTTTCTTTTGTACCTTGAGCTTAGGAAGCAGTTACATCAAGAACAAGATTGGTTTCACATATGAAAATAGAATTCACTTGCACTAGGCTGTTAAGTAAAGGTAGTATAAGCACGCATATACCTACAATACCAGAACAGATAAAGAAGAGACCAAGAAGCTAAATCAGAATCGAAACAATAAACGTACTAGCTAATTCATGAAAGCAACGATCTTGTTGAGCATGGCCACAGCATTGTCACAAGTAGGATTGAACAAATGGAACACATGCTGCTCCTCCTTTGCTTCCATAACCTCCATCACTCCATTCCATCCACTCTTCTTCAGCAACTCACTGTAATACCACCCCCTATCTTTCAACGCATCCTTCTCCGCAACACAGACCAACACTTTCTCACAACCCATCTCCCCCAACTTCGGATCCTTAGCCGGATTGTACAATGGATCATCGCATCCACTAGTCAAGGGGTAACAAAACTTCCACAAAGTAGCTAACAAATTTCGACGGCTGTCATCCAAAGCTAGCTCTCCCCCTATCGGCTCTTCACCCCAAAAGTAGGGATGCACCAGAACAATCCCATTCAGCTTAAAACCCACCGGCTTCTCAGACCCAACTCTCAGACCCATGTGGTGCGCTATGTTAGCCCCAGCACTATCACCAGAAAAGAAAACCCGGTTCAAATCTGCACGCCGGTTCAGCCACTCTTCCGGTCCGGTTCCGGCGGAATGGGACTCCACCCATTTTAGAGCCGCCCATGAGTCTTCATATGCAGCCGGGAGAGGGTGCTCCGGCGCCAGCCTATAGTCAACAGAAACTGCTACAACATTGGCTTCTGAAACCAAAGAGTTGAGGTAGTTGTGATAATTGGGAGAGAAAGCACTCTCAATGCAGAAGCCACCGCCGTGAAAGTAAACGAGAACAGGGAGCTTGTGGCTTGACTCGTTTGAAGTGGATGATTTGGGAATGTAAAGCCTTGCAGAGATGAATGGTGCGGTTGAGATGACGACGTCTTTGGATTGGACACCGGTTTCGGGATGGATCGATGCAGGGACTCTGGCTGTGCCTAGGAACCGCTGGACTCGGCCGTCTTTGTATACTTTGAGGAGTGGAGATAAATCTTGGGCTAGTTCGTCGCTCATGGTTGGATATTATTATGGAAGAGAGGAGAAACAGAGCACAACTGATCGATGTGTGAGGAGGAGGAGGAGGAGAAAGCAGGGGGGTTGTTCTGTCTTTAAATATAGTTACGTTTTTGGCTTTAGGTGGGGATGTTATTGGACGTTGTTAGACCTGGATTTTGCGTTAACATTTTCAGTTGATGATACATTTATGGATTTTTTTTTATTCGTCAAAAAAAGGCAAGTCATTGAATACTGATGAGTTGATCGTTTACATCATGCATGACGCTCTCTACCTCTTGAAGTGTTATTTGGAAGGATTAGACACGTCCTGACTCCTAATCTAGGAAATTTCTTGATAAGGAAATTTCTTGATAAGACAGCCTATTAGGATGCGATTAATGATTTTAAAGGAAAATTTTGGCATAGCAATTGGGTGATAACATCAACTCCTTGAACCTTAGGGATGATCACAAAGTTGAAATTTAGATTAGCAAACTATAACATGGATGTAAAAAAGAAGTAACAGTACGAACCACATCTAACCTAACAATATCAAAACATACCTGAAAAAAATGACTGGAGTAGCCATCTAGACTTGGGGCACTATCCACATTCATGCATAACACAACATTCTTAATCTCATCAACAAAAAGAATAGCAAGCAAACAATAATTTTCTAAATCTGAAACCATTAAAGCAATAATATTTTCAATTAAACTTGTATCGATTCCTAATATTTTCATCATCTAAAAAGACAGTGATGAAATGTTGAACGGCATGATCATGTAAATAATTGACATTCTCCATCAAGTCATCTCCAACACGAAGAGAAGTGATAGAAAGTGCTAAAGTATGGAAGTAGCCTGCATTTTTGTCTTCTTCCCTAACCAATCTCACTCTAGCCTTAAAAACTTTTCCTGAACTAACAAATCCTTAACAAAGCATTATCGACTGAAAGTTCATCTGCATGACGAGTTTCAGTAAACCTATCACACGACACGGCTAACTAAATATTTTCAAAAGTGCAATAAGTGCATTATCCTTCGTTGTGTAAACATTACAAAAAATATTAACATTCCAATCCTTCAAAATATGTTTCAAAAGCATAAACTTTCTCAGAAGAATAAACATGGGACAAGGCAAAAGATTGTCATGCTACTTGAATAGTTTTTAAAAAATCAGAGTCCCTCAACCAAATCTTTTGTAAATGGAATAGATTGGGCCTTGTACAACATATATCGTGAAGGAAATCAAGAGAGGGTTATGATTAAAAGTGTTAAACCATGGTGGAGCAACTAGTGACTGGATAGGAGTCCAACCATAGAATTGAACAAAAGCAATTATCCAACAACATTCCAATATGTGAGTCAACTTCTCAACCATTTGTCCACGTAAATGGTGGCCCCCTTTAGAACAATTTGCACTATGTGACATGTATCAACCATATGGTGCCAACGAGGTTTGGCTCAGTTGGCAAGGGCGGACTTGTTGTGGAGACCTCATCCGAGTTCGATCCCCGCAACCAACAAGCCTCATTTGGTTCGCGATCTGTAAATTCCTGTAGAAATCCATACCTGAAGGCTGGTGTGAACATAGAATTGAACAAAAGCAATTATCCAACAACATTCCAATATGTGAGTCAACTTCTCAACCATTTGTCCACGTAAATGGTGGCCCCCTTTAGAACAATTTGCACTATGTGACATGTATCAACCATATGGTGCCAACGAGTTTTGGTTCAGTTGGCAAGGGCGGACTTGTGGTGGAGACCTCATTCGAGTTCGATCTCCGCAACCAACAGGCCTCGTTTGGTTCGCGATCTGTAAATTCCTGTAGAAATCCATACCTGGAGGCTGGTGTGACAGGTACGTGTCCACTGTCAGTCCTTCAGGGTTGAGGTTGCATGTATGCCCTGACGATGGTGGTGTAGCGTAACCAAGCTCTCGCCTAAACTTTTTAAGAATAAAAAAAATGTATCAACCATATGGTGAAAATCATGACAGGAAACACGAGTAGTCAGCCTCCCACCAATTTTCTCATGAATTCCTAAATTTTATTTTTGAATTTAGCACCTAACAATTAAGGACCAATGAAGCTTGTATTAGTTTGTTCAATCGCAGACCATAAAGGTCGACGTGCCACACGTTATTGCCGCATAGACAAAAATCAGGCCATGAGCAATGCTATCAACCAAAAACTGCACAAATAGACGTTGACTAGAAGAAGATATCATAGATGGAGTTGAAAGATTTATTGAACGAAAAACCTAAATATTAGGAAATAACCGACCCTAATTCCATACCAATTGATCTTCAGAAAGAATCAGGAATAAGCGTCAAAGATGTTGGTTTTTCCTAACCAAACTGCAAACAACAGTTCTAGTAGGCTTATTAGCTAACCCCCAAAGTATTCCACGGTCAAACACGTGGCAAAATGTTGTCCATAATATTTGAATCTGGAAGGTAACTACGTAATTACTCAGTTTTAAGTTTTAACAACTGTACTATAGTAGAGTTTAAGGACATTTAAGTCATTCAAATTGAACATTCTGACCCTTTGGGCCCATTGAGAAGACTCGTCCACCCGGAAGAATTGTCAGGTGATGAGGATCGGCATCGTCCTCAGTCGTCATTGTCCATAAAGGAGAAGCCGTGGAGCTCGCTACCGCGCATTTCTAATGGGATTGGTGTTCATCTTCATCGACGTCTGATCTGTCCGTGATAAACACAACGTAGTAGCTGGAAGTGGATATGAGTCTTGCAGTAGTCTTCTTGACGTAGAAGAACTCAAGAACATGTACCTGCTTGTCTGATAGTTGGCAGCCAATATGAGGGAACTTGATGAAATCAGCATATATATCAAAGCTAGCCTTCAATGTCGAGTTGCCGGACTTGTCCTTCGCTGGGTCTTTACGGCTTCTTCTCGGCAAGATGATATAACATTGTCCGCGCACAGCCGTCCTCCAACTTGTGACTGATAGTCAGAGATTCTTGTACTACCGCCTTGGAACCTCTACGGCTTCGATCTTGTTTAGTTTCAAAAAAGAAGATTATAATTGTTTAATTGATATAGTTATGCAGATGATCATTGTTAAAAAATAAAAATAAAAAATAAAAAACAGATGTGAAACATGTGTAATGTGGGTTGAATTTGGATTTGCCACCTCTTTTTCAAAGGTCAACATGACCGGCCATGAACAATAAGGATTCTTACGGTATAGTTCTATCACTTTTTTTTATTTGTATTAAATCAATCTCTCTCTCTCTTACCACCATGACTGAAACTCTGCAACTTGTTTCACATTCATCTTCTTCTCAATTCATCATTCTTTATTCAAACAACTCAGATCGATGTCGTTAATCCAACGGGTCACCATTATGAATACTAAAGAGAATTATAAGATGAAGAAAAGACTTCTTGATTTTATTCATGCGTATTACACCTCTTATATATAGAGTTTGTTCCATTCTGATCCAGTATTCTAGGGATAAACATGGTAACCAATCTATTCTAGGAATCCCTAATTACTTGGGATCTAGGGATAAACATGGTAACCAATCTATTCTAGGAATCCCTAATTACTTGGGATTGCTCTCCTTAATACTCCCCCTCAAGTTGGAGTGTACATTGATTACACTCAACTTGTCTAACAGTACAGTGAACTGCTTCGAACTCAATGGCTTGATGAACAAGTCTGCAGGTTGTTGTTCTGTTCGAACATGAAGAGTTTCGACCAGTCCTCTTTCTACATTCTCACGCACAACGTGGCAGTCAATTTCTATGTGTTTCGTGCGTTCGTGGAAGACGGGATTTGAAGCTATATGAATAGCAGCCTGATTGTCACAGAAGAGCTTTACTGCATGTGGTTGGCTTACGTTCAAATCCTTAAGAATATTGCGAAGCCAAGTTATTTCTCGACATGTCGTGGCCATGGACCTATACTCAGCTTCAGCACTTGAGCTAGACACTGTCCCTTGCTTCTTCGTCTTCCATGAAATAGGTGCATTCCCAAGAAAGATGCAATAACCAATAATGTTTTTTCTTGTATCCCTGCAACGAGCCCAATCAGCGTCGCAATACGCCTTTAATTCCAACTGGCATGTAGAAGGCAAGAGAATTCCTTGTCCAGGCGCTTGCTTAAGATATTTGAGAACCTGATATGCTGCATCTAGATGTGGCTGTCGAGGTTTGTCCATGAATTGGCTCAAAATGTGCACTGCATAGACAAGATCAGGCCTTGTAATTGTGAGGTATATGAGTCTTCCAACTAGTCTTCGATATTGTGAAGCATCTTGCAGTTCTGCTCCATCTCCTTGTGTAAGTACCAAACTTTGTTCCACAGGAAACCGAGAAGGCTTGGCACCTAAGAAACCAGCATCTTCCAGAATTTCTAGTGCATACTTTCGTTGACACAATACAATTCCTTGCTTGGATCTTGCCACCTCTATTCCAAGAAAGTATTTGAGCTTTCCTATGTCCTTCAACTTAAAGTGTTTCGCAAGGAAGCTTTTAGTATCTTCTATGTCTTAAGCTGTTACCTGCTAGTATCACATCATCAACATAGACAAGTAATGCTGTGAACTTTCCATGTGTATTTCGGACAAATAATGAGTAATCTGACCAGCTTTGTTTGAAACCGACACTCTTAAGGGCTTGAGAAAGCTTCAAAAACCACTGCCTCGAAGCTTGCTTGAGCCCGTACAGGGACTTGTGCAACTTACATACTCTAGTCACCCCCTTTCGTCCGAAACCCGGTGGTAATTGCATGTAGACGTCCTCAAACAAGTCACCATTGAGGAAAGCATTATTGACGTCCAATTGATGGAGATGCCAACCCCGAATGGAAGCGAGACCAAGAAAAACGCGTACAGTTGTTAGCTTGGCCACAGGTGCGAAAGTCTCTCTGTAATCAACTCCTTCAACTTGACTATATCCTTTTGCAACTAATCGAGCTTTATATCTTTCCACAGTTCCATCCGGATTATGCTTGATCTTGTAAACCCACTTGCAACCAATTGGCTTCTTATGCAGGGGTAACGACACTAAGCTCCATGTATTGTTGGCCTGTAAAGCTTCAATCTCTTTGTTCATGGCTTCTCTCCACTTTGGTTCATGTATTGCCTGAGAAAAAGACTTAGGCTCCTTGTCGAGAGTTATTTTGACAGTAAAAGCTTTATGCCTTGGAGAGAGTCTATCATACGATAATACATGAGAGATAGAATGAGGAGTGCCTGAAGGAATTACATCGTTCGACGAAGACGACGGAACAGGCCTAGAAGGGAGGGCTGCCTCAATGTGAAAGTCCTGCAATATGGTTGGGGTCTTGGTTGGTCGGGTGGAGCGACGAGGTTTAATTGTTGGAGATGGCACAATGTCTGGTGGTGGTGTTTCTGTTGGAGAGGAGGGAAGAGATGTTGTGTCAGGTATTTGGTGTAGATCAGCGGAAGTGGTGGTGGGAGTGGGATAGTCATAATCAGTAAGTGATTGTGTATGAGTAGAAGATTGAGGAGGATTTGTAGTTTGTGTCTTAGCAACAGACTTTATTTTGCTCATCATCTCCATCATCTGTTGACACTCCTTCTTTGTCAGAGGAAAACCATCATCGTTCTCCATTGATAGGGTTGCAAGATTCACCTTGCTTGCTTCTTGTGCTCTCTCCAGGTCAGCTTTTCTTTTTTGACAATAGTTGTAGGTATGACCCTTGCCATTGCAGTAGGTGCACTTGAGATGTGCCCTGAAATTCCTTGTGATGTGGTTATTCATGCCACACGTTTCACAGTGGAGTTCCTTCTCTGTTGAAGGCCTGGCAAACTTCTTGACTGCAAATGTCGAAGCCTCCGTTGTGATAGCAACCTTCTCACTCGAGGCTACTGCTTGCTTTTCATGGCGTAGGGCTGTTGCATATACCTTGTTCAAGTTTGGTAGAGGATCCATGCTTATAATATTGCTCCGGAGAGACGCATATCCTTCATTCAATCCCATCAGAAACTTTATTGTCTTCTGCGTTTCCATGTAGGTCTTGTACGTGTTTGCAGCTTCACATGTGCAAGGAGTCAGTGCACAAGCCACGTCTCTTGCATTCCACAAACCTGTGAGATTTGTGTGATATGTGGTGACCGTACCTGTTCCTTGTTCACACTTGTGGATGTCATTCTCTATGTTGAACAATTCGACAGTGTTGGTGTGGGAAAACCTCTCCTTTAGCTCTTCCCATATGTCATGTGCAGTCTTGCAATGAGCGAGACTTCGTTTGATCTCCTTTGACATGCTGCTAAACAGCCAGGTCTTGACGAGAATGTTGCAGCGATCCCACTGCCCTTGTTCTGCAACGTTGAAGAGTGATCTGGTTATGGTTCCATCAATAAAACCATGTTTGTTCTTGACTGTGAGTGCCATGGCCATTGAATCGGACCAATCAATGTAGTTGTCTTCCGTCAATGCTTGGGGCACAAGAATCATGCCAGGTTGATCGGAATGATGCATATAGAGTGGATGATTAGGATTCTCCCATGGTGCTGCTGCAGCAGATGAGCCTTTCTTGTGCTCAATGACTTTCTGCTCATCATCGCCAGCCATGAGGTATGGTAATTCTGTAGAAAAGTTATGTTCTCAAGATCGTACGCTCTGGTACCATAAAGAGAATTATAAGATGAAGAAAAGACTTCTTGATTTTATTCATGCGTATTACACCTCTTATATATAGAGTTTGTTCCATTCTGATCCAGTATTCTAGGGATAAACATGGTAACCAATCTATTCTAGGAATCCCTAATTACTTGGGATCTAGGGATAAACATGGTAACCAATCTATTCTAGGAATCCCTAATTACTTGGGATTGCTCTCCTTAATAAATACCGTACCCCATCACTCGATTGCAGAACGATATAAGTAAGATCCAACATTTTCGATCTCTTTTATCCTTGTTGGATGGTGGCGTGATTTTCTTTTTTTCTCCTCAAAAGACAAAATTATTAATAGAGAAATCACGGTCACTAGAAGGAATCTGGAAACCCTAAACTAGAAAAAACTAAGAAATGAAAGAAAACGGCTAAACAAAATAAAGGTTCAATTCATGATATCCCAACTAGGGCTCCAGGGTTACATGTATAGTCAAGACATAAAAGGACTGAAACATGGGCTTAAAAGTAAAACTACTTCGATGGGTCTGGATACACATTTGGGGTCAATTCTTCCATCGGATTTCAACTACAATGACTCGTTACATTTCTTCCCCCTTCAACAGAAACTTGTCCTCAAGTTTCGCAGAATCAAAGTCTTTGACACACTAAAGCTTCTCCACCAATTCAGATGTAAGGGACATAACAAGAGTAGCACCAATAACTCCATTCCAAACAATCTGCATAAGAAGGTAAATATCCATACTAGCTGCAATATTATAAGATAGAAGCAGTACCAACCTAGAAAACTGGAATCCAAACAACTATTTGCAAACCAACACCAACTTATCCTAAAAAAAAGATCCTCAATACTAGATAAATGACATTAAGAAACAAAAGCTGTCCATTCACTTCTGATGCCAAATTTGCCTTTCCGAGAACATAATCATCATCACTATCATTAAGCAAACTCAACTTCTCCATATTGTGTGCAAACCCACCATCCAATTCCATTTCAAGCAATTTGGCAAGGATCATTTTCAGTAATGTCATCATAGCAGCAAGTGTTGCCCAGTAGGTAAATACAATAGCATAAGGGACTCGAGTTAGGAACATCTCATGTTAGGTCACCTCCCTACCTGGAGAGCTCGGTGAAAGAGAGTACTGTGACCGCCCGCTAGTAAACTTTTCAAATTCATACTGCACCTTTTCAAATTCATTGTGTAAACAAGCCACATGGTTCTTATCTTCATCAATGCTTGATAGACAACAAGCAGGATACTGAACTTCTTCGGTTATTATTGAATCAGCCTCATTCAGTTTATGTTTTATGAAAGAAGTCACCATATTCTCATCTATTTGATACTTTGCAGTAAAATCATGCTCATTTAAGCTAAGAAGCTCCTTTGTGATCATTGCATCAACCTGCTCAATTGTATTAGGAAGAACAGCTGCCACTTTATCCTCATCTGCCCCTGTATTCAGTACGTTTGGTTTCTTTGTAACTAATGTCTGATGTCTTGCTTCTTCATCATCTTCTGGGACAGGATGCACAACTATTTGGCACTCACATTTAGGCTTTGGCAAATTGCTTAAACCCTCATGCAAGTTATTTATCTGGACTTCTAAGAATGCTTTAGTTGCTTCAATTTGTCTCCATCATCTTTATCAATGTCTTCATTGATATGGAGCTCATCTCTGCTGACAGTAACCTTTGATGGAGTGGAGCCAAATCTAGGAGTTGCATGAGTAACCCCTAAGTAATTTGCAGCTGCGAATCCATCCTCACCACCAACAAGATCACTTGCATAGCTCATCTTAAGAATCTTCTCCAATTCAATGTCTGATATCTGCGATGCAGGAAGCATAAGTTTTGATCTCTTCCTAACCTTTTCCATGTTGGATACATCATCAATATTATACTTGTTGAAAATTTTGTTCTTTGCAATATTTTGTTTTCTCAGATCAGCTTCTATATCTACCCTTCTCTTCCCTTTAAGCACAGCAATATCCATGGGAAACTGATCATGCTGCTCCAGTACTACTCTACATTCATCACCAACATCATAAAACCCCAATGGAGGCTTCTTCTCAAATGGAATTTCTGCATTGTAATCCATACCATTCCATTTCCTCTTCCACTGATTCTTAGCACTCTTATCATCAATGCCTGCAGCCTTTAATTCTCTTTTCTTTTGTAGAGAAGCAATCCTCCTAGCCTCTTCCAGCTGTGCCTCTCTCGCCTTCCTCTTGGCCTTCTTCCCTTTAGTGTTTGCCAGCCGAGCTCGAGCTTCTGAAAGCATCTCCTTCTCATGTTTACTGGCAAGGCCTTTATACTTGAGACTATCCACAACAGCTACAGCTACACCATAACCATCATGTACCATGTGACCATCCATATCCACAACAGCTACAGCTACACCATAACCATCCCCATCTCCAGTCTGGATTAAAGCACGATGCATAGCTCTTTTCTTAGTTTTTTTATCAGGCCTATCGTCTGCATCATCTTCAGCTTCATCCTCGGCTTTATCAGTTCCACTCTCATCAGAAACCAAAAACTCCTTCATTTCCAGTTCTTCAAGCTGATCAGCAGTGGATTTTCCTTACAAGGTCCTTCGCCCTCGTTCATACTCATCCCATGAAATATCAATTTTACTCTACTGCAGTGCTCTAATTTGGAAGTCCAAACCAATATAGTTTGAAGGTACCTCAGTTGCATTATCACGGGGTGGATGCTTAATTTCCAATGAATCAGGGATGAATCTTAAATCAAGAGTATTTGATGACCTTTCAAACGAGGAATTTTTCAGTGTTATCGTAGCATCACCTGGCAATGCCTAGTGGTGCTACATTCCAATCAAAATAAGACATGTGTTTTTATTACAATTAAACTTAAATATATGAATTTTAGCTATATTGTTAAATATCATTTTGGGTTTCTTATTATTTTTTAAATACTAAACCCTAAGCCCTAAATCCTATACCATATACCCAATATATACCCTAAACCATATACTATATACCTGATATCCTAAACTTAAACCCTAAACCTTAGTATGAACTCACTAAATACCCTTGAATGTCATTTCACAAAATATAAAATTCAATAGTTTTTATTTTAATTATAATAAATCTACATGTCTTTTTTAATTGAAATGTAACACCACTAAGCATTGTATCTGATGCGGCAACAGAGTCACATTCCACTACATCATAATAGTACCACAGCCGGCTTTTCTCATAAGCACGCATTTTCTGATTAATAAGCTCTTCATCTTCCTAGTCGTCGTCACTTTCTTCATCACCGTCCTTATCTTTATCATCAAAAAGCCCAACAGCACCATGAATTTATTTATGTTTCATACGCTCAATTCCAACGTCTGATGGATACACAACAACAGAATTAATTTCTCCACCTTTTGGAAGAGACGACCTCAACACCACAAACAAGTTAACAGCCTTAACATACCTGCAATCCAAGTTAACAACAGCAACCTGTGCATTTGCTTCTCAATTTGTGGTATATTTCCATTCTGCATTGACGGCATACCACCCACCTCATCATCTGTTTTAGTCCCCGTCGTAGTCTCAGATTCGCTTCCCGCCACATCATCCTCACTCTGACTCTCTTCCTCGCTCAATTCGCGACGCCTTCCGCCACGATCACGGTCGCCTCCGCGTCCGCGTCCGCCACGCATGCCGTGGCAGAACCCTCAACGCTCGGCTGGGGGGCCGCCTGCGCCTCTTTCTGCCATAGTGTTTTGAGATATGAGAGGAGAGGGAAGTCTAGGTTTAATATAGCAGAGAGAGTGTGGATTCAAATATGGTGGGTCTGGTGGGCGCGGTGGAGCGATAAGTAAGGAGTTGATTTCCCTCTTGAGAACTTAATGACAAACTCACCATAGTTTGTGTAGTCGCCGTTGAGTTTTGGGAACTTCTCAGAGCAGTAGAGCAACCCACTGTAGAAATAGGTCTGGACTTGAGAGGAGTAAGAACTGATGTTCCCACAACCGTCGCCGAGGACTCCTTCAATGCTCGAATTGCTCGAAATTTCGCTATCATTTCAGATTTAAAAGCATTCAGAGATTCCTTAAGTGGACTGAAGCTCTCGGAATTGAAATGCAGTGATTTCTTTGTGCTTATGTAGCCGAAGTAACAACATTACCACTTTGAAAACTCGCAGTAGGCTGGTTAACACCTACACCCTTGATTTCAGTCATGAGGCCCCAAATCAAGGGCTCTGATACCAGTTGGAAGGAATCTGGAAACCCTAAACTAGAAAAACTAACAAATGAAAGAAAACCGCTAAACAAAATTGAGGTTCAATTCATGATATCCTAACTAGGGCTCTAAGGTTACATATATAGTCAATACATAAATGGACGGAAACAGGCTTAAAAAGTAAAACAACTTCGATGGGCCTGGATACACATTTGGGGTCAATTCTTCAGAGTCCAACTACAATAACGTCCAACTACAATAACTCGTTACAGTCACCACTGAGAATATATAAATTGAAAAAAAAAACCACAACTGAGAAAAAACCCAGAATTGGCACCCTAAATATCCACCGTCTGAAAACTGCTCCCATCGTCTTCGGCCAAGACCAATAAAAACTTCTCGGATTAAAAGATTTTACTAACTCACAGGACAATTTTATCTTTATATCTAAACGCCGTTTCAGGGTATGGTACGACGCATGTATTCCAGTTTTTACCAAGTTTTTTTTGGCAAAGATTTTTTACCAAGTATAGGACCCCTATTTCTAGCAAGTTAACGATCCACAGTGCCCTTTTCTGGCTTCCCATCTCTATTTGATTTTTTCGGAGTCTTTTTTCTTCCTGCCCTTTAGAAAGAACAAGTGCCATACCTTCAAGCCCTGTATAAAATCATTGGATGATTTATTACCTCCATTTCAAGTTGTCCACTACAAGGGGTTAAAATTGCTTTAGATATGCAACTAAATCATTCCAGCTAGTTTTCCCTTCTCTATTGTCACTTGTTGAATTCTCCAACAACAAACCCTCATCGAGAACATGTTCAGTCGTCTCTGAGGAGCTTGAATCCTCAACACCTTCTTTCATTTCAGGTTATTGCTGAAGTAATTGCAACTTATTATTATTATGTAGTGATAAATGTCAGCTCTTTAACCTACAAGCCTCTATTAGCAGAGTATCTTCAGCAGTTCTCTCAAAATGTCTTTAAAATAGAAAAGTAAAAGCCAAAATCTCTAAAAAAATTTGGTCTGACTCCAACAGCTTCTCTATTTAGAGATTTTAGCATTTAATGGAATAATACAATATGCTATTTTAATATTAATTATAACAAAAAATATATTTTATGTTTTATTATATCCATAAAACACCTAATAAAATCTTCTAAATATATTTATTTCTCATTGGAGCACATGAATAATTAAATTTTGAGAAAGGTTGACTTTTCTACAAATTTGAAGAATGGATGCTTCTTTTTCTTCTTCATCCTTATTTTGAAGAATAGGACGAAGAAGCTGTTGGATCACAAAACACATCAAAATTTTCTAAAATTAAGAATTTAAAAAATGAGAAATTTTGAAAAATGATCTTATTTTTGTCACCAAATTGATTTTTAACCTCACTTTATAATTTAGTTGAAAAATAACCACTTAAGAGGGTGAAATGACTTTATTATCCTAAATGATCACCAACTTATCTTGTTTGAGAAATCCATCAGTACTTCTACTTCTACTTCTACTTCTACTTCTACCAAGACAACACATTTCTTTTATATTTATAACTTGAACAACATAATCATAATTGATGTATTCTAGATGACAACATTCTTGTTTATGTTTTTGGGCCAATGTTTGCCCATTCTATTTTGTTCTTGAAGATATTAGATATAGGATACACAAGTTATGTACTTGTGTCAATAGTTTTTAGATTATCCTATTTTAGAATAAGTTTTTAGATCTTTTTAATTATTTATATATTGTGAGATATATAGCTTTGATAATCAATATAAGTAAATTATTTTTATTTGAATTGTTATGAGAGGATCACATTTTCTTTAACAACACAGAATTAAGATTCGTTGAATAAGCTTAGCGGTGCAGTATTTGCTTTTGTTTCACAGCAACGCTGAATTGAATCAAACATATACCTAGATATGAGCTGCTTCTGTGTTGCAATTACCTTTTTTTCTTTATTTTTATTTATCTAATTTTGGTCCAGAGCAACTAGAATTCGTTATCTCTTCCACTTCATGGAACTGCCTTTGAATCATATGTACCTTCACATATATGTCTTCTAAATTATCATGTAATAGTCTTCAACTTGTTCATAATTCTTCATCATTGCATAACTGTTTCACCTGCCCAAGTCCCTTTGGTACATAAACACCCAACCATGAATTTTGATTATTTCGATGGAAATGTTAGTGGAGTAAACTTGCCTAGTTAATTATATCATAGGAAAGATATTGAAGTTTTTCCACTATGAATTAGAAGGGCTTACAAGACTTTATACTCTTAAATGTTTATTTTTCAATTAAAATAAAAAATAAGGTTGAAAATCAACATGATACCCATAAAGGGGTTATTTAAAAAAATAGAAAATAATGCTCTTACGAATTCCAGCTTTCTTTTTCGGTTTTATTTTTCGCTTGTCTATCAAGAAAAACGAAAATATAAACAAAGTATTTGGTCTCCTCACTCCACTACTCTTGAAGCAGAACCATGAGAGCCACCATCAAACTGTCTTCTTCCTCCTAAGGTTGAAAGAAGGAAAAACTTCTTACTTGCTCACAAGTTCACAACGCTGTTACTCCCCAACACCACCAATCCCAACCCCCTCAGATATTTTTCCCTCCCAATCAAAACAAAATTGAGAATGATAAAAACCAAACCTTTACTACTTCATACATTGAGAATGATAAAAACCAAACCTTTATCACCAACTCTTCCCACCACAAAAATGGAGGGAGCAGCTCTCCTCCGCTCTTCTCTCTCCTCCACCAACCGCGCCTTCTTCTCCTTCCGCCCCCGCTCCTTCTCCTCCTCTTCTGCTTCTTCAGCTCTCAGAACCAATCGCCACCGTCAGATTCTCCACCCCTCCCTCCTCCGCCGCACCTTCCTCCTCCCCGCCGCCTCCCCTCACTTCTCCCGCCGCTTCTCCTCCCTCTTCCCGCGTGCCGTCGCCACGCCGCTCACGCCGTCTGGTAACTCTTCTTTCTCACTCTCAAAACCCTAGCCTTTTCTAAAGCGTCGTCGTTTTGATTAAGAGTTTGTACTTGTTTGTGTGGTTTAGGGTCTTCTGGAGTTTCTGATGAGGTTGCGGAAAAGCTGGGATTCGAGAAGGTCACTGAAGAGTTTATTGGAGAGTGTAAATCCAAAGCTCTGCTCTTCCGGCACAAGAAGACCGGTGCACAGGTGATTTCGGTGTCTAATGATGATGAGAACAAGGTTTTCGGCATTGTTTTCCGAACACCACCGTGAGTATTAGTCCTAAATTGACTATTTTATCTACTTACGCTTTGAATTTACGAGTTAGGATAGTGTGTAAATGCTGTTCGTCTTGCGTTGTGTTAGTGTTTTCGGCCTGTTACTGCGAATGTGTACTTGCTTAGTGTATGAGAATTGGAACATTGTTGATATCTTGATTCTATTTGTTGTTGCAGAAATGATTCAACTGGAATTCCACACATTCTGGAGCACAGTGTGTTGTGTGGGTCCAGGAAATACCCTTTGAAAGAGCCGTTTGTGGAACTGTTGAAAGGGAGCTTGAATACTTTTCTCAATGCGTTTACCTATCCTGATAGGACTTGTTACCCTGTTGCCTCCACAAATACAAAGGTAAAAACGAGTTTGAGTACAATGTGGTTTACGGTGTATATCTTCTGTATTCTGAAATACTGGTTTTCTTTTTTGAATTCAGGATTTCTATAATTTGGTCGATGTGTACCTGGATGCTGTGTTCTTTCCGAAATGTGTGGAGGATTTCCAGACTTTCCAGCAGGAGGGCTGGCATTATGAGCTCAATGATCCTTCTGAAGACATATCTTATAAAGGTTGGATATAGATAGTAGTGCCCTTTTTTTTACCCGTCCCTTTCTTAGATTCGCACCTCGGCAGAACTTTGTGTTTTCTTTTCTGCCCATGTCTAAGTATGCTTATATTAGTTTTAAATCAATTTTGTTCTTACTTTCAGGAGTTGTTTTCAATGAGATGAAAGGGGTGTACTCCCAACCTGATAATATATTAGGGCGGATTGCTCAACAGGCGAGTTTTCTCTGTAACTTAAGTTATTATGGCAGTTTGGATTTTTGACAACCTTATATGCTAATTATCAAAGTTTCATATGTTCCTATTGAGTTCTCATTAACATCTTGCTGATTGCAAAAGAGGCTAGATGCTTTCTCGTTCTTTCTATCTCTGCCCCTTACCTCCCTCCTACCTCCTGTCTTTTCTTATCTCCTCTCATAAATGGCTTTGTGTAATATGAGTTGCCACCGGAATCTGTTTATTGAACTAGCGCAAGGTCAATTCTAGGAAACTACGTAACTAGTGGAGATTAGTTATCTTGGGCCTTCAATTTAACAGACAAGTTTAGGTTGAATATTATATGTAATCGGATGTATGCAATAAGGTAAGATTATTAGTTTACTATGTGCTAGTTTCACTGATATTACTATAATGATGTATTTAGGGTTCATGAATTCTGGATTTTGTTACGGCGTGTGATTGTAGTATGCCAGCAATCTATGTTGCTGATATGCTAAGCTAAGGAATCATCTTTGTTATTGTTGATGATTATATTATTTGAATATTGATGGCCCTTTGAGTCTGAAGGACTCGAGTGCCACCAGTTTGATGTCATGTTGCCCCTGTTTGTGTTGTACTTCTATAGAGTACCTCTGGTTTCTTTTAGTAATTGTTTGATATACTTTTACTGCAGGCTCTTTTCCCAGACAATACCTATGGTGTGGACAGTGGAGGTGATCCAAAAGTTATTCCCAAACTGAAATATGAGGAGTTTAAGGTTTGTTTTGTTAAATGATATGAGCTATTTATGTCATAATACTTGTATAGGATTTCAAATATCTGACAGCTGAGGTGTTGAAACCTTGAGATTGTTGGTCTAGTTGACTTATTTATGGTGCTTTTAGTGGAAGATCTGTTCTAGAATTTAATATTCTTTTTCTTTTTGGGTGAGTTCTGGTAGATTTGCAATGTTATATATTGAGCACATTCTTTGCAATATTATAAGGCAGTGTCCTGGATAATTTTACCATGCTTCTGACATATCACGCGAAGTTCAGGACCATTTTGACTGTAGAATGACTGTATTTAGATTTGATTAAGAAAGAGTTATTTTGGTTTACAGTAGCTGCTTAAGAGTGTTTGTACTTCCGTCACAGGAGCCGTTAGTAGAATTAGCAGTGGCTTTTGATCTAATGTTCTACAAAAATGTAATAGTTTGTGACATATGTTACATTATTAGTTCCACTTACTAATCTGGGGAAAGTTGGAACTATCTTCTTTTATCCCAAGCATACTATCTATGTATATAGGATTATCCAACAAACACACTCACACACAACTACATATATATATATATATATATTATATTTCTGTCTTAAATAATAATAATTGTGCTCTTTATGACAAACAACTACAGGAATTTATATATTATATTTCTGTCTTAAATAATAATAATTGTGCTCTTTATGACAAACAACTACAGGAATTTCACCGTAAGTATTATCATCCGAGCAATGCCAGGATTTGGTTTTATGGAGATGATGATCCAACTGAGCGGCTACGCATTTTAAGTGGTATGAAATTTTGATAAGCTTATTCGTACATAGAAATATTTGAATTGCTTTTGTTTGCTTGCAAACCATCATGTCTACCATGTTCTCATTAGGATTGAGAACCAATCTCTCCATAAATACGGTTATAGATGCTAATCTGGCCATTTAAACCATGTTAATTACAACCATTTTCTGTTTGATAAAGATATTTTGATCGCTCTTGTTATGTCATAGGCAGCCATCATTTATTTATTGCCAGAGAAAAATTTATCAACGTTGTAGAATAATATAATTTGAATCTATAGCATTGTTTTTCTACCCTCACTCACTCTCAATATATCTACAGAGTACCTAGACATGTTTGATGCAAGTTCAGCTTCGAATGAATCGAGGGTTCAGACACAAAAACTATTTTCGGAACCAGTTAGGATTTCTGAGACATATCCTGCTGGTGAGGGTGGCGACTTGAAGAAAAAAGACATGGTATGCATCAACTGGTTGCTCTCGGAGAAACCCCTAGACTTGGAAACAGAGCTTGCGCTCGGGTTTTTGGATCATCTAATGTTGGGAACTCCTGCCTCTCCATTGAGGAAAATATTGCTTGAAAGTAGCTTGGGAGAAGCTATCATTGGAGGTGGGGTTGAAGATGAGCTCCTCCAACCTCAGTTTAGTATTGGGTTGAAGGGTGTTTCTAAAGATGATATTCCGAAGGTAGAAGAATTGGTCATGAGTACACTTTGTAAACTAGCGAATGAAGGGTTTGATACAGCTGCTGTAGAAGCATCCATGAATACCATTGAGTTTTCTCTCAGGGAAAACAACACTGGATCATTTCCTCGTGGTTTGTCCTTGATGCTTCGATCCATGGTACTCTCAGCCTATTTAGTTTGCTTTCATTCTTTTGTGTTCAGTAAAATACCTGTCATCTCTTTTGACCATATATTCTTGATCACAAGCTAAATCGGTTGTTTTTTTCTTTTGCTTTTTCCCAAAGGGCAAGTGGATATATGATATGGATCCATTTCAGCCACTGAAGTATGAGAAACCTTTACTGGCACTGAAAGAAAGAATAGAGAAAGAGGGCTCTAAAGCTGTTTTCTCTCCTTTAATAGAAAAATTCATTTTGAACAATCCTCATCGAGTTGTGGTAGAAATGCAGGTAATCAATCAAAAAAAATTCCCCAAAGCTTGCTTGCTCTTTTCCTTACTCCTAACTAGTAAAATCTATGTCAGCCTGATCCAGAAAAAGCTTCTCGTGATGAAGCAGCCGAGAAAGAAATTTTGGAGAAAGTAAAAGCAGGCATGACAGAAGAAGATCTCGCTGAGCTGGCACGTGCTACACAAGAACTGAAACTGAAGCAGGAAACCCCTGATCTACCAGAAGCTCTGAGAAGTGTTCCAAGCCTCTCTCTGCAAGACATTCCAAAGGAACCTATTGCTGTTCCTACAGAGGTCCATTGCCTAATGTTTTGTGTTCCAGTTTCATACTAGTTTTACCTCATTGGCTAGTTCATAATAAAATAAATAAATAAATAAGAAAACCTCTCTGTTAAATGTAGGTTGGGGACATCAATGGAGTTAAAATTTTGCGGCATGACCTTTTTACAAATGATGTTCTCTACACTGAAGTTGTGTTCAATATGAGTTCTCTAAAGCAAGAGCTCCTTCCTCTGGTACCTCTATTTTGGTAAGATGCTGTCTTCAATATGAGTCACTGAAATATTTGTTGCTATTTGGATAAGCATAAAATGGTGTTCTAAAAATGATGTTTTCTATTGGAAGGTTGACTTCTGAAGAAACTCAAAGGGCAATTTATTTTAATTTGCTTTTCCTTGGGATTGTCAGCACAAACTTTTTGATTCTCCACTTTAACCATTTGGTAGTTTATCTATCCAAATTTGTAATGAACTCTGGAAGCGAGACAAAAAATTCTACTTTAGCCTACGGTTGTCAAAGTAGAACATAATGCTGTAGGTACCATCCTGGAATGCTCCCATTTGTCAGATATACTTCGTGAATGTGTTGGTTTCAGTTACCTATCATTTACTAAGAAATTGGAGAAGGCTTAGGTTGATCCCTGTTTCTCACTAACTCCCTCAGATTAGTCAACCAGAAACTGATTCTGATTCTCGTTTTTATTAGTCTTTTGTTATGCGATTCTCAGTTATAAAAAAATGTCTTCAATTCTTAGATAATGTCAGTCTTTCGGCCAATTGTATCATTTGTTTAGAATCCCTGAGCTACAAGGTGGCTTCTGGTACATAAAACTAAAACTGTGTCCCCCCATTTCTGAAACCCCTATTGGAAAAATATGAAAGTGTAAACTTTTCATCCATAGGAAATCAGGAACTATGTGTAATTAGGCTTGGCTAACTAATAGATCACATGTTGTTTACAGCAAACTGCACATAGCTGTTTTTGGGTGAATACCTTAATGTTGTGAACTACTAGACCACATTTCTGGGTGAAAACCTTGTCTGTTGAATAAGATATTCATGTTCGTTTCCACTAAGTCTAGCAACTCATCATGCCAAGAAAAGAAAAGAAAGTTCTGTATATTAACCTTTATGAGAAATCGGCGCAGTAGTAGCAATGATAGTACGAGCATCCTGCAGAGCCGCAGACTAGTGGATATTTTTACTGACATCCGTAGTTTGAAAACGATGATTATGTACAAAGTACCAGTCAAGATTTACATGCATATTTTTTGGGGAAAATAGTGGCTGACTTTATCATGATGATCTTAACAGTCAATCATTGCTGGAGATGGGAACCAAAGATTTGAGCTTTGTGCAACTTAATCAGTTGATTGGAAGAAAAACTGGAGGGATATCTGTTTATCCAATGACATCATCTGTCCGGGGCAAGAAAGATGCATGTAGCCATATTATTGTTCGAGGCAAGGCCATGGCAGGACGTGCTGATGATCTATTTCACCTGGTATTTTTTTCTTTCTTTCACAAACGTTGAGTTCCAATTTTGATGTACTTAGATAATTCATTATGCTGTTGATACTTATTTCTCAGAACTTGTCTTGATTTTTTGTTGCACTGAAGTCCAAGTATACTTTCACAGTGATGAATTATTCATGCACTACTTTTGGCACCATTAGGTTACAGTAGTCACTAGTCAAATATAGGAAAATGTATATGCACTGGGCTAGAGGAACAACGTCAAAAATAAATATTTGAATGACCAACGAATATGTTATTGCAGATGAACTGTATTCTTCAAGAAGTCCAGTTTACAGACCAGCAGCGGTTTAAGCAGTTCGTTTCCCAAAGCAAAGCTAGAATGGAGGTATAGTATGTTTTATATATATGCATTTCAACAGAACAGATACTAATATTAGTGATCAAAGCTTAAAGAGTTTATGGTACTCCTTTTCAGAACCGATTGAGAGGTAGCGGTCATGGAATTGCTGCTGCAAGGATGGATGCAAAGCTAAATGTTGCTGGGTGGATTTCTGAACAAATGGGTGGTTTCAGGTTGGACCAAAACTTTCAACTGATTTGACATCTTAGCAAAGTGTCCACTGTTCTCATTTTGAAGTGTACTATCACAGACACGGAGTTTTTGATTTGGTTGCCTCAAATAGCTTAAGATCAAGTCCCTTTTTTGCCACCTGAATACTTTTGAGAGGCTTTCTAGATTTCTGATTTCTTTCTAGTCCGTATATACATTGAAATCAACTGTCTTTCTTTCTACCACACAGTTTCTGATACAGTGTAATTTCTGTCAACATAGTTACTTGGAGTTTCTACAAGATCTTGAACAGAAAGTTGATAATGATTGGGAGAAAATATCTTCATCTCTTGAGGAGATTCGGAAGTCCTTGCTTTCACGAGAGGGTTGCTTGATTAATATGACTGCTGAAGGAAAGAATCTTACCAACTCTGAGAAGTTTGTTGGCAAATTTCTGGATTTGCTGCCTAGCAAATCTCCCCTTGCAAAAACTACTTGGAATGCTCAATTACCTTCTACTAATGAAGCCCTTGTTATACCTACTCAGGTATAACACAATTTTTTATCAGCATGCTTCCTTCTCCTTTTTCCCTTATTATTGGAGTAATTATTCTAATCTCTTACTTTCTACAGGTTAATTATGTTGGAAAAGCAGCCAACATTTATAACACTGGGTATCAACTTAATGGAAGTGCATATGTTATCTCCAAATACATAAGTAATACATGGTTGTGGGATCGTGTACGAGTAAGTGGTGGAGCATATGGAGGCTTTTGCGACTTTGATAGTCACTCTGGTATAACTATTATCTGTTCTATGTTTTTATGGAGTTTTATTTTGCTATCTCACATGACTCGGAACCTAACATTGTTGGATTTGATGTAGGTGTGTTCTCCTTCTTATCTTATCGCGACCCCAATTTGTTAAAGACTCTTGATATATATGATGGAACTGGGGAGTTTCTACGACAACTAGATATGGATGAAGAAACTCTCACAAAGTCCATTATTGGAACAATTGGAGATGTTGATTCGTACCAGCTTCCTGATGCCAAAGGTTACAGTAGGTATGTGTAGATAAATTGTTCTACAAAGAGTCGATATTTTAATCAGCCATTATGATACAAAAGGGAGCAAGAAAAGAATTAGTTCATCTTTAAATATGCCTGTTAATGAAAACAACCAATTGACATATACAACCTGTTATAATATCTCACTTGTGATTCCCTCAGATGTTTCTGTATTTACTATTAACCATTTCCCTTTTTATTTTCTGCAGTTTAATGCGGCATTTATTGGGAGTTTCAGATGAGGAAAGGCAAATTAGACGAGAAGAAATATTGTCAACCAGGTAAAGAGGCTGATTCCATTATTTAAGACAGATGCTTGTGAAAATTTTTTATGCTCATGATTTTTACTTGTAACGCCTTTGTCCAACAGCTTGAAGGACTTCAAGGAGTTTGCAAATGCTATTGATGCAGTTAAAGACAAAGGGGTTTCTGTTGCAGTGGCATCTCCAGATGATGTCGATGCAGCACAAAAGGAAAGATCAAACTTATTTGAAGTGAAGAAAGCCCTCTAAGACGGGCATTAATGCATTGCTGTTGTTATTTATAAAGAAATGGCCTCCTTATGCGTCTCTGTTTCCACCCCTCATAGAAAATCAATACAACACCAATAGTAGGTTAGGAAAGAAATTTTGAACTTGAAGGTGTACCCTGTCTGGCTACTGATTCTCTCGCTTTAGACTGAAGAATGAGATCCAATTTTTTTGACACAGTCAAACTTCTCATTTGTTTCTCCTATAGTTTTGGTAGTCTTGGTCTTGTTTTTGGGTATGTTTAATTGGCCAACATCTCCGGCAGATCTGGTACTTGAGGAATGTGTTTCCTTCATCCACTTTCGTCACTCTGCAGTCCCTAAAGAATGAACAAGCTGCTATGCAAGTACTTGCTTCCCAGATTTACAAAACATCTTGCCAATCGAGTCATGCCTTAGCAAGGTTGCATCCCACAGTTTTTCATGACCCAATTTATTATGATACACATCTTCAACTATGTTGAAACTGGAGCCTTGAGCCATCAAAACTCTTTTTTGGCAAAGATATACAAGAAGATTGAAGTCTCGCAAAAGTGCTGGTATGTGCATGTGTGCAACCAACTGGTATACCTCTCAGGAGAGCAGCTGTGGCATTCACAAACGGAAAGGTGTCCGATTAAGGATCCTATCTTGAGTAATTTTGGTTTCACAGCGTTGTTAGTAGTCCTTGCCACTTTTAGTCTTTAGTTGCTAAATCTCATCAACAGCCTTATTAGTTGGAGCATTTGTTGCTATATAAGCATCTTACATCTCTATCACCTAACCGAGTTATTATAGGCCATCAAGATCAAGAGCACCGACAAGAAATTGATATCGTACCCTCTGCACAGGTGCTCAACTTTCCAAACTCAGAACTCATCAGAAGACTTGATAACCGATGCATTTGCAGAACAGGGACCGATGAGGATTACAGATAACAGCCACCAACCCACATATAAATAGAAGCATTGGCGGCATGCGTCTACATTTTCAACAGCCCAAATAATGTTTACTAGTACAAGTTTCTGAAAACACGACATTCTTGAGATTTAAAAAGTTCAGATCTTCCATTGCTGGTTGGCATTCCAACATCACCCCGAACTATGGCATCAGCGTCCAGTTGCTGAAGATTAGAGGATTAATAAACAAAGACTTCAAAATTTTACATGTAAACCAGCAGAGACGACGGCTCTCCAAGAGAAAAAGAGCAAAACTCATTGGGCTGCTGGGAACATTCACCTCCCTCGTAGTATACTGATCTGACTGATCATTCTTCACAAGCAACTGACTGGCTTCAATCCCGCTTCATACATTCAAAAATTTCTCCCAAATCATTCCATCTTCCAAACCAGCATCTTGGAAAGAAACCCCTGGCTTGAGAGCTATGCATGTGCCCTCTAGCTCCAAGGCATGAGGCCAATTTGCCAAATCAATTTTGACTAAAGTATCGAACGGGAAAAGCAGCAGGATCAAGTTCCCAGCAGCCCCTAAGGCTGCCACCTTTCTCTTCTGTTAGCCGGAAAGAAGGGATGCTATGAGAAAATCTGAGAAGCTCAGCCTCGGAGATAGTCATAGTTTCAGCTAATCCTCCTTTAACTTCAACTTTAAAAACTGAGTTGAAGCCATCCACACGCCCTAAAATCAGTACCTTTCTTTGCAAACCATTAACCTCACACACTTCGACTATATCATAGTCACAGGTTGCCAACCCAGAAATCGAGATATCAGGAGTCCAGTTCTTATAAACTGCCCAAACCTCACCCTTCTTGGGCAAGATATCAACTTCAGTTCTACTAACCGGAACTGCTTTGACTAGATGCGAAAATGACATGGTAGAATCATAATCTTGACCTTGATTCCTTCTTATCTCAAATCTCCCACAAGAAATAGGCAGATCTTGATCACACCACTCCAACGCATCGCCTGGCAATGAGCTGGATTCAAGCCATGCAATCATTATCTTCAATTTAGATCTCCTAGAATCAATCTTTTTTATCTTTCCATAATATTTGGGCAAGCCATCTTCATCACTGTACAATGCCCAGATCTGACCAATCTCAAATTTTTCCAATGATTTATCAGCATCGAAGTTGTAAAATACAGGTTCCGGAACTTCAATATCTGGCACTTCATCAGCATCATGATCATGACTAGGTTTGTTTTGTTCAGGCTCCAGATTGATTATCTTGGGGTCACCCACTTGTGTAGCTACATTCCCCGTCATAGAATTCCTCATATCTGACGACTTAGAAAATAACCCATTGGCACCACTTTTCTTTTTTCTTGCTTCAATTTCCTCAGCACTAAAGAGCATAGAGGCGGGATCAAGCTCAATAGATCCTGATGGCACTCCTGCTCCTTCATCACCAGTCAATTTAACGGATGGAAGCCTGTGAGAGAACCTCAATAATTCACCTGGTAGAACATGAAACGTGCCGTTTCCTTCTTGCACCGTTCGACAAAAAACACTCACAAAGCCTTCCACCTTCTCCAAGAGGGCAACATGCAATCCAACACCCTTGTCATACTCGGACAAAATTTCAACATACTCATACTCAAACTTACGCTTACAGTTAGAGTCCACATCAGAGCACCAGTTCATTTCCCAGTTCTTAAAAATGGCCCACGTCTCTCCCTTTCTTGGATATATCTTGTAAGTATTTTTAATCTTCTCCCAACATATCACATGAGAGAATATCCCAATACCTTCTATGGTTTCAGAATGGCCTTGTGTGAATTTACCACAAGAAAACGGCAAATTGGCATTCACCCATTTTTTTCCATTATCATCATCGGGATCAGCCTCTAGCCAGGTTATGTGCACCTTGAACTCAGGAGAGTTAAGTTTCTTTATCCTAGCGTAAAATCTTGGCATCCCATTTTCATTATCATAAACAGCCCAGAGCTGCCCAACTTTAAAACATTCTTCTGTCCGGATATTCTCAAAGTCACTGAAGTCACTCTTGGGAAAAGAAAACAGTGGCTCTGCTATTTTCTCATGGAAGTTTGTATCTGATGTAGGATTCTCAAGAACTTTCTCTTTAGTTTCTGAGCTTCTCTCATCATTCACCTTCGACGACTTTTCAGAAGCAGCACTTTCTTTCTGTTTCACCTTATCCTCATCTCCTTTGGTGTTAGCTACGGGTTCAGATTGGCAATTCATTTTAGATTTCTCTTCTTTAGAAGCATTTTCATTTTGTTCTTCAGTGGCACATGAGGATCCACTCCTCTTCCCCCTTTTTGAAAGAGGAATGTCATCATCGTCACTTAGATTTTCCTTATAAGATACCTGCTGCTTACTCCGTGAGGATCTCCTAGGTTGCTCCCCATAAAATCCTTGATGAACACCCTCCGTATCAACATCTTCTTCGGAGTCAGTGGTGCTTTCAGAGTCACTGCTTTCACTGGCTACTACATGCTTCCTGTCTCGTTTTCTGTCTCTCTTTTGGTTCACCTTTTCAGAGCAAAAACCAGAAGAACCACCTGCCTGCAGACCATTCTTTTGGACAGGTTCAGACTTGGGTTTTTCAGCAGCAAAATTTCCCTGACATTTAATTTCAACTTTGCTGAAACCACGTTTTTGCTGAGGGTATGCCTGCTGATTGACGGTAGGTGGTGGTGCTTGCACGTTTGTCTCATATGCAACGAAGAGCTTCTTGCAGCTTTGACAAGTAAGAGGTTTGTGCAGGGCAGTTGCTCTATAATACTGGTACCTAACATTACAAAATGGGCACAAAGTCCAAAAGGTGGGCTGCTGTTGCTGCTGGTTCGGGGGATTCATGCCTGGAATATTAGTTCTGACGTTGTGAAAATAACTCGCCTTTGTTGGGGGTCGATACGGGACATTTGTTTTACTAACAGAAGCCCTGCGTTTAATATCATGCAAGCTACGTTTGTCACGGTCCAAAAGTACGTTTTGAGCTTCTGATATTAGCTGAAAAGCAGCTTCTGCACCAGAAAATTTGTTTTTGTCAGGGTGAAGTTGGAGAGCAAACTTCTTGAACTGCTTCTTAATTGTCTGTTCATCTGCTTTCTGATCAATCTGAAGAATACCATACCAGTCCTTGTCATTCCCCCCAAACAACTTCTGTTCAGCAGAACAATGCACTTCACACACCATTAGAATCTGAGATATGTTCTCCAGATCAGGATAAAGTTGCTGTGCCTTCAAACCAAACTTACGCGCCCCTGCAAAATCCTCGCTTTCCATCTTCTTCTCAGCGATCCCCTTGGCCCTAATGGCCTCTTCTCTGTTGCAATCCATAAGTAATCTGGAGAACCTGAGCTGACTCAAATTACTTTACTATTGCATAAAATGAAGATAGACATTGAAACCCCAAAAGTACGCCTCCAGATAAGCATAAGCAGAACTCAACCAAAGCCAGTAAGAACCAACAAGGAAGGCTCAATTATCAAATTTTTGATACTCACAAGTCAGAACCCTGTCAGCTGAGTATCGATCCGAGACCGGCCTATTACCTACAATGGACAATAGAGGTTTTTCAGGATTGCACAACATATTAAGCTGGTATTAACATAAAAATTTGACAATGTCAACTGGATTTTGCAAATTAACAATAGTAATTCGCATACTTTAGTAGTGAAAAGTTTTCGTATTAGCAAGAGATGGTGTTGAGCTTGAAATAAGTATCCATAGCTTACAAAAAAACAGAGCTGCTTGGCTTAAAATTGAACTGGACAGAAATTAATTGCAATTTAGTAATTTTCACATTTTGAATCCATATACCCAAATTTTCAATTGCAATTACAAGATACATGCATCCATGAATTCCCAGAAAGCAGCTTGGCTTTGTTACCTGAATTCCGAAGCAAAATCGTTGAAGCTAGGCTGAAACTGAGAGATGCTCCCAAGTGAGTCGGTCACTCATAAACTGAACTATTCAGGCAAAACTACAATCAACTGAGTATTCGATGAGAGGAGGACAGGCCCAGGAACGGAGGGAGGAGGACGGACGGAGAGGCCGACGAGGGTTTGAGCGAGAGAGGCCGACGAGGGTTTGAATTGAAACTGCATTCAGATTTCAGAATGAGACTGATTTAAAAGTCAGGGTTAAGAAACAACGGTCTAGATTCATCTTGACTACACACATCTGAAATCAACGGCTCTGATTCATTTCTATAATTTTATTTTATTTTTATTATTTTTTATTCAAAATACGATACCGTATTCTGTCAAAACTCATACCGTCTACCGTATCGTATTTTGCAAACCGGTAGGGTAGTACCGTCTATCATATCGAATACATGGATACCGACCTAGTTGGCTTGTACACGAATGACTGGTTTTGATTAGACCTAAATTGCTAACCCTACTAAAAACTTAGTAGGGAAAAATCAAGAAATTATAATCCCACTAAACATTGACTAACGTTACTCTATTATAAAGAATCAATTTTTAGTCTTATAAATTTTAGATGAATTAAGTCTAAAATATGCTTCTCATACTTCAAATTTTGTTTTAGAGTACAAAAACATTATTCAATTAAAGTTTCAAACATAAATACTATAGACACGAGGTCTAAATTAAGAAGAAAAACTTAGAAAACTAAAAGAAAAAAAAAATATATATGTCTATCCCACGACACGGAAGACAGACTCACACCCCTAAAAACAAAGTGTGCACCCTTCATACAAAGTTATTTTTTAAAACCATGTCAACAAAACTTCGAGTAGGCAATCGCATGAGGGTGTTAGCAGTTGAAGCCTTACGCAGCTTAAAACTTAGGTCTAAGAAATTTTTTAATTCTGGATATGTTTATTTTGTACCCACAATAGAAAAAAATTTAATCTCTTGGGTTCTTTTGATAGAACTTGGTTGTAATTTTCTTTATCACATCAATGGGATATAGAATCTTAAGAATTCATTGCTTCTTGGTTATATTATACGTATAGATGGTTATTTGCAGATTTAGTGTAGTCTACCTTCTCCATTTGTCTTTGTTTTTGATAATTTTGCAAAAACTTCAAATGTTGTAAGTGTTAAAAGAACCATATTTAATGAAAAATCTGTGGCACAAAAGACTGTCAATATCAATAGAAAGATTGAAAACACTTGTCAAGCTTAAGTTGTTACCAAATTTAGATTTCCAACACGTAAATAAATGTGTGAAATGTTACAAGGGAAAAATGATTGAAATATCAAGTAAAAGTGCATACATAAACCATAGTTTGCTAGAGTTAATTCATAGATATTTGTACATGACAGTGAATGTAAGCTGGAAACACATTTGAAAGAAATGAAATGTAGGTTGATGTACTGAGGAGGGTGTAACTTCATGACATATGAATGGCCTTTGTTTTTAGCTAGCGACTTCAGAAGCAAGGTAGAGCTCTTTTGAAGATACATGGCGGTCCTTTTCTGGTCCATTCACTACTCACTAAATTCTAGCCATATATGTAGCTGAGCAAGGAACGCACGAAATTACGCTCTCAATTTTCTCACCCTACATTCCAGAAGTAGAGCTGCTTGGAGTGTGATCCGTGGTCCTTATATGAATCAATTAGTTAGGTCCTAATAAACACTCACTTACAAATCAGCCGCCTCTCGTTGGATGAGTGATGAGTCCAATAGCATCTAGCTATATCTAATTTATTCGCAGTAACAATATTAAGACCTTAGGTTCAATCTGCAGGGTGAGTTAATTTATAGCCTACCGGCCAACTCCGGTGGTTTGATGATCAAAGAAAAACCATAAGGAGTGAAGTTTTCTGTGCAACCTTGTGGCTGGCGTGTGATATATAACTCAACACCAATTAATCCACACTAGGTGGAGGAGGGAGCTCAAAAACTTATATATATGTTACTTGATTTGCAAGGCTGCTGCTTAGAGTTTCCAATATGAGATCCTATCTTCTCATCAGCTTCTTATACAGGATCGGCCGGCAAGTAAATGCTCTCACATCTAAAGTCAGGACTCGAAGTTTCGAATGAAGTAGGAGTTTTCCCAGTTGCTTGTTTACTGAATGCGTACTCAACATTCAAATCTGTTCTTTTTTGGGAGGATTGAACTACTCGATCTACTGGTATGTACGTATAGCATATGATTTGTCTATTACATGCGTCTTTGGTCCTAAATCTTAATCCCACTGTAATAATCCGGAAATTCAAATATTAATTTCTAATATTGTTTGGAAATTAATTAATGAAAATTGATGCGTATTTGTACTTTCGAGAAGAGTGCCCAAATGTTCAGAGTCAAGGGACGATTGGAAACGTTTTATCAAAGGTTGACTTTTTGCTATGTCGAGTTTATTGAAAAACTTCCTTCATGAGAGTTGTAGCGTTCAACGATACGAGTCCGTGGACATGCGGGATGTATGAATCGGATACAGTGTGAAGAAGTTATTATCGTTTGAAGTTGAGTTTCCAATTTTAGAAAGTATATAAAAGGAAACTTGGGTTTCCAAAATTGGAAACTTCCATTTCCCTTTCCTTTTTGGGTGTTCTTTCTCTCTACAGTATCTGAGAATTGCAGCCGACCCGACCCCAACCCGGTTGACCCGACCCGAACTTTCTAGCCGACTCAGGTGGTAGAACCGATCGGGTAAGCTTCGTCTCAACGACACCGTCTTCCTTGTGGTGGCGATTTGGATCGATTCGGCCTAGAACTAAGCATCTAGAGGCAAATAGTTTGGCATCGAAACCCGATTCCCGTCCCGACTTGTTCTCCAGAGTGGGACGGCGACGAGGTTTGAAACTAGACCATAAATGAAGGCCATGGTATTCTGGGCTAATCTCTGGTGCCGCTGAAGCTCGACGCTGCAGCAGAAGCGGCTGAGCTTGGAGACAGCCTTTCGGGGCAGTTTTGGGATGCTTCCGGTCTGAAGATTTGTGCCTTAGTGTTGAGAGTTGTGTTAATGTCTTTGTGCGGGTGTGTTGTCGTTTGGTTTGACCATCGGGTCAGTCACAGTTGGTGACGTAGGGTCACAGTGGTGACATAGTGGTACTTAATGGGGGATAACTAAGTGTTGACGAACTCATAAGTACGTGTTTGTTTGTTATGGTCACAGTTGGTGACATAGTGGTACTTAATGAGGAATGACTAAGTGTTGACGAACCCATAAGTACGTGTCTATTTCTTAGGGTCATAGTTAGTGACAGTAGTTTGTCATTAGGTCGGTCACAGTTGGTGACATAGTGATACTTTATGGGGGATGACTAAGTGTTGACGAACCCATAAGTACGTGGTTGTTTGTTAGAGTCATAATGGCGACTTAGTGGTACTTCATGGGGGATGACTAAGTGTTGGCGAACCCATAAGTACGCGTTTGTTGAGTTACTTATGAGGGATGACTAAGTATTGCCGAACTCATAAGTAATCTTAGAAATTAGGTTTCTTGATCGTGCTTTGCTTTATGTGTTTTTTGAATAATTCTGGAAGTATCCTTATTTACTGAAATTTTCCTGTTTTGATTTATGATTTTTTTGTGCTTTTTGCTGAACTAATCTTTATGCAGAAAATTTATAATTTTATCGTTATATTTATTTTATATCAATGAATGCTTGTTTTATTTAGTCTTTACCTTTTGTTATTATATCTACTTATTTCGGGAGCTCTCGTATCTTTAGGGTGCGAGTCTGTGTTTATCTTTAGATTTACTCATACGAGCTGAAAAGCTTACCGGGTTTGTTTGTTTATAACCCGTTGCAACAATCTATAGAGTATGGTTTGATCTTGCAAGTTTAGGAATATCATTAATTTGCGAAGTGGAGGCTTAGGAGCTTACTTGTCGGTGTTAGAACTCTGCTTGTAGCGGTCGTTTGTTTGATAGTAAGTTTCTTAGAGTGCGACCTTATTGGGTTATACTTTGTTGGTAAGATTAGCATGTCTTGAGTTTTAGAATTTTTGGTTATTTTAAAATTCGGATCGCGACATCTACTGTCAAAATCAGGAGGAGCATAACATGTGACATATATAAATACATATATATATGTACATGACAATAAACATCTACCAGATAGAGAGTAGTAAAAGATATGTGAGGGTAGAAAGTATATATGTACATGCATTTCTGTATTTCTATGACTTCATAGTTGAGTTAGTTTGATACGCATACATACGTACTACGACTCAACCTCATTTTATGACTCAACATCATCTTATATGTACCAGAATCGAATGAAAATCAATCGGAGGGAAGCTAGGAAGGAGCGAGATCGAGGGAGGGTGTTGGTATTCTGGGCTCGAGCATTCTCTATGCAATTTAGGTGTAACTTCTGTCAGCCCTTCATACTACTCTATTTATTGAAATTAGAGAGGTTTGATGCCTCATAATTTGTGAAATCAATATATACCAGAACGGTAAGTGAAATTTTTAACACTACCACGACGTAACGACAAAACTGCGTTTTGACACCGGCAAAAGCAAAACTGGTATAGATAACCCGGATATTTCGTAACGGCACCGTTATCGCTTCCTTTTACCCATTCAGCACTCCAGGACCACATTCTCGGAACGGCATGGACCCCACCACATCACCACCAAAAATATAAAGAAAAAAGAAAAAAAAGAAATTGGCCTGTTTAAACGAATCTCCACCGTCCGATTTAAAAATTAAAAGAAAATCACAGTTCCCCTCAACATCCTTCTTGGATCTCCCACTTTCTTTCTCACTCATTCTCTCTCACATTTTTCAAAACCAAAAGTAGTAAAAAGAGAGAAAGCAGAGGCACACACTGTGCGTGTGTGTGTGCGGACTCTCTCTCTTCTCTCTCCTCGGCGTTTTTTAGAGAGAGAAAGTTGTTATGGCCGACTGTAAGCGAATGGCGGTGGTAGACTCCTCCGGCGGGGCCGTCGACGACGAGGACTCGCCGTCCAAGAGGAGGAGAATCCTCATCACTCCAGAGACAATGCTTCATCGTCATCATAATCAGCTCGGCGATTCTCGCGGTTTCAAGCTCCATCGCCGTTCCACGAGTTCCGGCTCCGACGTCGAGCACTCGCCGCCTTCATCTTGCTGCTCCTGCAATGAGCTCCATGACGTCGTTTTCGACACCTCGCCGCTTCTGGATCTGGAGGTAGTCAGTCTCTCAATTTCCTTTGCCTCCGAGCTTTGAGTTTTGTTTAATTTTAAAACGTCTGAAATGAAGCATTTCATGAGTTTTAAATTTTCTTTTTTATTTTCCTTAGATGTTTATGTTTCTTACTCTCCTTGATTTTATTGCTCTTATGTAAAAAGTAATATGAAATTTTGATTTTCAAAATTCATTTGAAACTGAAAGGTTCACTGTTCACTGTTGCAGGCCAAGAGTTTTGAAACCGACTACACCGCTCCGGCCAGCCATAACTTCAGGTTCGATTCGCTTCAAATTCCTCACTGCCTCTTCAATTTCTGGAACCGAAACGTTCAGGTTCATCATACATATTGCTCTATTTTAAATTTTATTTTTTATTTTTTTGCGGTTCGTCAAAATCAGCAGGGAAACGACGCCGTCGAGCGAGCTGTGCCTGGAGAATTCCGACGAGATGGACTCGCCGGCGGTGATAAAAGCGCCGTCAAGTAACGAGATCGAAGACTTCTTCGCCACGGCCGAGAAGTACGAGCGAAAGCTCTTCGCAGAAAAGTGAGTACATTTCTAATTTCCTTTTTCATTTTTTTTAGTTTTTGAATTTTTCCACTCGTAGTGCGCAGGATAAGGTACCGTTGTGGTGTACTCCACGAGCGGCGCATTTTAGCAGCCGTAACCAACTAACAGCTTTCTCTTCGGATTCTGTTTTGGGTGGTGGCCGGTGCAGGTACAACTTTGATATCGTGAAGGAGGCGCCGTTGGAGGGACGGTACCACTGGGTTCGTTTGAAGCCATGACTCAGAGGTACTGTGGCAGGGAGATAGATAATAATAAACTGACACTAGGTAGGACAGAGAGTTTCGTGCTGCACCTTCAAAATTCTGATGGCCTTGTTTTTTGGGAAGAAACTAGTAGTACCACTACTGCATATATGGCTCTGTGTTCATTATACAGCTTTCTTCTTTCTATTGGAACCTTCTAATTCCCCCTTCTGCAAATTTCTAATCTATTTTGCTACAAAACAATTTCCATCTTTGGATTTTGGTGGTGACCTTCATTATATATATCCCGTGAATTTCTCCCTACAAAAATTAATTAAATTTTGTTTCTGGGTTGTTGGTTTGTTTGTTTGATTTGTTCTTGTTTTGGACAAATGCATGTATAACAATTGTGGGAGAAAGTGTGTTTTGTTTGGCTGTGAATTCTCGTTTGGCCATTCTTCTTCTTTCTTTTGATGCAGCTTTGGAGTAGTGTTGGGTTCTTTGTTAATTGCAGGCTGCAAATTCTTACTGGGGTTGGTTTTAAGTCTTAACCCTTATCCTGCTGGCTTTGTTTCATCTTTTGCTCAGAGACTTTTTTCTTTCGGAATATGCTTTTCCGAATCATGATAAGGATTCCTTCTGTTACTTAGAGTGGGGACCAACCTAGACAAACCTAAAGTAGCTACGTGCCAATAGAGAAAGTGACCGTATTATATTGGCGTCTCGTTTTGGAAGACCGGCATGGTAAATTTGCTAATTTCTTGTATTCGTTTTTTCACGGCTAGAATCTCTTTTGAGATACGTTATTCCAAATCATGAGCTTGGCTTCTCCATTTTAGTGCTATACAAAAAAAACGAAGTTTAGACCACATTCGAAGTTGCAATTAGCTCCTTCGGGTAAACTATGTGTACATTGCGGAATAGACAACAAACAAAATTCTTTACTAAAATTGATAATCTCATTTGTTTTTCAAAAACTTGATTACATGATAATGTATGATCGAGACTACATTTATGAGGATCCTCATTCATAATCTAAATTATTTGGTACTCAAATACTTATGACAGGGGAATCATCTCTATCAAGCAAGTTTTTTGTGTCAGTGGAAGGAGAGAGGTGGTGCTCCAAATAATAATACAATATATACTGCAAATGAGAAAAGGAAGCGTTCAAGGTCGAGACGGGTGTGCCACTGTGGTGCATAGAAGGAAGGGAAATGAGGGGAAAGGGTGGCAGAGGACATGGTCGGGGGAGTCAGAAAATTGTAAGAAAAAGCGACGCAGGTACATGATTGGACACATGGCGAGGGTTAAATCCATCCCAAGCCTCCATCTTCTGTGGGGTTGTGGCCTTTGCTACTACTTCCAACTTTGTTCTTTAGCCAGCTTTTAAGGATCCAAAATGACAAAAACCAATTAATATGATGGTACCCTTTCACTTATGGAGTTTTGAGTTCATATTAAGTTCTCAATTTCATGTTAGGTGGTTTCAAATTTTTAGTGAGTAGATATCCCAAAAATGCATGATATTTTATTTTGTTTGTGAGAATCTTACTGATTTTGATATATGTGATGAAATTACTTAAATTATTTAATTGTGTAGAGTAAGATTCATTTAACAGTCTTATAAGTTAAATTTACGTATAATCTTACTTGAAAGTAACAAAAATTAAATGTTTCACGCACATTTGTGTAAGGCTATAGAGATCTTAGCTTCAGTAATGAACAATTTTATTCTTGCTATCCCATTTTTTTAGAGGACTTGCTCAAAGTTTTCCATCTTGAGACTTGTTCTCTCAATATTTTAGAATTCTCTTTTCTGAAGGATTTTCTTTTCTTCATGAAACTCGTCTCATGTCTCTTAATGTCAGGTCCAGTCATGACTCGAAAATGATAGTTTTTATATATACTACTAGCTCAAGTTATAAGAATGAGTGATCCTAAAGGATCAAATGTAGCGCGTCTTTCATTCTTGTACCTCAAAAGACACCACTCCTCCCATCCTAGTAGCTTAGAGCCCTTAGGCTAACAAAGTAATTTCATGTCCTAGCAAAAAAGAGTTTTCTCTTTATGTTTGAGATAAGAGATTAAGAGACTCAATTCAATTTGTTTATATATATAATGACAAACTGTGTTATTATTCAAATTCTAAATTGTTATCTATGTGGTTGTCCACTTAATTTCTCATTAGTTATGTATTCAGATGTAAACCCTACCTCTATATAAAGAGGCAAATGAGAATGAATGAGTAGATTTTTACCTCATCTCAACTATTCTCTCTGTGTCTCCTCTTCTCTTCTTTTTAAGTTATTAACACGTTATCAGCACGTCTCTACCATAGAGTTAATAAGGACCAAACCCTAAATACCAAAAGCTCTACCATTTTCAAAAAATTTTCTTTCCGTCGCTATCTATAGATCGCCCTGTAAGCACATGTTTTTTATATTGATTAAGGTTCGATGATCGATGGTCAAAAAGTAGTTAGAGCACCTCAATTGGTTTTTGCCCAACTCATGATCTATGAATCAAAGCTTTGCATATGTGTATATATCCACGCTATAAAAATCTTTCTGCTACCCATTGAGATCATATATCCATTCATCATGTATATGAATGTTCTTTGTTTGCTTCGTGTATTATCATATACCCATGAGTTAGATCACGACCATACCTTGTTGCCTACATATTTGCCATCTTTTGAAGGTTTGGACTATTTTCAAGGCTCTGATTCTTATCTAATGAATAACATTCATAATATATATCGGGTGCGATCTGTTCCTTTAACAATATGATCTTATATAGTCTCATTAACGTGATTGATTGTCATGTTAATATGTATTCTTCAATTTAGATTGAGACTTGAAGTCTTTTGATCAAACAAAAGAGAGCCAAGAGTAACGCTCGTGTTCCGATCAACCTCTCGATGTGGCAGAGGATACTCCAAGCATCAAATGGATCGAGCGTGTTTTGAGTTGAGTACTAATCATGTTCTGGCTTGATGCCGGACTGATGAGATGAAGCTTGATCTGGATAGTGTGGTGTTGTATGTGTTTGAGTTTGAACGAAGCAAAGAGACACCCTCTAATTGATCTCTCATGAGTCTCATCCAAGAGACTCCATAATTGATTAGGAGATGAATTTTATCACCGATGCTCCGTCCAAAATCGCCATCCTCAGCCCCTGCCTCATTAGGCAAATGTTGGCGCTAGAGTTTGAACATGGCTGGATGGAGACGCCGGTGAGAAGCGGCTTGAGTGATCCTCGCCGCATCGGGTACGAGACTTGTGCCAGTAACTTGAGCATGTGCTCGTTATCTGTCGTCATCGAACCCTTTCTTGGGTTCAATTTAAATTTCATGTTAATTGACATCAACACAGAATTACTTATAAGATGGCATATTGTGGAGTTGTCAAGTTGATTTGTATCTATTTATATCCCAATTTTTTCCCTTTATTTATTGTTTAAGGTACACTATGAGTATATGACATCTCTTCTGCTTCGATCGGGCTTACATGAGAGGTTGATAATGAACTATTTGCTAGTAGTCAGTACCGTGGATTACCATTGTTCAGCCCTTGGCTTATTAGTTTTCTTTTACGCTAGCCTGAACATTGTGATCGTTGAATATGCCATTCCTTACTTACTGATTTGTATATGCATGTGGTACATATCATTCTAATATGGTAAATCATGATACTACTTACAAGTAGACCTATGTCGTATATAAGCCTATGCAAGTGCCTATTTGTCTAATCGACTATTCATGTCTATTCATTTGACCATGTAGTTCAACTTTCTGAATCGAGAACAAACCCATGTAACTATACATGTAGATCAGAACTTTGTTGATCAAATAATAAAGGACCTGAACTTCCCTTGAGTGAGCAATATACTCCAAAGTTGTGACATGATTGAAGTTTTTTCAAAAGCTTATAAAGTTAATGAGGACCAGAAATTTCTCGTCTTATTTTGATATTGTATTGATCAAAGCCGTAGGTCGATGGCTTGAATCTCCTTACTTTATTTCCTTATTATGTCCTTGTGTAACTAAAGGACATCGTGGAATCAAACCATTATATTTGGTGAAGTAAATCAGACTAGAAGTTCTATGTATTTTCTTCATTTATTAAACCGAAAGTTTCCGATGAAGTTTATTTATTTATTTTTGTGATTTACAATTTTCTTATTTTGTTATGTAATTTCATTACTATTCCTATTGTTTAAATTTTATCATTATTCATTGGGGTTAGTATTCTTATATCTTGAAGATATGAACATGTTTTTGAACCAGAAGTTTAAAATTCATAGAACCCGAAGCTTTGAGCATATATGATTTCATATAAGTGAACTTGAAATTTCACTTGAGTTACTCGAACCTGAAGTTTCGAGCACTAAAATTATTTGAACTTGAAGTTCGACATATGAAATATGAGAACTTATAGTTCTAAGATCATAAATTCAAACCTGACGTTTCTTTTTCACATATGATTGATGATTCTGGAAGAGCACATATTATTCCCTCGATCTTAGCATTTATTGCTCAACTACGGTTTGAGAAGATCTATGATATTGTATATATATATTGTGTCAAAATTGTGAAGTAAACTGATGACACACATAATGTCATGAACCAGAAGTTGTCACTTTCATGAGACACTCCTCCCGTCATGAGGAGGAGAGATATTGTTTCTGAAGAACGATGTAAAGTAGTGTGAGTTGCTTATCCACCATCTCATTTTGATTTGAGTAATGTCTTGACTAGTGATTTAATAAACAATCTTGACAAATGTATATGCTAAGTGCATACGTCAGCTTGGATTAAAGTCTATGAGATCATCCATATCAACACAAATATTATATACCCCATTTGACTTGTGGTATGTATGTGTATCCAAGTTATACGGTTTTCCTAAAAGAATGTTATTATACAATGCTTAAACTCATAGTATGGCAACACATACAAAAGTTGTAGGTACGCTATTAGAAAACGATATCTTGGTTGATACTCATGAAATTAATGTTTTGACCTAAAAAATTGATTTGGGATCGCCACCAGCCAATGAACATCTCATTTGAAGGAAAGTGATAGATCTTTAAACGTATTTTTATGTATGGTCATAATAAGACAGTCTTCCCGTCATTAGGGGGATAAAATAAGACTACTGTCATTTGAATAAAGGCGTGAATTTGTGTGGAATGTGTCCATAAGGTCTAAATTTTTTAAACTCCTGAAAAATAGAAGATTATACATGTTCTATAATGCTCTATGACATTATAAGTAAAAGATCCACATTCGATAGCAATGCCCCTGAAGTGGCATGGGTACCTACATGCTTATATGAATGTGTGTGATTTATGAATGATGATCATCTATGAAATTAACATAAGGTAGCTACCAGAGACCATTAAGGACTGTATTAATCGATGTTATGCCACGTTTCATTATGCATGTCGACAAAGCATATTATTGGCCAAATTAGAAAGAGGCAATTCCAATGAAATTGAATATATGAACGTGATGAGACATATACTTTGACCTTTAACACTACATGATACAAAATAGTATTTCTCCAAATGAAAGTAAAAACCAAAGTGACACAATGTCTACAAGTGACTTGAGATTATGAACGTCTTCTCTTCTTACATATGATACTTTTCTATAAGTACAGTGTTGCATATAGCTATTATATGAACGAGAGACTTATGACATGTAGTCATTATATATTAGGAGGATCTTAAAGACGCACTGCTAAAAGCAGATTCTCTAAAGTAAAGTATCATCATAAGTGTATCGCTTAATAAATCCTTAAAGAATTCATGTATATGAATGATTCAAATGAAAATCGATCTATGAATACTTGAGGGAGCCTGAAGCTAATTCATGGAATCAGATAGTCTAAAGCTAGCTCATTTGTACTCATTCTGTTATAATTGACGTGAACGAAATTGCCTCAATGAGTTCTATGATTAGACTACAAAATCGAATTTGAATTATGATCATTACATTGCCACATATTCTAACTTTCTTTGAAGTTATGATTGCTTAGAGCTCATGAATAGATTATATGAGACATATCAATATACAAAGACATTGAAGTGTATGACTAGACACGCCATGATGATATTTTAATGTCTTAATGTAAATTTGCTTATGATATTTAGCAATTATATAGTCTATGAATTGAGCATATGAGTTTGTTTCTAACCAACCTATATGAGGTTAGACCTATTATATATCATCTAGTTATGTTGGTATTGCTTTAACTTTATAGGTACAAAAATTTATGAGAATGCTCTATATGCAAAGCTCGTGTTGTCTCACTTTGTATGAAGCTTGCAATGATGAGGGGGAGATTCTCATCAAGGGAAGTATCCATAAGTATGCTACCTAGAACATATGCGCGTTGCACTCTTTTTCTCCTTCGACCAGGGTTTTTTTTTGTCCCACGAGGTTTTTGTTACTTGATAAGGTTTTTAACGAGACAACAATAAGCACGTCCAATATGATCATTCATTGGTAAACATCCAAGGGGGGTGTTATAAATATTGTTATCTATGTGGTTGTCCATGTAATTTTTCATTAGTTATGTATTCAGATGTAAACTCTACCTCTATATAAAGAGGCTAATGAGAATGAATGAGTAGACTTTTACCTCCTTTCAACTATTCTCTCTGTATCTCCTCTTCTCTTCTTTTTAATTTATTAACATAAATAACGTTTTAGTTTAGATAAATATCTCCTCAGGAGCTACATTTTCACAAACGAATGATCGAAATTGAACCTGTTTGAGTATGCAGTTCAATTTCCAAGTCTAACCGTGTTTGTGACTAAAAGCTCTGAAAATCATTAGTGATTGTGGTTATTCAAATTTGAAATTAATTTTAACAACAGTTTAATAAAAGAAAATCCAAAAGTAGAAAGTAAATGTGGAAAGGGAGCAGCGGTGATGCCATACCTGGTAACTTGTGTATGCTTTGGATCTGATCGATGCAACATAAAGACTAGTGGGAGATCCCAAATCATTAAGGTGAGGGGATGCATAGAAATAGAAGAAGAAGACGAATGTTGCTTATAAATGGAGGACGCTACGGTGGGTTCCGATTTTGGTGCTCCATCTTCCTCTCTTTACGAAACCGAAACTGATTATGATACTGGCAAACGAATTTGCTTCTTCGATCTACATTTCTTGATTTATGTGTTTGATTTGGTATATTTTAAAGCACACTCAACACTTGACGATCAATGAATTACCCCTTACACTGTTTAGGTGAAAAGACTAATTCATTGACGTACCTATGTGAAATGCACAGTATCTTACCACTTGACAGTTTCATGAGTTGAAAACATATGTGAGTTTTCAATAAGAAAAAGGATGGAATTTCATTCCTTATAAGTATTTGTCCAAACTGCCTCGCCAACATGCATTTTAGGTTGATGAAAAAAAAAACTAGTCTAAAGCACCTTATCTGGTTAATGACAACTACATTTCTACCAATTTTCAGATCGATCTAGTGTCTCCATTAATAGAAGCTTGTACAAAATCAAATCAAATCAATTTTTCACTCTCTTGCATGCAGCTACATGATCTCTAAATATATGGTTGGTTATCTGTCTCTTCATGATATGATTGATATCTGTCTGGTTACAATTTATATCCGATCGAGTCAATGCCCAATTAAGATGAAATGCTTATGATGCTTTCTTTATATGGCATGGTCACACCTCAATGCCCAATTAAGATGAAATGCTTATGATGCTTTCTTTATATGACATGGTCACACATCTATTGTCAGAGCCGGTCCTGACATTTTGATGGCTTGAGACGAATAACTGAAATGTGGTCTCGTAAAATAAATAAATCAAAATAGAAATTTTTTTATTTTTTACATATAAATTAATTTCATGCATAAATTATTGAATTAATAAGAGTCAAAAAAATAAAAATACATTAACAATTAATCGAAAATGAATGAACAAACAGTGGCCAATAACAAAAAACCTTAAATGCTTGCATTTATATGAAAAAACAAAAGAAGAGAAACATTTTTTTACCTTTTTCTCTAAAAAACAAACTAAAGAAAACAGAAAGAAAAAAAGGAACAAATGAGGAAGGAAAAAAAGGAACAAATGCAAGCAAATTAAAATGGAAAAAAATAAATTAAATGTAAAATAAGAAAAAAGAAACAAGAAAAAAAAGCCAGTGTGATTTAAACCAGCAATCTTTTAGAGGTCACAAAAAATGTTTTCCGCTGAACTACATCAGTCATATTGATATTGGCGGCATGATATTTATATACAGTGATATAATTTTTAGGCTATATTTAAAAAAAATTATGTCAGACCTGTTGGAACCCGGTGACCTGAGACGGCCGCCTCAACCTACATCCATCAGGGCCGGCCCTGTCTATTGCCATCAAACTGCCCTTTGGATGAGAACTTTGTTCGTTATTCATTATTTGAAAGTTATAAAAAAAAATTAAAAAATGGAACCGGCCAATTGTCCAAATGTTAGGACACGCTATCAATATTGTTCGAATAGAAGTAAATGTGACGCTAAACAAATTGTCCAAATAGGATAAAATGAAACTCATTAGACTCCACGATAAATGGTCGAACTGTAATTGATGCAAAATAAAATGAACAACCTAGAGATGCAACTTACATTTATTGTTTACTGGCATTCTAGAACTCGAATTTTAAGCATGGGTTGCAAGCAAAGCTTAAACATAAACAGATAGCAAGGTCAGGCTCCAACATATATAGTTACCGATTAGCAGGTCAAGCTTGAACACAATCACTAATTAAGTTTTTGATGCAATATGAAATTATTTAGGGGAAGTAATAATTTTGAACACATTTACTAATTTTGTTTGTGTCTAATATAATGTGGAGTAGGCTAGGCTTGGGGGATGAACATCTTTTGTACCTCACTTCTGCAAGCAGCTCATAGTGCAATTTTCTTCGTAAGGCTGCTCTTGATGACACTTTCAGATAAATAACTATAGCCGACAAAATTTTTTTCGTCGGCCTGCTACATAATTTAATCGGTTAAAGTCTTAGCCGACGAGTCTTCGTCGACAAAGGGTTGTCGGACAAACTTTAGCCGACAAAATAAAAGTGAGGCGTCGCCTAAAGTCTGGACTTTAGCAGACAACGAAACATTTTGTCGCCTAAAGTCTAGACAAATTTTTAGACTTTAGGCAACGATATTTCGTCGCTAGAAATGTCCTATATTAGTCAAAATAGTTGACCGAGTAAACTTTAGCCGATAAAATTTCGTCACCTTAAGTTTACAACTCGTCGGCTAAAGTTTGAATTTTGTCGCATAAAGTTTGTATTTTGTCGGCTAAATTTTGAATTTTGTCCCCTAAAATATGCAACTCGTCAGGTTAAGTTTGAATTTCGTCGCCTATAGTCTATACTTTAGGTGATTTTTTTTGGATTTTAGCTTACGAGGGCGTTGGCTAAAGTACTTAAGGGGACTAAAAATTTTGTCGCCTATGGTCTATACTTTAGCCGACAAAATTTTCAAACTTTAGGCGACATTTTTTTTCGTCGACTAAAGTCTTTTAGCAAACGAGGAGAAATTTTCGTCAGCTAAAATTCTTTTTTGGTAGTGTGGTCTTAAAGTTGGCAATTTCTTAATTTTTTTGGGCTCTTGGTGCTAATTATTTGTTCAAAATATGCTTCAAAAAATATTATTTCGTCAAAATGTTTTTGATTCGATATGCATCTTCTCTTGGTCAAAAGTTTAATGGGGACAAAGAGTGCAATTAAGATGGTGTATTTCCCTAAATAATGTACTAAAGAGAGAATCTACACTAAACAAAAACAATGAAACACAAATAGAAACGTTTATAGTCGTGGATATAATTGTCTATTACTTTGTTCTTATTTTTGGACTGAAATCACCTCAAGCCGTGAAACGGTCATAAATTCACTAAGGGTTTAATAACATACTATATGTATATAGCTAGTAAGCACGAGTGGATTTGCTTATATTATTAGTGTATTCGAATATAGGCGATTGTTCTAGGAATGTGAAATTCACACGTTTTAATTGTAATCAACCTACTTATTTTCTATTTTTAGTAAACATTCTTATCCAAATCTAAGTTATTAAAAATAAAAAGTAAGTGCGTGAATTACAATTTAAAATTTATGCATTTCATTTTTTTGTTTTATCCACTTTTTTATATATTAGGACAAAGACTAAAAAATGACGGAATTTGAAAGTCATTTAATTTAGACGAGTTTATTATTTTAAAGAAATCATAACTGTAATTTATTGTTAAATTTAAAGAATAACCGTGTAATTATGATTTATATGCTCTACGCGTAATAATAGACCAAATATGTACAACAGACCCAGCATCATTTTAATAAAAAAAGGAGAAATAATTAAGCAGAGATTCCGACGTGGCAGAAATGAGCTGATCCATCCGATGATGAGAATGATCCAAAAGGGTGCGTCTTGATCCGGGGTGGGCCACCACGGGCATCCCCCATGACCATGACCAGCCCCCCTCCTATCTCCTCTACCATTTACTCTTCTTCTCCAACCACCCTTCCCCAATCTTCCCAATTCCCCTCCCCTCTTATTATTAAACCCTAATCAAAATCCCCCAAGAATTCCCTACTGACTCCTGAGCCATGTCTGCTGGTGCTGTTGATCGCGGCGGCGGGATCTACTGGGCCCGAAACGAGGTCTCCGATTCCAAAGGCATCGCCGTCATCTTCGCCTGGGTTTCGATTCCCGAGCGCCACCTCAAGACCTACGTCAATCTGTATTCCTCTCTCGGTTGGAACTCCCTCGTTTGCCATGCCCATTTTCTCCAGGCGTATGTCCCCCTCTCCCTACATTACACGACTTTATAATAATGCTAATATTGGTAGAGAATTTAGGATTGCTGTTTGTTTTGCTGCGTTTTGAGGTAGTTTTGATAAACTGTGTGCAGATTCTACCCGGAAAGAGCCATGTCGTCGGCGTTTGATATCCTCAATGAGCTTGTGGAGGTCAAGCTTCTTTACTAGCTTTTCAGTTTTTGAATGTTCGTTAGGCTTTGATGGATGCTTCACTAGCTCATGGAGCTCTGTTTTTGCATTTAGTAGTTATGTGTTTACTGTATTTCCTGATGGTGAACACTTTGTCGAACTTTAATTTTCTTTGAACCTGGGATGCATTAGATAGTTGGTTTAATTTGATTAACTTCAGCCTGTGTGGGACACACTGTTCATAGTGCATTTTGTTTTGTGGTTTCCAGGAGCTAAGGATTAAGCCCTGTCCTGTAGTTTTTGTGGGCCTTTCTGCTGGCACGAAAGCTTGTATGTACAAAGTTTTTCAGGTGAGTTTCGTGAGTAGTATAGATACTAATGTGTTTGGTACTGATAATTCATTTTAGCATTTCGTTAGAAGTATTAACTGGTCTAAACTCTCAACTGAGTTTGTTACAATGGTGGTAATGTGTAATGACTTAAGTATTTGCGAATGCAGATTATTGAAGGAATCTGTGAAGGCCAGCTATATCCGGTATGCTTTATATTGCTCTCTCAGTTAACACTTCTATGTTGTGTTTGTGTTCATGACCGTTACTTATTCTATCAGAAGTTATATTCTAGAACCCTGTCTTTATTAATTTTTTTGTTTTTCAACTTTGTGAAGGGTGAATATCGATTGGTGAGGAAATGTATTACCGGACACATCTATGATTCTGGCCCGGTTGATTTTACAACAGACCTTGGTACACACTATGCTCTACACCCAACCATTCTAAAGATGCCTGGTTCATCAAAGTTGGTTTCATGGGTTGCTAAAGGCATTGCTTCTGGTTTGGATGCTCTTTATCTTACTCGATTTGAGTCCCAATGTGCCGAGTATTGGCAGGCTCTGTACTCTTCAGTTGTAAGTTCTTATTAGCCTTTATCCTCTTACAGCTGTTAGTTGGTTCTATCTTTTTATTATTTGTTTTCCTATATTTCTCTCAGTTATGTACCAATTTATTTGAATTTTTTTTCTTGTAGAATTTGGGTGCTCCATTTCTCATTTTGTGCTCTGATAAAGACGATCTCGCTCCATATCATGTTGTCTGCACTTTCAGTCAACGCTTACAAGAGTTTGGAGGTGATGTCAAGCTTGTGAAATTGAGTGGTTCCCCTCACTTAGGTTTGTCCCAAAAACTCTTCTTTCTTGTCATGTCAAGTGTGCGCTACCATAATAATCGTGCTCCTTCAACATACTTTCTAAATAATTGGCTGTATGTGTTATATGTGTTTGTTTTGGTTTCATCAAAATTATGGGGTATCAATCTTTATTTCTACCTTGATGGTGATGGGAAACGGTATTCATTGGTATTTTGGTAATTTTTTTATTGTTATTTTTATTTCATTTTTAAAAATAATCTTCTAATTGAACCATCTCATTTTTTGACTGACTTGAGAACCAACAGAATCAATGTAGAAGTGATAAACTGTGGTCAAGCTGTTATGTTGTTTGGTCTTGTGCCATTAAACATGTGATGCACTTGTAGCAAGCTGTGGTACTTGAAAATATAAACTTGGTATTGCCCCTTGGAATCAACACTATTATAAGATATACCTGCCGAAACACCGATATGGCTGTTATAAAAGGTAGCTACTCATTAGAACTGTAATATGGCAGCAATTATCGGTGTGGTTTGTCTTCCTACCTCATATGGGAAAAACTAGGAAATTTATTCATACTCATCTTTAAACTGTACATGGGTTTTATGTTTCAACTCTTGGAGTCTAGGTTGACCCATGTCCTTTGATACATAAAATAATTTAATTCTTTTCTATCTTTTTATTTCAGGTCATTATAAAAATTATCCTATACAATATAGATCTTCTGTTACTCATTTTCTTCAGAAAGCAGCTTCTATTTTTTCGCAAAGAATTCAAAAGCTTGAATGGGAAATGACTGGCATGGAAGGCATGCGTGATGAGATATCTGAACTTATCTGTGATCTCCAGAAAGCAGCCGTTAACTCTAATGAGAGCCTCAGAAGAGTTGCGGTTGAGCCAAGCGATCACTTTTTCTTGCCAAGTTCAGCAGAGAATAAAAATGTTACGGAATCTGGATCATTGCAAGACGAACAGAAAGAAAGATCACTCTGCCTTTCTAAGCCTCCAAGCCTTAGTGCACATAGTGTACTTGGCAGAGTGCTGTTTGATGTTTGTGTTCCTAAGAACGTTGATGGTTGGGATATCAAATTCTGTGGGTCTCTGAATGGGCAGCCATTTGCGTCTGCTCGTAGGAATTCACCACCTCGTGGTATCAAAGGCCTTCGTCGCTCGAGATTATGATATCTCTGAGTTAAGCCCTTAAGGAAACTCGGCTAAAGGTGGCATGGTGCTCAAGATTAATTGGATAGGATGATGCAAAGAGGATTAGTGGTAGCAACTTGAGCATTGGAGGTGAGGTCTGCCTTTTCTGACGTAATATGCAGTGTTCGGTTAGAGGCATGCTGAACTAGGTCTTCCTCCAGCATAGATCAAACTAGGAGCATGTATATAATGACAATGGATCAGGTGCGGGCGTCACGCTCGCTTCAGAACCAGCCGGTGTATGAAATACGATACTTATATGTTAGACAGATTTTGTCTATCTTGAGCCACCAAATGATCAAATTGTATAGTTGATCTTGATGGTGGATGAGGTTACTTGTATATCACTTAGGACTGGGATAAGAAGTTTGTTCCTTAAGATTATAGGCTGTAGATTATGGTGTTTTCCTTAACTCTTTACATTGCCATAATAATGTCATACTCTGGTAGAGATGTTTGCTTGGTACCATGTTTTATGTACATTTTTAGAGAAATATCAACTTTATCTAACCTCCACCCTAAGACGAACACAGAATTGATGTCTATGATCTCTGTTTTCATTATCGATCTCATAACAAGTATTCATTTTACCTTTAAAAAAAACAAGTATTCATTTTCGATGACTTTCTTGCAATATCATTGCATATAACTTGTACCTGCTCTATCCTAAATTCTAACGCAATCAAACTGCTCTAATTTTCTTTCTTCAATAGATTATTTTGGGAGTGAGACTGGAACTTGTTTTCAAGGCATGATTTTCTCTCAAAAGAAAAGAAAAAAAACGCTTGATTTTGATAGGTTGGTGGCTTGGTGCAAATGCATCCTTGATGATTTTAACCATTGATATTTATCGCAGGGCTTTTGTTTTAATCTCCTTTATATGGAGTAGCTAGTAGGGGCATAATCGACACTTCTCGAACTGGACAGGCCGCAGTGACGTGGCAACTGTCCGTCTGAGAAAGACGGAGGAAATGTCCGAGTATTACCGAGAAGAGGACGAAGACGAGGAGGAGGTACAAGAGAAGGATAGAATGGACATTTCCCCGCTCTCTATCCCCAGACAACAATTTCAAAATCTGACCCTTGATTCACCCTCGGTCTCTCTCTTGTGTTCTTCCGCGTTTGATGAGTTTGGGTTTTGCATTGGATTTTTAAGGCTATTTTGTGAGTGGTTTAAGTTTTAACAATGGCAGGTACAGCAGAGGAAGCGCTCTAAGACCCGCATAAGTCGTTTTAGTAGTCCAACCCAAATTGTCAAATTCCACAATTTGACCCTCAATACTCCAAACTCGGTCTCTCTCTCTGTGCGTGTTTCTATTTTGGGTTAGGGTTTGCAAATAAGCTAGGCTGTGAATGCATGTTGTTTGTTCAATGGCAGGAACAGAGGCAGCCATTGGAGGAAGCTAACAAATATGGGTTCAAAACTCCCAAAAGGAAAAGACATTTGAGTCCAAGCCTTAACACCAATCCAGTAAGGGGCATACCTTTTCATTGTTCTATATGTCACTACGATTCTTGAGCTTAAACAACCAATCTGGCTTTTTTATTGTTTGTTTGCCATTGGTTTTGTTTAAGGAATCTTTTCAATACCCTACTATTGTACTCTGAATTCTGCTGCGTGCCATTACTCGTATTACAATTGTTTGAATTTTTTTAGATGTGAGAATAATCTTATTGTTTTTTTTCAAGACTTGATATGGAGAAATTCTATGATTTTTGAACAGGAAATATGTAGTGATCCTCAGAGGCATGGTGGGTAAGCATACTCATCCAAATGGTTTTTCAAACAGCTTCTGTTCACTATTGCTGGAAGTATCTAGCTAAAATTTTCATCTCTTTATTGAGTGACCAGCTGCAAACGGAGTAGGACAAACCGGTCCAAGTCTTGGCATTTTGGCCATCCTGAAGAGTCTCCTGTCAGAAGCCAACCTAAAGAAATTCCAGAAAATCTAGAAGCTGATGAATTCCCCTTCTTTATCAAGTCCATGATTCGATCAAATATTGCTGTTTGCTTTATGTTGGTATGTCAGTTTAACCAAAATCAGACTGCCTGGATAAATATTAATAGTGTATTTTGTAGACTAATTTTTACTATCGACAGACACTGCCTAGGAGATTCTGCCACTTGCATTTACCTTTGTATGGCACAGCAACTATAACATTGGAAGATAAAGAAGGGAAAGAGTTTGAAACAAATTTTCTTGCCGACAAAAGGTCTCTTAGTGGTGGATGGAAAGGGTTTTGTCAAGCAAAAGACTTGCGTCTTGATGATGTTCTAGTTTTCCAGTTGGTTAGCCCTTTGAAGTTTAAGGTGTGCCATTGTTGCTAGGGGCACAAATGTTGCCAAGACTTGCATGAATTTCTTGATTAGTTAATCGTGTCGTCAAATTTATTGAGCAAATTTTAACTCCTTTTGCATATCCACTTAAGTTGGACTTTCTAATTAATAACAGCTTATTCTACTTTGATATATTGCTGTGTCTACACACTGTTGCAGGTGCACAAATTGAGACCAGATATTGATCTAAATGAAGAAGATGTAGATGCAGCTTTTGTCCTCTTGAAAATGAGTACCTCTGAACAAACCTTGTTTGGTACTCTCTCTCTCTCTAAATATATATGGGGGATCTCTAAAGCTATACAATGTTTAGATTGCGTGCAAACTTGACATGGTAACTTGATGAAATATATTGCAGAGGAAGACCCTCCGACGCCTCCTCCAAGGGATGTTTTCCACGGCAATATTCGAGAGACATGTCTAATACCAGATTTAAATGTTGAGCTTGTAGATGATGAGTCTGAGGATCGGATTACAAAAACAATAAATTTCGCTCCAATTCTACAGGGTGGTGGATTTAATCCAGACAGGACAAGCTGCTCAAATTGAAGATTTTAGAAGTTCAAAGACCTTCGCTAGTATGTGAATGATGTACTTGCTAAGATGAATCCTGAATGTTTATAACAAGGAACTCCACAAACTTCAGCTGATTCTAATATGCATATATAGGTAGGAGCACTATACATGGTTAACTATCCTTTCCTCATTTCATGTCTCTCGATCCCGGATTTCCATTTTATCGGATCTAAGTCCAATGCTTGAGATTAAAACACTAGTAAGAGTATTGTTTTTGTTTGTTTTTTGTTTTTGTTTTGGAGAATGACACTTAGGTCTAGTTTGGTACAACTTCAATTTTTTAAAAAATCAGCTTTTATTTGAACTTCTAAATTTTATTGTGTTTGGTAAATCAAATAAAAGTTTTTTTTTAAATTATGCAAATTTTAGAAGCAGCTGTCTGTAAAAACAAAAACAAAAAAATTACCTTTTATATCTTGATAGCACTTTTAAAAGTATAATTTACCAAACAATTTACTATTTAATTTACAGTTAATTATATTCACAGTACAACCGAAACAATTTATTTAAAAAGAGGCAGTGATACCAAACTAGCCCTAAGGGTAATTTTATTTAAACAACACCATCTTCACCATCTCTACTCTCCCATATCTCATTTCTCCATTTTTCATTTTGTACTCTTCATCATCAAGGGGATTAAGGAGTTCTCACTCACCATCAGCAAGACCTCACCAACAAAAAGGACACGGCTCCAGATATGAATAATAAGCCGTGTCACTTGACAATTATGAACTAACCATTGTAAATGTCTTAGTGCTTGAGTGTTCAAGTTGGAATATAAAAACTCTCAACCCGCATTTGTATCATGAAATTATTAAAGTCGTCAGATACTACACAGTTTGAACATTTCAGATAAGGAGAGAGTTCGATCATTTTACTTGGGTTAGTAAGATATCGTAGAAAACTAAATTTGGTATCTTTTTTAATTTTAGGGTTTAAGGTATATGATAAATGATATAGGTTTAAGGATACAAGATGTAGGTTTAGGCTTTAGACTTTAGGGTATAGGGTTTAGAATTTCTTCACTTTACTTTAATAACAAGATATCTTATTTATATTATATTCTAATTTATGCATAGATCACCTAATAATGAAGAAATGCATCCTTCCACCTAGATGATATTTTTCTTAAAAATAAAGAAAAATGCATAATTTTTGCAAATTGATTGAAAAATGTTAGTGTTCCAAAAAAAAATCAGAATCAACTTATTATTTAAAACAATATCAATTAAGTATTTATATGTTATAATTGAATAGTGGCAATTGTGTAAAATTTAGAAAAAATAGGATATAATATGTATTATAATTAATACATTTTAGATGTCTACTTGAAAGAAATATTAGGATGTGTTTTATTTAAAATCACTCTTTAAAATTGAGTGTATATGAAAATCTCTCATTTATTAATCATAACTGATGCTTACAATCAAAACTTAGAACATCCCTGATCGAGATTGGGATTACAGTTGGCCATGTTAGAAAAAAGGTGGTAATTATATTGTTTATAAACTAACAAAATGAAATAACAAAAATTAATTCTAATTAATCAAATTGTATGAATATGAATAAAACCATAAAATGACAAATTGAGGATTTGAGAAAAAGAATTCAACCAATGGAAGTTTGCCGAGTCCCGTGTATCACATGGTGTCCTTAAGACGAATTACGGTGTCCTAATCGGTTCAAGGATCTCAATGCTCAAGTTGTTGCACTACAAACAAGAGCTTCAACGAACTAAAAAGTGCATTCAAAAAGTGAATTTTGAGAAAACTGAGTAGGTGTAGAGAAACTTTTTAGAGAAGAAGCGTTTGCTGTTGGTGTGTTGAGAATGAAGAAGAAATCACCTATTTATACATGAGGTGACATTGAAGCCACTTAAATGCAATGAATGAAAAATTATAAGTTACAACCTTTCATTAGTCCACTAACATGTCATTAAATCTGTTGTTATTACAAAATCCAAACGATTATGGAAGATGGAAGATGAAAGTGCAAAAACGTTTTATGCATTCGACTTTGGGTGACTATTCTCATTCACCATAAAACCATATAATTAAAATCATTATTTATTTCATTTTCCAACAATTTCCCACATGAATGAAATATGTGACCAAAGACTCGATAGACTCGGTGATAATTTTCTACGGTTGAGACATGCACATGATAGGTAGGTTTATGAGCCTTTAAACCATCTCTTATAGAAACATGCTTATATTCTAACTAAATAGTAGATGCGATGTCTTTGAACTATCCGTCATTTGTGTAAATGATGGCATGTTCCTCACAGAAATCTCCCAGGCACATTCCAGGTCTTATTGTGTCCATTTTGGCCTTGGACACGCGCCTGGGTTCTGCAAGAGTTTGACAAGAGTTGTGCTATCAACAACTCCCTTAGAAGTGGCCCCACTTCTTTCTCACATATGTGATTTCTTAATTAATAGTAACCCGCATTACTCCGCTCGGTGATACCGAACACAAGGGACTTACGAGATAACACCAATAGCTTTCGCTCATATACTCTCACCATCCTTTCCTGTCGCTCTGCTATGCAAGTCTTCTCGTCTTACGAAAACTCCAGACTTTCTACATGACTACCATGTTGAGGCAGCTCTTCCCTCTCGTCACCTACCAACATCTTCTTTGAGTTCAGGTACTTCCCACTCCATCTCACAAGTTCTCTCTTATAATCGATTATCTCTTTCTCACAGAGCTTTCACTATTAATCTCACCCTCCACAAGGAGCCTTCCACTTATGATCAGGCTATGAAACATCAGGTATGGCGAGATTCCATGAGAATAGAAACCGATTCCCTTCAACAAAACTTTACTTGGAGTCTTGTCCCTCTCCATGCACACAAACATCCTATCAGATGTAAATGGGTTTACAAAATCAATCTTAATCCAGATGGTTCAGTTGAACGGTATAAAGATAGACTTGTTGCCAAAGGATATAGTCAGGTTGAAGATATTGATTATAGAGAGACATTTGCTCCTGTTGCCAAGCTCACCACAGTGCGCATTCTTCTCAGTCTTGCCGCCCTCCGCAATTGGTATATCCATCAGCTTGACGTCAACAATGCATTCTTATATGGTGATCTTGAAGAAGAAGTGTACATGAAACTACCCCCTGATTTTGGTCGAAAGGGGTAGCATAGAGTTTGTCGGTTACATAAAAGCTTGTATGGCCTCAAACAAGCATCGAGACAGTGATTTATTAAACTGTCTTTGGCACTTAGGGCAGCACGATTCACACAAAGTAAATCAGACTATTCATTATTCATCCAAAACCGAAATGTCAAGTTTACAGTACTTTTGGTTTATGTGGATGATGTAATATTAACTAGCAATTGTCTTGAAGAAATTGCATTGATCAAAGAATCCCTTTCTCGGCGGTTCAAGCTCAAGAATCTTGGCAACCTGAAATATTTCTTGGGAATTGAAGTGGCACGGTCAAGACAAGGCATCGCTCTCTCACAAAGAAAGTATGCATTGGAGATACTTGAAGATATGAGATTTCTTGCTGCTAAACCATCTAGATTTCTAGTAGATCAGAACCTGGCACTTACGCAAACAAGGGGAGAGTTGCTATTAGAGCCATCACAGTATAAAAGACTTGTTGGGAGGATGATCTATTTGACTATTACTAGACCGAACTTGACCTACGCAGTTCATATCTTGACTCAGTTCATGGATAAACCTCGCCAACCCCACCTTGATGCAGCCTATCATGCATTGAGATATGTGAAGAACACTCTAGGCCAAGGTATCCTTCTACCGTCTATAGGAAAACTCGAGTTGACAGCTTTTTGTGACGCGGATTGGGCACGCTGCAAGGATACGAGAAGGTCTATTACAGGTTACTTTGTTATGTTTGGACATGCACCTATATCATGGAGAACGAAGACGCACAACACAGTTTCACGTTCTAGCACCGAGGCTGAGTATCGATCCATGGCATCCACATGCTATGAAGTTACATGGCTTAGAAACATGTTAGATGACTTGCACGTCAAACAAGTACGGCCTACAAGATTATTCTGTGATAACCAAGCAGCTATCCACATAGCTGCTGATCCAGTATTTCATGAGAGAACGAAGCACATTAAGATAGATTGTCATGTTGTTTGTGAGAATATGCAACGTGGAGTGATCAAAGCTGCACATGTAAGTACTAAAGAGCAACCTGCAAATCTTTTCACGAAACCTTTCAGTTCAGTTCAGTTTGAGATCCTTCTTAACAAGCTAGGGGTAGTCAACATACACACTAACTTGAGGGGGAGTGTTGAAGGAAATGATCATCATAGAATCACCGAGATAAAGGCTAGTTAATAGTTTTCTATTGTAGCTAGGATATTATGGCACCAAAGCCTTATCACTAAAGGCTAGGATAGTAAATGTACATGGTATCCTAAAGTGTGTAGGTTTTGTACCAGACTGTATATATAGCTTGTATCGTAGCTTTCATAATACAAGAAATTACAGCCTCTTTCGGCCTTAGGTTTCTTCATTTTGCAAAGTGCCCAAGTTCCTTAATGCCTTTTTGCAACTTTTGATTGGTGTGATTCGTTAAACTTGATCAAAGTAGTGAATGGTGGATGATATAGTAGGGAGTGTTTGTGGTAGAGAGCTGTATGGAATACAGATTGAAAATGTGCCCTATCATTGCACATGTTGGGGACTTACAAGGGTCGAGGGTAATTGTCTTAGTATTCTAAACCAATTACAGCCACTAGTTTGATGATGGTGGTTGGGTTGTAGCTGATGTAGTGGTGTTGTCGTTGTCCCACCTAGGGTCTCGTTGTGCTCATTTTGGGTCACTGATCCGGTAGGGTTCGAGGACAGTGGTAACATGGACGATGGCGGCAAGGTGAGAATTAGTCGCGGCGGGGCAATGTCTTGTCGGCTGCGACGGTGGTGGAAGCCAGAAAGTCCATTACATCCATGGGTGCTCTTAGCAGATTGGGCCTGGGGTATGGGCCTAAAGCTTTTACATTATGGGTTGGGCTTGGCTTGATATGGTCAATCTGGGCCAAGTTCGAGAGTTCATTGGAGAGCACTGCGGCTGTTCAACAAAAAAGAGCTCATCTTGCCCACACCCTAAGTGTTTGTTCTCTCTCTCAGCTATGCTTATGGGTTTCTTTTGTCAGTGAGTTGGTGACTGTTCAATCACAACGATTTACAGCTTGAAGGGGTGAGACCACCAGAGAACGAAGACATGACCTTTAGTCAAAACTCTTCACGTCTCAAAAAGATGACCAAAAACAATGTGAGAAGCTCTGTTCACTCTCTATGCTTTTCCTCAATTCTTGTGCTCATTTGTACTTGCCTATTGTGGATTATTGTGTTTTCATCCCATATTGAAATTTTCAATAGACATGGTTGGATGATTCTGATCACCATAAAGCTTGAATCTTTTACCATAAAGTTTGAATCTTTCTGAATGTTAAGAGGGCAAAGATTTGAGTGGGAATGATTTTACTGAAATCCTGTTTTTCAGTGACGACCCATTTTTAGCAACTGGCATTAGTTTCTGAAACTTTGATGATCAAGATGGAGAAAAAGTCTTCTTCTGGAAAATTTTCTGGCCAAAACTTTTGAAACTTTGTAGTGCTTATTTGGGTGCCTCATTTTTTCTTGGTTATTCATGTCTTTAAGGTTTGTGTATAGTATTATCGGTTCTTTACCAGGAGATTCAAATGATTAGTTAACAGAATAATTTGGCAAATGGTGAAAAACAGGTGGTCGGTGTTCATCCAACGAAGAAGTCTGAGAGGTCAGTGAGTATAGTTCAAAAACACTTGCTAACCCCTAATTTTATTTTTTTAGAAGCATAACACTAAATCGTCTTTGTTTTGCTCAACAGCCATAAACCAATGAAATTTAGGAAGGCCAAATTACAAAGCTTATATGGTACATCCAAAGCTCAGGGTTCTGTTCTTGAAAGAGCAAATGAGCTTGCAGCAAACCTAACACCGGACTTTCCTAGTTTCATCAAAATTATGATGCCGTCACATGTTACTCGAGTCTTCTGGCTTGTAATCTCACTCACCTCACGATTCTGCATTATTGTTACATGAGGAATGGACTACTAGAGTAATTCATGTGCTTAATTTCGGGTTGTCAGGGTATTCCCAGTTCGTTCTGCCGTGAGCATATGCCAAAGGATGACACAATGGTTGTCTTGGAAGATGATAATGGCAAAGAATATGAAACAAAATATCTTGTGGGGAAGGAAGGATTGAGCGGTGGATGGAGAGGGTTCTCAGTTGCTCACAACATACTGGAGGGAGATGTTGTTGTTTTCCACAGAGTCATGCCTTCAAAATTTAAGGTAATTGTTCAAACCTTCTTGAAAAACTTGCTTTCCTTGTGATTGCAACTGTCATAATGATACAATTAGTTAACTGACAGTTGTGAATAGACATCAAGGTCTTAAAGAAGTGTGATTACTTGCAAACCCAAAATTTGGTAAGTTTTTAGTTGATTGAAAGTGTAATTGATTTGTCAAGGATGGATTTGTGTATAATTCCCCCTTCCCCTGACAGAGTAAAGCTAGTGGTTTTTTAACACTAGGAATGCCATATTGACTGTATGATGATCTCACCTCTAGCTTGCAAAAAAGGATATTATTAGTTTAGTTGGTAATGTATTAACTTTTGAGTTAATCATAAGACTTTTGACTTTAGATGGAGTTTCCCTTTAATAGAAATTTGAAGTTAGTAGGGCGTGAAGAAATGCTTATGTGTCTTCTTGAGTTGAGCCCTTGCGTTTATTGCTTTAGATACTACGTATGGTTGTGGATGCCTTACTATCATTGCATTCTTTATCGTGTACTTGTTTAGGTGTATATTGTTAGATCAAATGGTTCAGATAAAGTGGATTGCACTCTTGGTCTTAACAAATTTGATGATGGCATTAGACAAATCAAAAATAGTAAGTTATTTCATGAATTTTAAAATTCGTCATGTTATTTTTAATGAATGGATTGACAGTCATTGACCCCTCTAAATCATTTCACAATTCATTCAGCCGAAGTTACTGCATATGAAAGCTCAAGTAACAGGAATCTGCAACCTATTTCAGTGGAAACTATGCATGGAAATGTTAAAGAGAACACCATAGCCTATAATACCGAATACGGTCATATATTAGACCAAAATCAAATGGACAGGGAAGTTCAGGATGGAAAAAGGGTTTCAGAGTCTGTTATCCCTTTTGAAAAAGTGAGCTGCTTTGAGAACTTTAAGGTCACAGTCGGTGGTTCAATCATAAATGCTGAGATCTCCAAACACCATCTGATCAAGTACTATGAGCTCTGCCGCAGCCAAAACTCATTTCTTCATGAGCATTTTCTTGAGCCTCTTAACTCTGATCTGGTTGCTGGAATAATTTCTGAAACAGTAAATCTATCAGATGCCATTAGAGCCTGCAAGATTACTACAGAGTGTCATTTTTCGACTTGGGATAAGACTTTGCAAGCTTCTGAGATCTTGGGCATGAATGTTGGATTCTTGCGTGCCCGGTTGGACAAGCTTGCAAGCCTTGCTTCAAAATCAAAACTGAATAGAGAGGCTATACTTGCAAGAGACCAAGCAGTAAAAGATTTGACAACCCTGGAAGGAAAGTTTTTAAGAGCCAAAGAGGTCATAAATAAGCTCAACCTTGAGATTGAGACTCTAAATACAAGTTCAGAGAAGCTTGAGGCTATGTTCAAAGAAGTGGCTAACGCCCCTTGGTGATGACATCAGTGTATTTTTCCTTTTCCGTACATGTACGGAACGGTGAAGTTCTTCAACTGCAGATGTGCCAAAGGTACGATGAAGAAACACTTCATGTCATGAGAATTCGGCTTTTGGAGGAGTTAGTTGATGAGTAGGAGACTCCTTGCTGATATTTTGGGGTAACATGAAGTAGGAGTATTGTTCTACCTTCTAGTTCTGTCTTTTGTCATGTCCAGCTAACATTGGAAAATGATGTAACTAATATCCAAACAACACTAACGTCCCGTTTAGGGGATGAAATTGACATCCTCTTTTTTACAAATTGTATAGCGCATTGCTCTGGTACCCAACTCTCGTGTTCATTGCTTGAAGGCTAAATATATTCAGACAACCATCTATTGATCCTCAACGGAAGGTGGACTTAATGTCGGTTTCTCAAAGAAAAAGAGAATATGAGCCTCTGTTTTCCAGTTAGTAAGCCGCTTGGAGCTTTTTGTAGTTTCATCTCTCTTTTTTTTCTCGTTCATTTTTTTTTCACTAGGTTTTGTTAAGATTATAATAAAATGCAATGAACCTAAACACTGTATCTTCTCATAACCGAACCTGAATGAAAGATAGGGTGAAATATATATATATATATATATATATATATATATATATAGGGATCCTTATTTTTGGTTTATTTATAGGGATATGCATTCGACAAACTTTTTGATCACATATCTACATCTCTACCGTTCAATACGTAGATGCATATATATATATATAGATCATTTCTGCAAAATTTCATCCAATTTGGTGATCGTTAAGGTTTTGAAATAATTGAAATTAATTGAAGGATCAAATCTGTCAAATATGAACCGTTAATGCCTATAATTTTAATTCGCAGTTTTGAACATCTTAACGATCACCAATTTGGATGAAATTTTGCAAAGGTGATCTATATATTAGGATCTAAGAATTGAACGGTTAAGATTGAAAAAGTTTGTCGAATGCCTATCCCTATAAATAAACCAAAAATAGGGATCTCTCAATGGAAGAGCCCTAATATATATGGCCATTCTATTGAGTGATCCCTATTTTTTATTTATTTATAGGGTTATAGGTATATATATATATATATATATATTCGATGTATGTTTTAAGACGGAATATAATCAGTCATTATATTCAATTACTTAAAAACAAAAAGCCCGTCTCCTCCCTTTTTCTCACAACAGCAGCAGTCCACATTCTTAAAATTTTGAATTTTGAATTCAACGGTTTCTTCATCTTTCCCCTCTCTCATATATTACAGCGCCTATTCCAGTCTTCCAATCTTTGACTCTTGACTCTTTTACCATGAGTGAGGCACAGAAAGTCTCCATGGCTATTGTTCCATTCCAGGAACACATATCCATCTCCAGTTCACCCCTCAAGGTCCCCTCTTCTCTCTTTGTTTCTCTTCCACATGATAATATGCTTTTGGTTTTGATTGTTATCTGAGTATCTAACAATGATTTGCAGCTCAACCTTGAGAAGCCACCAAAGGCAAAGGACAAATCTTCATGTCTCAGAGAGATAACCAATGTGAGTTTTCCAATTCATCAGCTCTATTTTTTACTGATTCCATGCCCAAAAGTTTGGAAATTTATGAAGGATGATGTTAATCTTTCAAATCGTTTAATATCTGAAATGGGTTCTGAGAAAAAAGTTTGAAACTTTTGGTATTGATTTAGAAAAAAATTTGACGCCCTGAAGATATCCAGCCTTGGTGTGACATTTGACCTTGATATACAGTGTGGATTCATTTGTGACCATGTTTGATGATTACTTGCTGTTTATTTAAATTTGAGTCATGTTTTGGGTTAAATTGACCGGGATATATTTGATATTTAATATGCTAATAAGACAGATGATATGGGTTTCTGATCTTTTCTGTAGTTTGAGGCTTTTTTCGCTTTATTTTCTCTTTGTTCTGTGTTCCCAAGAATGTGATGCTTCCTTGACTTTGGTGTTTATAGCTATTTCACATGCTTCTAAATCTTTCTGCTTCGGTTTCTGTAGCTGATATTGTTTATGCTTCTATCCTAGAAATTGTATATGGTGGTACATGTTATAAAATGCTGAGAGAGATAGCTAGATCTACAACTTATTTATACCTATGCTGCCATGCAGATAATTTCCATGTCCATATATCACATCGACTTGTCAAATTCTTTTCCTCTTTTCAGCTCATGTCTGTGTTCTCCTATTGGTCCTGCTTCTTTCTTGAAAAATTTCTTTACAACAAAAGATATAGTAACTATTTAAGTGGTGCGTGTTAAAGTATACAAGATTTCTTTAGAAGATACACAAGCGGTAATGCTTAGTAATTCTAAACGAACTTTTGTAGAAGATCAAGCGTGTGCTCGCTGCATTAACATTTAGTCACTTTACTTAAGTTTTGATATGCTATGGCCTAAACTCTATTGGCCTCATGCTACAACTAAGATTGAGGCCAACTTTGATTTGCTTTAAATTAGTTTGTTGTTCAATAATCTATTAGGGTCCTGAATTTCTACCGGGATTTCGTATGTTTGAGTGAGTTATTTTTCAAGGGTAGCATGGCTTCATTTCTATTCTTTCTCATATCATACTGGTATTCATGTAGTGACATACTTATCTTCTTTCAATTTAATATAAGCAAATATTTAACTAGTAGGGTAATGTGGATTGAATATTCAATTTTTAACAAGGTCTATAGTATATTCAATTCTAGCTATTGCAGGAATGTTGTTGGATTGGATTTTCGTAAGGGATATAAAGTATAGGGTATTGATGATTTAATTCCAAAAAAATGAGTTTTCTGTGGATCTTGTGGAGTTGCTCTAATATGTTATTGATGTTGCGTTATTGAAATCTTGACTTGTTCCCTCATATATCAGTTTGTCATGATAACCTCCAAGTGGGCAGGCAGACCTGTATATGTTTTCCCTTCCATCTTACACTTGAGGAAGATAGCTTGATTAGTGATATAGCTATTGGGGTTGAGTAGTGAACTAGTGATTGACAATGTTGTACTCACCTATATGTCAATGTTTTATCAGCAGTTATCTTTATCTCTCTCTGTTGTTGTTGTTATTTTATTATTATTTTTGGATGAGCATTTTTCTTTTCTCTTGTCAATAACTTGGATGATCAATTAACTGAACAATTTTGCAAATCCTGGAGTACAGGTGGTCAATGATGATACCATGAAGTATGAAAGGTATGTGAATTATGTTACTTTTAATCTGATTTCCCTAATAAATTGTTTTCCTAGAAAGTAACACTGGACCCTCAATGTTTTATCAATAGTGACAAACAAAAGCGATGTAAGAAAACTACTGTGGAAAGCTTATATAGTACTTCCGAATCTCAGTCTTCTGTTATGAATAGAGCGAAGAAGCTTGAGGCCAATCTAGCACCCGAGTTCCCTAGAGTGGCCAAAGTTATGCGCCCATCAAATGTCACTGGATGCTTCTGTCTTGTAAACCTCCCTCACTTTCTGCTATTACTATATCTGGGTTTGGACTATTAGGTTGCTATACTTAATTGCACTTCAATTTGTGTTTGCAGAGTCTTCCAAGGAAATTTTGCTCTGAGCATTTGCCAAAGGAGGATACGATGATTGTATTAGAGGATGAAAGTGGGAGAGAATGCCAAACCAAATATCTTGTGGGAAAGGGTGGACTTAGTGCTGGATGGAGAGGATTTTCAATTTCTCACAAGTTACTGGCTGGAGATGTTGTAGTTTTCCATCTAGTTACTCCTTCCAAATTTAAGGTAACTGATCAGACCTTGTTGATATGTTTTTTATGGTTCCTTTGTTTTAGTGCAAGTTCCACATCCTGAAGGATTTGGTTAAATTTTTATGGATAGGCAGAGTAAGCCCTAAGAATTTGTTGTTTTGTTATTTTAACCCGAATTGTTGTCCTCAAAGAGATGATGTATATATGGAGATAGATGATAGGTGCTAGCTTGATATACCTTCTTGGCCAATTGCCTCACAGCTTAAGCATTTTTGGGTGTAGTTATTTTACAATTATAAGGCCATTTTGTCTCTGATAGTGATGCTGAGAGGATACTTAACCTGTGATTTGAAAGGAAAGATTAGGGTTAACTTGGTTGGTTTCTGCACAAGTCTCCAAACTTAAGGAGTCTCTCCTGAATGGGGAATTGCAAGAAAAAGTTAAGACCAACTCATTAGTATAGAATTCTTATGCTTCTAGATGTTCACTGTATTTGAATGTAGTGGAGGTTGATGAGTTATGCTAGTAGAGACTAAAGACTGATGGATCACGGAGTTATATTTCAGTATGAAATGTTAAACAACGTAAATTCTTCTAATACTCTAAATTTTTAGGTGTATATTGTTAGATCAAATGGTTTAGATGAGGCAGATTGTGCTCTTGGCATCAGACAAATGGATGGTGGTAAGTCCCTTTAAAATTTCCTAGTTATGTTGCTAAATTGCATAACAGTCATTGACCCCCCCTTCTAACACTTCGATGATTTAATTTATCCAGCAAACATTATTGCACGTGAAGGTGCAAAACTCTCCATTCCTGGTGAACCAATTCAAAAAAGCACCATAGCTTGCAACACCTCAAGTGCTCCAATGTCAGATCATTCTGGAAATGACTGTGAAGGTGAAGTTTTGGATGGAATCAGGCTTGCAGAGTCTGTTATCCCTTTCAAAGAAGTGACAGGCATGGAAAACTTTGACGTCATCATCAATGGTTTGATCCTAAATTCTGAGTTTTCAAAGTACCATTTGACCAAGTACTATAAGCTCTGCTGCAGTCAAAACTCATATCTTCATGAGCACATTCTTGAGTGTCTTAACTTCAAATTGGTTGCTGGAATTATTTCCGAGGCAATCAATATTTCAGATGCCATAAGAGCCTGCAAGATTACTACTTCAGAGTCTGACTTTTCAACTTGGGATAAGACTTTGCAAGCGTGTGAGATGTTAGGCATAAATGTTGGCTTCCTGCGTAGCCGGCTAAACAAGCTTGCAAACCTTGCTTCAGAATTAAAACAATGTAGTAATCCTGAAGGAGACAAATCAGTATCAGAAGTAAAGCTTTTGGAGGAAAAGGAGACCACAAATTGGCTTGATTCTGAGATGGAAACTCAGAATATGTCGTCCGAGAGGCTGACAGCTATGTTCCAAGAAGTGGCCAGGGCCGCTTGGTGATGACAAACTTCAATGCCGAGGCCATGGTGAAGACTTTTGTGTCATTTGTGTTGCCATTTTTGTACAGGTCATGTAATACCAGCAGGTCAGCTATCCTGCTTCTGTATTTGAGTAATTCAACTATTAAATTACAACTCAACTGTGATGAGGGCAATGGAATCTCAAATATCTTAATTTATTTTCCTATTCTGAAGTGTTACTTTTCAATTCAACTGAGAATGCACATTAACTAGTCAGGGAAGGGAAATCACTATCTGACATGTGAAAGAAAAATATTATCAATTAGACCACATGACTTGGGGTTCCTCTTCTATTTTTGTGAAGGAAATTTTATAAATGGTACCTCAATTAGAGTTTATTCATCATTTTGGTGCCTCAACTTTTAAAATTATAACAATGGTGTCTCAACAATGACAATTGACACAACATTGATAATCTCCATCAAAAATCATGTTAAACTATATATTTTCAAGGGCAAACTCTTCTCTTTTGCCAATGACCTATCCGGAAAACATTTTTTGTTCTATTAAATCTTCTATATATATATATATATATATTCATGTCAATCACCACTGTCCTTGCCAATTGCCGTCAAGCAAGAGTAACAGCTTAACATTATCTTTGATAAAATATTCTTAGTCTTAATAGACATTCGTCATAACAGAACATGCTAAACTGAGAAAAGTTAATTTGATAATTTAGTGAGACATATGATGATCATAAAGACCTTCACATTAATTGAATCAGAAGTAATAATAGGGTATGCATTATGGTTGATTGACTTGATTCCAATATAAAAAATCAAAAAACCTCATAGGGTATGTATTCGGATAATCTCATGAGACAATGGTGATTGCTTCTAATTATTAGAAGTTCGGAACATACAAAACTGCACCCAACATTGTTTCTATATATATGAGAAATAGAAAAAGCGGGTGTCCCTTATTCTTCTGAATCTAGTCACTCTGTCGTTTTTTCTCTGTTGATAGCTTTAAAGTGAAAAAACTATTGCATATTTGCAGATAACTAAGTATAATGACGACTGACAAAAAATAATGGGTTTATGGAGTGGTCATTGGCTGAAGAGACGAGTTTGCCTTTGAAAAATATATAGTTTAATAGAGTTTTTTATGAAGGGTATCAATGTTGCGTTGATTGTCATTTTTGAAGCATCATTGTTATAATTTTAAAAATTAAGACACCAAAATAATGAATACACTCTAATTAAGGTCTCATTTGTAAAATTTCCTCATTTCTATGAGTTATCATAAGCTTCTAGATCTTACAACTGAAATACTTTCCTCCTATATATATTCAGGAGCGCTATCGATGGGAAGATGCACTATTGGTGGGTGCCCTTCTTTAATTAGGTGCCGACAATAAGAGATGTGAATGAGCCCATTTTTGGGCCTGGGCGTATTCTCTGGTATTCGAATTCTGATTTCATTTGTTTAATTTTTAATATTTCTAGTTGTACATTAATTACCGTCTTTAGGTACGAATAAATATATTTTTCAAACCCCTGCATTACAGGAGGAAGCAGAGGATAGGGTTTTGAAGTCTGGGGCTTGTGTGGCGGCCCCTCCATCCCGGCGATGCCTTTCAGCCTTGTTGTTGTGGTTTAGGTTCGCTGCCGGACGGGCAGTGAAGCAGACCGGGTGGTTTTTCTCACCTGATCGACGATGGTGGTGGTTCAAAAGGTGAGGTTTCATAGGGATGGATCGTGAACCTATTGAAAGCCTCCGATGCGGTGCTTGCTGTCTCTTCAGGGATGTTAGGCTGTGACACATTTATGAACGGAGAATCCTGGTTTCACTATGGGTAGGCTGCTAGGTGAAGCGGCGGTGGAGCGTTGAGTAAGGGAGAGCGAGGCTACGGTGGTTCCTCGGGTTTTGGGTTATTGCATCTTGTTCTGGTGGTATGTTGCATGATGGGTGGCCGGATGTCCCCATGGTGATTCGGAGAGGAGGTTGATCTTCGGGAGGCGGCCGGCAACGTTGTCGACCTGATGGTGGCGGTGCATCAAGGTCAAAGCTTTTATTTTTCGAGCCTGAACTTTGGGGGCCTACCTTCTGAGGCCCATTTGGATATGGGATGGGCCTAGTCTTTGGGCTTAGGTTGTTTGGTCTTTTATGTTTTGGTTAGTTGGTACAATAAATCGTCGGCCCCTCTGCTAGGGTTTAGGGTTTAGTTGTCCCTCCTTTTTGAGTGAGGGTTGTGGTCTCCTCTTTTAACGAGGATGTAGGGTTTTGGTAGGTTGTTGTAAGAGTCGTGTGGTTGGATGGGCCATGGTTATGGTGTCATGTCCAGGGACTATTTTATCGTCGGTTAGTTCTTGTTGTCAATGTAATGGGGAGGTTACCTGTGTATATATGCTGGTTGTTTTGGCATGTAGTGTTTGCAAGGGTTGGTTCTTCTTGAGGTTGACTGTAAGGATGTATCGGTATTTCTGGATTAGGTTAGGTTACGGTTGAACCCATTTCGGTTCTTGTCCATTGTAATCGTAGGGTTTTTGGGTAGGTAGAGGAGAGTGAAGAATTTATTTCCACTATCGATGTCTCTCATAGTTGTTATTTGTATTCTCGTTAATGAAATTTTCTATTGTTTACTCTAAAAAATATACATTTTAATGGAGTTAGTTAATTAGATGAGTGTTTTTTTTGCGTAGGCAGAATAATTGAGCTAATAAGAGTATTGATTAGTTAATTTCATTTGTTTACTACAAGGGCATTTTGGTAAGCAGATAATTGTAAGTATCGTTGAATAAGTAATGATATTAACTATTTCTCTTTAAAAAGAAAAAATCAACGTCAGATTTGACTTGTCCGTTGGAGGGGTTTAACATGTCTTTTGTTACCAATTGACGTTTGCATACAGATTCTTTTTGGCAACGTTTGCATACAGATTTGATTAGTCCATTTAAGATGTTCTGGGTCGTTATTGTTACCCTTTTAAAAATAGTAATATATGCAAATGGTATAGAATAAATTGTTTGGCTCCAAATTTACATTGAACTCAAACATAAATGATCTAAAAAAAACAAATATGAATTCAGCTGATGAGTTTAAATGGGAATTTTTCTTATGTGCAAAAAACCGATCGAGCCGAACTGAAAATCCATATCAGATAATGGAACCAAAATATTTGAGTCAAAATAAGTAGTGAATCGATCCGAACCGGTTTAAATCAGATTCAACCTCTTAAACAAACTGAAAATAATCAAACCAAACCGATCTAAAGTATATAATGTATATATAAATATATAATTTATATACGTAAAACGCTATTATTATTAATAGATTTCATCTCTATTTATAGTGTACTCTCCCACAAATAAAAGACAAAGATCCTAACTTTTACACAACTTCTCATTCAACTCATTTCTCAGAGAAATCCAGTGGTGTAGAAAAGATTGGGGTGCGTTGGATTGCTTCTTATACTTTGAGTTTATAATAAAGCATGTTACTCAAGTTAAAAATTTGAAGTTCAATTTTTACAATGAAATACTAATTGGGAAAAAACTGAAACCGACCCGAACCAATCTAAAAATTCAAATAGGCCGAATATTTAGATCAAAGGTTTTAATATCCAGATTTGGTTGGAAAAAACCTTAAACCGAATAATTCGAATTGATTTTGGTTTCGCCCTAAAACCGACCCGAACCGAAGATGTCCAACCCTACTTTCAAGGAATCAAAGGCTTGAGAAAGGAAAGTGATTCCTTTCCAATGTCTAGGAACCCAAGGGAATTAGATGGAAAGGAAAATGATTCCGAAAGGCATGAAAAATATGTAGGAAACTTGTTCCACCAACCCAACCCTATGGAATCACTTTCCCTCTCAATGTTTTTTGTATTTTTACACCATTTTTTACTAAGTTGTCCCCACTCAAGTTCTTGTTCACCTTTTTAAACACATGTTTGTTTTATAATTGATAGGATTTTGTTTCATTTCCTTGTAATACCAAACACTAGAAAAAAATTAATAAGCTCCCAAAACTCGAAGCTCTGGAGACCGAAAACCTTAGGATTTTAGGCATAGGCAGCGGCGATCTTCGGCTCACCGTCTGTGTTTGGGCACCAATAGAAAGAAGAGCAGCGAGGCTGGTCTTGTGTTTGGAATTGGGACGGACTTTGATCGGCGGGGGTTGTGAAGATATCTACAAGTGAGAGGAGAAGATCGGGTGTGCTAGACTCGGCCAAACTGAGAGGTGACAACCATTCTAGATACTATAGAGGAGGCGACTGTCACGCCCCGACCCAAGTTTACCCTCCTAAATCTGGATAGGGACGTACGGGACCCACCCAAGAGAGATTTACTCAAAATCCCCCTTCAGCCAGGATAACCCTATTTCCAAACCAAATTCAAACAGTCTAAACGGTACCGGAATAGACCTCATAACCAGAGGTTATCCCGATTCCCGCATTTGGATCTCAAACCAACCATTTAAAGAACCTAGGGGTTCTAATAATATTTGTGACTGCACCCGAATCCCGGTCAGGCTGCCTACGTACCCTGTCCTCAGGGATCAAGCCACACGTAGCTCTTAAATTACTAACGTCCTAACCGGGCAAAACCCGCTGTTCTAATTATCAGTCGATCTAATATAAAGGGCATCAAATGCCTAATGCATACCCGAAAGTTAACCTCTCCGTTGAGGTTATTACCGATCAACTAACCTTCAAGACTATTCCTAACATTTCCACTATACATCACAACGGATAAAACGGCAACCGTATAAATATAAACCACATTCACACATAAATATAATAGAGTAGCAACCACGTAAATAAAAGATTATTCAGGGATAAAAATGTAAATCTAATCCCAAATGACATTCTTATAATTAACCAAAACTACCAGAGGCATCATGGTCATTTTAGCCTTAATGACAGTTTGTAATACTAGGGGCATTTTAGAAATTTAAACCTTAGTGGCAGGGGCATTTTAGGAATTTAAGTACAATGGGCATTTTAGGAATTTAAACCTTAGTGGCAGCCCCTGTAAATATATGAATCTGTCACGGGTATTTTAGTAATTTTCCAACTCAATGGCAGTCTTGTAATTAATTAAAACTACTAGGGGTATTTTAGGAATTTCAGCCATGATGGCAACCCTGTAATTACTCCAAATTGCCAGGCACAGTTCTGACATTTCATACCGCAGTAAAACAATAAAAATTCAGATCTACCGCGGTAAAAATTTGAGAATTACCCTTTTTTACCCAAACTGTTCCGATCGGCCTACCGACCGGTTTCTACCCCATTTTCCGGCCACCTACCTATCCTAACTAGTCAACAACACCACTAGATCACAACAAAAACAATAACTTGAACTAAAACCAAGAAAAACCAGTCTCTCACCTTCTCCTCCTACCTCTGTCGAGACGAACCCCTGCAACCACCACTCCTGCCTCCCCATGTTGTGCCTGCCCTCCCAGCAGATGCTGTCACCCATGCCTAGGCTCGATAAGCCCCCCAGCAAGCCAAAAACACCTCGCTCAGTTGAGAACTCTGAAAACCGGAAAACACAGTGATAAATGGAGGAACTCGATCATGGCTCAAATTGATGATCAGAGGAAAGAAAAAGGAAGAAGAAAAGGAGATGAGAGGAGAAAGAATATACCCTCCACGCGCCCTAACGCCGCCTGGATCGTCGGAGTTTGGCCGTTGACCGCCGCGCACTGTGGCCCTGAATCTCCCTCCTCGACGGACGTCGCCATGGGTAGGGCCAGGTGAAGATGGGGAAGACATTGATGGTGGTGCGCCGACCAGTGGTGGCAGGACGACGGAGTTTCGCCGGAGTTACAGCGAGCTCGAGGAAAGCTCGAACTCGGGGTCGAGGACGAGTCTGACCTCGGTCAACTCTCCTCCCCCTTAAATAGGTGAGTGGACGGCCCTGATCTAATCCCCCATAGATCTGACGGTCCAGATTTGAATATCAAAAATTACCCTGAGCGGTAAATAGGTATTTTACCATTTACTATTTACCGCACAGTAACTATACATTTTCTCGAATAACTTTCGCATACGAACTCCGATTAAGTCATAAGACATACCCACGAGTTTGTATTAACGTCCTTTACAACTTTCCCGAAGTAAGTTTCTCCAAATTCCTGACTTATCGTAAAGTCATCTTTTTACGGTAAAGTAATTAACATTTATTACTTCCGTAAATTGGATAAATTCATAACTAACAGCTCGTAGTTCCGAAAAATCTTCCGGACATACCGGAGGACTCGTGTTAGCATAATCTACCCCTCGGGACATTAATTCTATTTTCCTCCAGAACCGAGAATATCTCGATATTAAACTCGAATATTAATTTGGAGAAAATTAACAGCGCGGTTACAACCCTCTGTAACCCATCTAATCTCGATAAAAGGTAAAATTCAGGACGGGGTGTTACAGCGACTGTGACGAGTCTAAATAGAAGGATGTGGTGGCGATGGATCTCCACAAAAGGAGGCATCATTAGTAAAGGGTTAGGCTCAGTTCTCAGGATTGGCTCTTATCCGATTAAGGATGACTGAAAGCAGAGCTCGCCCACCTGAGGGGTGAGACATGATGGAGATGGCTCTGACGTGCAGAGAAGAAAGACAACGATGGGGCTTGATTTCAGCTTATTAGGCCGCAAGGTCTAATGGGCTGAAATTTGAGTCTTGTCATTTTCCTTTTTTTTTGTGGTATCGGCTTCAATGATAAAAGATCCTTGTTGGATCCCTAAAATTCTTCTCAAGCTCTCAAATTGATGAAAGGTACACTATTGGGGTATGAGGCCTCTAATTGGAGAAGGGGAGTCTAGTTTTGGAGTTTCTAATCGTAGTTTCTAGATCGAACTTTTTTATGTAGTTTTGATCTAAGCTTTTGCTTTGTTAGCTTGAGGATCCTTGGATTTCTCATGCTTGACCATTTCGGTCGTAATGATAATGGAACTATCTTCCATTTCCCTAAAAAATGGATGAGAAGTACAATGTTCTATATTCATAAAAAATGCAAAGAAATAGTTTCATTTCCCTTCCTTTCTATAAACCAAACGAGGCCTTAGAATAAACAATGCAAGAGTGAAATTTGAACTCCAATTTGCGAAAGCATTCTTTTTTCAAGAGCTGTCTTACCTAAATTACTTCGGTCTCGATTTTTTTTTTGAGAAGAAACGAGAAGAAATTTAATAAAACGAAGTAAGTTACAATTCCTAGTGATAATATCCTCAAGAAAATGAAGAGTAGAAGTAAAAAAGACATCACAAGGTTTACAATTTAGAACCCAACGAGCAAGAGTGTGAGCAGCATAGTTTTCCTCCCTATAGAGATGAGTGAAGGTGCAACCTGAAAGCTGAGAAAAGAGATATAGAACATCCTCACATACCACTCTTAGAAAAACAGCAGAATCATGAATTGAGTGGATGACTTGCATAAGAAGAAGAGAGTCAGTTTCCAATCAGGCTGGACTAAATCTGTAATCCAACACTACGTTACAGGTAACTTTACCAGCCAAAGCTTCAATGTGGGCAAGGAAGGAAACCTGATCAAAAGACAAAGTCTTACCACAAACAAACTGACCACAATCATTCCTAACCACAATACCCACACCACCAACATGAGAATTCACATCTAAGGCATTATCCATACACACACTAAACCAACCAAAATTAGGTTTCTTCCAACCATATCTTGGGCGAGGAGCTAAAGGAGGACCAACATTCGCATGGAGGTACTTAGCCTACCAAATTTGGACACTAAGCCTTAAATTTTAGGGATGACATGCTTTGTTTTTCTAAACCTTATTATTTCTTATTTTTCATATGAGTCAACATTTAATTAAAATGTAATAAAAGTTGTTATTTGACCGCTTTTCAGAAAAACAACATAACTGCTCTTTAAAAGATAAAAAAATAATAATTTATTGTTAAATGATGAGTTATGAGTGAGTTACACCGCCCTCTGACAACTTCGGTCTCGAATTGATGGCTCACTTCAAAATAATAATATTGCCAAAGAAACTTGGGAGTTCTCTGTTACGAATCAGGATTCTTTCCAAAGAAACTTGTGCTAATATTGCCTAACAAGTCAATCTTGATCGTGCATTACAAATCAATGGTCATGATCTCTCATACATTATTTCAAAACCAAATTATCATATTTTGATCCTCCAACTCTCATTATCGATCAAAATCTTGCCCACTCTCTCTCTCTTCGTCCCCAAGCACTCTCTCTTCCCAACCGCCGGCTCTGGCGTCCGTCTTCTCTGCGGCGGCTTGGGTAAGATTGCTATGATTAAGCAAGTTGACTCTTACCGAGTCTCGTATAGGACGAATCACATGAGGTTCTGATCGTCTGGTTAGATAAATACTGATGCAGATGCTTAGCTCCTTATTTGCTCATGTGGAGAAAAGGACTTAAGATTCCTGAGGGTGGCTTTAACCAAAACATGTTGAAGCAGATTGGTGCCCCATGTGACTTATAGAACTTGACGAATCGAATAGGTTCTGCTAATCAAAGTGCTAAGAGATGATGAGGGAGGCGAGGATAAGTTTTCTGTTCTTGTTGCCATTGATTGATTGAGCTAAAGTCTGTGATTGATTTTTTTTTCATTGAACTTGTTCCGATCTGTTCTACAGTTTTGAGTTTCGGGTCCTCTCTCCAGCTAATCTTCAATAAATTTTTCATTACGCTAGAGACGGAGGATTCAAAAGAACTGGCGGAGAAATCAAATTTGGCGGACGACGTCGGAGACGGGTGCCGGAGCTGGCAGCTAAGAAGGAGCGAGAGAGTTTGGACAATAATTTGACTGAGAAAGTTGAAGGAATAGATGAGAAGAGTAGGTTTTGACATTAAATAATATAATATTGATATATAAGTGGTTAAATATATGAATGATTAAAATTGTGTCGTGAATATACACGGTCGTCCATACAAAAATTTATCATCTCCGTCATTAATTATAAATAAACGGTCAATTTATTAAGCAATATCATGAGAGATTTGGTAAGAGAGAATCTTACTCAGCTTTCGTTCTCTTGAACCTAAGGTCTAAACTATTCTTGATATTTGTTCAAAATTTTTATTTTTATAAGTATCGATATTAATTTTTATATTTTTTTGATATTTTATATTTAACCTATTTTTAGTCAAATATATCATTTTTATATAAATTTTAAAAAAATTCTATATAATTTTTGATATATCTATCGAAATGGGTCAATTTTTGAACCACCCAAATTTGAATGATCGCTTATATTTTAGTTTTTGTTTGAACCCGTATAAAAGCCACGTGTATCTCCACGTTATAACTGCTACAACGCCACGTATGCTTTCTGCAACACGCGTAGCATTGCATGCAAACACCCTAGCTCTTAAACCTCGCTTTGTTCATACCTAAACAACCAGCACTAGTCTTTACTGATCCACACAAACCAGACTAACCAAGCACGACAAAAAATGGCTTCTAATTTCCCAGGAGTCCCCGGTGAGCCAACCCAGACCGGAACAGCCATGCTCGAAACCGCAACCGCCGCCATCCAAGGCTTCGGCCCCGTCAACAAGATCCACCAGCACCTCTGCGCCTTCCACTTCTACGCACACGACATGACACGTCAGGTCGAAGCTCACCATTACTGTGCGCACCAGAATGAGGAGGTGCGTCAGTGTCTCATCTACGACAGCCCCGAGGCCGATGCTAAGCTCATCGGCCTGGAGTACCTCGTCTCGGAGAGACTCTTCTTGACTCTCCCCGATGATGAGAAGAAGCTGTGGCACTCCCACGAGTATGAGGTCAAGAGTGGGGTTCTGTTCATGCCCGGCTTGCCGGGGCCGGTCCAGCGTCAGGATCTGGAGAAGGTTTGTAAGACCTATGGGAAGGTGTTCCATTTCTGGCAGGTTAGTATATATGATTTAACAAAGCTAGCACACTCGTCGTTGTTGATTTACCACAAGGAAATATAACTGTTTGTATTTGTGGCAGGTTGACAGGGGCGACAATCTACCTCTTGGGGTGCCACAGGTTATGATGGCACTGACTAGGGATGGTCAGCTGTATGAAGATCTGGCTCGAAATGTGGAGAAGAGGTTTGGGGTGTCCTTTCAAAAGGAGAGGGAGCTCCGAGCGCATATGAGTGGACCGAATCTCGGAGTGCATCCTTTGGCAAACGGAGGAGGGAAAGGGTTGAAGACGGAGCTGAGGGAGGTGGATGTTCAGCCTGTCAATTCTGTTCCGAGGGTCTTTGTTTGAGAGACTTGTGTGGATGAATGGCTCTATATGGTGAAAAGTCCGAATCATAAATAGCTTGTGGAAGTGCAAGCTAGTTGAACTTGTATGTTGTATTCTGTTTATGCAAGTTTGTCGATAGACCTATATTTGAATGTTCGATATATATGTCCATAAATCTGTAATGTATGTATGCTAATGTGAATGATCTTTCCCCCTACAAATAAAATTAGAACATGAACTCGTGGAAGTTAATGATTTTCTCGTGTTACCAAGGGCATAGTAATTAGTTATGCTTAAACTTTAAATTAAACGTCAGCGTTCTAAAGCCAGTTTGGTGTACCGCCAACAGTGTGGCGACTCATTTTTCCCAAATGAAATTTGTAAACAAAATTTTAACATGTGCACGAACGAGTCCACAAAGGAGTTATGGAGCTCAAAGCATTAACGTCAGGCGGTTACTTGTAATTCTCGGTCTTTCTTGGTTATATGGGTTGGAGAAGAGAAATCATACATCAGAAAAGTGATAAAAATATATATATGAATCATTTTTAATTATACCGAGAATTTTTATAGATAAAACACAACACCTTAAAGGTGGTTAAGTTGGGACAGTATCAGTACAAGGAAGATCTACGGACAATATCAGACACTATCAGGACAACTATCTTAGCCGATGAAAGTTTTAGTCATCGAAAAAAGGTTGTCGGCTAAGGTATTAGCTGACGAAATTACTGTATACATCGTAGGCTAAAGTCAGAACTTTAGCCGATGAATAAACTTTTCATTGCCTAAAGATTGGATTTTAGGCGACATATTTTTGGACTTTAGGACGAAATTTCGTCGGCAGAAACATCCTCTATTGGTCAAAATAGTTAACCGAGTAAACTTTAACCGACGAAACTTAATAAATTTTGTCGGCTATAGTTATTTATTTATTTATTTATTTTATTTCATGTATTTTATTTATTTACCTTTAGCCGACAAATTTTAATAATGTTTGTTGGCTATAGATATTTATTATATTTTATGTATTTTATTTAACTTTAACCGATGAATTTTAATAAATTTTGTTGGCTAAAGTTATTTATTTTATTTTTTATATCTTGTATTTTAGATTATTTTTTCTTTTTCATTTTTCCGCCACCATTGTCTGAATGTGGTGTTTGGAGGAGGAGGATGAGTTGCAATGGAGGAGGAGAAGGAGAAGGCTTGGAGAAGGAGAGGAGAAGCAGGAGGAGAAGGAGAAGGAGGAGGAGGAGGAGGGGGAGGAGGAGAAGGAAAGGAGAGGAGGAAGAGGAGGAGAGAAGAGGAGAGGGAGAAGGAGAGGAGGATGAGGAGTTGCCGTCGGAGGAAGGATGAGTTGCCGCCTGAGGAGGAGGAGGAGAAGGAGGAAGAGAGATGAAGAAGAGAGATGAAAGATATAGAAAAAATTTAAAATTTTCGACGGGATTTTGAACTTTAGCCGACGATATACAAAATGTCATCGGCTAAAGTTCAAAATTAGTGACGAAAATTTTGAAAATTTGGAGGGTACTTTAGCCGACGAAATACCCTAATTTCGTCGGCTAAAATACCTTTACTTAAAAAATTGCACTACGGATATTTTGGTGTCCGATTGACTATTATGATACCAATCTGGAAGCGGAACGGCCCTACGGGTCAAACTCATCGCTTAACCATAATCTATGAGACTTTTTGACTATCCGAGTCCGTTTACGGCTTCAAAATACAGTTTTTCAAACCACTTAACATACAAAAACGCCCATATCTGCATCTATATAAGGAATTTTGGTCAAACCTTTAACACAACAAACTCTCTTCATGATGAGACGCAACTTCCCATCTAAAAGTTTTAGGACATTTACCCCTGCATGATATGGCTCCCCATAGGGATAAATAATAGTAAATAAGATTGACTGCTACTATCGACACCTAGATTTTACCTGAATTACATGATTTTTCAACCATAAATGTATTTCACTATTCTGGTCATATCTTATCTCACGAGATTTTTGAGTTTGAAGGTTCTATATAGAGTTGGTTTTCAAAGTTATGCATTTACTTAAAACTTAGTAAACAAGTTATAAAACATTAGTAGGCATGTTATGATTTCGATGATCAAAATTCACTACCAAAAATTTGACCGTCTGATATGATAATTATGTCGAAATATGTATATGGTAAAAAATTCAACTTGATCCGATAACTTTAAGGGCTTGATTCGAGCTGTCAATCTCGTAAGTCAAACTCCTAAACGCACAAAAACACTCATTTGACCGTCTAAATTACTTATTTTGGCCAGACCTTCAACTGAAAATAGTTTCAAATCGATGAGACACAACCAGTGGTATACAATTTTCATTTTATTTATTATCGCATAGCCGAAGAAATATTAGGGTATTCGTCGGCTAAGATGGTTTTAGTCGACGAATTATATCTGATTTTGTCGGCTATGATGGTACTTTAGCCGAATGAGTTGCTGTCTATAAATGCAAATATAAGGCATTTTAGCTGACAAAATCATATATTTCGTCGGCTAAACTTTTAAAATTTCGTCGACTAAAATTCATAGGCTATAACCGACGAAAACAATTAATTTCGTCGGCTAAAATTAACTATAGCTGACGAAAATTGAACTTAACCGACCAAAAAAGACTTCGTTACTTTAGCCGACGAAAAATTAATTCGTTGGCATGTTTTTTTTGTCGGCTAAAGTCATTCTGATAGTGAGAGCGGATCTCTCTCCAATTGCTTCTTCTACGAGCCTGGGTACGTTCTTTCATAGATTGGTTTGGTTGAAGTTTTTTTCAAAGTTTGGAGTTTAGAGTTTGGGGTTAGGAATTCTTTCGATTAACCATGGGGTCTGAGTTTAGTTTCTTAATCAGTTTCACGTGCATACCTAAAAATTAAGTTACACGTGAAGAGTGTTGGAGAGGAGAGAAATCTTATATATGTGGATGAATCATTCCTAATTATACCGAGACATTTTGTATATAAAACCTAACACCTTAAAAGTGGTTAAGTTGAGACAATATCGGTACAAGGATGATCTACGAGCCACGCTTGTCGCTCACGTTTTGACAACATGTATTTCGTAGTCGTTGCTCTCTATTTGCCCCATTGTTTCTGCAAACTTCGTACACCAATGAATTACCACTAATTTCGTTGCAATTCATAAAAAATAATAAAAGAACAAAAAAAAAACAGAAACAAAAACAAAAAAAGTGCGACACATGCTGGGAGTACTAAAAATGCATTTCCAATGCTTTACATGGTCAGGCCGAATATGCTGCTCGCGGCACAAAGCTTATATGAACTGTACTAAATTGCTTCCTTATTTAATTAGGTGTTGATACAAAAGAGGTTCACAATGTTAATACAAAAGGGCTTCAAATTAAGGTGTTAATACAAAGGAGGTTCGCAACTTGAAGCACAACTCCGTCCTGTTCATATGTATGGCACTCAAACAATACCGCTCGTATTTGTATCTGTATGCAGTATGGATCTGTTTCTTTTTTATTTGAATTTGGCCCAACTGTTTGATCACCGTTCATGGCTTTCAGTTCATCTTATTGTACAAAGCTACAAGTATACATGTTCTTTGTAGCAGATAGGTTCAGTGTTAAAAAACAGAAAATATTACCATGCATGAACCATATGACCATCTGCTCATAATCTTGATGTTTGTTGCCTGTAGGATGGATCGATGCAAACCACAACCTGGGACATTTTTTGTGGCAAGCGAAAAGGAATTTAGGGTCAGAGTTGAGTCGCATTAAAGATCATAAACGACTGAGAGAAGTAAAGAGGGAGCCCATGCAATACCTTCCCTACACTTTTACCGGAATGAAGATGCTCCACAGCATCCGGAACAGAATGGACACCAAGAAATAGTTTCGGATCTAAGGAAACCTATGAAATGAAGGCAGGTAGTTAAGGAATGACAGCTATTAAAGTAAAAAAAAATCCATGGATAATAGATACCGTAAGTTAGTTGGTACTTTGTAACCACATCAAAAAATGTTGAAAAAGAAGTTACAAATATATGCTCAATATTTATACAACTTACCTTCAGCTTTCCTGCTGTGAAAAGATGAACAAGTTTATCCAAGTGTTCTTGCCAGAACTGACTATATTGTACCAAGAAGAACCCAGCCTGAAAACATTAGCGTTCGTACATCAACTGATTTTATATCTATTGATCGAGTTTAGCTACACTATAAACATGAAATATAGGGTCCTCAGTATTGGATCAGACATGACCAAAACAGTTACTCTAGTTTCGAGTTTCTTCTCAATATGTGAGATGTTCTAATTTTGTTACACATCATTGTGAATAGATGTTATAGATGGGTCGAAGTGACAAACAGTTAGTCATGGTCACTAGTTTAAGATAAAATATTTGAATGATAGATGAGAAAGAAGAGAATGGCATGAGGACTGTAGACAAGGACAAGATTAGTGCTCAGTTGCTACATACCACAGTTTGGCTTTTGGCTAAAAGCTTCTCACAAATTCCAGGGTAGTTTGACGGCTTCCACCCATGCTCTCCTTGATACTGAAACCAGATGAATTCAATTATCTCATATGAAACAACCACATTATCAAGCAAACACAAAATGAATTAATTCCACTATTAGTAAGGCCATCATGTGAATGTTTTTAAACCCGATAAGTCCTTTACAGTATTGAAAAAAACGAAAACTATACAAGTAACAAATTTGAACTGATCACTTAATATAGATCCATTACTGAATTCCTTAACCAACAGGGCACAGAGGTCTAAGAAAGGTAATAGAAACTCTAGTCTTTGACCATTCTAAGCATAAGTGCAATGTGTGTTTCTCAAAAGCGTGGGGTTTGAACATACAACTCGACACCAGTGAAGAATGGGTGGAAAGGCCCCATTCCTTTTAACTCTTAGGCAAGGTCCTATTGTTCTAATGTGGGACGTTACTTTCAACATGCCTCCATATGTGTAGCAAGAACATGGACAACATGTGAACTGGATGATTTGGGTACACATGTAAATAAGTTGATACGCAAGGTCTCACATATCTCATGTGCAGGATCACCCTCAGCATATTTTGCTATGGAATTTTAATCACTAATTCCATTACCAGGGCACAAAGTAAAAATTATATGCAGTTTCAACAAAGATGATGCATGCTAGATCAAAATTTCAACGTAACTCTCCAATAAATGATGCCAAAACATGAAAATACACCATCCACGACGTAATAAGTGCCAAAACTAGAAAAGATATTTTTGATATACTCTACAGTTTTAGGATCTCAAGTGTCAACTAAGATAGTCACAGAGCAACGGTGTACGCTAGCAGCATAACCAACCTGAGAAATCATTCCAATTACAATAAGTCGCCCATAAACTGCCAGAGCATTCAAGCACAAATCGAACATGTGGCCACCAACTGACTCATAGATAACGTCGATACCTTTTGGAAACTCTCTTTTTAGAACCTGGAAAATTGAAAGTCATCAGTCCTATACTTTAACTTTAATTACTAATATTGAACTGTTCCTAAACTCAATCAAACAGATCAAAAACTGCAAGGGTTCCATTATCCATATCCAGCATATACAAGGCCATGTTACTAGTAATATTACAGATGATCAAGTTTAAAGTGAAAGAGAATGGGATGACACAAGTACATTTCAACTTTCCTGAAGATCAATCTGTATGCAAACCACTTATAGTGATTAGAAATCAGAAAAGATGAACAGTGACAAAATAAACGAGTAGATGGGTCAAGTTACCTCAACAAACTGGGAGTACCAAGTTCAAGACTACCAATAGGCAGATAATCAATTCTACACTCGAATACCAATTATATAAGAAGCCTACTTTTGCAACTTGGATGTTCGAGTGAATTATAATAATATCAAAGCATATATGTTCATGCTTCAAAAAAAATATAAATCTCAGAATCCAAAATAACCACCCAGGAAACACTCAGTAGTCAGATATTGATAATTTTACCAGCAATAATCTGGATCAATTGACATTTGAATCACAAAACCTTGCCAGTCCAATTTATCATACAGTTCCAACAAATACTAAAGAAACAATTTAAAGATAAGGAGGATTCACATACAGTTTTTATGTCTTCAGCTTTATAATCTATGACTCGATCAACCCCCAATTCTTTCAAAAGTTTTGCCTTGTCTGCACCTCCACAAGTTGCAACCACTTTGTTTCCAGCTAGCTTTGCAAGCTGTGCATATATCACTAAGCAATATATAGTTTTTCTAAGGGAATGTCTAAAACATCAACAATGAAGTATCCAATAATATACCGGTGAAAACGAATCCTTCCCTCAAAAAAAAGATCTAAGGTGGTCTAATAGAATAACATTAGGAAATTGCTTTGATATAGATCATTTACTAGACACATGTACAAACTATTAGCCTTCCAAGTTATAATCTTTTAGAATAGAATTGGATTTTCAACAAAAAAACAGAAACTTCCCTTCAGTCTGAAAAAAGTAACTGTAGGATAAATTTTGATGTCAGTGAAAGCGACCAGATAGAAGATATTACGATAGTGACATTACCAAAACGAAGGGAACTTATAACATGGAAGGTTTAATCAAACTTTAGGAAATGCTAAGCCAACCAATAATGTTTGAAGTAAAATAACATGTTCAGTGTGTACCAAAAGCTGGCTCATGCTACTCAAACTAAAGGGATATCAATATACCATTTAGTAGTGAATAGGGAGGATAGTGTTCCTGGACCACTGTTCCAACAGCGATAATTTTTATTTCTTTGTTTTTTTAATAAGCAAGACAGATGCCTGAAGCACCTAAATTCCATTCAGCGTTCACCAATATAAGTTGGCGGTTTTGGGACACCATCTAAGAAATGTGGTTTCTGCCTCAGCTTTTCACCATCAGCACAACTTGTCAGTGGGTTTGGAAATCCATAATCCATGTACATCAGTCAACATTTCAAAGACCGAGTGCAATGCAGTTACAAATGGTCATAAGGTCTAAGGGAATGAAGAAAAGCCATGCATGTGATTGATACTATTACAATATTTGAAGGCAAACCTGGACAGCAAATTGCCCAGTCCCTCCAGCAGCAGCAGTAACAAGTACTACTTTTCCAGATTCCATTTGTCCGCCCGCCTAACAATTCATCACAAACAGATATGTCATACAAGTAGAAACGTTGTCTATCAGACTGGGTGAGTAATGCCATTAAAAACTGTGAAGGATAATTTTCACCCATTACCGACTATGGACCCTTTATTAGACGAGTAAGAATATGACCAAATTTTCTGGTTCGAGCACAACACATTTATCATGTTGTAAAGCTTAAAAGAAAGTGTCAAAAATCTGTAATAAGCACAAAGAAGGATATAGGAGGATTCTATGTTACCCAATTTCTACATTACCTTTTCTAAAGCGATTGATGCTGTTAGTCCTGAAGTAAGCATTGCAACAACTTCTGGATCTGGTCTTCCCACAGGAAGGATGTGTTTTGAAGGCACCTAGTGCAAGTTAAAACCTAAGCACTAATTTCACTCATCTAATGATAATTAATAAAAAAAGGAGTCCTCAACAAATATAGTAGGAATCCTTTTCTTCAGACACGTAATAGTGATTAGGTGATACAGCTGACTCATGCTTTTGTAAAAATAAAAATGAAAGCAAGTGTCACTAAAATATCCTTAATTTACCATCATGAATTCAGCATAACTTCCAAATGTCATGATTGCAGCAGGAGTACCAATTTCCAAGTGAGAGACAGAGTCTCCTACTGCTGCAATTATCCCCACGGCCTGCAACAATGTAACATGTTCACTGTTAGGTGCCATTGTAATCAATGACATCAGAAATACAGAAACTGCCACCTGCAAAAGATATTGTAGAATGTCACGAAGTGTTTATCTATACATATTATAATCCTGCACCTCAAAACCAGCATCAAATGGAAGCTGGGAGTCAAGCCCTTTGTCGGATCCAGTGAAATAACGCCCTGAGCTGAAATTTACCTGCCAATAATAAGTCCTTGTTAGGGAATGCACATCTGGACATACAGAGAATCAAAAGGAGGAATTTACTACAACAAAAAAGAGGCATGTCCTGAAAATTATTATTTTAACAATCATGTAGGAAAAAAGGAAAACCCAAAATTTTCAGACTAATTTCTTTCTTTATCTCTCCCCAACCTCCATCCCGTTTTATTTTAGAAGAGCAGCCTTATATGAACAATTAGAAGCTTCCCCACCATCAAACAGGATCAATCTTCCCCAACACATGATTTTTCTATTAAACACATATATGGTGCTGTTGTGAAGTGATTTAGTCTATGTCAAGACTCAAGACTCTTTGTCCAGTCCGGCGAGCATCCTTGAGCAATGTATATAACATGCAAGGGACCTAGCTGAAACCAATTATAAAATAAAGGGACATGTGATGAGGTGGAAAATCCTAAAATCAGCTACACAAGTCTGAGGTTCAGAATAGCTATGAAGCTGTAAACAAACAACCATTTGCCAACCAATAATTGTTAGAAAACTACTAGACACCAAAGTTGAAGTGTTTGAGAAAAAGTCATTAATTAGTACAAGACCCTGAAGAAAATAGTTATATTCCATCCCAGTGACATACAGTAACCTACAAAAGTTATAAGTGCTTGTTTGTGGAATTTATTGGAACCAACTTAGGCTCAGAAGAAACTGATCCCAGACAGAAAAATAACCGGATGCCTTATCTTCTGCTCCCTAGTGCCACTGGCTCAAGCAGCTGGTAATCCAATTATCCAACAAAGTTTCAGTTCAGTTCCAGACACTAGTTATGGTATAATTTAAATGATAACAAGGAAGCCAACAAAACATTAGGTGTAATAAAGCGAACTCTGGATATACAATCAATAATTAGGAATAGTTCTTCAAGGGATTCACAAACTTACATCACTTGCGTTTACGCCAGCATAAATGATTTTCACAAGAACATGATGTGGTTTAATAGGTAATCTCAATGCTGCACGAACAATATGAGTAGCATTCCGGAAATTGTGAGTCAATGTGTGAACAACTCTGAAAATAAAAAAAGAACTATGATTAACAGCCAAAACTAATGATAAACCGTATGCCTTAATTCAATAGAAAATTTAGGATTGTTACTGAAATAATAACAGAAAACAAAATATGCAAAAGGATAAATTGAAGAATTTTTCGGTCCATGAGATCAAAACCAAACTTCATTATGAGCATTGCATAGGCAGTTAGAAGTTTTTTTTCTTCACTCTTCTTCAAAGAGAGAATAAAAGAGTTGTTCTTTCAACAAAGTTCCACAATCATAGGATCTTAGGTTCAATTGAAAAGGAAAACTGGTTCAGATGGAAGTACTCTTGAAGTCTTGATGGATGAAAAGCTTCATATTCAGCCTATAGCAGTAAAAGAAATCATTCAACATCTTTAGGTTCTTCAGCATAAGAGCTTGTATGCACTACTGGTACACACCTGCTCAGTTGCTTCATATCATAATTTTATTCTGCATCTACCCAATTTTTGTATTTACACATACCCAACCATATAATGACAAATTGATCATCTAAGGACTATGTTTGTAACTTTTCATAAGGAAAAAGAAGAAACGACCAATATTTGATGTATATATTTACTCACAACTTCTCGTAGCTTTCTGGGAGCTGAAGATTCAAAGGTGTTTGGAATGGAGCTTTTGCCAAACTTCTTTTTCGCGAGCTTGAAGAAATTAAGTATTTCTTTTCTTCTGTGGGGGTTGGCCAATATTCCATGCCTCTCCGATTTGTAATCCATAAGCATGAACCAGCTTTACTCTCATCATTTATAAGCTCAAAAGCACCTGCAGTGGAGACAGATTGGAAGATATATATATATATATATATATATATATATATATATATATTAAAGAGCAATCACTGATTCTTCTGTGCGTAGAGTTGAACTCTGTTGATGCAACGAAACATGAATTTTTCCAACAATAATAATATGAAGTGCTACGGTGCTACAATGCAACAAAACATGGAATTGTACACAATATGTGAGTACCATATTAAGTGCTATCGAATACGGGTTGAAAAGCAAGAAGAAAGCTATCGAATAACCCCTGTGATGGGTTTTGACCCTTCCAATACATAATGTTTAGTACTGAAGTAACTGTTATCTTTGAAGGTATGACACAAAAGAACAGATCATTTCTCCAAATCAACACGTCCCCCATACTGGGGCATGCTACTAGTTATAAAATAAAATTATACAAGATCCCTTAATGTGATGCATGCATGGTTTCTTTATTGCATTCTTGGAGAATCCACAACTCTATTATATAAGAACCTATTGCCTAAATTAAAATTGTGCCTCCTATGATTACTGGAATTGCAAATTAACATTTTGCACATAAAAATTACCTCTCACCACCATTTCCATGGAGACATAGCCCCCTGATTTACCAATAAATTTAGGCTCAATCAGTAAGCCCATCTCAGTTTCCACAAACTGCATCAACAATTTTGGCAACAATCTCTTTACTATTATATTCCTTAATATCAGAACCTTATTTCACTTGAATCTAATTTTAGAAGTTACAATCTTACTTCTGGACAAAGAACATTGATTCGAATCCCTTGACGTTTATAGGTAAGAAGGGATCGAGTAAATAGAACAACGCCACCTGTAAAAAAATTAAATAATCTCGTGATTATTAATATGTACATGGAAATGGTACAAAGAACATACCGGTATGCTTAACATTATATGTAACCCGACATTAAAGTAGATAAAAGAAAGGTGAGAAAGCTATTAGGAAGAACATACCTTTTGAACCAGAGTAAATTGGATCTATGATCATTGGGTAAAGACCTGAGGCAGACCCCATATTGATGATTACCCCAGGCTTTTGCATAGCTTGCATTGTTTTAATCTGTTTTGAATACGAGATACACATCACACTAATGTTTAAGCTACGGAAAAGTTCAGAAGGAGAATTAACCAAGAGTTTTGAAAACATCAAAGTATAATTAGTACGAATTAAACTATCAACTATCAACATAGCTGTCGTATCCTCCCAAAATATTACACATATTGTCGGAGCATCATCACCAGTACTTTTTAACATGAAAACTTCAATCAACAAAGAAATAAAAGGATGGAATACACTTTATGATCCAATGGCGTAAGCCCAAATTAAAAGTTGCGAGCAAGGCTCAGACACTTCAAAGAAAAATAGCTGCTAAAATAGGATGATGCAATTTAGAAGATATGATCTCTACAAGACTCAAGACAATCTAAAGTTTCTTTGTTTATCAGTCAAATCAATTAGCTTTGGCCTTAAGTTATCAATTAGTGTGAGAATTTCTGGAAATGAAAAAGCTCTATAATATCTCGACAGACTGAAGAAACATCATAGTGGTCATGAAAAGAGGCTTCATATATTCACTATTCAGTCAATAACAGTTAGAGCTTACTCTTCAACAAAAATTTTAACACTCAGTAATGAAAATACTATTCGTAAATTGCCCAAAAATAAAAACATGGTAGAATAAATACTAAAGAATGCAAGAGTAACCCTCATAATCCAAGCTAGAACAGTCGATCAAATGAAATAAGAAAACATTCATGGACAACCAAATGGAGAAACATTGTTTAGTATGAGAATTAATAGGTATATCATGCTTTTAGAGAAAACCAAAGACAGGTCAATGAACGTGCAGTACATTCACATTTACTGATCGGAAGTATACCAGCGAAACATAGTGAAAGCTCAAAGCATACCGCGAGGTGAGTGCACTCAATAATTGCAATAAAATTCACGTTCACTGTTCTTTTCCATGTACGAGTGCCATCAGTTTGATCCTTGTAGAATGGAATGGAAGAAGTAACGCCTGCACTGTTAATACAGATATCCAAACCTCCAAATGTCGCTACATGCTCGTGAAATGCAGCAGTTATGTCTCCTGTTAATGAAAGAGAGAAAAATGTTATTGTCTGAGAGGTACATCTAATTCCAAATAAATATGACTCCCATTCTCCCAATACAGATGAGTAAGAAGCAAATTTCAATTTTCATGTTCATGATTATGAAAATAAGATATATTAAAAAAAATTAATTGCCAAAAGAATTCTTGCAAACAAAATGTTTTGCTCTGTTCAAATTGTTCTATCATTCTCCAATACACTTGTGAGATATGTATTATAGTGCGGGGTACATGTCTATGCCAGAACTTATAAATAAAAGTAGTTCAGGATTAAATTCACTACAGCTGTTTAACTCCAGCTAGTCCATTCATTCATAAAATCATCAGCCATGTTCTAACAGTGCAATCACCTGTATTGGTCACGTCGCATTTTCTAAAGACGGCAGATGGAAACTTCAAATTGCTATGGAACTTAGCATTCTCTTTCCGAATAAGTGCTGCAACTTCCTTTCCTCTTTCTTCAGAGTAATCAACAACTGTCACAAACACTCCCTTTGCTCCCAGAGCTAAGCAGAGAGCTCTCCCTACAAAATCAACAAACCGAAACACGACTAAGAATTCAAAAACCTTCTGCCTCTGATCACTAACTACATTACGAATTCTATCGCAACTATTTTGATCACAATTACTCGATAAACAAGGAGATATTTCACACAGAAACGATTGAAGATTTCAAATTCAAAACGCAATCACTATTTCCGAAATCCAGAGGAGACTCTGCAGCACACTATAATGAATCTAATAGATCTAAATCTCTTACTGGAGTTGGAGGAAGTAGAGAGAAGAAGGAGGAGGCTTACCGATACCGGAGGCTCCGCCAGTGACGAGAGCTGAGAGACCGGGTTTCAGCTCCATTTCGTAGAAAAATGATGAGCGGATGTGACGGGGACGACGACGATGATGGTGATGATACTGATGAATAGGCTACGTGCCGTTTATATATACTTCATCGTCGTTCTTTTCTTTTTGGTCGTCTCTCTCGTCGCGACGATAAGGTCATCGCTAAAAAGATGGCCGGCCGAGGATAGAAATAAAATGAGATCCAAGGGTGTACTCAATCTTAACGTATTTTACGGTGAAAACAAGCGTTTTTGTTTTTACAACTTCAACTGAAAAAAGCGTATTTTGATTTTAACAGGGGTTAACGTCTCTTGCATGATCTTCATAAATCTCGTTATTTCTCTACTTATTGAATCATATATTGTGATTCCTCTTCCCATTATAATCTAGGGTTTGGGTGTGTAGACCGTAATGCATAACTTGAGTCGGAAACTGGGTTGGGTTATCCAAAATTGTTTTAATTGTCTATTTTTTTGTTCAGTTTATCAAGTCTTATCCGGCCTAGTTTAGGACAGCTGTGCTGTGACAAGAATTGCTTCTAAGAAGAATCACTTTTAGAATTGCTGAGGAATTTTGTAAGCTGTTTATAAAAGTGTTGTGAGACTCAAAAAACAATTTTAAATGTTTGGTAAGTTATAAAGTAAAAACTACTTTGAGAGGGTATAATGACAAAAATGGGCATACTATGTTATAAATTGATATTAATATGAACAGTTATGTTTTTTTGTTACAAACGAAGCTTAAAGAGGCTTAAACAAGAAAAGAAAACAAGCTAAACGCTAAAGCAAGCTTCATTTCTACGAGCATGAGCAACAGCTGCAAGGTCATCCAAGAAAGATTGCGCAACATGAATAGGAGGATGATCAAATAGTACAAGACCCAGATCATGAGTAATGTTGCATTTTGCAAGGCAATCAGCTGTCATATTACATGAGAAAGCTTTGCATCAGTCATATTCCTCATCAGATGACTGTAGCCATTAAGGAGGGACCCAAGAGGATGCAGACCAAAATAGGAGCTATTCATAAGCTGAACAAGCACTGCAGAATCATATTCAACTTCAAGAAGCATAATGTTCAGGTTGGAAGCAAGCTTTAAGCCATAAAACAAGCCCCAAGTCTCAGCATCCAAAATTTCACCCATGCCAAGAGTAATTTGAAAACCATTGATCTAGTCTCCTTTAAAACTCCTGATCACTCCCCCAGCACCAATCATACCAGAAACACTTTATGCCATCAATGTTCAATTTGAAATAATTTTCAAGAGGCATTTTCCAAGACAACATGGAGTAACTAAACATAATAGTCTCATTGGCCTTGAGATGAGACTTCCTCCATTCCACAACATAGTCCCGGATGACTTTTTTAAAGCATGTTGGAAAAATGAAATTTGGCTAAAAAATATGCTTATTTCTCTATTTCCAAATATGCCAGCAGATGAAAATTAAAAGATTGCACCACTTAATGTTTTCACCAACAGCAGCAGAACAATGAAGCTGAGCATTAATCCAAGCAGGCCAATCCAAGGAGAAAGAATTAGAGATATTACCAGGTTTTCAAAAAGCTTGCCAGATCATAACAGACTTAGGACAATCTCTAAACAAGTGTTTTTCTATATATAACCGAATTCAATTTATTAATATATCACTTTTATCTCAGTATGTACATTAATTCTACAAATTACACAAAAGACTTCTCCATCATAGTTAAAGAGATGCATTACACAAAATAAATTGAAGCCATTTCAAATTGGATCTAAATGCTAAATAGATGCATTCATTACAGTTTGTGCAATGGTATTTCTTAACACCTCCATTACTTGTCTTCACGTACCATCTTCTTCATGTTCATTGTCCTCTATATTTTCAAAATAGATGCTAATATAAGTGAATGAAACAAAATACCTAGTGTAAAAAAAGAACCAACCATAAAAGTGTTTTCCTCACCAGTTCTTTTATCATCAATCAAAAAATATCACCTATGTCACTGAAACAAAAGCATATAAACGGGCAAAATTAGAAAAACTTGACAATCGCCTAACATACGTTTTCATATGACAGCAAATGGAAGACTGGAACACCAACCTGCCAATAGCCTTTATGTGTAACAGAAACATATGTGTGCTCTCAGACATAATGATTAGGATCCACTCCACCAAAAAAATTTCACCTTCTCTTCGTGGGCATTGTTGTTAAACCAGAATGAGAAAACAACTTCAACAAGACCCTGTCTGTGAGACCCCGACTAATTTTATTAATTTTCCAACACATCTAGGGTTTATTTACGACTTCTTTTCGGTACTTCGAGAATGCACTATAATATTTTAATATTAGAGCGAACGTCGCCACTTGCGTATGAGTATTTACAGAATGTTTTTCCGACACTACGTATTTGTCATGTTTTACGGACGTGATTTGACAATTTATTTTCAAATGTGTGATTTACAGAAAACCTTTTCGAGTTTTTCATTATTTTAAAAATCCGGAGAGATCGTAGCCATTGGATTCGTTCGATGAATCGTGACCGTTAAAAGGTTTTATAAAAATCTTTCTTTCTCTTTCTTTCTTATCTTCTTTCCTCTTTTCTTTTCCTTTCCTTTTTCTCTTTCTTTCCTCTCTCTTTCTTCCCTTTCTCCTTTCCTCTTCTGCTCGAACTCTCTTTCTTTCTCTTCGAGCAGCGACTGAGTCGATCCAACCGCTCTAGCACCGGCGCGCGTGCTGCCTCACCGCCGCCACCAGCAAGCTCGCCTTGCCCCGACGACCTAGCTCAGACCACCAGCCAAGCCAGCGCCACCGTGAGTGCCGCCTAGTCGAGGAAGAATCGAAGCACTGTGCATTCACCATCGAGCCAAACCAGTCCACTGGAGGAGCAAAAATGCTCCCAGGCGCCACCATGAGCTGCCTATGAGCGAGGAGGAAGGAGGAGGAGGCAAGTGGAGCTCCGCCAGAAAACCCAGGAAAACGCTTCGAGGGTAAATTCTCCACCTTTTCTCTTGATTCTTAGCTGGTTGTGTTGCTAGATGTTGTAGAAGACGTTTTTGCAGGTGTTGGAAGCTGGTTTGGCTGGAAAAGCTTCGTTTTTCGGCAAACCAGCCGATCGGAGACACAAGGGGTAAAAACCCTGGGTGAAAAAAGCTTTTTCAGTGATTCTTGAGAAAATTTTAGCTCAATTGCTTGCTGACGAATATTGTCGGCGAGATGTTCAGTGCGAACTAACTTCTTTTCAATATCTAATAGATATTGTTTTTCTTTGAGATAATCAAGCTTTACTTCAAGCTTGCCAAGTGTTGAACTTATCTCTTCAAGTTGTCTGAACTTGAGATGAAATCTCTCAAGTTGTATTACTACATTGTCTGAAGTTTTGTTCCTAAATAGATGATCTAGGTATTCAATTAGGCTTGGTCTGGAAAGATCAAGCTCTTCAACCTCGACTTCTCTCTGGAGGTATACAAGATCGTCGTAGAGTGTGTTTAATACTTTACAGATGTACTCTATCGAGTATTGATCTTCCTGAATATGCTTTGAATGAAAACACTTTTGCCACTTATCAATACCTTTTGTAATACAGAAAGACTGGTAATTTTTTAGTTTGGATTCTCTTTGTTAGTCAACAGAAGCAAACTTTGTGACATAAGTCTTGATAACCTTCTTTTGAGCCAAACAGGCTCTGATACCAGCTATGACGGATCTAACCGAGACTCAAAACGTTCAGAAGAGTCTGATCGTAATCAAAAACTTCTTGTAGAACTCCAATTTGTTCTTCCATTTGTTTGATTCTTTGCTAAACTCTAAGGATAATATCCCAGTAATTTTTTTTGTTTTTCTAGAAAAATTATCTCTATATTTTATCAACCTTCTTAGTTTTCTTTTTTTTTGTCCTGCAATTCTTTGCGGGAAATTTTAGCATAAATTAATAAATCAAGTCGGGTAGCTATTAAGTTTGCTATTGATGATGAAAAATAACAGTTTACATTTGAGTAAGAGGATGTGTTTATATTTGCAGTATGCTAGATAAACAAATTCATAGACTTATGCCCACTATACTTTGTCAAGTTTTTAAAAGAAAACAAAAGAACACACAAAATAAGGTTAAAATGGTAATTTTCTAATAATAACAGAATATTCTTAAAGCAATATTTCTTACAAGTATCTTAATGATAACAAATTAAGAGTTTAGGTATTACTCTGTTAACTTTACAAGTTCAGGTATCATTTTAATAGTCTCCTAAAAATCTAGACACTTTTTGTGCATATTACCCTTTCCTATAAATCAACTTTGCCTTTATCGTGTGTGCATATTACCCTTTCCTATAAATCAACTTTGCCTTTATCGTGTGTGCCATCAATGATATATATCATGATATTTGGGATGTACTTGCCCCAAAACCAGTGTGATTTGCAAACCGTATTAATCTCCCTTAATTGGTGATATATATCATCAATTTAATTGCCTCCATCAGTTATTATTCATTGTAAATTGTGTTTTTGAGCCAGTTTTATGCAGCGGTGCAGCTCCCTCAAATTAACAATTATTATTTATTAATTAAATATTTTATTTTTTATGATAAATATTTTATTTTTTGAGATTTCATATATCATCAACCCATTGCTAAATGACACGTGACATTTATTTGGTTTCCGCCTGAATCTCGATCCATCAAAAGAATCACCACCAGCCGATCTCAACCCTAGAAAAGGAAGAAATCCGACAGTAATCGTCCTCTGTCGTGCACCAGATCGCAGCCTCCATCAATCAACCAGACTCCACCTCAGTCCCTCCCTTGTTTGAAACCTCCGTCAGTGCCCATATTGGACACGAACATGAAGGAGACTAGCTTGTCTCATACTCTGATCTGAACGAAGACTTCTCGTTTCCGGTTCTCTTCTCCAGCCTCTGAACCTTTGTCCCTCAACAATGTATCCCAAGAACCAGGTCGCCCGTCCGACCACGACGTCCAAAGGACATGCCGCCGGATGTGGCATTTATAATTTTCTCGGGTTTTCGCTCGCTAGGCTCTTGAAATATTGAACTTTATTGATATCAAAATATAGTGCAAAATACAAATCTTAATTATTAATACAGTGAAATGTCCTATAAATCAACTCTACCCTTGTCGTGTGTAACGTCAAATCCGTCAATGATAGCGTCATCCGGGATGTATTTGCCCCAAAACCAGTGCGCTTTCCACACAGTGTTAATTTCTTCTATTGGGACGTTCTTGGTTTCAGGTATGAAGAAGGCAACAAAAATGGTCATGATAATAACGAAGCCAGCAAAGAAGAAGAACAACCCAAACTTCATGGAGCAAAGCATGGTTAGGAAAGCTTGCCCGATGACAAAAGTGAATAACATGTTAACCGAAACATTGATGGCTTGTCCAGCTGATCGGATCTCCAAGGGACAAATCTCACTAGGCACCAACCATCCCAACGGACCCCAAGACCATGCAAAGCCTGCGACATATATACATATCAAGAACAAAAGGAAATCCGCTTCACCTTTCGTTAGTGATCCAACTCCGCTCACTCCGAACTTGAAACCTATTAGGATTGCTACCGCAATCTGGCACACGATCATTTGCACTCCGCCTTCAAGAAACAATGCCCTTCTTCCAATCCTATCGACTGTAACAATCGACACGATAGTCGAGACAACATTAACAGAACCGGTTATGATTGCAGAGATGAGGGACGCGTCATTTCCCATACCCAACGTCTTGAAAAGAACTGGTGCATAGAACATGATCGCATTGATGCCCGTAAGTTGCTGGAATAATGGAATGAGACAACAAATAACAAGTTGAGGCCTATATTTCGGTTGAGTAATGTTTGTCCATGGGTGCTCCACTTTCTTTGCAGCCTCACTTGCTTGAACAAGGTCTTGGAACTCTTCCTTGACATTTTCAGTACCACGAACTTTTTGCAACACTTTCTTGGCCTCCGTCGGATTACCTCTTGCTAGGATGGAATTCGGAGTATCTGGCAAAAATAGTGAGCCTATAATCAACATCAAAGCCGGAACTCCTGCAAGAGCCAAAGAAACTCTCCACCCTTGTCCACTCTTTATCTTTGATGTGCCGTAGTTAACAAGATTGGCCACTAGGATACCAATGGTGCAAGCTATTGAGAACCCAATGTTCAGTGCTCCTCTATACTTGGCTGGAGCCATTTCTGCTAGATAAACCGGGACAGCCTGAAATATTAATTCATGTTGTTGTAAATGTACATAGAAGCCTTTAACTCGTATATTTAGCTTTTGTTTAGCACTACATATCAACAAACAAAATATATACGTACGAATCTCCAAACTCATTACAAAGTTGAAATCATGATCTCGATCCAACTATGAGGGAACCTAATATCAATTATTTTAAGATATAATAAGAATGTGTAATTTGAGGCAAAAATCAATATTGCTGGAAAATGATGTTCCTCTGCCATGCATGTAAATTTTTGGACACAAATGACAATTTTCCATTGATAAATTGATTATATGATTTTATTACCATAAAATTTTCTAACAGAAAAAATCATTTAGGAGTTTTTACCAATTGATAATGATAATTGGATTAATAGGGAGTTTAAAATACTAAAATAGTATGGTGATAAGGCAGATTATTATGTAGTTTATTATGCATATATATAAAAGAGGAATCTTTAAACATCCCGATAGATAATAGTAAGTAAGTAATTGTGTTTCGTCGAAGATGCATGTATAATTTATACCTGATTAGCAAATCCAACACCAACACCAAGAGACAAACGACCGAGGATTAGGAGTATAATGCTGTTGGCAACTCCATTCAAGATAGCACCTAGAAGGAAAGCACAACCTGCAATAAACATGGAGATTTTCCTACCATATTTCCTGGTTACAACTGAAGCAAAGAAGGAAGCAACCAACGCTGCAATGTAGAGGGAAGAGGTGAACAATGTTAGGATCTGGCTTTCGAATTTGCAGTACATGTTTCCGTCACCGGAATTCTTCATCTTCTTCTCAACGGATGGGAAGAACTTGCTTAAGAATGGCTCCATGGAAGTCACTCCTCCCGAGATTCCGATATCATATCCAAAAAGGAGACCACCGGAGGCGGCCACTACACAGGTGTAGATCACAAAGAGAGTGATCTTTCCTTCATAATGTTTACCCCCACCCTCGATGTTAAACGTACCCCCTGCCATCTTAAATTTCTTGGCAGAAGCTGTGCTTAATGATCTTTCTTAGCTCAGAACTCTCAAAACCAAATGAAATTGTGATGCCTTATATGTGGTTTCATTCGAGCTAGGGTCAGTTTAGACGGCTAATGTCCTAAATACAATTATCAAAAAGGAAACTGTAGTTGGATATGACCTGCCCAAGAAAGTGGCGGCCTTATCTTTGTTTCTCCAAGATATGTGGTTATGTAATTTCTGTTTCAAACTTGAATTATTGTTATTTTTCTAAAAACCGGATGACTTGTATACACAGATGATCACAATTAAGTTCTATGAAAACATCAGCAGCCGACCTATTAGCCTCACAGGATTGGCAGTAGTAGTAGTGAAAGAAGTGTCAAAAGATGCAGACAATCATACACTACTAGTCTACTACTGATGATAAGGCCTGAGAAACAACTTTTATATCATGTAGAAGGTTTTTGCAAACTCACACTACTGAACTTGACCACAAGACCACAAAGGACAAACCAGCTGCAGCTCGTTTAGAAAAAAAGAGCCAACCTTTGCAAATTACTCAGTTGCAGGGTGACTTCCATGGCAAATCAACAATACAATGCTTCAAGTTATCAAGTAGCAAAATGCATTAGTAAGAGGACAATATAAGGAATACTTGAATTGCTGAAGATCCTGTGAATGTAATGAAGATGTAGTCATGAAATTCTGTCATGTTTTTCTTCCTTAATTCTAGTATTATAGCAGAGTTCAACACAACTGAAAATGCATACTTGCGTATAATAACACAATAATAAAATAGAAGAGGCTGTATGATTCAAAAATGCATCTTTTTAATATAAATATCAGCATAAACAGAGAATGGTGTACTTTACATGTCCCAAACGGTCATGGTCAAGACCTGTTTTACATGTATTAACTGGCAAGCTTAAAAGCATCTATGAACAGACCATAAGTGAATCCCATTTTGAAATTGTTGAGAAGAGCAATAGAAAATGTTACTTTTGGTCTGCTGTAATAAAATTTGGTTACATATTCTGTCAGAAGAACACACACAACTGCAGCAATAACATCATTGACTCCTAAAGCTCCAAATGACAGAGATATCGTTTGTGCAACATAAAATCCACCCAACAAAGATATTCCCCCAAAGAGAGCCCTACGAGATGGACTTCGAAAGTAGTTCCTTGAGAGCTCTGGCACAGTTCTGATTATATCAACTAGTCTGCGGGACCCTCCAGTCTCTTGCACTGCCCGGACACGAAGAGACCCAGGTGAGGATCTCACAGTGAAAACTCCATACTTCGCTTGTGAAACTCTGGTTTGAGGATTCGATCCAAATGTCTGTAGGCCAGTTGATGGCAAAATTAACGAGCAAGCCATCTGATTATACCACACGAGAATCCACTTCTGCAATCAACAAAAGTGCTTGCCAATCCTAGAACAGAAGTAACACTTCTTAACAGGGTAGCCAGGCAGAAAGACAAGAGACATATAAGAGGGGAAATGAGATTAGACCATTTAAGAGAGCAAAAAGACTATGGTTTAGAGTTTAGACAATAGAAAAGCTACAAGAACTCCAATCTGAACATCCCACCTGCTCTGACACCCTCAATAGTCATATTCACAGACCAAAAATTTTCCTTTACCACAGAGTTTCATTAATGTTTTCATGTACCTAAGACCAATAATGTGGGAGACATGATTCTTCATAGTCCAACTTTAACTCCAGTAACCCTAAATGATCCATCACGATCTCATGTACTATCCACGAACGTGCTAGTAAACTCAAAAAACATAGAGACACCCGGCAAAATATCAGTAGGTTCCCCTTGTTAACGGAGTCCCCAATGATACTATACTCTTTTAGTAAGTGGATGACTAGATAGTTCAGTACACTCCACAAGTCATAGTATATACGGTAAAATTGTCACTACAGAATATGACCCTAGTTGAAAATCATATAATTGTCATCATACCCATATGGGGATGGTGAGAAGATGTATCTTGCATCCCATAGTTGCTATAATACCATTGTTTCTGGTACAGAACTCTATAAAAATAAGAAATACCTTACTAGGTGTGAATCAAACTATTGATTTATGTAATTGGAAGCGTAACATAGAAATCGATCACTGTTCCAATTTGAGTATCTCTACAGGACCATCCACTACCACAACAGACCATAAAGAAGATATAGACCCCAAATGCACTGAAGGACATCAGTCCCATTCCCATAACATCAGTGGGATAGCTCTAGCTCTCATTTGAATTAGACAGAAGAGATACTGGTCTCTCACCTAACTACTCTCACTCACAAAACTAAACTTTTTCTACAATGTACAAAAGATCTTGATCTAAGAACCCAAGCTTACAGAAGCATAAAGTTTATGTTCCAGATGCAGGTAAGAAATTCAATAGAAAGTATCTACCTTTTTTCAAATATCACAAAAACTTCAACCAACCTCAAACAATCATCTGGATTATTCAGTTTATAGTTCTTAATAATCAAAAACATGCCAACAGCATAATTATATTCCATTTTGTCAACTGGGTGTATTGAATCAATGAAATTCAAACTGCAGTAACAAGCTACTCAACCAAATGCAAAAAAGTAGGCATCTTTGAATCACTAATGAAAGAACTCAGGGGTTGCACAATTATATACCTCAGTTTAGTGGCAGTGCATTGGGTTTGGGGTTGTATCGCATTTGGATGAGACTCAATAACAAAACTTGGCATAGCTATGAGTCAGAGCCAAAACTACTTACCAGGTAGTATTCCTCCTTTCCACCCAAAAAGAAAGTGGGAAGGTGAACCAGCAGCTGAAATGAGGCGCCGGTCGCTGTTGTTTCTGTCTCTGCGGGCAATGCGTCCCCCAGCTTCGATTGTAAATTCTGGGTCCATTACCACAAAATTATATAAGCCGCGTTGTTTTCTACTTGGTATATAAACTGAAACACCTGTTCACGTTGGGTCCATAGCTCAGTGGTAGAGCATTTGACTGCAGATCAAGAGGTCACCGGTTCGAACCCGGTTGGGCCCTTAAATTTAATCTAATTTTAAAATACAAAATATGTGTGTGAAATATACCTAATTGTATCGACACTTTTTGTTGTTAAAACCTAACATTTTAAATGTGGTTAAGTTGAGACAGTATCGGTACAATGGTGATCCACGGGTCACGTTTTCCCAGTTCAAGTTGGTATCAGTGCGGGTTCATCTTGAATTATATCTTCTAGCATAACAACAAAATCATGAATCCGTCCAAATTACAAACAAATTCTGAATCTGCACAAATCACAAACAAAAATCTTGAATTCGCCTAAATATTGAATGAATTCTACGTGTCAACCTAAAAAGTTATGTTGCACGTGAGAGAGAGTGTTAGAGAGGAAAGATCACATATCCGGAAATGAATAAATAAAATACAACATATATATGAGTGGAGCATACCTCATTGTACTAAGACATTTTGTAGTTAAAACCCAACACCTTAAAGGTGATTAAGTTGAGACAATATCGGTACAACGGTGATCCACGGGCCACGTTTGTCCCAGTTTAAATAACACAATCATCTAACGTCGATATCATCATTCTTTCGGGTTAATTACGTCGATGATGTCCCTACTGAGAGTCTCTCAAGCCTCCGAGATGAAGTATTTACCAACTCACGCACTCATAACATTTTCTTCACATTTTTCCCAAACATCCATAATGTTTTTTTTCAGTGGTCATGCTCTATCTTCAAACCCTTGTAAATTGCACATATTCATATTTTCCAAAAGGTTGGGTCGTGGAGAAAACAAATATATATCATCCGCTTTCTGACTTGTTTGAATTTGGGTGTGATCTCATTCCTAGTCAGTTTAGTCTAAGTTTTTGATTCATTTTGTTGATTTATGTTTATACGATTCTTGTTCATCGAAATTGAATTCTGGCTTAGTTTAATTTCAGTGTCTAATGTTCACTGAGAAGTTTATCGCTAGATCTACTGTGCAATCCGCATGAACTCTCTAGATGAAGTCCTCCCCCTTGGTACTTTTCAAATAACCAGCTTACAGGCCCCTACCAATATTTGACCTTCTTCTGTTGATACTTTTTTAACAGACCGTAAACTGTGCAGGTTTCAAGATCATTGTGAGTTATCTAACCGTGAGCGCTAGCTCATAATAATTTTCAATATTGATGTTAAAAAAGATTCAGGGCGGGAAGACATTCTTTTTTTTAAAGAGGATCAAAGGATTTCACTCCTACCTACATGATGACTCGAACCCATGACTTTGTCAATAGGTAGTGGATGCGCTTACCACTGCGGGAAGACATTCGAAACGCCAGTACAGTCGTTAACAAATATACTGGCCACTGTGGAAAGTATTGCATCAATCGTCAAAAAGATTAGTGCAATAACAATAAAGGCCAGTCACGTCACTGTAGACGAGCAAGATCAACCGTCTAAAGATGATCACTGTCACGTCACTAGTAGAGGGAAAGTCTCATGCGACGACTTGTTTTCATCTCATAAGAGGGTTTTTTTCGTCACATAAGACCTTAAGCGATGAAAAATTTATCGCATAAGCTTCGTCGCATTTGATTTATGCGACGAAAATGAAAATTTTCATCGCATCAGTTCCCTTTAAGTGACGAATTTTTTTTTTCGTGGTATATGTTTATGCGACGAAAATAAAGTCTTCGCTTAAACTTATGCGATGAAAATTTTCGTCGCATGAACTTGTGCGATGAAAAATATTTTGTCGCTTAAGAGTTTTCAGTAAATAAAAAAATTAAGCGAAGAAAAGGAAGAAAAAAGAGGAAAGGAGAGAAAGGAGAGGAGGAAGAAGAAGAATGAGAGGAAGAAGGTGGTGGTGGCGGAGGAGGTAGTACGGTGGTTGTGGCAGAGGAGGTGGTGCGGTGGTTGTGGTGGCGGAGGAGGAAGATGAAGAAGAAGAAGCGGAAGAAGAAGGGTGGTGAAGGAGTAAGAAGTGGAAGAAGAAGAATAAGAAAAGGGAGGTAAAAGAAGGGGCTGGAGAGAAATTTCGGCGGAATGATTCAAAATTCAAAATTTTTGTCAGAACTGATGTGACGAAATGAACAAATTTCGTCGCATTAGTGTGAACTAATGCGACAAAATTCTTAATATTTCGTCGCATCAATCAGTCATCGCTAGGGAGAAAATTTTGATGAAAAATTTCAAAACTGATGCGACGAAATATTCAAAATTTAGTTGTATGAAGGTAAACTAATGCGACGAAACTTTAAATATTTTGTCGCATGCGTCAGGGGGTGGGGGGGGAATTTTGGCAGAAAATCCAAAACTGATACGACGAAATTTAAAATATTTCGTAACATGATTATGAACTTTTGCGACGAAATAAAAAATTCGTCGCATGAGTCAGCATAATGTGACAGAATGTGTTTCATCGCATCAGTTCAGAATCATGCTACGAAATTTATTTTCGTCGCATCAGTGTGAACTTATGCGACAAAAAAAATATATTTTCGTCGCATAAGTCATTTCCTCTACTAGTGTTCGTCAAGTAGGGTATACCGAGGAAATTTTGGTGAGCCGTAACTTGGTTGTTTAAGGTGTTTAACTGACAATTTTGAAGTCACGAGTTCAAACCTCTCAAATATAAGTAAGACGGGTGAGTTATTAATAAAAAGTAAAAAAAGCGTATACCAAGGAAATATTGAAAGAGTGTTATTCCCACTTTTCACAGTGTGACCAAGATTGCAAATATTCAGGAAATGCTCAAAGCTAAGATTGTCGAGAGAAACCAAATCCTAGAACAGGCAGAAAGCTTTATGGAAATTCATCAAGTCAAAAGTGACTTGCTGCAGGCAGCCACATAAGAAGCCTTCGACACAGAATAAATGACTCTTTTTGTTAAGGCGGAGCTTGCTCGTCTCATTCGTGAGTTGGTAGACGCTGCAAATTCTTATTTTTAGTGTTTTTGGGACCCTCTGTTTTTAGGGCTGCGTGTTTTCAAACAAATTTTGCTGTTTGGAACGAGCATGCACAAGCTTGTCTCTTTTTGTTGGACTGAACATCAGCCCTTTAAATTTGGTGAAAATTAATTTTGATGGTGTCTTGAAGGAGTCCAATCTTAACCGTAGTTACGAGTTATTAGTGAGTTTGCCTAAAATTTAAGAGATCATATTACTACATGATTAAATTTAAGAACTCACCCGACATTAATGACACAAAATTGTCTATATTTTGTCCAAATATTAAAGAGAAATTTCTCTACAGTATATCAAAGTAAAGGATTCTATACATCGTACGTATTTTTCAAACAGAAGTTGTATCAAATAAGGACGGCTAATGGAACATTTTGCAAATAGAGTAATATATAAAATGCAAGTAAAATTAAAAACCCACGCAAGAATCACACGACACCAAAACAAACAAAAAAGAACAACAGTTCCTCCCTCTCTCCTACCTCTAATCATATCAAAACCCCATAACCTAATTCGAGGTTGGGGGTTTCGGAACCCCTGAATTCGATGTGGAACATCGCGAAGTCGGCGGAGGCCATGTTCTCACGGTGGGCCGTCAAGAGAGTCTGTAAGTTCGTGTTGAAGAAGAAGCTCGGCCAGTTCATTCTCGGCGACATCGATGTCGACCAGCTCGACGTCCAGTTCGCCGAGGGCACCATTCAGCTCAGCGACCTCGCTCTCAACGTTGATTTTCTTAACCAGAAGGTATACACAGCTCTCTCTGTTTTCGGTTTCGGAATTGCCTCCTTTGTTGATGATGATGATGAAGTAGAGCTAGGAGAAATTGTGCTTAGTTGCTTTTGTTTTCTAGTAATCGGAATTTTTCGACAGTTGTCTGTGATCGGTATTATAGAATTAACATGCTTAGGGATGCAGAGGAAACCAGCTCTATAATCTAAATAGAACAAAGAAAAAGAGAAGTACTCAAGGTTCTGAGGACATTGTTTTAAGTTGTAATGGAGTTTAGGGAAACCTATTGTAGCTTTTGTAGTTAAACCTATTGATTTCGTTTTTTCATATTGATGAATGCTTTTCCAGATTGGTGCGGCGTCGATGATGATAAAAGAAGGATCTATTGGTTCGCTATTAGTTAGGATGCCTTGGAAGGGTAATGGTTGTGAGGTTGAAGTAAACGAGCTCGAGCTTGTGCTAGCTCCTTGTGCAGAGAAGAATTCTCCAGCTACAGCTGGAAGTGGTAACCAGAACCAAGATAGTAGTAACCCTGGGAAGTTTGATGCTGATATCATGGACAGTGCCAAGAAATCCACCAGGGATGTGCATGAAGGTGTTAAAACCATTGCAAAGATGGTAAAGTGGTTGCTTACCAGCTTCCACGTAAGGATAAAGAAGTTGATTATTGCCTTTGATCCTTGTTTAGAGAAGGACGGGAAGACATCGGGGTCTCTTTCAACCTTGGTTCTTCGGATATCTGAAGCAGAATGCGGAACAGGTGTTTCTGAAGATTCTAATCAAAACACTGATGCAAGAACTGAGAACTTTCTGGGGAATAGTCAACTAACCACCTTTGTCAAGTTTCAGGGAGCAGTACTTGAACTGCTTCAAATGGATGACGTTGATAATCATAAATGTAATCCATCGACAGAGAGAACATTTGGTGAGTTTATCTCTGTGGGCCGTCCTCCAGGTGTTACCACTCCACTCATGACTGGGAAAAGAGGTGGATTTTTAGGGAACTTAAAATTAAGTATTCCTTGGAAGAATGGATCTTTAGACATACATAAAGTGGATGCAGATGCTTATATTGAACCTGTAGAATTAAGATTTCAACCAAGCACCATCAAATGGGTTTTACTTGCTTGGGAAGTGTGTAAAAGTATGGAGAAGGATCAGAGCAATCATATGCCAACTGATTCCATTTTCCTTGATACAGCATCCCACTTTGGTTCATCAATATCTGCCTGTTCTGTAACGGATAAGATGACACCAGTTTGTGGTAGTTCGCCCACCGAGTCCGCTTCTTTGACACTTCAAGAATCAGTTGCTGAGGGTCTGCTACCCGGATCACATGTTATATCAGATTGGGTACCATATTATATGAATAAGAACAGAAGCAACGCTGTAGAAGAACTTGATTTTGGGGCAAGGTTTGTATTTCCCCCTTGCTGTCTGTGTTTTTGTCCGATTTTTAGTAGAATGGAATTTCTGTTGGTAGTTGGTACACTTGATCTATTGTTAGGGTTGTTTAATTTGTTTATATCTCTGTTAGCCTTTTATCAATACAATGGTTGTTATTATTACGCATGTAGCATAAGCATACCAGACACCTGTTGCAGACCTGTATCATCTGAATGGTCATATTTAACTCTTGTGCAGTGTGGACCAGTTTTTTGAATGCTTTGATGTAATGAGAAGTTCCCAGTCAGCATTAGGAAGTAGTGGGATGTGGAATTGGACATGTTCTGTTGTCAGTGCTATCACAGCTGTGTCCAGCCTTGCTTCTGGATCTTTGAATGTTGCCCCTGGTAAGTGTAATTTTACCCTCTATTGTAATTTATATCTAGAGTACATGGTGACTTCAAATAAATTGCTCCATCACATACTTTCGATTTCAGCTCTGTGTCAGTTGACCACATCTTATCAGGAATCAAGTTGTTGTAAATACTGTTTCTATTGGCAACACCCAGCTGCTGAGAAAGAAATTGTTTGTAACATTTGATTACTTCAATTATTTAATAACTTGCACCATCATTTTAGAAGAGCATCAAATTAACTTAAATAAGTAGAAAATAAACAAGTGTTATGAGGTGGTGAAAGACATGGACATGATTTGTTGATCTTTAATGTTTCTATTCATGTAAGTAAGTTTTTGGCTGTGTCATTATTCAGTATCTTAAGAGTTTGTCTATGGAACTCTGATTTTAATTGTTGCGTACAGAACAGCAGCCAGTTGAAACCAATCTTAAAGCAACTTTAGCTGGGATTTCTGTTGTATTTCCTTTCCAAGATGAAAACCAGAATGATTCGTGTGATACAAAGGGCAAGTTAGGTTCTAGTTCATATGTTCTGTACCTATCTGTAGAATCCCGAGATATCCTTCTTGTCATGCAGGTAAGAACCGTGCTCAGGAACATCTTTATCTTTTGACTTTGAAATCTACACTCAATGGTCCAACATTTTTCCCAGTTGCACTAACTTAAAACATTTTATCCAACAGGTGTCATCTCGGCATACGAAGTTTAAGGGAACAATGGGCCATATTGAGGTTGCCAATTACTCAGGTCACAAAGACAGTACCTTGGAGTTGGGTTTGCAAGGGCGTAACAAGGTTAAAAGCCAAACTTCTTCAATTCAACTCCTTCAAGCTGATGTTCAAAGGGTTCTTCCTTCGCATGCCACATCTTATTATTCGGCTGAATCAATTGGTTTAGCTGCTGAAGGTTTTCCGTTTGGATCAAGGAATGATTTAGTCAGAATTACATTGCTTAGAACTTCAGGTGTCACATCTTGTCAATGTACTGTGAGTTCTACTTCATCCGATGGGAGTTCAACTGGGCAAACATCATTTTCACTGAAATTGCCACACTTTGTTTTCTGGGTGGACTTCTCTTTACTAAATTCCGTATCAGAACTGTTGAAGGAAATTGGAAAGTCTGTTGAAGTGAATAGCCAGACTGAATATTCTTCAGAGGCCTCTAATAAGAGCCATGGATCACCTCCTAGGGATCTTAGAAGAGCTTCTAGTTGTGTTACAACTTTGTCTTCAATAGATAGTGTACGAGGTGATATATTTATCCCGAATGCACGGGTAATTCTCTGTTTACGTTCCAATGCTGGTGAAAATGCTAGAAGCTGCCCTTCCTGGGATCAATTTATTGCCCTCGAATTTACTTCACCTTCGACTTTTGATAAAGGCGCATTCCAAGACCATGGCCCTATTTTGAATGCAACTTCAGGGAAAAGGTATTCTTCAACAGTCGCACGTTCTTTACAGTTGAATGTTGGTGATCTTGATGTTTTCCTGGTCAGTCCTTTAAGTAAAGATGAGGCAGAAATCAGATCTGGCAAGAGACAGAGGCTAATTGCACAAAAAGTAATCTCTGTCACCAATAGAAAAGACAGTCTTTCTGTAATTAGTATGCTTTGGCAAGAGGGTTATGTGACTGGTCCTTGGATAGCAAAGAAAGCTAAGTGCCTCGCTACTTTGGAGGAATCAAGGAGAATTTCTAAATTTGTGGGAAAAGATCACGAGTTTGTTTCTGTATCTACTGTGAAAGATCTTAAGGATTTCAGCTCCCAGACACGACAAGAAATTATTTTGAGCTCTTCATTTTTTCTAAATGTTTGTTTACCTGCTGTCACAATAAAGTTGGACAATTCTCAATATAAAGAGTTGTGTCATCTTCTGGATCAAGTGATGAATGACATATCTGGTGTGGATCTCGATTCGATCAATGATAAAGAAGAATCTTGTATGCCTCAGACATCTGTTCTTGTGGACTGTGATTCTGTTGAACTATTGATTAGCTTGGATGTAAAGGAGACTGTCCAAGGCTCAATGCAGAGTGAACTTCCTGGGTCGTGGAATCGTCTAAGACTTAAAGTTCAGAAGCTTGAAATGCTTTCGGTTTCAAATATTGGAGGTATTCCAGGGGCCACTTTTTTCTGGCTAGCACATGGTGAAGGAAAATTATGGGGTTCTATCACTAGTATTCCCGATCAGGAGTTTCTTCTGATCACTTGTAGCAGCTCAACAATGAAGCGTGGGGATGGAGGAGGTTCAAATGCATTATCATCGAGAGTTGCCGGTTCTGATATTGTACATTTGTGGGATCCTACAGGTTTTCATGGTTCTACATCTGTAACTGTCAGATGTGCCACAATTGTTGCAGTTGGCGGTCGTTTGGATTGGCCGGATGCTCTATGCTCCTTTTTCATTATTCCTGCGGAAGTTGAACAAGCAGAGGACAAGTGTAATCAAAAGGATGATGCACCTCGTAGATCTTCTTTTGTGTTTAACTTGGTTGATATTGGATTAAGCTATGAACCGTACCAAAAGAATATGGTGGTCAAGAGTGAAGACTCAGAGTCCAGTTATTCGTCTGTCAAAGGGACATGTGAAGAATATGTTTCTTGTCTCTTGGCTGCTTCGTCCTTGGATCTTTCAACTTCAACCATTGAAGATTCAACAGAAGTGAATTATAAAATTAGAGTGCAAGATCTTGGGCTACTTCTTCGTGTTATGACAAAGCCTGAGGGTATTGTTGGTGTTTACAGTGCACAACATCTTCACAAGATTGGGTATGTTAAGGTTGCAAGGGAGGCACTCGTTGAAGCAAATTTGAGCACTAATTGTAAAAATGGCCTTCTCTGGGAGGTAGAATGTTCAAAGTCTCACATTTTTGTAGAAACATGCCATGACACAATGTCTAGTCTGATTCGTTTGGCTGCTCAAATCCAACAGCTATTTGCTCCTGACCTGGAGGAATCAATTGCGCATTTGCAGATGAGGTGGGACAAATTTCAGCAGGAACAAGAGATGAGAGGTTTGGCTGATGAAATCAGGATATTCGATAGTGAGTCTCCAACTGCTCAATTTCACACCTCTGATCTAGTTACAGAGGGAGAGCCTCAGTTGGTTGGGTTAATGGATGAGATATCTGAAGATGCATTTCAAGATAATAATCACACCTACCAATATGATTTATCTGAGTCACAAATTGGTTTATCATCTAATGAGGATCTTGGAGAGACTTGTTACTCTCGTATTGGAACTCCTGATGTTTTCTTGCCTCATCAACCTTATGGTGGGTCAGTGCATTCGGTTGAATCTGAAAGTTGTCAAACGTCATTCCAACAAGATGGTAATGTTTTGGAGTTAATAGAAGGGTATTGCTTATCTGAGTTACGACCTCTCTCCGAATTGTCTGTTGGCAGACAATCATCTCAGGAGATGATGACCAAGTCCAAGAATGCCAGAATTGGAGATGGATCAAAAGAAAATAATGGATGGTATGGCACATCCGTAAATATTTTAGAAAATCATATTCCAGAAACAAGTAAAAGTTGTAAGGAACAATTTGTTGAAGACAAGCTTCCTTATACTGGCAGTACAAATTGCAATGATATAGGGAAAGCCATTGGACGTGTACTTCTTAAGAACATTGATGTTAGATGGAGAATGCTGGCTGGCTCTGACTGGCATGATTCTAAAGCAACTGGTCAGCAGTCAGGGAATATTAGTGGAAGGGATGCTACTGTATGCCTAGAGTTCTCACTATGTGGGATGGAATTTCAATATGACGTTTACCCAGTTGGTGGAATATGTGTATCGAAGCTTTCTCTTTCGGTTCAAGACTTTTATCTATATGATAAGAGCAAAGATGCTCCTTGGAAACTGGTAAGCTTTATATACTAAAACTACCAAAATTATAGTTCTTGGGCCTTACTGAATGGATTGAATTTATATTGACTTTTGGATTGAAGGTGCTAGGATATTACCATTCAAAGGACCATCCTCGGAAATCATCTTCAAAAGGATTCAAGCTGGACTTAGAAGCCGTCAGACCAGATCCTCTCACACCTCTCGAAGAGTATAGGTATTCCATATTTATGTTCTACTTCTACAATTACTTGTTGAATAAGGGGCTTGTAGCGGGATCTATACTACTTAGAATTGTGAGGTCTTAAAAAGATTATTAGCTTAATAACACAGGTGTTTTATCCCTTTTATGTATGTTGTGCTGTGATGAATAATTGTTATGTCTGCCTTATTCAAAATTTTGATGTCCTGTCAATAATTTTAGATTACATTTTCTTGTTATTTATTTCTGTTAATTTTCATGGAAATACAGTGGTGTAACAGTGGTTGATGCTTTTTGTATTTCTTCCTTCATAGGTTGCGAGTCTCATTGCTTCCCATCTTATTGCATCTACACCAGTGCCAGCTTGATTTTTTCATTGGCTTCTTTGGGGCAAAGAGCTCTTCAGTTGATCAGTCTTCAGGTTTTTATCAAGATTTAGATGGTTCAAAAGTGTTGCCAACCAAAAGTAATAATCTTGCAGGGCATGATATTGCGGAGGAGGCGTTTCTTCCTTACTTTCAGGCAAGTTTTGTTTCCGCTTCTTCCTGGATTTCCTGGAATTTTGTCTTGCATCCCATATTGTGACCTTCAGACTTGAGCGCCTAACTTTTTCTTGCACATGATGATATGTCATATTAAGAATATGAAGGGTTCGTCTTAGCATGTGATGGTGCATTCTTGCTAGCTTAACAATCCTTTCCACAAATTATTAAGCTATGTGGTCTGGATCTTTAAAGCTACTGAGGTCCTCAAGCTTGTATTCTTCTAGGGAAGAAAAGTAGGGATAGACATATACAATAATATAATATAAAATTAATGAACATTTAATGGAACTCGTGGGACTCAGTATGCAGAAATCTCTATGCATCTCACTATTTAGTAACTCCTCAAGTCCAAGTACAAACCTCAAGGATTACACTACTTTTGTGTCTCTAAATATCTCTTTGCAACTCAACCATGTAAGCCATTAGTAAATGACTAAATGTACGCAAGTAACATGGTTCTTAATTATTAGCAGCGTTGATAATTACTCATGAGACTAGTAACATGGTTCTGGATTGAGAATGATTTACTTGATTCCAATCGTGTTAGGATTGTGCCTTTTATTTTGCTGAACCAACTGTGTGGATTTTAATGTGTGTAAATAGACATACTAACTGTTTTAGAATTTCATTTTTCCATGTGCAGAAGTTCGATATATGGCCTATCCTTGTTAGGGTGGACTACAGTCCCAGTCGTATTGATCTGGCGGCATTAAGAGGCGGAAAGTACGTAGAACTTGTAAATCTTGCCCCATGGAAGGTAAATATTCTTTTGTCTCATGTCTGTTTAGCTTTATGGGTTTTGTTCAAGAGAAAAACAGATCTTGCATCTTTGTGAAAAGAAACATAATTGAATGACAATTTTTGTGAAATCAAGTCTGTACTCCTGAAGTTTATTCTTTTAGAAGGGTCTGTACTCCTAAAGTTGATTGTGAAAAAAAAAATCATTTAACAATCTCAAACATTCTCTTGTTTGCTCCTGGTATGACTTTTATGACATTTATTCTCCCATGCAAGATATGACAGCTGCTGGTGTCAGCTAATCTCTTTGGATTGTTAAGATTTAAGCTTCTGGTGTCACTATCTTATTACTTTTGTAGCCAGTTAGGAAAGTAAGAGTGTAGCTATTAAACTCTTCAAAGCTTTGATTAATTGTATGTTTGTGAGTTATGTACTCCTGATAACTAATATCTGTAGTGTGTGTTTATTGTTTAAATTAAACACCTGTATTCACTGACCATACTTCCACCAATAAATGCAGGGGGTAGAGCTGCAGCTTAAACATGTTCATGCTGTTGGCATTTATGGCTGGGGCAGTGTAGGTGAAACAATTATAGGGGAGTGGTTAGAAGACATCTCTCAAAATCAGGTTTTAGTTTGTTTGTACTTCTTGATGGTTGCTATCCTTTTGCAACTAATAGTGTATTTATAATGAGCCATTGAATTTTTAAATGTAGATTCATAAAATATTGCGAGGTCTTCCTACCATTCGGTCATTGGTCGCTGTTGGTGCTGGTGCAGCGAAGCTGGTTTCTTTGCCAGTTGAGCACTATAGGAAGGACAAGAGGGTACTGAAGGGAATGCAAAGAGGTGAGTTCAGTCAAATGTCTGTCTTTGTATGCATCTGTATCATTCTTGGTGTTAAATATATGCTAAATGTATTGGTTGAAGTTCTATAGAGAACTTGGATTCGGTCCTAGTCTCAAGAGGATATATATACCGCAGAGCTAGAGAAGCTTGTTTACAATATGAATTAACCTGAAGGTGGTCTTGTAGTTGTTGATTTTAGTTCTGAACTATCTAAAGCTTAATAACTGATTAGAAATTGATATATTTTGTTCTTCTAAGCTATGTAGCAGTATGTTGCTTGCTGGTAGCATCATGCATGTTCGTGTTCATAACATAGAAAATTCCTTGCAGGTACTATTGCATTTCTTAGAAGTATTTCTCTTGAAGCTGTTGGGCTTGGAGTACATTTAGCAGCTGGGGCTCATGATATTTTGCTCCAAGCGGAATGTTTGCTAACAAGTGTTCCTCCTACACTACCTTGGTCTGCACCACACAAAGTGAAATCCTGTACTAGATCCAATCAACCTAAAGATGCCCTGCAAGGAATTCATCAGGTAATAGTGCAACATTTGGTATAAATCCATGTCAGCTTTCCTCTTTTTGGTGCTTCCAATAACTTCGATTTTTTTGTTCTTTTTTTGTTTTCATAATTCTCCTCAATTCCTCCTTTTGTTACTATTATACTGTAGTTACTGTTTTTATTTTTTTATTTTATCTCTGTTAAAGTAGTTTATTACAACATTGTTAGTTCAAATTTTACCGTGGAAGAAATGCTCAAGAATATTGTCATTGTATCTTCTATGATCTCTGTTGGAAAGCCTCATACTGTGTTTGACGTTGACTGGAATATGCTTTGACAGGCCTATGAAAGTCTAAGTGATGGTTTGGGGAAATCGGCTTCTGCCTTGGTTCGGACGCCCCTGAAGAAATTCCAACGTGGAGCTGGTGCTGGGTCAGCTCTGGCATCTGCTGTTCGGGCAGTCCCTGCAGCTGCTATATCTCCAGCTTCTGCTTGCGCAAGTGCTGTACATTGTGCTCTTCTTGGGTTCAGAAATAGGTTAGTTTGTATTCTTCATTTATATATCTGGATGGCACGTAATACAGTAATATTGCACTTCAACCTCTGGGGACTAAACTTACATTTTGCTTTGCAGCCTTGATCCTGAGCGCAAGAAAGAGTCTATGGAGAAATATCTAGGTCCTCCTCAGCCATGGGAACAAAACTGATGGTTTGACAGTTAAATTGACACTTCATTTTTCTTTCATCTCCATCACTAGGATTCCTAAATTTTGTAACCGACCCTTATTTGTTTTCCGGTGCAGGTTTATTAGTGTTACTAAACTTTTGATCTACTGCCCATTGGGGTATGAGTGGGATCAGGAATGACTTGCCTATCTCTGTACAAATACCTATCCATCTTGTGAGTTGAACTTGCTGGTATATGGGATCAAGCAACGGTAAATGGTTGGTTCAAGGTGTACAGTTACTATAAGAAGATAACCGTTGTGTGAATCAAACTAGGTGGCATACGGACTCAAACAAAAGTTGTACAGGTACTGGAACAAGTGCTTAGTGCTTCAAGGTGTAAAGTTAGTGGAACTATCAGATCGTTCCATAGCAACAAGATGTAGGTAGTTTGTATAGAGGCTTTTATTATAGTGACAGTCCTTGTAGATATGAGTTTTTGGTTTGAGTGAATTGTAGATATGTATTTGAGTTGCATAGTTGGTTAGATTCCCATTGTTATTCTTTCAAAGTTGTAAATATTCATTCAAAAATTATTTACCAATGAGCTGTGCTGTGCTTGTAGCTGACTGCTCTTTGTTGGTCTTTAAGAGTCAGAAGTGCATGATGCACGCAATTTCAACAACCTTGATCTTTCTTAGGATTGTGTAATGCCAACGTGGAGCTGGTGCTTGATCTTTCTTGATCGCCCTCAAATCCCCTTCCTGAGGCAAATGTTCATAATGGTGGAAATGGTAATCCAAATCTAGAGAAGTATGGCAATGCTCGTTGCTAGGGTCATTGTGGTGGTCATGGACGTCAAAATGGTGTTGGCCGTAATGGGTCCAGCAAGTACTTGAGGCAAAGAATCAATGGTAAGATTAGCTAAGACAAAGATCCTATGAACAATGCATCAAAGAAGCATGCCAATAATGGTTCATTGATATAGAAGTGATAATCATTGGGCTCGTATTTGTCATACACCTTTGTATTTGGTGGAACTCTACAATGCATCTCTGGCAAGAAAAAATGTCGAAACAAATTTTTTTGATCCGTGGGATTCAATGAACCCAATGTTGATCCCATTGATGATAATCCAATTTATATCACTCCTCTGAGCATCTCAGATTTTCTTATAGACAATTAGTTGTTTGCGGCCTTGTCTATGTTCAAGCATTAATATTTTCCTATGTTTTCAGTTCAGTTTAATATGTTTGTTTTATCTTTAGCATTGCTCCTTAAAAGTTGATGTCGTTTTCTTATTTGGAAGTTTAATAAAATAAGTTTTAGTATGTTATGCGACTATAGCTTGTTTTTCTTATGCATAACAAGATTACGTACAATTGATTCCTTACAGTTTTTATCAGGGTATAATGATATCTAAATTGTTACGTTGTTTAGAATTATATACAATCACATATATTTAATGTCTTATTATGACGAGTAAATTGTTAAGAGTTATGTAACACATATTTCCTTATGATTAATATGACAATCAATTCATTTTGATTAGTGATGTTTTGTTTCACATTCATTTATACCTAACTCAGTTAATTTTATGTCATTATATAAATGATTATGGTCCCTTGATTAATTACCATCTACTATGCGCAAATAAAAACTTTTCCAGTTATAAATCTGACAATTATGTGCACCACTTAATAAGGTTCATGGGTGTCATTATGTCATTATACATAATGGTTAATTATATACAAACTGTTACATAATTATATATAGTTTATCATGTATATAATGATAGTCATTATATTATTATGTTTAACTAGTTGACAATAATACAATCTATTGTTGCTTATATATTTTTATTTTATATGTGAAGACATCAAATTGGATCATGGACACGCTCAACTTGAAAATGGAGAAGATGTTTGTTTTACTGACAGTAGCACCACCCATACAATCCTCCGTGATCGAAAATATTTCTCCATCTTAGTACCTTCTAAAACTATTGTGACTATCATATCTGGTACTGCCGATTTGGTTGAAGGCTCTGGAATAGCCCACATTGGTCTTCCAAATGGAACTATATTGTCCATTAAAGAGGTTTTGTACTCTCCTAGATCTAGAAGGAATTTACTAAGTTTCAAAGATATTCGTTTGAATGGATTCCATATCGAGACCACAAACGACATCAATGTAGAATATCTTTGTATTACTTCCAATGCCAGCGGCCGAAGGCGTGTATTGGAAAGGTTAGTTGGTCTATTATCTGGTTTATATCACACAACTATTAAGTCTGTTGAGACATACCATGTCATGAACCAGAAGTTTAAAGACAACAATACTTTTATGTTTTGGCATGACCGTTTAGGTCAGCCCGGTTCTACCATGATGTGTAGAATAATTACAAATTCAAATGGTCATCCATTGTTGACCAAAAAAATAATTTTGCCAAGCGACAACCCTTGTCAAGCTTGTTCTTAAGGAAAGTTGGTTATTAGATCATCTTATGAAAGGTTGACACTGAGTCCCCATCGTTTTTGCAAGAATTCAAGGGGATATTTGTGGTATGATTCACCCATCTTGCGGGTCATATCGGTATTTCATGGTTTTGGTTGATGCATCGACAAGATGGTCAAATGTGTGCCTCTTGTCCACCCGCAATATGGCGTTCGCCAAACTTCATGCTCAAATAATTAAATTACGAGCACAATTTTCAGACAATTCCATTCAGTCAATAAGATTAGATAATGCATGTGAATTTACATCTCAAATTTTTGATCATTATTGCATGTCTTTAGGAATTGAAGTTGAACATTTTGTTTCACATGTTCATACACATAATGATTTGGCTGAGGCTTTCATAAAACTCCTGCAAATAATTACACGCACCTTACTTATGAAAACAAAGTTGCCTGTATATACATGTGGACATGCTATTTTGCATGCGACAACATTAATTAGTTTGAGGCCCATAGGCAACAATCAATATTCCCCACCCCAACTTGCTACTGGGAGCCAGCCCAATATCTCCCATCTGCAGATTTTTGGTTGTGCTACTTATGTGCCAATTGAACCGCCAAAACGTTTAAAAATGGGCTCTCAACGACGATTGAGAATCTATGTTGGATTCGATTCACCGTCAATTATTCGATATCTTGAACCCTTGACAGGTGATCTATTTCATGCAAGGTTTGCAGATTGTCATTTTGATGAGACAATATTCCCGTTGTTGGGGGGCGATAAGAAAGTTCCTGAAGAGCGTCATGAATTATCATGGGTGGTGTCTACATTGTCTCATCTTGATCCTTGTATTAAACAAAGTGAAAATGAAGTACGAAGAATTATGCATATTCAAAACATTCCTGATTCAATGTCTGACGTATTCATCGACATAGCAAAAGTGACAAGGTCACATATCCCAGCAGCTAATACTCTTGCACGAAAATGTCCAGATTAGACAAAATAATGTGGCAGCAAATGAGCAATCTAATGCACGCATGAAGCGTGGTAGACCTATAGGTTCAAAATAATCAATTCATAGAAAGAGGAAAACAAAGGCACATCTGAATCCTGATAATATCGCTTTTGAAAATACTCTAGGGCAAGACGTCAACGTCCGATCCACAATTCATGATTCTATAGATACACAAGCCCTTGAAGAGGCTCAGGTACCTGAAAATCAGGAAATTTCTATAAATTATGTGTACACCAATGAATTCTGGGATCGTAGAGAAATGGTTATAGATGATGTATTTTTATTCGCTGTAGCTATCGAAATAATAAAAAGCGATGATACTGAACCTCGGTCTGTTGATGAATGTCGACAGAGATATGATTGGCTCAAATGGAAAAATTCAATCCAAGAAGAGTTAAACTCTCTAGAAAAGCGCAGTGTTTTTTGGACCTGTTGTCCAAACACAACCCAATGTGAAACCAGTGAAATATAAATGGGTGTTTGTTAGAAAGCGCAATGAAAAAAATGAGGTTGCAAGATACAAAGCACGACTTGTTATGCAAGGTTTTTCACAAAACCCTGAGATAGATTATGATGAAACATAATCTCATGTAATGGATGTCATAACATTTCGTTATCTAATAAGTTTGGCAGTTTCTGTGAAACTTGATATGCAACTTATAGATGTTGTGACGGCATACTTATACGGAGAATCATATACTGATATCTACATGAAAGTACCAGAAGGACTACAGTTTCTTAAAGCACCCACAAAACAACGTGGCATGTACTCAATTTAGTTGAGACAATCCTTATATGGATTAAAGCAATCTGGAAGGATGTGGTACAACTGTCTAAGTGAATATCTGCAAAAGGAAGGGTATGTAAATGATCTGATATGCCCATGTGTTTTTATTAAGAAATCAAATTCTAGTTTTGTCATTGTAGCAATATATGTCGATGACATGAATCTGATTAGAAGTCCTAAAGAACTTTCAAAGAAGGCGAAATATTTAAAGAAAGAAATTGAAATGAAGGATTTTGGAAAAACAAAATTTTGTCTTGGCCTGCAGATTAAGCATTTAGCTAATGTAATTTTAGTCCATCAATCAGCTTATGCTGAAAAGATCTTAAAACATTTTGGGATGGATACAACTCACCACTCAGCACACCGATGATTGTTTGGTCTCTTGATATTCATATGGACTCATTTCATCCAAGACAAGATGATGAAGATATTATTGGTTCAGAAATACCATACATGAGTGATATAAGTGCTTTTCTCTATTTAACCCAATGCACTATGCTATACATTGCATTTGCAGTCAATGTATTAACAAGATATAACTCTGCTCTAACTATACGCCATTGGAAATGTGTAAAAGATATCTTACTCTACATTAGTGGTACGACTGATATGGGTTTGTTTTATGCAAACACATCTATACATGGTCCAACCGTTGTTGGTTATGCTGATGCAGGATACCTCTCTGATCCACATAAAGCCTACTCACAAACATGATATGTTTTTACTTGTGGAGATATTACGATTTCATGACGGTCGACAAAACAAACTCTAGTGGCAACTTTATTGAATCACTCAGATTTTATGGCATTACATGAAGTTGACAAAGAATGTTATTGGCTGAGATCTGTGATTTGCCACATCCGGAGGACATGTGACCTTCCTTCATAACTTACAATCCAACAACCATATATGAAGATAATGCGGCTTGTATTACTCAGATTAAAGGATGGTTCATCAAGGGGGACAAAACCAAACGTATCGCACCAACGTTCTTCCACGCTCATGAGCTTCAGAAGACTCAGCAAATTGATATTCAACAAATTCGATCTGATGAGAACTTGGCTCAAGGGGAGTGTTATTTTACGAGAGTACCGAGAAAAATGCTACTTGAGACATATGCACGTTGCACTATTTTTTTCCTTCGACAAAGGTTATTTTTTTCCACTGGGTTTTTGTTACCTGACAAGGTTTTTAACGAGGCAACACCAAGTGCGTCTAAACTAATGGACAACCAAGGGGAGTGTTGTAAATATTTACAAAATGGCGTTTTTCCATTTGTATTCTTAAGACTTATATGCAATACTTTACTCCTTACATAGTATGAGGATTTATTATGTAATCCTGGCCTTTATATAAGGGATGCATATGAGATCAATAAAATACTTCACTCTATTCTCCCATTATACTCTATTTCTTAGCAAAGCAAGTTATAGTTTATAACAAAAGCTAAATTATGAGAAAAAAATAACTAGCCCATCTCGGTCCTATTTAAAGGATCGGCCATACCCGGCCTTATTAACCTTAACGAAATAGGCCTTTAGGACGGTTCAGGTCTTACATATTCAAACCTTGGCTCTACCCTACCCAACCTTAAGTTTTGTTGAATTTAACCGAACCCTACCCTAAACCCTAAATTTTAGGATAGGGTCAGCCCTAACCCAGCCCATGATGAGACTTATCAGTAGGAATGGCTCTAGCAAGAAATAAGGCCACCTTCGCCAAAAGATTAGAAAACAAATTATTGTTAATAAATCCAATACTATGATATATATATCTTTCCAATGAGTAAAGGGTACCTCTATCCAACAAATCTAATTTCAACAAGGACAATTACATAGAAGTCACTTTTGAAACATTTTATCCCACAGAGATTCACCAAAATATTTTTCTTCATATAAGTCCACCCAAGCTTAAATATAGTTGTATGCTAGGTATTAAAGTTCAACATAATTACAGACTTTCATCCGAGCTAAAAAATTAGAATTTCTTTATAATATTTACAAAAATACCACTAGTATAAAAGTCAACTACTACTATCCTCTCAAGAAAAGTCTCCGGTCGACCTCTAGCATTCCGGTTGATCTCTGGCAAGGTTTCGGCCGACTCTGAAAAAATTTCTGGCCAACCTTCTATGAGGATTCTAGCGACCACAAAATCTACTAACATTGATAACAAAAGATACTACTGCCAGCAAAGAAAGATACTTCTACCAGTAAAGAAAGATATACCCCAACAAAAAATCTACTGCCCATGCAAAAAAAGCTACTATCTTAAACAACAAAAACTACTACCATCGGCTATAAAAGCTACTACCACTAGCAACAATAGATACTACCACAAGCTAGAAAAACTACTCCTACCACCAATGAAAGATATTACTGTAAAAGCTATAGTAACCATGCCAATACTAAACATATAATCTCTAAAAACAAAAACTACTACTGCCAACAACAATAGCTAGTATCACTATATTTAAAAGATACTACCACACAATAATAAAGATACTACTTTTGTTATCTTACAATTATACTATCATACAATTATGTGTTAAATCCTCTACTGTTTGTGATGCATCTACTCCATAAGAGATCGATCATCCAAGCACCAATTCCTAATTAAAGCAACAAAAGCCTTCGACTCCTCCGTCAACGGATCAGCCTCTTCTTGACCAGCTATGCGAGGCCGTGACCAACATCTTCACCACCACGATCACTGCAAAATCACATTGAAATTCACCACCACATCAACAAAATCCACATATATACAACACAATATTAGTATTTGAAATAAAAACTATAAACAACAATGAAAGTAAAAGCTACTGCCAACATGTTGAAAAGATACTAACATAAATATAGAAAAATACTATCACTATGATCAAAGAATACTATTATACAATGACTCTTAAATCAAAACTAAACAAATTTCAAGTTTGACTATGAACCAAAACAAATTCAAACAGCAAAAAATTTCCATAGCAACAAAGCAAAATTAATCTCCTTCAATCAAACAAATTGAGGGAACTAAATCTGAAATTTTCCTATCAAGCTTCCAAATTGCGTATAAAACTAGACAATTAAACCAGACATTAAGATTCTTTCACTGTGTTGAAAAAAATACTAATACAGACACATAAAGCTACTATCAGAGGCTTGAAAAGATACTGATGCAGACATAAAAAGACACTCAGTGTCAAAAAGATACTAACACATACATAAATGAATACTATCAGTATATCGAAAAGATACTAACACATATAAAAAGATACTATTAGTGTCAAAAATATACTATCATATAACGAGAAAACATCTGACATTATATGAAGAATGAGTCCTGCAACAAATTTATCCTTCTATGAAGAATGAGTCCATCAACCACACAAAGCAGTACATGTAATTTATCTAGCTATGAATGCGAAACTATGAAGAATGAGTCTCTAAATGCATAATACCATAATCATAGGCGGTCGAGGGTGCCGGAGTGAAGCCAGAATACAATTCACGGGACTGTCATCAATAACTGGAGTCGGATAAGCACCACCAACCTCTAGCTCCTAGAAAGTCAACTAAATCAACCAAACATGAGAATAAGAAAAGACGCAAATAACTACTATTAGGAGATCAAATGATCAAATTTGAACCAACAACATGAGAATCGAAGATCAAACCTGACCGGGAGAAAAGATGCGCTCCCTCGTCGGAGCTCTCGACTTCGTTCGAGGCTGATGCGCTCCCTAGTCGAGGTCATCATCAACGAAATCATAAATACAGTCGAGGTCATCGTTCACCGAATTGGAGATGCAGCCGAGGTCGGGCAAGATGCCGTAGTTGGAATCAGAGATCTACCTGAGGTCTTCATCGACGGAATCCGAGATCTACGTCGACCGAATCAGAGATCCAGTGTTGAAATCCAGAAATAGAGATCTAGTCGAGGTCGAAGGGGAGGAGATGCAATCGAAGCCGAAGCGGAGGTCGTCAAGAAGTCATCGTCGAAGTCCAGCCGACAATCGAGGCAGCGGTGGCGACTTTATCATGGCGGTGGCGTTGGAATTGAGGTGGAAGAATGGAGAGAGAGAATAGTTTCTAGAATGGGAGAGGAGGAACAGATTCGGTATAAAGGGGGAAGGGTATTTCGGGTACGTCAAAAAAATAAAATGATAGATTTAAGCTTAAAGGTGGACTTGCATGAACAAAAATGTTATGATAGTCTTATGAAGGAAAAATGTTAAAAATGGGACTTCTGTGACATTTTCTATTTCAACAAATCCCTTCTCCAGTTATTAATTTACCTAAACCAAGAGTAGAATGAATTATGTTAATAATATCATATAATTTCCTCCTTGATTTGATAGACTGAGCTCAGCATGACCTAAAACTGGACCGCCTTATAATTGTACTGTGGGTGAGTCGTCTAACTCTGAAATTAACACTGGGTGGCACTCCTCTCCGTCATTTTCATTTATGGTTGGCATAACCCACTTCTCAATCTCTCCAACTCTTCCAAAGACCATCTCATGACAGAGTCAAAATTAATTTTAACGGCTCAGTTCGAAGTAGCTCTACAGCTGGAGGTTTCATTGTAAGAACAGAAACTGGAAAACCTTTCGCTGCAGCTTCTTTTAACTTTGGTACCACCACCATCCCTATTGTGGAAGCGATTGCCTTGCGCAATAGCCTTGTCTATGCAAAGGATCGAGGTCTCTCCAGAATCGAAGTTGAAGGCGATTCTCAGTTGGTGATAGATGCTGTGAATGGAGTTTCGTGTCCTGCTTGGAAACTACTTAAGCTGGTTCAAGATATTAAAGCTTTGAGTAGTTCCTTCGAGTTTGTTAGCTTCAAGCATGTTTTTAGGGAAGCCAATTTCGTAGCTAATGCTTTGGCCAATCTTGGTCACAGTGTTGATAATATGAACCTGTGGGAGGAGTGCGTTCCCCGAAGGTGACTTTAGCTCTTAACTTTGATGTATTTAACATTGGGTGCGTTAGAGGCACTTCTATCTAATTTATTTCCTTTTCCTATCAAAAAAAACTCTACCAAAGACCGGTATGTGCCTCACGTGTTAGTTTTGACCAACAGTGACCGCTTCTCAATTGCCCTTGGCTTTGATGTGTGGACATGTAGAGCAAAACCAGAACTGCAAGACTTGTGCACAACAGTGCCCGGAGAAGATCTGCTGGTAAAAACCACATCTGAATATTTCCTCTCCCCAAATGCATTCGGCTTCACACATATGTACACCAACGATAATCAACATACAATCAACAGAAAAATAACATCGTAAACAAGTACACATTCGTTTTTGAAAGAAACGCATACATCTCCATATTTGAAGCTTTTCCCCTTCAAAAGTGCAAAAAAAGAGTACTTGTTTCAATGTCCCAATATATCCTCTATCTTACAATGAAAAACACCTTTCCCACCAGTCCTCTGCCTTCCAACAGATTGACCCTACAAAATGATGCACGTCAAATACACATCCCAAGGGAGAGTTAGAGGCTTGATTGTGCCTGTTGCGGTAGTCTAGGAACTGGTGTCGGCCACAATGGAAGCAAAAATGGGTAGAAGCAAGGAGTATCATTTGGTCGACTTTCTGCTATCTTTGAACATTCACTTGTAAAAATGTTGCACATGAAAATCTCGCCATCTACCTGTAGATAGAAGATTTCATCATTGTTTGGGTCAAAAGCTAGCAATATACAATATAACTTCTTTCATCGACCCGCAAATCCATTTTTTCTTCATAAATCCTCACCATGTCTTTTATACATAGATTGGAAGTTCTTCCATGACACCTGACCAACTGATCATCTTGTTCTCCTACTATAAGATTTGCAACAAATACGGCACGGCTGTGAAAGTCGTATTCGGCCATGCGCAAACACTCTCCATGGACTCCTACGCACCGAAGTGTTTCACACCCACAGTTATCAAACTCAATCAACTGACATTTATAATGATCAGTCGTATTATTTTCTTCAGTACTAGTACTATTCTTACTACTGTTGACCATAAATGGATCCAACCCAAAAATATAAAAAAATCCACGACCCATCCAATACAACATTCCATTGCATGCAAAGCTAATGTTGGGAACAATGGACCCATACCCAAGGGCAGACCGGGAGGTTACAATTGATTCTGTCCATTTACCGGACTCAGAAGAAAAGATCTGCACTCCCAATGTGCTGGAGAATTCCTGGTCAGGGGGGAAAATATTCCGAATTAAGCTTGATGATATCTTCTGATTCTTGATCATCACCTGTCTTACTGTTATAGTAGGGAAGATCACAGAAGAACCCCACAGGTGTGTACGTGTATACTTGAGGCGGGGGTGGAAGTTTAACCCATTGGATTGTGCATGGATTGCAGATGTAGTAATCACGTTGGTCATACTTGGTTGCACAGCACAGAACCAAGTCATTATATGTCCCAACAACAATTGGTTCTTTCTCCAAACTGTACATACTCATCAGTCTTCTGAACAAAGGAGTTAGCGGCTCGCACTGTGATGAAGTTCTGTTAAGAAATTCCACCCCTTCAGTGTTTATCATGGTACGTATAATAGGCCTTTGCTTTTGCAGGCTCAGGAAGTGGCCAATGAAAGAAGGATTAGACATGAGAGTGCACCAACGTTTGGACACACACTTGCATTGAGAGATGGCTTTATAGCAAGGCAGTCGACAAAGAATTTCAACCAAAACATGTCCTGGAAGATCATCAATATTAGCTGTCATCGTTTTTGATGGGGATCTTCTTGATGCTGCTGAACTTGATGATGAAGTTTTTGATTTTTTCAAGTGAACAGGATAACATGCCGGCTGGGATATGCTTCTTTTTCTAGCAGAAGAGCCCTCAATACCTCTCATGTTGACCGGCGAAAATAAAGTCAGCAGGGGACCTTCCTCTTAATGTATTCTTACTCCCAGCTGCAAAAGACATTCACAGACTATAGGTTAAACACTCTTCCACTATCTTAATAACGGGTACACCAGAAAACAAGGATTCTCTCTTCTCTTCCTATCTCATCTCAATCTCTAACTCCAAGAATCGAACACACTTTGCTCTTTGTCTCAGCAATGAGAAACCAAGAACAAACCCCCTCCTTACATAGCACAAGGATATCAGTTTTCTTCACTAGTCAGGAATCCTGTTCTTATTAGGATTACGGGTACTCCAACATCAATAAGGAATGATATTTACGAGTACTCCAACATCAATAAGGAATGAAATTCATTCCTTTACTGGAACACCACCATTCATCAGTTGGAAATCAAAATCTACTGGGTAAAAATTCTCATATTCTAAGACACTTGTCTTAGGAAAACACTCATGGGTTGGAAACCCGACATTTGTATAACTAAAAGCAGCTGATACAACTTGGGATTAGGCTTTCCTAACAGATTAAGGCATAACTGACCTTTCGAAGAGCATCTCTGGCTGAACTGTCAAATGACAGGCTGGAGGCTCAACTAAAACAATTAAAAGTTGAAAACGCTCCAACTGAATTCTCACAGTCAAATTTGACAGTTCTCACAAAAAAGTCGAATTCTTAATTATCGTTTCTTATACCTTGAATTCTCCTCTGTCAAATCTGCGCATCTGTTGATGACCAAAGAATGAGACTACCCACTGCTGTATCAACGAAGACTGTTCGTCGATCTAAATACCACCCATCTTCTCTTTCTTTCCCCAAATTCAGTTTCAAATTGTGGATAACAGAAATCGATCAATGGGGAAAACCCCCGTTGTGGAGAAATTGGAGGACACTGGAGGATCTTGGAATTAATGATTGAAGTTGGTGGGCAAGGATTGCGAGAATATATACTTGGATTGTAGGAGGAAGAAATTATGGGTAACGAAAATCAGTGGAAAAAACTGAGATTAGTTAGATCAGGAGAAGAAGAGAGTTTTTTGAGTGACACTGAAGGAGTCATTAATTGATTTTTTTGAACAGGGGAGGCATTAATTGATTAATAAAATATTCTCAACTTAAAACTCTATTAATAAAGAATTAATGTTGATCATAATGATGAAATATGAGAATAATACGAATATAGAATCGGAAAAGAGATGTACTTTATTTATAGATATATGTCTCTATTTATAGAGGATTACATAGAACATATTCTTAAAAAACTAGTAAACCTATCTTTATACGAAACATGGATTCCTTATCCTAATTCCATAAGGTCAAGACACATATAACAGAATATTATAGAACACTTCCTCTTGTGTCACATGCCGTTATGCTGGTGATGCTTCAGATGTTGTCTCGTTAAAAACCTCGTCAAGTAACGAAAACACTATGGGAAAACTGAACTTTGATCGTAGGGAAAAAGAGTGCAACCACCAATCATGTGAACTCCTCCTGATGTGTACATCACTCAAGAAGAGTTGATAGCCGACGCATGCCTATGCTCTTCACACGTTTATCAAATGTAGATTTAGGTAAAGACTTAGCAAATAAATTTGCCACGTTTCTTTGAGAACTCACTTGGTTCACTTGAATGTTACGAAACACTTGTTGTTGTTGTTGATTGTAGAAGAACTTAGGTGAAATATGCTTCGTATTTTCACCTTTAATAAAAGCATGCTTCATCTGCTCAATGCAGGCTGCATTGTCTTTATACATGCATGTAGGCTTATCAGTTGTAGATTTTAATCCACTAGTTCCTCTAATGTGTCCAATGATTGATCTCAACCATACACATTCACAAACAACTTCATGTAGAGCAATGATCTCTGCATGATTTGAGGATGTTGACGCAAGAGTCTGTTTAGTAGATCTCCAAGATATTGTTGTATTCTCAATGGTGAATACATAACCAGTTTGAGAACGTCTATTGTGTGGATTTGATAAGTATCATGCGTCGATGAAACATACTAACATATTGTTAGGAGTCTCGACATAACCAAGGACGGCAGTGGCATGCACGGCGTCGGTCCTATGTGCGACAACTGTGGCGGCTGCGTCCACGGCGGTCTGGTCCCAACTCCGGCCGAGTCTGTGTTCCTCATGTACCGCAAGACCAACTTTGGTCTTCTTTTCATTTGTGTAGGGCAAGATCAATCCTAGGTCAATGGTGTGTTTAAGATATCGAAATACATTCTTTACACCGGCCCAATGACGTTGGGTTGGCGCTGAGCTAAATTTAGCTAACAAATTCACTGAGAAGGCAATGTCTGGTCGAGTACATTGAGCTAAGTACAATAACACACCTATTGCACTAAGATAGGGGACTTCGGTGCCCAATAGCTCTTTATCGTCATCTTTTAGATGAAATAGATCTTTATTGATATCCAGACTTCAACCAATCATGAGAGTGCTAGCCGAATGTAATTTCTCCATGTTAAATCGCCTGAGCATCTTTTGGATATATGCAGACTGGTGTATTAGAATACCACAGGCTCGGTGCTCTAGTTCAAGTTCTAGGCAGATTCGAGTCTTCCCAAGGTCCTTCATTTCAAACTCGGATTTAAGATACGCTATGATTTCTCTTATCTCTTCAAGAGTACCAATGATATTTATGTCGTCTACATAGACGGCGACAATAGCAAATCCATAGCTTGTTTTCTTTATGAACATGCATGGGCATAGTTCATCGTTCTTGTATCCTTTCCTAATCAAGTAGTCACTTAGACGAGTATACCACATTCTCCTAGATTTCTTTAATCCGTAAAGTGAGCGTTGCAATCTTATAGTATATGCACTCCGTGATTTAGAGTCTCCTGATTTAGACAACGAAATCTCATCTGGAACTTTCATGTGTATCTCTGAGTTAAGATCCCCATAGAGATAAGCTGTAACCACATCTATAAACTGCATATCTAGCTTTTCGGACACTACCAAACTTATGAGGTAGCGGAAGGTAATAATGTCTATTACGGGAGAATATGTCTCCTCGTAGTCTATACCAGGACGTTGTGAGAAACCTTGTGCCACAAGGCGAGCTTTGTATTTGAGTACCTCGTTCTTCTCATTACGCTTTCTAACAAAGACCTAATAATGTCGTACATGCTTTACAGTTGGCATAGTTAGCACTACTGAGCCAAATACTTGCCGCTTTACTAGAGAATCTAGTTCTGCCTTGATAACATCTTTCATTTTGTCCAATCAGCTCTACGTTGACATTCAGCACAAGAGCATGGTTCAATGTCGTCGTTCTCTATGATTTCATAAGCTACGAAATATTCAAATATGTCGTTGACTTGCATAGATGACCGGTCTATCAATTCGTAAGTGTTATCATGAGATTTGTATACTCTTTGATGTCGACATTGATCCTAAGGCATCCCCCATGGATTCTAACATCGATTATAGGACATAGCTTTAATCAGAGATAATCTCATGGGAGGGATTCTCCACATCAATGATCAAAGGATCATGTTGTGCCTTAGAAGTCCATTTCTTTCTGGGAAGTGTATCCATCGAACCATGTGGTCTCCCCCTTTTCCTTTTAGGAGGAGACACGACCTCCATCCCCCCACCATGGGCAGCGGGGTCATCGGCAGCCATACCGAGCTCGGGGACGGTTGTGCCCTTATTTCGAGGGACTTCGAGCCTTGCAGGAACATTTGCAGCTGGTATTTCAGATCTTGTCACTCTAGCAACCTCGGCAAAGGAGTCAGGCATCGAATCTGCTACCTTTTAGAGATTGAGCATTCATTCCACTTCATTATCAACTTGAGAAGTGTAGGGATCATGATGAGACTATGAGGAGACAAACCACGACACTTCATGTCGTTCCTCATGAACACTTGTATGCTTATCTCTTCCTAACGACGGGAAGAGTGTCTCATCAAAGTGACAATCGGAGAATCGCGCCGTGAATAGAACTCCTGTAGAAGGCTCTAGGTATTGAATGATTGTTGGTGACTCATATCCAATATAGATACCCAATCGTCTCTAAGGACCCATTTTTGAACGCAGTGGTGGCGTTATTGGCACATAGACAGCAGAACCAAAGATGCGTAGTTACGAAATATCAGGCTCATACCCAGTTACCAACTGGTACACACTAAAGGTTTGGTGTATGGTGAGTTTGAAACGAATAAGTAAAGCTGCATGTAGTATTGTATACCCTCATGATGCAATTGGAAGGTTGGTGCGCATAACTAAAGCTCGAGCTATCATCTGAAGTGGCTTAATGGTAGCTTCTGCAAGACCATTTTGAGTGTGCACATGGGGTACAGGATGTTCAACATCAATCCCTATTGACATGCAATATTCGTCAAAAGTTTTTGATGTGAACTCTCTAGCATTGTCCAATCGAATAGACTTGATTGGATGATCAGGGTGGTGAGCCCTGAGTTTATGATTTGAGCTAGGAGTTTTGGAATTGCAGCAACGTGAGTACAACGTGTGGAGGCATATGTTAGAGCCATAAAATACTTAAATGGTCCACAACTTGGATGAATCGGTCTACCTATGTCACCTTGAATCCTATGTAAGAACGGTACATTGGTTGTGTTATCTTTAGCATATGATGGTTTTGCTATGATCTTTTCTAAGGAACAAGCTTTGCAAAACGAGTGATGTGCATTGAAAGGAGCCAATGACACACTATAGGAGAGATGACGCGCCTCAGTTGTATAGGAAGGAGGTCGAACGACATCCTGGATGTCAGAGCCGAGCCCGACAGGCACTAATGTTGCCAATGGGATGCCACCATCAATGGTGATGTCACCACCTTAGGGCGTGGTAACATGATGTCCCAAATGTCATCGTTTCGATCTAAAGAAGGGATGTCCGTGTGAATTACGCAAAATCCGGATCATCATATCTCTTCGAGGATGACAAAGACGGTCATGCCAAAACTTATATGAGTCAGAGTCTCAAAGTTCTTGTATGACGACTACATGAGATTCAATAATCTGAATAGTAGTAAGGTAAAACCCACTAGACTGACTCATAAGTTTCTCCAATGTGCTTTTTTCGTCCGCATTCATGAGAAGTAATACATAGAAATTCTTGTCCATTCTGGGTGAAAACCAGTAGCGTGTATGTCTTTGAAGCTCAATATGGTTCAATTTCCTTTAGGTGTATAAAGTGCATCCGCAACATGGATCAAAGTTCCATGAGGCAATAAGTATCGAGCAGATCCACTTCCTCGAATTACAGGTGAAGATCTAATCATTGTCCTCGAAATTAAGCCTGGCATTAAGATGCCTTATTACATAACAATCTTGGTAAAAATAGAAGAGTAAAGACTTTATAATCGACTACATCGAAGTCGGGTGCATCCGTGCTAGAATCAGATGCAAAGTCATTAATTTTAAGTTTGACATTCTTGTCAGCATCACTAATCTCTATACAGTTGACTTCCAGAGTCTTCTTATATTTCTTGTAAGCAGCAACAACCTTTGAGTTCGCACGGCAATTGCGATGTCAATGGTCAAGATAACCACATCGGTTACAAACTGAAAGAGCACTGATATGCTGTTTGGTGGGATTCTTGGGTTTTGGTGCGCCGTCACTAGGGCCGCCGGCACCACCATCTCTTCGCCAGACATTGGAGCGGCGTTGGTTGCCGCCGCCAAATTTTTTCTGATTATTGATGCGTTGAGGAGTTTTCTCATGCACAAATGGATCACAACATTTGTGTCCTATGTTTTTAGGAACTTTTTCACCAGTCCATTACTATAGTTGCTCTCCGGTGCAATCTGGGGGCGAACATTGTTTTTATCAAGGACCAGATTGCTCTTTTCTTCGGTCATTAGCTGTGACATTAGACCACTAAAGGTAGTGTGTCTCTTTTGTAGGTTATCATGGCGATATTGGTTCAAAAATCAGAATGGTGAAATAAGATGTATTCATAATGGTGAAATACGGCTATGATTCAAAAATCACGTAATTTGGTTAACGTCTGGGTGCCTATAGTAGCGGTCAACCCTATTTACCGTTATTATTCCTTATGGGGATCCCTATCTTCGGAAGGTAAATGTCCCAAAATTTTTATATGGACGGTTGCGTCACATCTACGTGAGTGTTTTTTGTGTAGAAGGTTTGCCAAAAATACGTAATATAGAGGCAGATATGAGCGTTTCCGTGTGATAACTGATGATGAATCAGGGTTGACCGTTTCGATCGAGCCCTTAAATTTTTCGAATCCAGTTGAATTTTTTACCACAGAAATATTTCGTCTTAATGATCATATCTGACGGTTGAATTTTAATTTTTGACTTTTAGTCATCAAAATCATAATATGCATACTAATGTTGTATAACTTGTTTATTAAGTTTTAAGCAAATGCACAATTTTGTGGTTCACCTCTACATAGAAGAAAAATTATCAAAAAACTCGTGAAATAAGACGTGTTCTAAATGGTGAAATACGGCTATGGTTCAAAAATCACGTAATTCGGGTAACGTCTCGGTTTGATAGTAGCGGTCAACCCTACTTACCCTTATTATTTCCTATGGAGAGCCCTAACGTCGGAAGGTAAATGTCTCAAAATTTTTATATGGGCGGTTGCGTCTTATCTACGTAAGTGTTTTTTGTGTAGAAGGTTTGCCTAAAATACATAATATAGAGGTAGATATGAGTGTTTCCGTGTGATAACCTATATTTTGTCATAATGATCATATCTAATGGTCAAATTTTAATTTTTGACTTTTAGTCATCGGAATCACAATATACATACTAACGTTGTATAACTTGTTTATTAGGTTTTAAGCAAATGCACAACTTTATGAACCATCTCTACATAGAAGCAAAATTATCAAAAAACTCGTGAAATAAGATATGTTCGGAATGGTGAAATATGACTATAGTTCAAAAATCACTTAATGTAGGTAACTTCTAGGTGCCGATAGTAGCGGTCAACCTTACTTACCGTTATTATTCCCTATGGGGAGCACTATCGTCGGAAGCTAAATGTCCCAAAATTTTTATATGGACAGTTGCGTCTCATCTACGTGATTATTTTTCGTGTAGAAGGTTTGACAAAAATATGTAATATAGAGGTAGATATAAGCGTTTCCGTGTGATAAGTGACGATGGATCAGGGTTGACCGTTTCAATCGAGCTCTTAAATTTGTCGAATCTAGTTGAATTTTTTACCAAAGAAATATTTCGTCTTAATGATAATATCAGACGATCGAATTTTAATTTTTGAATTTTAGTTATCGGAATCATAATATGCATACTAATGTTGTATAACTTGTTTATTAGGTTTTAAGAAAATGCACAACATGTAAATCAACTCTACATAGAAGCAAAATTATCAAAAAATTCTTGAAATAAGATGTGTTCATAATGGTGAAATATGACTATGGTTCAAAAATCACGTAATTCGGGTAACGTCTCGGTTTTGATAGTAGCGGTCAACCCTACTTACTGTTATTATTTCCTATAGGGAGCCCTAACGTCGGAAGGTAAATATTCAAAATATTTTATATGGGCAGTTGCGTCTTATCTACATGAGTGTTTTTTTGTGTAGAAGGTTTGCCTAAAATACGTAATATAGAGGTAGATATGAATGTTTTCGTGTGATAACTGACGATGGAGCAGGGTTGACCGTTTCGATCGAGTCCTTAACTTTGTCGGATCAAGTTGAATTTTTTACCACAGACATCTTTCGTCATAATGATCATATCTGACGGTCGAATTTTAATTTTTGACTATAGTTATCGGAATCACAATATGCATACTAACGTTATATAACTTGTTTATTAGGTTTTGAGCAAATGCACAACTTTATGAACCAACTCAACATAGAAGCAAAATTATCAAAAAACTCGTGAAATAAGATATGTTCAGAATGGTGAAATATAACTATAGTTCAAAAATCACGTAATTTGGGTAATGTCTGGGTGCCAATAGTAGTGGTCAACCCTATTTACTGTTATTATTCCCTATGAGTAACCCTATCGTCAGAAGATAAATATCCCAAAATTTTTATATGGGAGGTTGCGTCTCATCTACCTGAGTGTTTTTCTTGTAGAAGGTTTTCCAAAAATACGTAATATAGAGGTAGATATGAGCGTTTTCCGTGTGATAACTAACGATGGATCAAGGTTGACCGTTTCGATCGAGCACTAAACTATGTTAGATCCAGTTGAATTTTTTACCACAGACATCCTTCATCATAATGATCATATCTGACAGTCGAATTTTAATTTTTGACTTATAGTAATCGGAATCACAATATGCATACTAATGTTATACAACTTTATGAACCAACTCTACATAGAAGCAAAATTATCAAAAAACTCGTGAAATAAGATGTGTTTGTAATGGTGAAATACGACTATGGTTCAAAAATCACGTAATTTGGGTAACGTTTGGGTGCCGATAGTAGCGGTCAACCCTATTTACCGTTATTATTTCTTATGGGGAGCCCTATCGTCGGAAGGTAAATGTCCCAAAATTTTTATATGGACGGTTGCGTCACATCTACGTGAGTGTTTTTTGTGTAGGAGGTTTGCCAAAAATACGTAATATAGAGGTAAATATGAGCATTTCCGTGTGATAACTAACGATAGATCATGGTTGACCGTTTCGATCGAGCCCTTAAATTTGCCGAATCCAGTTGAATTTTTTTACCACAGAAATATTTCATCTGAATGATCATATCAAACGGTCGAATTTTAATTTTTGAATTTTAGTCATCCGAATCATAATATGCATACTAATGTTGTATAACTTGTTTATTAGGTTTTAAGCAAATGCACAACTTGTAAACCAGCTCTACATAGAAGCAAAATTATCAAAAAACTCGTGAAATAAGATGTGTTCAGAATGGTGAAATACGACTATGGTTCAAAAATCACGTAATTCGGGTAACGTCTCTGTAGCACCCCGGAAGGGGAAACTACAGTAGCCACGAATTTAAGCCAATAGGAAGCCAACACGTCCGAAGGACGTGCCAACAACTTATTAACCTAAAGTCGTAGGCTTTTTAGTAAGTAAAATAAAATTTAAACTTTAATACTTTGAGTGGCACCACATAAAATTCTTAAAACATTCATCAGAGATTTTTCAATTTCGCGGAAGGTGGTCAAAATAAAGGGGACAATTTAAAAACTTTAGCTACAACAATAAAAATATAAAACATGGTTAACAAATCGGGATGACACCTTTACTATAAATGTCACAGGCTCTGGTATAAGACTCGAAGGGTAAAACCGGAATAGGGAGTACACTTGGATCAAACATCGAGTACAGAATGAGGCTCCACATATAACTCTCTCTATCTATCCCGTCACAGTACCTGCAAACAATCTGTTGTAGGGGTGAGCGTCGTCCTCGCGTGCTCACATATAGGCCCACCAATGATAGGTTTGAAAACCATAAAATCATATATATACATATACGTATAGATTTGAGCTCTTGATAAAATCATTTAGAAAATCCTTGGCACACAAAAACATCATTTCATATCTTTAGGGAAAACAGTGCAGTATGCTAAAACAGGGGCCCAGAGCGCTCAATGAACAATACAGCCTGCAGGGCTTCACGAATCTTTGTGACCGAATCCCGGGCTTGTCTATACAGCAAACCGGGGCCAACTACCTATGCGTCTAAAGACGAATAGTAGCGAGAGTGTCCATTTACAGCTAATGCCCAAACAAATCACTCATAACAACACACCTCACTTATGTCTCGCTTAACTCTGTGCGAGACGAGCGTAAGCGGGATAATTTAAATAAACAGGGTATTGCCCCTCCGGAGGTTCACGGTCATCGACACCGTGGGAAGCGTAGTTTAAATATTAGGTCCCGCCACTCTCATGTCACGCACCGAAAATCAGGACAACGGTGCTCAACATATCACATCATCGTATAAAAATCTTTTACGTCTAGCCTCGGGTTTTCTTGGCTCAATCATAAATCATTTATCATTTATATAAAGAAAACTTTCCCGAGGCATCGACCATGAGCATACACAAAATCATGCACTTTCTCATACATATATAAAACCACTACCAAGGGGATTCAGATTCCCTACCTGGAATTGCCGTTCCACACGTAAGCTCCAAGCTTCCAAGAGCTGCCTCGGTGAACCGAGGTCACCGCGTAAGCTACATCGTCCAATAATCACTGCAGAATTTAAGTAGCTTAGCAACCAAGAAATAATAATAGTCAACAGACCTCAGCATTCCTAGTTTGACCAAGAATGTCCACATTGACTAAGTTGACCAACCAATTCCCTTTTATGGCACTTTAACCCTATTTGACTTTCTTTTCCTGTTATCGACTCTTAACTCATTTACCGGAAGTCCGACTTAGTTTCCGAACTTCCGTTTACCATTTTAATGACATTAGGGTGTCACATAATAATTCGTTGAATTACTATGGACACCTAACGTGTCACACTAACCAAATATTTAACCTTGAGTCGATTTACAGATTTACGTGAATCACCAAGTTTACTTAACATGGTCAACTTGACATATTTCGAAAATTCCAGTTATCATTTTCCGATAACAATTTAACACTTTACGAATTTAACCAAAAAGTGTCAAACTTCATTGAACTTCAATTCTTTACTTAACCGTTTTTTTTTTTTTTTTCTGAAAATGGAACTTTCCCAAAATGGAAAGTTTCCCAAATTAGCAGGTTTCCAAACTTAGAAGGTTTTCTAAAATGAAATATTTCAATTACAGTTAGTTTCAGTTTTTATACGTTTCCTTACGTAAATTCTGGTTACGACACTTTAGCCCGACTAAACGGAAACAATACACTTTAAAAGGAGTCGAAGACTACCTCTCGGCATTTCAGCCGGATTTATTGCCTCGTCGGAATCGTTACCGGATTTCGGCAACTTGCCGGAAATTCGCCATAGCTTCCTCGTTTCTCCGATTACCAAGTTCTCGACAACAAGACAACAAAACAACATCAATTAACATCCCAACACAACAATAACACAAACAAACACAATAGCTCCAGGAAAAATCCCTCACCTTTGATCTTCACCAAATATTCCAACTCTACTCATCAGCCAATCCATGCAGCCCTGCCTCTTCCTCCATCAATAACAGAAATCCAGTAAACACCAATAACAGCAAAAACAGTAACAATACAGTAGCTAAACAATTTCACAGTTCAAAGAGGGGGAAAAATCCTACCCTCTGTGTCTCTGCTCCAAAACCACTGCAGCTACCTCGGTCACCACCTCCACCTCTGCTCTGCCCCAACTCACTGCAGCTTCTCCAGAACCTCACCATGCCTCCAAGCTCCTCCCAACCCCCACTCCAGTGCCCAAAACTCCCTATAACTCCCAGAAGAGATTGCCGGGCTCGAGGGACACGCCAGAAACCGCCGTCGGAGGGAGGGGCAGAAATCCTAGAAAAACAGTGAAACACAGTGGAAAGGGAGTTTTCGAGTAAGGCTCAAATCGAATGATCAAAAGCATGGAAAAGGAAGAGGAAGATAAGAGAAGAAGAACCATACCACTCACGCGCCGAATCGCTGCCTGGACGGCGAGATCTCGCCGGAAAACAGTCGAGCCTTCCCCTCGCTCGATCTCCGGCTGTGGTGGGTGTATGGTGGCTGTGGAGGCTGGGCTAGGTAGAGGAAGAGAAGAGGGAGAGAATGGAAGTAGTCCGCCGGCCTGTGGTGGCCGGAGTCACTGGCGCCGGACGGAGAACAGTGGAGACAGAGGCGGAGCTCGGGGAGCTTGGGTTGACCGATTTGGGATTTTTGACTTCGGTCAAAAGTCTCACTTCTATTTATAGAAAAATGGATGGCTGAGATTCAATCTTGAAAAGATCTGACGGTCCAGATTTAAAAAAGGTGAAAAGTAAAAGGTAAAATGGTAAACTCTTTTTACCGGATAGATAATTAAAAGTTATCGGAAACTTCAGAAATTCATAGAAAATAAACCGAAGCTCCAAAAAATAATCCGAAAATACCGGGAGACTCGTGTCGATACATATTATGACATCAAGTCATTAAATCAGGTATTTTGAGAACTTTTAAAAACTCAAAAATGAACGAGGTCGTTCACTCGCGAAGTTACCGAATGTGACTTAAACTTCAGTAACTCGCCATTAACCACGGTTAAAACGTGCGGGGCCTCACAGTCTTGGTGCCGATAGTAGCGGTCAACCCTATTTACCGTTATTATTTCCTATAGGGTGCCCTATCGTCGGAAGGTAAATGTCATAAAATTTTTATATGGGCGGTTGCGTCTCATCCACGTGAGTTTTTTTCGTGTAGAAGGTTTGCCTAAAATACGTAATATAGAGGTAGATATGAGCGTTTCCTTGTGATAACTGATGATGAATCAAAGTTGACCGTTTCGATCGAGCCCTTAACTTTGTCGGATCCAGTTGAATTTTTTACAACAGACATCTTTCGTCATAATGATCATATCTGACGGTCGAATTTTAATTTTTGACTTTAGTCATCGGAATCACAATATGCATACTAACGTTGTATAACTTGTTTATTAGGTTTTAAGCAAATGCACAAATTTATGAACCAACTCTACATAGAAGCAAAATTATCAAAAAACTCGTGAAATAAGATGTGTTCAGAATGGTGAAATATAACTATAGTTCAAAAATCACGTAATTTGGGTAATGTCTGGGTGCCAATAGTAGTGGTCAACCCTATTTACTGTTATTATTCCCTATGAGTAACCCTATCGTCCGAAATAAATATCCCAAAATTTTTATATGGGAGGTTGCATCTCATCTACATGAGTGTTTTTCTTGTAGAAGGTTTTCCAAAAATACGTAATATAGAGGTTGATATGAGTGTTTTTCGTGTGATAACTAACGATGGATCAAGATTGACCGTTTCGATCGAGCCCTTAACTTTGTTGGATCCAGTTTAATTTTTTACCATAGACATCTTTCTTCATAATGATCATATCTGACAGTCGAATTTTAATTTTTGACTTATAGTAATCGGAATCACAATATGCATACTAATGTTGTACAACTTTATGAACCAACTCTACATAGAAGCAAAATTATCAAAAAAATCATGAAATAAGATGTGTTTGTAATGGTGAAATACGACTATGGTTCAAAAATCACGTAATTTGGGTAATGTTTGGGTGCCGATAGTAGCGGTCAACCCTATTTACCGTTATTATTCCTTATGGGGAGCACTATCGTCGGAAAGTAAATGTCCCAAAATTTTTATATGGACGGTTGCGTCACATCTACGTGAGTGTTTTTTGTGTATAAGGTTTGCCAAAAAGACATAATATAGAGGTAGATATGAGCATTTCCGTGTGATAACTAACGATGGATCATGGTTGACCGTTTCGATCGAGCCCTTAAATTTGCCGAATTCAGTTGAATTTTTTTACCACAGAAATATTTCGTCTTAATGATCATATCAGACGGTCGAATTTTAATTTTTGAATTTTAGTCATCGAAATAATAATAATAATATGCATACTAATGTTGTGTAACTTGTTTATTAGGTTTTAAGCAAATGCACAACTTGTAAACCAACTCTACATAGATGCAAAATTATCAAAAAACTCGTGAATTAAGATGTGTTCAAAATGGTGAAATACGACTATAGTTCAAAAATCATGTAATTCGGGTAACGTCTCGGTGCCGATAGTAGCGGTCAACCCTATTTACCGTTATTATTTCCTATAGGGTGCCCTATAGTTGGATGGTAAATGTCATAAAATTTTTATATGGGCAGTTGCGTCTCATCTACGTGAGTTTTTTTCGTGTAGAAGGTTTGACAAAAATACGTAATATAGAGGTAGATATGAGCGTCTCCTTGTGATAACTGATGATGAATCGAAGTTGACCGTTTCGATCGAGCCCTTAACTTTGTCGGATCCAGTTGAATTTTTTACCACATACATCTTTTGTCATAATGATCATATGTGATGGTCGAATTTTAATTTCTGACTTTTAGTCATCGGAATCACAATATGCATACTAATGTTGTATAACTTGTTTATTAGGTTTTAAGCAAATGCACAATTTTGTGAACCAGCTCTACATTGAAGCAAAATAATCAAAACCTGAAATTTTACAACTCCAAGTATAGAATGGTGTAGAAGGAGGAACCCGATTTATCCTCTCCGAGGTTATTGAACTTGAATAAAGTTTAAGTTTGCTTTGAACTTACCTTGGAATTTGCTTTACGAGGACTTGAGAATGTGGTCTCAGATGGGTCTCGAAATTGGACGAGATGATCTCGGAGACGACGGTGCAGCGACGCGTGGAGGAGTCGAGAAGAAGGAATCTGAGGAGGAGCCAAGGGGGCTTGAAGGCTTTTTGTTTTATGTTTTTATGGTTACTATCAACTCAAGAGCTGCTGATAATGTGATGAAGTATGAGAATAATGCGAATAGAGAATCGTGAAAGAAATGTACTTTATTTATAGATATGTGCCTCTATTTATAGATGATTACATATGATATATCCTTAAATAACTAGTAAACCTATCTCTATATGGAATATGGATTTCTTATCCTAATTGCATAAAGCCAAAACACACAAATCATAATATTCTAAAACACATAGAAAATTATTACTTTAGAGAGTGCTTTTTTTTAAAAAAAGTTAACAGATTATATTTATCGATAATAAATAATGTTTACTTTATAGAGGGTTTGTTGTTAAGGGTATCCATAATTTGTTAGGGTTTTCTTAATTTTTCATAATTAGGAAAAAACAAAGGAGGATATGTGATTACTTTAGGAATAATTGAACTGAGAAATTAAAATTTTCAATAGTTTACTTAATTATTTAATCAAGATTATTTATGCAACCCAACCAAGCAGCATCAGTTAAGACAATAACTGAATCTGACTTTATAGAGGAACAATAGAAAATTACTTGTTAAACTCATTAGTTGTAAAGATCTTACATAAAAAAGCAGCATTATACACTACCAGGATCAGCACTTTAGTCGATGAAAAATTTTCGTCGGCTAAGATCTTAGCCGACGAGTTGTCGTCGGCTAAGATATCGTTGGCAAAGACTCGTTAGCTAAAACTTAGCCGACGACTTATTTTTCTATTTTTCGTCAGTTAAAATAAGACTAAAGACGATGAAATAAATTGTTGTCAGCCTTAACCGATGACTTTGGTCGACCAAATATAAATATTTCGTCTGCCAAAGTATTTAATAAAAAAATTAAAAAATAACTATAGCCGACAAAATTTACTATAATTCGTCGGCTACATATTGAAAATAAAAAATAAAAAATATAGCCGACGGATTATAGTATATTCCGTCGGCTAAATACTACTATTGGCAATGAAATAAGCTATATTTAGTCGGCTAAACCTTGAAAAAAATACTATAGCCGACGAATTATGGTAAATTTCGTCAGTTATAGTACTTTTTATACTAAAAAAACCACAAAATTTCTAAATTACCATCCAAGCAATCTGCAAATTACACAAACAATTTCATATAACCAATAACACCATCAAAAGTGGTCTAAACGTTTTTCATTCAATTATTTATAAATTCTTCATAAACCCATAAAACTATACAAAATCTATATCATCTAAATATATATCTGCGTCAGGAGGAGGTTGCTGTTGAGGAGCTTGCAGCGGCTGATGTATGGGAATATGCGTAGGCATAGGCAGAGCCGGAAGTCCCTAAAGCTGAGCAGCTGAAAAATCTTGCAAGTACTAGAACATATGCCGTTGCTATGCCTGGTTGGTGGCATATACTGCCGCATTATACTTCTGTAAAGCGGCAGTATAGGCTGTCTGAGCGATTTGATGTTCCCGTAGCATCTGAACTTCCGTCTCTAGCTGAGTCGTTCTACGGCTTGTCGAGGCTGCCTTTTTTTGAAATCTAGGAGTGGTCTTCAGTACCCTTCGCCCTTCTTTCCTAGACCCCAGCAGTAGAAGTTATTTGCTCGTGGTGGGAATGTTGTGCCCATGATCCTTGCCCCGACCTTGAGATCTGAAGTGTCAATCCGAGACATGGCTTCGAACATGTCTTCCTATTGCGTGTCTGACCATGTCTCCCTACCTATAGCAGTTATCATCTCTTCACTAGCCTGCCTCTCCTTCACCTAATTGGATAGAAAAAATAATTAATTAACATTATGAAATATATATATATATATATATATAATTAAAAAAAATTGAAAACGTAAAACGACTTACAATATCCTCCTAGGTGTCAGGATATGTCTTCTCGTACGTATAGACGTACCGGTTGAATTCTGGATGTACCCTAGCCGCCTCATCCATCAACGATGCGAACAGTCTAGAACCGGCATGATGGTTCCTTGTGTTGCGTTGCCGGTTCTGAGCGTTCGCTCGGGAAACAGCCTAAAAAGGAAAAAAAAATATTAGTAAACTATTTTAAAATGTACTAATTAATAACAATATAAGATTTTTTAATTACCTATTTATGAGGGTTGTTAAATTCTGAAATCAGAAGCCAACGCCACTTCTACTCCCTGAACTGGAACTCAACAGGGGTACCAGAACGTGTGTTCCCATGCATAGTCTACTGGGTCCGTAACTCGTTCTTCCACTTCTTGTACCTACAGATACCACAAAAAATTATAAATATTATTAATTACACATATAATTTTGTTTTTTCATTAACTTTCCAAAGTACCCTCTCCTATACACAATGTCCGCCCAGGTGCTGAGGAACATCAAACCACACCTGTATTAAAACTTTTATTAGTTTAGTTTTTCTTTAATAAACAATATAATACATAATATTAATTGTGAATTTTTAAACTTACAGACATTGCGTTGTGGACTATGTCCTTAACCTCCTGTGGGACCTCGCCCCAGTCTGTCCACAACATAGGGACTCTATCCCTAATGAGAGCTCCTACGCGGCCGGAGTACATCCTCGTATTCCCACTCGATACTACGTTGTCATCCTCGTCAGTATCGATGACGATCATTCCCGAGGTACTCACGGTCTTTTTGAGAGCCTTCCCTATGACGGGACCTCTCTTATTCCTTGTCGGCTTGGCTCTGACAGTGCCTATCACAAATTGATTATTAATAATTTTTTCTTATTATGACATTATAAGAAAACAAATTATTTATATTTCATTACCTGAGGGCGTTGGGGCGGACGCGACAGATTTTGACTCTGTCGCCAATGATGATACCCTCGCAAAAATAAGATTCGCACCAAAAGGCACAAACTGGTATGCCTCTGATGGGGCCACCTGAGGGGCACTGGATAAATCAGCGCGCCTGAGTCATCGACTGCCGGTAATGTCAGTATCAAGAAAGGCAGGCTGATGCTTTTGAATGGGGTGATGATGAGATTGAAGTAGATGAAGAAGAACAAGGTAGAAGAGAACGAGAACCACATGATGAGAACAGAGCACATGAAGGAGAAGGAAATGAAACAAATAGAGAAAATGAGGCAACCGAAGCAAGAAACTCTTCAATCCTAGGGAGGAGAATAAGAAGGCAGCTTGTATGGATGCAAGATTATGTCACAGGTGAGGAACTTTATGTGGAAGAAGTGGAAGTCGATGAACTCACAATGGAGATGCAGCAGCTTGCTATGTTTGCAAGATATGATCCAAGCACATATGAGGAGGTAACTAAGAGTGTCGTGTGGATAGAAGCAATGAATAGAGAAATTGAAGCAATTGAGAAAAATGGGACTTGGGAGTTGACTGAGCTGCCAAAGGGAGCAAAGAAGATTGGTGTTAAGTGGTTGTTTAAGACTAAACTGAACGAGAAAGGAGAAGTTAATAAGTACAAAGCCAGACTTGTGGCTAAGGGTTACACGCAACAAGCCGAAATTGATTATATTGAGGTATTTGCTCCTGGAGCTCGCTAGGATACAATCCGACTTACTCTCGCTCTTGCAGCTAGTAAAGGTTGGAAAGTTTTCCAACTTGATGTTAAGAGCGCCTTCTTGCATGGAGAAATCAGTGAGGAGGTGTATGTGGAGCAGCCAAAGGGTTATGAGGTAAAAGGAGAAGAATAGAAGGTTTACAGATTAAAAAAGGCACTCTATGGGTTCAAACAAACTCCACGAGCTTGGTTTAGCAAAATGGAAGCATACTTTGTCAAAGAAGGCTTTGAGAAAGTGAGAGTGATCACACTCTGTTTACAAAGAAGAATAGTGTTGGAGGTATTATGATTGTGTGTTTATATGTTGATGACCTTATATTCACAGGGAATAATGAGCAGTTGGCTTAGCAGTTCAAGAGTTCAATGAAGAAGGAGTTTGATATGTCTGATCTCGGATGTATGAGATATTTCCTTGGTGTAGAAGTCACGCAAAACTCAGAAGGTATTTTTATATGTCAATAGAAATATGCAAATGAAGTGTTGGAGAGGTATGGCCTGCAGAACTGCAAGGTTGTAAAAAGTCCAATTGTTCCTGGAGCAAGAATGATCAAAGATATAGGAGGTTACAAGGTGGATGCAACAGCTTATAAACAAATGGTGGGCAGTCTCATGTATTTGATTGCTACATGACCAGATCTTATGTTCGTCGTGTGTCTTATAGCCCGGTTTATGGAGGCTCCTACTGCTTTACACCAACAAGTTGTGACGAGAGTGTTTCGATATCTAAAGGGGACTATTGAGTTGGGGCTGTTTTATAGAAGAGGAGAGGAGCAGAAGTTAGTTGCCTACACTGACAGTGATTATGCAGGGTGTTTGGATAGCCGAAAAAGCACTTCAAGATATGTTTTCAAGCTGGGAAGTGGTATTGTGGCTTGGAGTTCTAAGAAACAACCTGCGGTGTCACTTTCTACAACTGAGGTTGAGTTTATAGCTGCTGCTTCTTGTGCGTGTCAGTGTGTGTGGATGCAGCAAGTGCTAAAAAAACTTGGAGTGAATCAAAGTAAGTGTGTTATTTATTGTGATAATAGTTCTGCCATTAAGCTTTCGAAGAATCCGGTTTTACATGGAAGAAGTAAGCATATAGATGTTCGGTTTCATTTTCTTCGAAACTTGGCAAATGATGGTGTTGTGGAGCTGGTACATTGTGGCACAAAGGAACAGCTTGTTGATATCTTAACAAAGATTTTGAAGCTGGATGTGTTCTTGAAGCTGAGAGATGAGCTTGGTGTAAGTAGTAAACTGACTGTTTAATCACAGTTCAGTTTAAGGAGGATTTGTTGGACATTCAGTTACTTGAAGACCAAGTCTTTCGGACTTAGAGAATTGAAATTTTTTTCCTGTTTATTTCTGTTGAATAAATCCCTGGTATGTAGGGATAAACATGCTTTGAATTCATTCTTCCTTTAGAATAGCTAGTTTTGAATTTCTGTTATGCAAGGTTCTCTTTTCTGGTTGTAAAGGCTGTATAAAAGCCACAACTGATGTTAATAAAACTCAAGCTTTCACAGCTATATTCTGAGACCATATCACTTATATCTTTTAGTCTTTATATTTATCACCCTCCAAATCCGGTTCATGCTCTTGGAATTCCGTAGTAAGACTATTTTGGTCTTTGTTGCTACATGTCTATATGCGATCGGTATTCTCCATAGCTGAAAATTCAGATTAATATATGTTAAAAGAACCATGAAGTCTTAAACAACCAGAGATCATCCTACTAACAGTAAATAATCAAGGTCTTCTAAAACACAGATATTATATGAGCTTTGTTGTGTTATATATATAACACAAAAAAACTCATATAATATCTTTGGTTCTTTATGGTGGCCTTCACCATTCAATTCAAGTTGCAGTAAAGTCAATAGCCCAACAGAAACTCTAAGACCTGAATTCAATACTCATCGATTTCATCTACCTTTCTTCTACCTTTTGTTTTTTTTCTCCACAGATTCATTCGACCAAAATCTCAAATCGCAATAGGTCACAGGGAGGGAGATCATAGAGGAGGAAAAAAATAAAGAGAGAGAGAAGATAGTAATAGACCTGGCTGGGACAACAGGTGATTTGAGGAGAGCCAAGAAACCAAAAACGTGGTTTAGGGGAGGAAGAAGTTCAAAGGAGTAGGCGCGTAGATATCAGACGCGCGTCCTTCTCTTTTCTTCACGTTGGAAGAGATCAGGGTATAAAAGTACAGATAAAACTCATAAAATAAAAGGTAAAAAATAAAAATTAAAAATGACACGTGACAATTGGGTAAGAAAGTATTGTATTGACCGAAGTTTTTCCCGGGTCGTTATTTGGAACGTTAAAAGTAACTGGTACAATGACTAAATGGTACATGGACCAAACAATCAAAATTGCTTATGATATTGCAAATATTTAATAAAATGAAAGATTCACTCGACTGAAAAGAGATAATAAAAAGAAACAATCTATACAGTGGTGGTCGGACTTCAACAAGGCCCCCAAGTCAAGCATGAATTTGTTAGATGGCTTCAACTAGGCCAGTGATGAAAGCAATTCTGACATGGGAGCCATTCTAATGAGGACCTCTAAGTTGAGGACTAGTTGAGGACTTTTCGGTTAATTACTTATTAGACCAACTTTTTGATCAAAATTTGACATCTTAACCGTTGAAGTTGTAGATTTATATAAGTAGATCAATCATACAAAATTTTAGCTAAATTGGTGATCGTTAAGTACTAGTTTTAGATCAAATCAATGGACGAACTAAATCTGTTAAACATAAACCGTTCAAGTTCATAATTGGTAAATTACACTTATGAATGTCTTAACGATTTTCAATTTAGTTGAAAATTTGCAGAAATGATCTACTCATAAATATTTATAAAATGAACGGTTAAGATGTGGATATAAGATCGAAAAGCGGGATAAACCGAAAAGTCCTCAACTAGTCCTCAACTTAGAGGTCCTCACTAAAAGGGCTCACATTCTGACATTATAAGAGCATTAAATCAACTAATCCTCAAGTTCTAAAAAACAGTCTGGGCGGCCAGTCCCGATTTCATGCAATCTGGCGTGTCTGGGCGGCCGGCCGATTAATCGGGTTGGGTGGCGACTAATCAGTTAGGCGGGTGGGTAGGGGAAGGAATTCGGACCTCTAAACCGGACTATGGTCGGTTTGGTGGTTCTGAGTTCTAACTATAAACACGATGAGAGAGAGCTCTGCATGTGATGACTAAAGAGTAAGGACGGCAAACTGGGTTTGTTTCAATGTTGATGGGAGGGACGGTGATCTAAGAAAACTAACATAAAGGGTTTGTTTTGATGTTGAAGGTGATTCATAGAGACGTGTCTAGTAGACACTATCACCCCTACACGTTTACTCCAAATATTACCACATATTAGAGATGTGTGTCTATTTGTTGTCAATAAGTCCTAATTTCTTTATCATTTTAATTAATGTAATAATCAAAATATTCACCTTAATTATATATCTGAAGCATTTTCAGTATTTTTAAACATTATAATACATTTTTAATTGTATTTATGTACTTATCAGTTAATAAAATAAATACAAAAATAAAATACCGATTAACCCTCTAGGCGCTCGTCTCTAACTGTCCGCCCAACTAGCGCCTAACGTTTTTTAGAACCTTGCTAATCTTAAATCATTCCCTATACTCATGCATACACATCAGGAAATGAAAGGTCTGAGTTCATTGTGTTGAGATATCTATCCCACATCAGGAATATGAGACCTTACCTGTGAGTTTATAAGGATTTGAGCTACTCTCTCTATTGTCAATTGGTTTTGGAGTTGAACCCCAGACTACTTTATCATGGTATCAGAGCGGGTTATCCACGTCCATGTGTGAAGCCCAAAGGTCACACGAACTCCACGACCACCAAAGTTGTTGTCCACGTGTTAGGCTTAAAGATTCGCCACACGTGCGGAGGCGTGTTGAGATGTCTATCCCACATCGGGAATATGATACATAGCCATTGCCTGTGGGTTTATAAGGGTTTAGGCTACTCTCTCTATTACTAATTGATTTTAGAGTTGAACCCCAGACTACTTTATCAGTATCTCTCAAACACAAACCAGTATCAGAGGAAAATGCAGCAAGCTTTATTGGGATATCAGGGGCCTTGAATAAATAAAATTTGCTATCAAACCTACTGCGCGTTATTTGGAGTGTACCTGAAATTAATTATGTTTTTTAGAAATGATAATGTTAGGGTCTTGTCCCTAACAATGGAATTCAAAGAGAAACAAGGGAACTACTTTACGCTAAATTGAAAAAGAAAATAGATAGATTCATTTCCAGTTGCTCTAAACCCTAGAGCAAAGCTTAAATAGTTACAAAAGATGGTAGGATGTGTGACACATGGCAAACATCCACCACTTCTGTTCTAAGAAACCCTAGATACCACTAATTATCTTAATTAACTTAACTTAACCATTCTTTCTAATTAACCTCATTGGTGGACCTTGGCCATGGGCCGACCCAAATGAACACCAAATCCTAAGCCCACTAGGACTAGTATGGATAGGACTGTAACATTCCATCCCTGTTGCCCAGCAAACTTGTCCTCAAGTTTTAGTTTGTCAAAACTGGAAATGTGGGTAGCGTTGCATTATCACATCAGCAAATTCCCAAGTGGCCTCCTCAGGACTGGCGCCAAACCAATGAACAAGCCATTGTGTTGTTGCGCCCCTCTTTTTCTCACCATCCTGGTTTGTAGTACAGATTGGGGAGCTCATTTGGTGATAAAAGAATCAGTGATATTCGGGAGCTCTGTTGCTACTGAACAAGTACTTCCAATTCTCTTTTTAAGGAGTGAAACATGAAAAATATTGTGGATTTTTGCCGACGCCGGCAGCTTGAGTTTGTATGCCACTTCCCTAATTTTCTCAAGAACCTGGAATGGCCCATAATACTTTGAAGCCAGCTTGTGAAATGCTGAGCTACTTACACTGCTTTGTTTGTATGGTTGGAGGCGCAGGTAGACCCTATCTCTCACTTGAAAGCGTCGCTCTGTGTGGTGCTTCTCATACTAAGTTTTCATCCAAGCTTGTGCCTGATGTAGGTTTCTCTTAATCGTAGCCACTAGTTCATCTCGGCTGCGTAACTGAGCGTCCACCTCAGCCACCACTATGGAGCCTAGTACATATGGCCTGATAGAGGGAGGGGGTAGCCGAACAAGGCTTTGAAAGGAGTCATCTTTAGTGCAAAGTGGTAGGCCGAGTTGTACCACCATTCTGCCCAAGGCAGTGTCTGAACCCAGTCCTATGGTTTGTTACCGGTGACACACCTGAGAAACTATTCTAAAGCGCCGTTGAGGTTTTCTGACTGGTCATCTGTTTGGGGGTGGTATGCAGTGGACGTGTTCAGAGTGCTACCCCACAACTTTAAAAATTCTTCCCAAAACGGACTCATGAAGACCGAGTCTCTATCAGAGATAATCATATCAGGCATCCTATGGAGTCTGAATATCCCAGTGACAAAAACACCCACAAGACTTACAGCGGTGTATGGATGAGAAAGAGGGATGCAGTGAGCAACTTTACTAAATTTATCAACGTCAACCAAAATAATCGACTTACCTTAAGACTTGGGCAATGCTTCAATGAAGTCCATTGTGATGAGACTCCATGCTCTGTCTGGGACAACTGGTTGTAAGAGCCCTGGGGGCCTCACTGTCTCAGAATGGTTTAGTTAACAAGTATCACAGTTTGCAACAAAGTGTTTCACATCCCTATATGCACTCTCATATAGGTTCTAGAACGGCCAGCATGCCCGCCGATTAAGCCACCATGAAATTCTTGTATAATGCGCTTACGCCAATTATTGATATCAGGAACAAATACCTTGCCTTTGTACATCAACTGAGAGTTAAGCAAGGAAAAATGTTTCCGGCAACCAGGAGAGGCTTGTAGCTTTTGGATGAGGTCAGCGAGGTCATGATATGTAAGAAATGCCTTCTAAATGTCCAGGACAAACTCATGGACTGGTACAGATGCTTTAGTAGAAATGGCATTGAGGGATCTGGACAAGGCATCAGAGGCAGCGTTGTTTTTTCCTTTCTTGCACTGGATGTCATAATCATAACCAAGAAGTTTCAATAACCATTTCTGTTGTGCTGGAGTGGTGATCCGCTGGTTCAAGAAGTGCTCTATTGTCTTAAGGTCAGTGTATATAGTGAAATGATGACCACATAGATATGGTCTCCAGTGTTGAACAGCGGTGACAACTGCCAACATCTCTTTGTCATACACCGAGAGAGCCAAGTGACGTTGAGAAAGGGCCTTTCTTAGGAAAGCTATTGGATGTCCCTCTTGAGATAACACGACTCCTGTTCTGAGATTAGAAGCATCACATTCCACTATAAATTTTTTGAAGAAGTCCTAGAAGGCTAATATAGGAGTTGTGATGAGAGCCAGTTTCAGCCGCTCAAAAGCTTGAGTAGCTTCATCGGTCCACTTGAAACTGTCTTTCTTGAGTAAATTGGTTAGTGGTTTGGCTATCACCCTAAAACCTCGTACATAATTATGGTAGTATCCGGCGAGGCCTAGGAACCCTCTAAACTGCTTCAGGGTTTGAGGAAGGGGCCACTGGTTCACACATTCAATCTTGGAAGGGTCGACAACTACACCCTTTTTACTAATAATATGTCCTAGATACTTAACTTGGGAGACCCCAAAACTACAGTTGCTTTCTTAAACAAACAAAAAGTGTTCATGTAAGGTGTGTAGGACTAGATCGAGATGCTCCAAATGGGACTCTAAGGTGAAGCTATAAACAAAGATATCATCGAAAAACACTAATACTCATCGTCGAAGATACTTCCATAACACATCGTTCATCTCAGCTTGGAATGTGGCTGGAGCGTTTGTGAGGCCGAAGGCCATCACAAGGAATTCGTAATGGCCAGTGTGTGTCCTAAATGAATTTTTTTGGATGTTCTCTTCCGCCATCCTAATTTGGTGATAACCAGAACGTAAGTTAAGCTTGGTGTGAATAGCGGAGACATGCATTTCATCAATCAACTCATCCACTAATGGGATGGGGTATTTGTCCTTGTTAGTAGCTGCATTGAGGGCTCTATAATCCATACAAAGGCGCCTCCTTCCATCCTTTTTTTAACCAGGAGCACCAAGGAGGAGTATGGGCTTGTACTAGATCTAATGATACCACTGTCAAGAATTTCTTGTACTATTTTCTCAATTTCTGTCTTTTGAAAGTGAGGATAGTGGTAAGGGCGCACATTGATGGAGGGTGTGTTAGGCAGGAGCTCTATTTTGTGGTCATGCGACCTCATTGGAGGCAATGTTGTGGGGGGTTTGAAAACTGAAGCATACTTTGACAGAAGCCTCATAATATCAGGGTGAGTGGTCTAAACTAGAGGATTAGAAACTACATGCTTCACCTGTACCAAAACTGCCTCCCTCTCCTTTTTAATAGCCTTGACATACTCTTACAACTGATAACTGAAGCTTTTGGTGATGTGATGCCCTGCAAACTAAATGAGCTGTCTCCCACCAGGAATTTCATGAGCATGGTTTCAAAGTTTCAAAGTATATCACCGAGGGTTTTGAGCCAACTAGCCCCCAATATAACTTCACATCATGATATCGGCAAAACATAAAAGTCAGTAATAAGAGTGTATTGCTGTAAAGTTATCTCAATACTCAGCAGCTCCTTTATGTATACAATAGCACCACTGGAAAGCCGCACTCACAAAGGTTTGATTGGGCGGACTTGATGCTTGGTGGGTCTTAGAACAGTAGGATATATAAAATTGTGCGAAGCTCCTGAGTCAATCAAGACATGTACCATCTTGTTGAGTACCTTGTCCTTGAGTTGCATGGTGGATGAAGAGCTACCATCCCCCATGACCCGTAGTTCTACTTCTCCATTATCAACATTGGCAGCCTGAATAGCATATTCATTGATAACAGCGGGTAGGTCATGAAGAACAGGTTAGGGTGCCTCTTCCTGTAAAACTTCGATGACCATAATGGCTTGCCCTCTCCTATAATTGTGTCCTGGCTGAATCAGCTCGTCACAAAAGAACCACTGGTTGCGTGCTCTGCGCTCTTGATACTCAGCTTGGGAGAGCCTCCTTATTCCACTCGCAGGCCTGGCAACTTCATAATTTGCAACTGCAGACACTAACGGTGCCCTTAGAGGGGCTATTTAGGGTCCAGTTGGATACCTAGGGAGTCCTGTGACTCGTGGAAACAGTTGTTGTGATTCACCCCTCTCAAACAACCTAGCCAACTCGCAGGCTGTATACAGAGAAGTAGGTCTATGCGCCCTCACACTGGTTCAGATAGTTGGTCGTAAGCCTTCAACAAAAAAGGAGAGCATGGCCTGGGACGAGAATCTAGGGGCTCGTTGAGAGAGCCTGGGGAACTGGTCCATGTAGGCATCTATAAACCCTTCTTGTGATACGCGGGCTAGCGCAGCCTGATACTCGCCAAAGTTGTGGACACTGAATTCGCGCATTAACAGTTCAGCCAACCCTCTCCAAGAGTTGGGGAATTCATCCTTAACGATCATCTGCCTTTCCTACCAAATGCAACACTGCAATATCAACCTTTCGTTCCTCTGAAACTTGATAGATATCAAAGATTTGTTCAGCCATGTGCAACCATTCTACAAAGTCACCACCACCGAAAGGTGGAATCTCTAATCTTAGTTGTCTCAAGAAGGGAAGTGTAGGGTTAGGAAGGGTTTGGTTAGCGTAGTTCCCGTCAACGTGAATGTGTCGAGGTGAATAGGGACTCAGGTGGGTTTGTGGTACAGTATAGTCAAGTTGAGGTAATGGAGGCTGTTGTGTTGCAGTGGTGGTAGTGGCATAGGTGGAGTGTGGTGGGGGAAAATCCAGAGTGATTAGGTTGAGATGAGGAATAGGGAGGGGGCCAAAAGTGGCTGCATTAGCTAGAGACTCAGACCAATATTGTTGTGAGTATGGTTGATATGCCGAATTTGACACTGGTGGTGGTGGGAAGGGGTTTCGGTTGGTGAAGGGTTCATTGTGGGATGGGAAAGGGTTTTGTGAGTAGTAACCAAGATTCTAGTTAGAGGATATGTTCTGAGCATCAGTGTGTTCATAGAAATGGTTGAGAGGATGTTTTCCATTCAGAGCACCACCGTGACCAGTAGATTCCCCTGTCTCTTGTGTAGCATGAGTCAACATCGACCTCGACATACCAACCCAGCACGAGCTTGATTAAGAGGTGGGTTGATGGTTGTAGTATCACTCTCACTGACAAAGCCTAGCAAGACATGTCGGTCTCCTAGATTCAAATGATAAGACGGGTGAGTGACACTAGCTACCGAATTTCTGATAGCCAAGGCTGAAGAGACCCCGTCAATAGATGGAGTTCGTCCTCTAGCTGGTACAACTAGAGATCCAGTCGGTGGGAGCGTTCCAAAGCATAGCATCAAGTTGTCCACACCTTCAAGTTGTCCACACCTTTAGAATTTGAGATTATAAAAAAAACTATATATAAGCTCTATTTGTTTTTATAAGTGTGCATATTTAACTTCGTTAACTCCATCCGTGTTTCGGAGGATTAAAGTTTTGAAATGTTTAGCTCTTATTTTCTAGCCATTTCTTTGCACAGCAACAAAAGTTTGATTTTAATTTGCCATGTCTGTTTTCTGATATTAGTTCGACTCTTTTAGTCTTACATTTTAGCATAGTTGTAAACAAAAAATTTCGGGCTTCACCTAAAATACAAAACATGGACACAGCCTAATACATAGCCCTCCCCATCTTCGAATCCTGGATCCGCCACTGCTTCTCTTTCATAGCTCGCAGCTGATCCAGAATCTCCGCTCGAAGGGCCGCTATATCCTCCCTGTGACTAACCAAGGAGTTGCTTATGGCTGAGATCTGAGTTGTCATTTCATCTTGAAACCTTTGCATATCTTGCTCGTCAGTTGAGATTTCTGAGATGACCATGTTCGCCAACGCTGCAGCGCCTCCACCTATAACTCTGTTCCGAGCCATTGCCAACAAGATGACGGCTCTGGTACCACCTGTTAGGGTCTTATCCCTAACAACGGAATTTAAAGAGAGAAAAAGAGAGCTACTTTACGCTAAATTGAAGAAGAAAATAGATAGATTCATTCCTGGCTATTCTAAACCCTAGAGCAAAGCTTAAATAGTTACAAAAGACGGTAGGATGTGCGACACATGGCAAACATCCACCACTTCTGTTCCAAGAACCCCTAGATACCACTAATTATCTTAATTAACTTAACTTGACCATTCTTCCCAATTACCTCATTGGTGGACCTAGATGATGGGCCGGCCCAAATGAACACCAAATTCTAAGCCCACTAGAAGTAGTACGGATACTAGGGGTGGGCACTTCGTACCGGAATCCTGATCCCGTCCCGGTCCCGTACCGAAAATTAACGGGATGGGACAGGATAGAGTTTGAAAATATCGGTACCGTCCCGTCCCGTCCCGAAAGTTTAGAAACGGGACGGGACTGGGACGAACCCGCGCGGGACGGGCCTGTCCCGAAATATAAGACACTACCAGAACAACCATTTTAGCCGACGAAATTATTTCGTCGGCTAAACCTTAAATTTCGTCGGCTAAAGTCTTAGCCGACGACACGTCGTCGGCTAAGAAGTCGTCGGGTAAAATCCGTCGGCCAACACTATAGCCGACGAAATTACTGTTCATCGTCGGCTAAAGTCATTTATTTAGCCGACGAATAATTTTTTCGTCGCTTAATTTCTGGACTTTAGCCGACGAATTTTAATAAAATTCGTCGGCTATAACTATTTTTTTATTTATTTATTTCACTTTAGCCGACGAATTTTATTAAAATTCGTCGGCTATAACTATTTTTTTTATTTATTTATTTCACTTTAGCCGACGAATTTATTAAAATTCGTCGGCTATAACTATTTTTTTATTTATTTATTTCACTTTAGCCGACGAATTTTATTAAAATTCGTCGGCTAAAGTTATAATTTTATAATTTTTTTATGTAATTATTTTTTTTAAAATTTTTTTTCTTTTTTTTTAAAATTTTAGCCGACGAATTTTATTAAAATTCGTCGGCTAAAGTTATAATTTTATAATTTTTTTATGTAATTATTTTTTTTAAATTTTTTTTTTCTTTTTTTAAAATTTTAGCCGACGAATTTTATTAAAATTCGTCGGCTAAAGTTATAATTTTATAATTTTTTTTATGTAATTATTATTTTTTTAAAATTTATTTCTTTTTTATTTTAGCCGACGAATTTTATTAAAATTCGTCGGCTAAAGTTATAATTTTATAATTTTTTTTATGTAATTATTATTTTTTAAAATTTTTTTTCTTTTTTTTTAATTTTAGCCGACGAATTTATGGTATTTCGTCGGCTATAGTTTTTTTTTTTTTTAATTTTTTCATATTTTTTTTAGAGAAGTAGGAGAGGAAGGAGGAGAAGAGGAGAGGAAGGAGGAGGAGAAGAATTTAGAGAAGTAGGAGGAGGAGGGATTTGAAGGAGGAGGAGAAGAGGAGAGGAAGGAGGAGGAGAAGAATTTAGAGAAGTAGGAGGATGAGGGATTTGAAGGAGGAGGAGGAGGTTAGGAGAGGGAGGAGGAGGAAGGAAGATGAAGAGGAGGAGAAGGTTAGGAGAGGAAGGATGAAGAGGAGGAGGAGGAGGGAAGATGAAGAGGAGGAGGAGGAGGGAAGGAGGAGGAGGGAAGATGAAGAGGAGGAGGAGGAGGAGGAGGGAAGGAGGAGGAGGAGGGAAGATGAAGAGGAGGAGGAGGGAAGATGAAGAGGAGGAGGAGGAGGAGGGAAGGAGGAGGAGGAGGGAAGATGAAGAGGAGGAGGGAAGGAGGAGGAGGGAAGATGAAGAGGAGGAGGAGGAGGAGGAGGAGGGAAGGAGGAGGAGGAGGAGGGAAGATGAAGAGGAGGAGGAGGGAAGGAGGAGGAGGAGAAAAATGAAAGATATAGAAAATTTTAAACTTTAGCCGACGAAATTTCGTCGGCTAAAGTTTAAAATTTTAGTCGAAAAATTTTAAAATTTTAAAAATCCCCGCCAAAAAATTTGAATTTTTAATTAACTTTAGCCGACGAAATACCCTAATTTCGTCGGCTATAGTTATTTATTTTATTTATTAATTTAACAATAGCCGACAAAATACCCTAATTTCGTCGGCTATAGTTATTTATTTTTTTATTTATTAATTTAACCTTAGCCGACGAAATACCCTAATTTCGTCGGCTATAGTTATTTATTAATTAATTTAACCTTAGCCGACGAAATACCCTAATTTCGTCGGCTAAAACCCTAAACCCTATACGTAGAAGCTTCAAACGAAAAAAAGTCGTGAAATAAGATATGACCGGAATGGTGAAATACGTCTATACTTGAAAAATCACGTAATTCCGGTAAAGTCTCGGTACCGATAATTGCGGTTAACTGAATTTTCCATTCTTTCTCCCTAGAGGTAGCCCTATCTCCGGTAGTTATTTTTCATAAAATTTTTATACCACTGGTTGCGTCTCATCGATTTGAAACTATTTTCAGTTGAAGGTCCGGGCAAAATACGTAATTTAGACGGTCAAATGACCGTTTCCGTGCATTAAGGGGTTTGACTTACGTGATTGACCGTAAGGATCGAGCCCTTAACGTTGTCAGATTAAGTTAAATTTTTTCCTATATACATATTTCAACATAATGATCATATCTGACGGTCGGAATTTTGTTTCTCAACTTTGATCATCGGAATCACAACATGCGTACTAATGTTGTATAACTTGTTTACTAAGCTTTAAGTAAATGTTTCATTTCTAAAACAAACTGTACGTAGAAACTTCAAACGCAAAAAAGTCGTGAAATAAGATATGACCGGAATGGTGAAATACGCCTACGGTTGAAAAATCACGTAATTCCGGTAAAGTCTCGGTGCCGATAGTTGCAGTCAATACAATATAGAGGTTTGACTTACGAGATTGACCGTCTAGATGAAGTTCTTAAATTTATCAGATAAAGTTGAATTTTTTACCAGAGATATATTTCAACATATTGATGATATCTGACGGTCGTATTTTTGTTTGTGAATTTTGATGACCGGAATCACAACATGCCTACTATTTACCATTATTTATCTATACGGGAAGACCTATCATGGAGGGGTAAATGTCTCAAAATTTTTAGATGGACAGTTGCGTCTCATTATGGTGAGTGTTTGTTGTGTTGAAGGTTCGGCCAAAATACCTTATATAGGCGTAGATATGGACATTTTCGTGTATTAAGCGTTTAGAAAAACATCATTTTGAAGCCTTAAACAAACTCGGATGCCCAAAAAAGCCTATATGTCATAGCAAAGCTATGAGTTTTACTCCTGGGCCCGTTCTGCTTCCAGATTGGTATCACAATAGTCAATCGGACACCGAAATATCCGTAGTGCAATTTTATAACTAAAAGTTACTTTAGCCGACGAAATACCCTAATTTCGTCGCCTAAACTTAGTAGAATTTCGTCGGCTAAAGTTCACATACTATAGCCGACGAAAAAAGCACTTTAGCCGACGAAATTTTTTTTCGTCGGCTAAAATCCCACTTTAGACGACGAAAAAACCACTTTAGCCGACGAATTTTTTTTTCGTCGGCTAAAATCCCACTTTAGCCGACGAAATTTTAACTTAGCCGACGAAAAAAAAAATCGTCGGCTAAAGTCCACTTTAGCCGACGAAAAAAAATTTCGTCGGCCTGTTAATTTTTTTTTCGTCGGCTATGATACTTATTCTGGTAGTGAGAGATATGATCGTAGCCGTCCATTTGTTAAGATCGTAGCCGTCCATGAACTCAGGCTCTCTCAGTCTCTCAAAACCTCGACGCCTCTCTCAGTCTCTCAAAACCTCGATGTCTCTCTCAGTCTCTCTTCTCTCTCTTGATCCGGCCGATCTCCACAACCCAAAACCTAAAATTAATTCCCAACCCACAACCTATTCCCCCTAACTACGCTTCTCTCTCCTTCCATTTTCTTGTTCTCTCTCTTCTCTCCGTCTCTGTGTCGACGAACAGATCACGATTGTTCGATTGTTCGAGGGTTTGCTGGGCGATTGTTCGATTTTATGCTCCGGCTTTACCAGATCACGATTCCCGGCTCTGTAAGCTCTTGATTGATCTCCCTTTTGCTTCATTTTACTACGATTTTCCATATCGTTGTTCTTGCATTCGAATTCTTCTTTTCTCTGTAATTGTGATGATTTATAACCCAATTTTGTGACTATTTTCCATAGCCGGTTTTGTTCGGTTTTGTATTTGGGGTTTTACTGTATGCCTTTCTATTTTTAATTTGTTTTTTCCATCAGTATTTTCATACTGATTGAAGGTGATATTGTAGTTCTGGCTATTGGTTTGGGTTTTAATGTTTCGAAAAATGAATTTCTTGCTGATTGACTATGCAGCTTGTCTCTCCAAATTCAAACCTTCGCAATTGTTCGAAGCTTTAATGGCTGGAGGGAAAAAACATTGAAAATGGACAAAGGGTCCATTGAAAACGGAGGTTGGGAATGTGAAAAGCAAGCATCTTGCCTTAGCTCTCAAGGTAAGGAATAAGAAATTAATTTGGGAAATGATTGAAGTTGATTTACTTTGTGCATGATTTTGATCAATGAAGTATTGTACTGCCTTGAGATCTTTGTTTCAAGCTCATACACAGGTAAATCATGTATTCTATGTGATTATATGCACTCTATTTGGATTAGCATAATGATGAGTTATGATCATTACATGAAATTCGACCATAGCTATGTAGGTGCTAATGCTTTGATTAGTTTTTTAATAAAAAGTTATAATACACTTTCCATTGCAACTCTGTTTTGGTTAAGTAACTGCTTCGGTTGCTCTAAATTGAAACTTAATGTGGTTTGTCTGATGACAGTTTTATAATGTGCCAATGGATAACCATTCGGCTAGTTTTTGCTTCTATGGATGGAACTGTAAGTTTCTTAACCACTTTGCTACCTTTAATACTATTTGTTATTGATGTGCTTGTGTCTATAAGTATAGCCTCTGTTGTTAGTGATTATGACTGTTTATTTCATGTTCTTCATATTCTCATGTTTATATTCATTTGTGGTTCACGCTTGTCAGCTTATGTGCCGTATTCTGGTTTAAAAAGAGGCAATAATGTGAGGTCTGACATTCTCAAATGAGCTTATTTCTAGTGGTGAGGGCCTAAACTGTGATTCTGATTTACCTATGTACAATTATTTTGCTCTTACTACTTAGCTTAATGGCACTATGATTGCCACCAAATGGACGCGCTAGTTTTACTAAGAAAAAGCGCATGTTGATCAATATTTTTTCCAGTAGCTGTTCCAGTCATTTAGTTAACTGTTTTAGGAGCTCATTAGCTCCTAAAACAATTGAGGGACTCATTTGTATGCAGAATTGGTTGCTTGGTGATGAAATTGCAGAGGTTGTACATGATTGCACCATTGAAGACTATGAATTCTATGAAGATGCACTGCTGCTGCTGGTCCTATTGATGTTTGATATATTATGGTTTGAGTTTTTAATGTTCATTCAGTACTTTTAATATGAAATGTAATAATTCAGTACATATGCACCTATGTTCTTGTTGGTTTCAGACTTTCAGTATTTGTTGATGTCGGATATTTTTTTTTTCAGACTTTCAGTCTTTTTTTTTTTTTTTAAAGGTTAATTTGTCGGGATCCCGATCTCGGCCCGGTACCGGTCCGGTCTCGAACGGAATCGGGACGTGCGGGACAGATTTCTAAAAATTGTCCCGTCCCGATAAATTATTTTCAGGATGGGACGAGATTCGCCAAATCCCGACCCGTCCCGTCCCGTCCCATGCCCAGCCCTAACGGATAGGACTGTAACAGACAAGTCCTCTGCCTGTTTGGATTTGATTGACAGAATCACATAAATAAGCATAAGCAACTCAATCCAGTTGAATCTCACTCTTACCCAGAAAGACAGCAAACATGAGAGATCTGGGTGCCATCGGCCCTCTTTTATTGCTAATAACTTCAAAAGTTTAGCACCTACGAAAAACTCCTTGACCAATAAATGGAAACACATTTTTAGAATGTATAAAATGGTTATAAAGGTCTAACTGGAGAGGAGTCAGCTTGCAACAGACGACTTCTATTATCTGCAAGAAGAAAATAAAGCACAGATTCAGAAGTAACAAACTTCGAAATGTATATGAGTACAACTTCTATTTTAGATCCACTACAACCACTCATAAGTTCCTGTAATTGCACTCGCAGGAGATTCTCTTTTGAATTTTATAATACTTATTATCCATAAATGTGAGTATAGATCTGCACTACCTTACGCAAGGGCGTACAAAAATAATCAGCACGCATACCCAAGAGATGATATGTGATAAGACTTGGGATTCAGATGGCACAGAGTTTGTACATCAAACTTCAAGTGACGGTCATTAAATAAGTTTAAAGGGGAGTGCTAGCTACAAACGCAGCCTTATACACATAATTTTTTCGTCTATTATACCCAATGTTTTTAACGTTTACAATCAAGGTCGAGAGACTAGACTGACCAACTCCTCTTTGCCGCCGCCCACTTGCCAATCCACAAACATATCCACCATCACCTCCACCCACGACTTCTCTATTAAGCTCGTGTCACCCCCTTCAAACTCTACGTCTATATGGCCGCTATGACAGGGATCGAGGTCGTTCGTGTCGACTTCAAGGACAACGAAACCGCCGACGATCCCCGAACCCCACCGTGCATCATGCTGCTGATCCCGGGTTCCCAGCCACGTTCACTATGGTTCAAGAGTAAAATTGCAGTAAAATTGAAATCATCTTAGCACCATTTTCCTGTTGCTGAATTGATCTCCTCAAAACCCAGCCTTTGATTTTCAAGTCATGTCAGGACACACCTCGGGTTAAACCCCTTTAACCTGAAGTAAATCATGCGGGGACCACCTCAAGGAAATTTCTTACCGAAACCCCCTTAAATGGACAACCCTTCCTGCAAACCAAATCAACACTTCCATGAATAATTTAAGTCAACCCCCAACTCCTGGAGTCATCCTGCTCCCCAAGTCATATCTACGCTTCACTAACCTATTCAACTATCTAAGTTGGGGTAATCAGAACAGTCTACATGGAAGTTATACCTAAATTAATATGTGAGCAACAACGGATTAATTGACTATGCCTCGACTTCGGTACGCGCGACCTCCTCTCAAGAACCCTGTAACACTGGGCATTTGAAAACGAAGGCACATGAGAAAACATTTAAAAACACAACGTTAGAGTGAGTGAACAAAAATCAAATATGTAAAGGTAAACATCTTTTCATGCTCTCGCTTTGATTTTCCAAAATTCACATGCACGCAACCCATTGAAAACGATTAAATAAAATATATACAACAATTCCCTTGGCTCAAATCCATAATTTAAAAAGCAAGGTACTTTTACCATGACCACGAGAAAACAACTGACCAGCTCTATCCACGAGAGGGTCTATTGACCAGCTCAATCGGAGAGGGTCCCTTGACCTGCTTTATTCGGGAAGGTCCCTTGACCTGCTCTATTCGGGAGGGTCCAACCGACCAATTACGACCGAAGAGAGTCCTGACCGGCTCTATCCGGGAGGGTCATTCCGACCAGCTACCACCAAAGAGGGTCTGACCAGCTACAATCCGGAGAGGGTACTATCTCCATCCGGAGAGGGTTCATACTATATATATAGTAACTTTTGTTTTTTGACCATAACTTCGTCATACAAACTCTGATTTGAGCATGCTACGTGTCCACGAACTCGTATCGACGTCCTCTACGACTTTCATGAAAAGAGTTCCCCAAATTCTTAACTTAACAAAAAGTCAACTTTACGGTTATTGTATGGTTAAACGGTTACTTTAAATTGTAAAAAACCAAAGTAACCAACCGTAAAATAATTCTAGGATCGGGATGTGACAAGCCATCCCAATTTTGACCCTCAAAGGTAATCAAGGTCTACGTCCAAAATTGGAGGCGAGGTTGTCGCCGTCAATTTCCTCCTCCCAAAATTGGTTATCTCGGTCTCTCCTCCAAGTAGGTTGGAGAACACATCACCGAGGACACGAAGGTCAAGGTCCCGTCGTCTATGTCACCGTCGCTGCGCTCATCATCAAGAGAACACCAAATTCGTATTGGGGTGTTTTGGGTTTGGTGGATGTAGAGGTATGAAGGTTTTAGATCTTTTGGCTCTTGTGGAGGGTTTGTGAAGAGCGGGGGTGTTAAATTATGAGGAAGATTTGGAATGAGATTGTGAAGAAAATTTTATGGGAAACCCAGTTTCGGGAAACATAATCATAGCAAATACATTATGTTGACTAATCGAAATTATTGAGAAATTTTGGCTTTTGATTCGGTTTCTTGATAAAACTAGGTTTCTTTTTTCATTTGAAACCAGTCTATTAGTATGTAGTTTTGGTTTCAGTTGGGTTATTGCCTGCATGTTTCTGTGGTTCGATTTCGGCAACTCCAAGGCTAAAATGGGTAGAGAAGTTATGCAAATGAGGGAGAGAGTTACTCGGACTGTTTTTTTTCTCTTAACAAAAAAAGAGTCGACGCGTGGTCGAGTGTGGCAAATTCACACTCGGCTGCGTTTGTAGCTAGCACTTCCCATGTTCAAATGCACCAGCATTCGCGGTGAAGATAATAAAACTTGAAAGACAAATAGGACATGGAACCATAGGGGTATATACTACGATTTGTACATGAAACTGTTGAACTTAGTTCTGAAGAGCGCTCAAGACCTAGCTTCCCCTCTTCTTCACAGGAACTAGGTTCTCTTCCACAAATAATAGGTGCCTTCATTGAATAGGTATGTAAGACGTAAGAACTCATATTCAGGGATATATACATGTAACTGGTGGGAAAAGTAGAAAATGTTGTCCATTTTACCAATTTTAGTGTTTTACCGAGTTAGGAAAGTAATACTGTTTAAATATTTTGTTAGGGAGGAGTAACCAAGAAACAAAAACAAACTAATAACAAAGGAAACAATAAACAAGATATGAAAGCATGCTTAAAGGCCATAAGGGGTATACAGGAAATGCAATCAACTCTCCTCTTAGTAGCGACGAAAATGTGCAGCATCACCTAAGATTCCTGGATTAGTGAAGTTCACCATGGCATAGAACTCTTCTAAGTCATTCTGCGCGTTATATATGAAGAGAAATAAGTAACAACTTGGAATCAAGACAAATCATACAGAGTTGAGTCCTACCTGCATTGGAGTTCCTGACAACAAAATCCTCCGCTTGCATGAAAGAGCAGCCAATGCCTGACAGAATATTCAAGTATGGTTTCAGGGGGGAAAGTCCAAAAATAGTAAAAACAATGACAGACAGATAACCAGAAATTTAGGCACCTTTGTTCGTAGAAATTTGCGGCACTGTTTAATCCCGCCACACAACCAAACTGAACTGAACGACTTCTCTGTATCAAAACTTCATCTCATCAATTAAAAGAAAACCAAAACCATATAAAGCATCTGGTAAACTAAAAATTTCAGAATTTTATAGACCCCTCTTCAAATTAAGCAACATAATTGACATTTTGGAACTGAAAACATCAACTTGATGGAGCTTTACAAGGTTGTACTCATGAACAGCTTGACAAAAGTTGAAGTTATCCCGGTAGCAATGACAGAATGAAGTCATCCAAAAGAAAACCAAATGATTATCAGCTTTAGAACCAAAAGAATACCTTTGATGCCGTCGAAGGAAGCGAACAAGCAGAGGGTCCACGACTATCTGCACCATATTAACATCCCCATCCTCCAATTCATCAGGTTGCCACAACACCAAGGGATCAATCCCAGGCGGCAGTGTCACACTCTCTGAAAATACTGGAACGTGTGTCAGGGATTGATCAAACACTAACAATCCCAATGATGCTGAAAGCAAAAACTCGTAACAACACAGGAAATTGTTTACGCAGTGTAAACCTCAAACATGAGGAAACATCACTGCGAGGCACAAGCCCAGAAGAACTTCAATTCACTATGAGAAGATTACAATTGTATGATTACAATTACAGACTCGTCTAGTCTATCAATCACTCACTAATCTTCTCTCACAAGAATCACTTTCTTGAGGGATTGAACTACACAAATCAAACCTCAATTCTATTCACTCAAACATGAAACAGTGAAAGAACAAACAAAACTCAACATGCTCACGTTAGAGATACACAACTAATCTCTTTTTCTTGATTCCTAAGGCATGCAGAAGTCTTGTACACGGCAGCTTTAAATAGAGAGTGAACACTCCCCCTCACTTTAGAATCCTAACCCTAATTGACTTCTTATTTGGAAATATCTTAATTAAAAGATTGTCAATTAGGATCTGAAAGATTTGATGCCCTTTGATGTAGGAATGCCAAGATACTAACAATCTCCCCCTTTGGCATTCCTACACAAAACACAAGTCAATAATTTCCAAATGAGAACATAGGTATACATAAGATCAGTTCTTAAATAAGGTACAACATCATAATCCCAAAAAGGAAAACAGACATAGAGTCACATAAGAAACATAAGAATACTCTCCCCTTTTTTGTCTAGGAATGACAAAGGGTCAGTTCAAATAAGCAAGTAGTATCCCAGAAGGGAAACACCTATATCCATAACCAATGTCCACGCAGAAAGGCTTGAGATTAAGATGTGAGGGAGACACAACAGTAGGAGTAGCAGGAGCAGTAGCAGGACAAGGAGGAGACACCACAGTAGGAGCTGTAGCAGCAGGAACCCGGGTGGAGGAAGATGGAGCAGAAGATGCAATGTATGTGTTGAGCAAACCTTCAAGATCATTAATCCGAGATTCCAAGTCTGCATGTAGAGTATGAAACTTGTCTTCCATCCATTTCATCAACATAGTAGTCTCAACAGACACACCATCATTCAGTGCCTGACTAGATCCTCTAACAAGAGTGGAGGGAGTAACCGGATTGAGAGGAGGGCCAAGTATGTCACCATCCTGGTAATCAACACTAAAGGAACTGCACAGCAAGGTGATAATGGATGGAAACACTAAGGCACCTTGAGAATTATGCTGGTCAACAATGGCAGCATAACGAATGACAGTATAAATAAAAAAACTCAGGAGGAAGATAAGGACCCTTGTGACTATGAATAGCAAAAATCTTTGCACCAATCTCCCTTGTGATCTTGCTGGTCTGTGAAGTGGGATGCAGAAGAGATCGAACTAGAAAGCCCAACAGTCGAAACCATTCATCCATGTGTCCACTAGATAGAAATGCTGGAGGAATCCGAGGAATGTTGGCATACATCTTGTCCAGCAACATGGACAGATCACAGGCAGAAAGAAACTGAGTGGCTTCAGCTACTGCTCCTTCAGATGACAAAGGAAGATGCAGTATGTGACGAATCACAGTGGGGGAAACTAGAATGTAGGAACCCCGAACAAATACCCCACCAGAGGAAGCAAATAAATCCATTGTCTCAGGCAATGATCTTGGAAAGTTAGCATAAAACTCATACACAATAGACAGATTTGGCCGAGGTAGGGATTGCAAACCCTCCTTCCATCCCAAGCGTGCAACTAAGGTGACGAATAATTTAGGCAGTGAAGAGAAATCAAACGACCGCTCAAACACACAAGGACGATGACACGTAGTGTTCATATATAAGGTACTGGCAGTAGAATTGACAAAGCAAGTCAAGGGAAGAGCACGCTTACAAACTGTCGATTTGGACTGCTTCTTGATTGAAGGAGGTTTCCTTGAACCAATTGAAGACTTGAGTCGTTTGGCAGTAGGCTTCGAAGGCTTTGATGGAATCTTGCACTTTTGAGGGAGCCCAACAGCAGGGCTTTGAGTGGCGTCTGAATCTGCTGACGAGGAAGAGGCGGAAGGGCGAGCTTGGAAAACTTGATGGAGAGTGCGACTGCGATACGCTTGATTGAGAGTGGCCTCTATTGGAGACTCCATGGGAGAAGAAGGTGCAACACCAGCATGGAAGAGTGGCAGAGACGAAGGTTCACTATGAGTGGACGAGTAGACTGGAGAAGCATCAGCAGCTGAAGTGGCAGCGGAAGGAGAGTATTCAAGAACTTGAGGAGCCGCAACAGAGGTGGGAGAACCGGATGGAGGTCCGAGACGACGAAGGCGACCAGATCGACGCGGCGGAGTAGACTTGAGTCCGGAGTTTCGCATCTTTAGAGCCATGATCAATGAAATCGGATGCGAATCTGAGAAAAGAAAACAAGAAGAAACACAGAAAGAAGGAAAAAAACAAGAAAAACACAACGAAAAAGACAAGACTCTAATTTTTTTTTAAATAAAGCTACCAACTTAACAAAAATTCACTCTTAAAATGCAACATGATAAAGTCCAAGAGCTGAAAAGAGTAAGATTGTGTATGCTTATGAATATCAAATCAAATATGTAACCACACAATGCCAAAAGAAGTACCCACACGTATATCTGAGAACAGAGGCAAAGCTTTTAGATAAAGAATAACCATAACACATCATGTGAGCAAGACAAGTTCTAAGTTCATCATGAGTCATGTGCCCAACAATTCAACAAGGAGGAATTTTCAGTCATCTCAGTGGGTGAGTGACGAGAGTGATTTGTCAGAGACAGTGGGACACACAACAACCAGTACGTAAGTCCCAAGTAATAGTATATTCGTACCAAATTCTCTTTAAATCTCCATAGAACCTTTCTTTTGTATCTCCTTATATTTCTTTTGTCAAGAATTACTTAATCAACTATCACCGGGGTGACCAAACCATTCCCTTTTCTGCTCAATCCTTATATCGTTCATCACGACCAAGACCTGATTACTTTAGGAATAGCCTGACCATCAAACCATTTCCTTTTCTGCCTAATCCCTATATCGTTCATCACGACCAGGGCGTAGTTACTTTGGGAATAGCCTGACCATCAAACCATTCCCGTTTCTGCCTAATCCCTATATCGTTCATCACGACCAGGGCGTAGTTACTTTGGGAATAATTTGAAAAGCTCCAAAATATATTTTATTTTTATTTTTTTTAAACCTGGAGCCAAGAAAATAAAATATTCAATACTTGAGACACTAAGATTGTGCTTACCCCACATGAAACTTCCAAAAGAGAGAGTGCAATGTGTAAGTGAGTACAATGTGAGAGATTCATGACTATTCTTCAGAGAGATTGACAGAGCACACACTTTTAATGACCAAACAACTTGTAATACACACACTCAAGAGATTAAGAGATTCATCTTTGTCAATCTAAGTTCAACTGATTTCTACAGAGTAGTGTGAGATACTTAACCTGTATGCAATCCTAGTAAACCTGAAAACACTTGAGCCAGAGAGAAAAATAAAATTACGATGCTACTATGAAATAACACAGAATGAATGTAAGCGGTGCAGTGTGTGCTCTTAAATTTCAGCGCTTGACACATATACCAATTGCATTTCTAAGAGTCTCAAATCTTTCAGTATCCAGTGGTTTTGTAAAGATATCAGCCAATTGATGTTCAGTACATACAAAGGATACTTCTAAAATATCTTTTTCAACTAAATCACGTATAAAGTGATATCTTAGATCAATATGTTTTGTACGTGAGTGTTGAACATGATTTTTTGAAATATTTATCGCACTTGTGTTATCACAGAAAATACTTAACTTGCCTTGAGTAAAACCATAATCCTGTAGCATTTGTTTCATCCAGAGCATTTGGGTGCAGCAACTACTGGCAGCTACATATTCAGCCTCTGCAGTTGACAAGGATATGCAATTTTGCTTCTTACTATGCCAGGCCACCATGTTGTTTCCCACAAAGAAGCAGCCACTGGATGTGCTTCTTCTATCTTTCATATTGCCACCTCAATCAGCGTCTGAATAACCTACACTGTAGGAGATATCTGGTCTACTGGCAGTAAGATACAAGAGACTTCCAATCATACTTCTGTAAAGCTTTTGATCAACAGACTTACCATCAAGATCCTCGCTGAGCTTGGTGGTTGTACTCATGGGATTTGTCACGAGTTTTGGAGAATCAATACCAAATTTTTTAACAAGATTTTCAGCATATTTAGTTTGAGACAAAAACATACCATCAGTTAGTTGACGAACTTGAAGCCCAAGAAAGTAATTTAATTCCCCACACATGCTCATTTCAAATTCACTTTCCATGATGCTAGTGAATTCGGTAACATAAGATTCAGAGGTTGAACCAAACACGATGTCATCTACATAAACTTGAGCAATCATGACATGTGTTTGATCCTTTTTTACAAACAATGTTTTATCAATAGAGCCTCTAACATACCCTTTGCTTACCAGGAAGTTGGATAGATGTTCATACCAAGCTCTTGGAGCTTGTTTAAGCCCGTACAAAGCCTTTTTGAGTCTGTAGACATGACTGAGATTGTGAGGGTCTTGAAATCCCAGTGGCTGTTCAACGTACACTTCTTCTTGCAAGACTCCATTTAAAAAGGCACTTTTCACATCCATTTGATACAATTTAAAATGAAGATGACAGGCAATAGGAAGCAAGAGTCTAACAGATTCAAGTCTAGCTACAGGTGCAAAAGTTTCATCAAAATCAATTCCTTCGACTTGAGTATATCCCTGCGCCACAAGCCTAGCTTTGTTTCTAGTGATATTACCAAATTCATCATTTTTGTTTCGAAAAATCCAATTAGTACCTATCACATTGCATTTACCAGGCCTAGGCACAAGATACCAGACATCATTTCTAGTGAACTGATTCAGTTCATCTTGCATAGCATTAATCCAATCATCATCAAGCAAAGCTTCTTTCACATTTTTTGGTTCAATAAGAGAAACAAAACCAAAATGACTAATGACGTTTACATCTTCTTTGTTATCATCCAAAAAACATGCAAGAACAGAGTCTCTACTTACCTCACTTGCGGCTTGTCTCCGCGTCTTGATTCCATCATCCATGTTGTCAATGATATCTTGAGATGAATGATCTTTTTGAACTTGCTTGAACCCAGTTCTTACATTCGGTTGAGTATCAAAAATGGGATCAATAACTTCGTCAACTTCTTCTTCATCATTTACTTCCACAGTCATCTTCCTTTTTGAGGATCCATCTTCTTCTTCAATGATATTTCCTGTTCTTATGAAAGAATCATCAATAGATACATTATAGGATTCCATAACAGACATGGTTTTTTTATTATACACCCTATAAGCTTTACTGTTCAGGGAATAGCCTAGGAAAATGCCTTTGTCACTTCTGAAGTCAAATTTAGCAAGATACTCTCTATCTTTGTAAATGTAGCAAGGGCTTCCAAAAGTACGAAAGTAACTAACATTAGGTTTCTTACCTTTCCATAGTTCATATGGAGTTTTGTTACTACCTGGACTAAGAAATGCTCGATTTATTGTATAGCAAGCAGTGCTTATGGCTTCTGCCCAGAAGTTGAGACTAAGTCCAGCAGAGTGAAGCATTACTCTTCCCATGTCAAGTAGAACCCTATTCTTTCTCTCCATAATGCCATTTTGTTGTGGAGTTATAGGAGCTGAAAACTCATGAGAGATACCAAGTTCACTAAAGAAATCAGAAAACCTGACATTCTTAAACTCAGTTCCATTATCAGTTCTTACTCGCACAATTGACAAATGCAAAGATTGTTTCTCATTTATTACCTTTTTGAAGAGACCTTTGCAGCTTTCGAATGTATCACTTCTTTCTCTAAGAAAGTTTACCCAGGTAAAACGAGAAAAATCATCCACAACCACTAAGATATATTTCTTACCTCCAATGGTCTCAGTTGAAGAAGGTCCAACAAGATCCATGTGAATCAACTCTAAGGGATGAGAGGTAGTCAAGGAATTTAGTGAATTGTGAGCACCACGAGTTTGCTTACCTATTTTGCAGCCTTCACACATGATGGTAGATTTTCCATTCAGGGCAGGCATTCCACGCACACTTTCCTTTTTAGAGAGTTTCACTAAGTCCTGAAAATTTACGTGACCCAAGCGTCTGTGCCATAATTCAAGATTAACATCGGATGATCTAGTGTTCAAACAAGTCTGCACATTTATATTAGCATGAACATGATATCAGTTATCCTTGGACCTTAATCCTCCCATAACACTTTTTCCATTATTATCAAGAACTATACATCTTAGTTTGTTGAAGTTTACATTCTCATAATCATCAGTGAGTTGACTAACACTTATGAGATTTGCTTGAAGACCTTCATCAAGTAAGACATTTTGAAGATTAGGAATACCTGGAGTATTTATAGTGCCCTTACCCATCACCGGTGCTTTTCTTTCATCTCCAAATGTGACTGTTCCGCTGGTGAATTCATCTGAGAGAGTGGTGAACCAGCCTTTGTTTCCAGTCATGTGTCTTGAACATGCACTGTCTACATACCAAATATCTTCCCTCCTTTCGGATAAAGCTGTTAAGGCAACAAGGCATGTAGCATCCTCGTGACCAATTTGAAACCTGTAGGAAGAAAACAAGCACGTTTCGTTAACTAATTCCGGGGATGCACGACACTTACTATACTTAGCTGAATAACACTTATGTGATCCTTTCTTGACCCAAGTCTGTTTGGTCTTTGATTCCAGACTTTCTGGGATTGAAACCATCTTTTCAATCCTATTTAAAATGTTTAAGTGTTCCTTTAGTTTTGCTTGTAATAAAGAAGCAGAGTTAATTTCAGACCCACGTGTTTCATTGTGCATTTTCCTTCGCAACAAGTTACAACGAGGACGAATATGTCCAGGTTTTCCACAAAAATGACACGTAGGAGTGAAATGTGCTTGTCTGAGAACATACCTGGACTGATGAGCATTCAGCTTTGTATCTTTACTTACCTGAGGAGATTGATAGTATGTCATCGATCCCAGTTCTGAACCAGAGTTGATTTCAGGTTTTGACATACGTATATTATCATTCTTTTCTTCAAGTACGTGATTATTTTCTTTCAAAAATTGTGTAACACCTGTGGGGGTATCCTCATATCCGAGACCTTTTCTGTTACATGAAGTTCTGCCAAGCCCAATCATTTTTGACACCTTCTCTGAGCTAATCTCAAATTTGCTGAATTTTGTCCTTGCCTCCGTAAGCTCAACTTGCAATTTCTCATTCTTTTGTGTTAATAAGACATTTAAATTTGTTTGGGCTTTGAGCTCAACTTGCAAGGTTCTTAATCTATCATTAAGCTCATTCTTACCGTCACTATCCACATGAGATGTGGCTTTATGTTGCAACAATTGAATTTTCTCAAGCAAATTTGTCCTCTCAGTTTCCCAAGATTTTAAATTTGATTCAAGACTTACCTCAACTCTCCTTTTCTCTTTGCTGATAAGTTTGATGTCTTCTTCCAATGCAAGATTTTTCTTTTGTACACTTTTTGTAGCATTGTACAGTTTCAAATATTTATCATTTGCTTCTTCATCAGAAAGATCTTCATCACTTTCTGAATCATCTGAAGTTTCTAGATGGAGAGAAGTTGTTAATGCAAGATCATTTACCTCATTGTCATCGAAGAACTCCTCATCACTATCATCCCACGTGGATGTCAAAGCTTTGCTATCCTTGAAAGTTTGCTTCCTGTTTGCACACTCAGCAGCCATATGACCAAAACCACCACATTCAAAGCATTTTGTTTTTTCTGAGAAATTTTTCTTTTGAGTAAATCTAGAAGGTTTGTCAGTTATTTTTTCAGAGTTGAAAACTTTCCTTTGTTTAGAGAAATTTTTTGAAGGACCAGAAGCATTTTTATTTTTTAGAAATTTTTTAAATTCTTTTGTAAGCAAGGCTAAGTCAATTACCTCATCTTCAGCACTTTCCTTTTTCTTAAGAGAAGAAAAAGCAACGTTTTTTTCCTTTTTATCTGGTCTGATTCTCATTTCAAAGGTCTTGAGGTTGCCTACCAGTTCATCAAGAAGATAAACGTCTAGGTCTTGAGCTTTCTCAATTGCTGTTTGCTTAGCTTGAAACTTTGAAGGAAGAGATCTGAGAAACTTCTTGACGATTCTGTGATCTTCAATTGGATCACCAAGACTTTGACATTGACTAGATATCCTTAATAGACGTGCATGAAAATCATCTACTAGTTCATCTTCTCCCATAGTCAAGTTTTCAAATTCTTGGGTTAGCCTCTGCAACTTTTGTGAGCGTAACTTTTTATTACCTTCATAAGTAGATTCCAATAGATCCCACGCCTTCTTCGCAGTGTCACAATGACTGATACGAGTTCTTTCTCTTTTGTTTAAGGCCGTGAACAAGCTGTTTCTTGCCTTAAAGTCGCAATTCCGATCATGTACTTCCGCTTCAGTCCATTCTTGTCTAGGCTTCAGTGTTGTTGCCAAAGAGGTTCCTTCCACCTTCTTCTCATTAGCTTTAGTTGGATGTTTCCAACCTATCTCAACAATATTCCACATGTTCTCATCCTGAGAATACAAGAAGGCTCTCATCATGATCTTCCATTCAAGATAATCTTCACCATTGAAAAGCGGACGACAGTTGATCGATCCAGCAGCTCTATCACGTTCCATCCTGATCTACTAGAAACTTCTAGAACCCTCTCTGGTACCAATTGAAAATACTGGAACGTGTGTCAGGGATTGATCAAACACTAACAATCCCAATGATGCTGAAAGTAAAAACTCGTAACAACACATGAATTTGTTTACGCAGTGTAAACCTCAAACATGAGGAAACATCACTGCGAGGCACAAGCCCGGAAGAACTTCAATTCACTATGAGAAGATTACAATTGTATGATTACAATTACAGACTCGTCTAGTCTATCAATCACTCACTAATCTTCTCTCACAAGAATCACTTTCTTGAGAGATTGAACTACACAAATCAAACCTCAATTCTATTCACTCAAACATGGAACAGTGAAAGAACAAACAAAACTCAGCATACTCACGTTAGAGATACACAACTAATCTTTTTTTCTTGATTCCCAAGGCATGCAGAAGTCTTGTACACGGCAGCTTTAAATAGAGAGTGAACACTCCCCCTTATTTTAGAATCCTAACCCTAATTGACTTCTTATTTGGAAATATCTTAATTAAAAGATTGTCAATTAGGATCCGAAAGATTTGATGCCCTTTGATGTAGGAATGCCAAGATACTAACACTCTCCTCCACTACATCCTTTCCATCATCATTTTGCAACCCAGGAAGCCTCTCAATACCTGTAACTGGAATAAACAGCGCACTCGATGAACCACCCCAGGGAACAAACCGCCTGCGTGCCGAGAGACGCCGAGCCAGCTGGTCATTTCCATCATCGTAGCCTTTGGAGCACGGAGGTTTGAAGGGCTTCCTACAAACCGTTGCTTCTTCCGTCACCGAGAGAACTCGCGGCTGCCTCTTTACCACAAGATTGCTTCTGAAATTAACATCAATGCCGCACATTTCAGTTCAATTTCAAAATCCGATAAACCCTATATTCAATCATTTCTTTCGAATAGTCACCAATATTCTTAATTTCCCTTCAATTTCAACTATTTCCACAGCAATCAAACCCTAGCCAGCTAGAAATAATAATAAAAATATGAGCTAAATTCATCAACCGAAATGAAATCAATAAACAAGAGGCGCCTGAGGAGAGCATCGACGTTCTTCGATTTGCGATCTCTGCCGACCGGTGGCGGAGGAGGGCGGGCCTTGGGTCTGCGACGACTCTCGCCGACGTCGTCGTTTTGGGCCTGATCTTCGTTTTCGAGGTCTTCTTGTTCACCGATCAGAGTCGTCTGGGTCGGCGGTGCATTCGTCGCTGGAAGTGGAATCGGAGTGGGAGATGATTTCTTCTTCGTCTTCCATATCTTCCACACTCTCTCAAAAATAGGGCTCTCTCTCTCTCTGATTTAAACACCCACATTTCAATTTTCTACTTTTTTGGCGCTAAAACGTGTGGGCAGCTACACACAATATCACCCTTTTTCCAGGGTATTGCTGATGTCAGCGTGAGTTTGGTATTTATCGATTGTATTTGATTTTTGAGGTCCAGCTCTCAAGTGGTTCCATGGCCCAATGGATAAGGCGCTGGTTTACTCCACCAATCGATTTGTGTATATTTTATTTTTTGGTTTTTTGTCATGATTGACTAAAGGCAATGAATATACATACTTGATTTTGATATAATACAACTTGGACAACAACACTACACCAATTATAAGGAAGGACCCTTGCTTAAGTGTGAAAGCAGGGATTGATTATAAGGAAGGACCATTATAAGGAAGGATCTGAGTCCTTCCTCTTTATTAGAAGTAGAAGTATTATAAGGAAGGACCATTATAAGGAAGGATCTGAGGTCCTTCCTCTTTATTAGAAGTATAATACATGCTATTGTCCTTTACATATTTTCGGGTAATAATTGTTATTGTACATCTTACATTTTACTTTACTTTACTTATATAGTTTTTTTGTGTTTGACAGCTATTAGTAGATTAAACACGTGTGTAACCGTGGGAAAAGGAGATAGGTGAAGTCTATTTCATCTTAGTCTCTTATATTGTGTAGATCTGTAATCCTTTTTTTATGATTAAGTGAATACCAGAAAACCTTCCACAAGATTTTGAGTTTCATTTTCTTCGTGGTATTAAACCAGGAATCCAAGGCCTGACTCTGTATCTCTCCTTGATCATATTCTGATTTCTTCTTCCATATTTCTTCATCCTGTTATGGAAGAAAAATTTGTTGAGAGGTTTTTTGTACCCTCATCTTTTTCCGATGTTAGAATGAATCTAAATCAGTGTTTTTGATCTGTGGAGGTGAGTAAATCAAAGGGTAATCCTTCAGTGAAACACCTGGGTAATCTCACAAGCATATGGGATGAGTTTATTTTGTATCTCAGCAAGAAAATTCAGACCATAGGCAAAGAAGCTAATATGTCTGGAAGCACAAGACACTGTTGTTCTTCAGCAGTTTTCTGGGAGAGAAAGCCACGCTGTCATCCTTCAGCAATTTTACGGGTTTCTAACAGAAAATGGTTGTACTTCACATGAAGAAGCTTCAGGTACTCTAATGTCTTTGTCTACTGCTCTTATTGTTTGTGTTGATAATGATTATTGGATTATAGACTCAGGAGCTACGGATCACATGACAAACAAACTTCAAAACTTACATGATTTTAAACAATTGCCCACTCCTTCAAAAGTGTCTCTTGCAAATGGAAATGATGCTTCTGTTTTGGGAAAAGGAAAAATTAAATTAATTTCTAACCTCATAGAGTTAGTTGCGTTGTATGTTCCTTCATTTCTTTTTCAGCTTCTGCCTGTTGGATGAATTACTGAAACCTTAAAATGTCTGGTTACATTTTCTTCTTGTAATGTTACATTTCAAGATGTCATCACCAATAAAACAATTGCTGAATGTTTCCTTTTGAATGTTCTTTATTATCTGCCTACAATTTCTTTTGCTTCCAAGAGTTTCTAAGTAAGCAAAGCTTAAGCTATGCAAGATCATAATCTATGGCATCAACGCCTAAGACATCCATCTGAGAAGGTGACGTCTTGCTTGTTTCCAAATATGTGCAAATCAGAGCAACAATGTGATGTTTGCCATTTGTCAAAAACTTCTAGATTTCCCCTTCTAATTTCTCAATCAAGGGCTAGTAAACCCATTGAAATTGTTCACTCTGACATTTAGGGTCCTGTTCTTGAGTCACATGATGATTTTAAGTATTTTGTAATCTTTGTTGATGAGTTTACAAGGATTACTTAGTTATATCTTTTGAAATTCAAAAGTGAAGTTCTGAATGTTTTTAAAGATTTTCATAATCTTGTTTAGACTTAATTCTCATCTTCTATACATATTTTATGATCCGATAATGGTTCTGAGTATATGTCCAATAACATGTGTCAATACTTGAGCACGTATGAGATTTTACATCAGACTAGTTGTGTTGGTACTCCTCAGCAGAATGGAATCGCAGAAAAAAAAAATCAAGATCTTTTTTAGAAAACAAGAGCTCTCATGTTCCAAATGAATGTACCTAAAGAGATATTGGTCTTAAAGTGTGCTCATTGCCACTTATCTCATTAATCGACTACCTAGTAGAGTGTTTGGTGGTAAATCTCCTCTTGAAGTGTTGAAAGAAAGGAAGTTTGATATATCTTACTTGAAAGTGTTTGGCTGTGTTTGCTTTGTTCCTATACAAGCTAAACAAAGAGGGAAACTTGATCCTCGAGCTGAAAAGTGTGCATTTTGGAGGTATTCTTCCACTCAAAAGGGTACAAGTGCTACAGTCCCTCTTCTAAAAGGATCATTGTCTTCAAGGATGTTAGATTTGATGAGAATACTCAATTCTTTGTTGGGAAATCAGATGGTTACAGTTAAGGAGAGTCTTTATTTGATCTATTTCCAACTTCCAATCTTGTTAATGAGGATAGCAGACAGTTTTCCCATCCTAGTGCTGCAGTTCCAAGTTTCATTCTTTCTGTTGATAGAGATGGCAGTTGGTCTACCAATCCTGTTGCTCCAGTTTCAGAAGTTGAAGCAGTAATTCCAGGTCCAAATGTTGATCATTCTGAATTCATTGTGCAACCTATTGTTGAGTCGCCTTCTCCACCTCCAGTTGTACCTCATAGATTTCTTATGCGGGTACGAGGTCCTCCAGCAAAGCTCATAGATTATGTGACATATGCTGCAAGGTATCCAATGATTGTCTTTATCTCTTATAAAAAGTTCTCTTCAGCTTATTCTACTTTTTGAGTACTCTTGATTATAATCATGAAGCTCAAAGTTTTGAGGAAGCCAATAATCATGATATGTGGAAGCAAGCTATGGTTGATCTGCTTCATACTCTTAATGAAAATAAAACATGGAGTGTGGTAAGACTTCCTAAAGAGAAGAAGGTTGTTGGTACTAGATGGGTATATATGACCAAGTTTCATTCTAATGATAGTGTGGAGAGACACAAGGCACGATTGGTAGCGCATGTATTTACGCAAACATATGGAGTAGACTACAAGGAGACTTTTGCACCAGTTGCAAAAATGAGCAGTGTGAGGGTTTTGCGAACAGTTGTAGTGAACCATTCTTGACCTCTTTACCTAATGGATGTTAAAAATGTTTTTTTATATGGTGATTTTGAAGAGGATGTGTATATGAAGCTGGCTCCTGGTCACTCTCTATCTCATGATTTGGTATGGTGTGCAAACTTCATAAAGCAATCTCGACGTGCATGGTATGCCAAGCTTAGTTCAGTCCTAGAAGAAGTTAGTTTTTGTAGGAGCAATGTTGATTCCTCTTTATTTGTTCGATTTAGTTCAACTAGTAAGCTTGTTGTGCTTATTTATGTTGACGATTTGATTGTGACAGGTGACAATTTTGAAGAGATTAATGTTCTTAAACAATCTCTATGTAGCAAGTTTGCTATTAATGATTTAGGGACCCTTAAGTATTTCCTGGGTATAGAGGTGGCTTTTTCACTCAAAGGGTTGTTTCTTAATCAAAGGAAGTATACTTTTGATTTGCTAAAGGATGCAGAAATGTGGGATAGCAAACCTTCCAGCACTCCCCTTGACAGGAACTGGGATATCAAACCTACCAGCACTGCTCTGGATGACAAATTTCAGTTGGATGATTCGAGTGAGTCTCTTCTGAATATCAGCTTTTATCGAAGGCTTGTGGGTAAGCTTATCTATCTTAATATCAATCGGTCTGATATAACTTGTGCAATAAGCATTGTGAGTCAGTTCATGCATGCTCCTACCATGACTCATTTTCATATTGTTAAACGCATCTTTCACTACTTAAAAGGATCTGTTAGGAGAGGAATATTGATGAAAACAAATGGTCATACTGACATCATGGACTACACATACGCTGATTGGGCAGGAAATTCTCTTGATCGTAAATCCACTACAGGTTTTTGTACCTTTATAGGTGGTAACTTGGTTAGTTAGAGAAGCAAAAAACAAACTGTTGCTGCCCACTCTAGTATCGAAGCTAAATATCGGGCAATGGCTTCTACTCCTTATGAGCTTATTTGGCTGAAGGGATTGTTGGCTATTTGGGATCCCCTAGCAGTCAACTCATATCTCTTTATTGTGATAATCAAGTTGCAATGCACGTTGCTTCTAATCTTGCTTTTCATGAGAGAACTAAATATATAGATGTCGATTGTCATTATATACGAGCTTAAGTTCAGTCCAAGATTATTGATAAACATTACACTCGCAGCCAAGATCAATTGGCTGACATCTTTACCAAGTCTCTTTCACCTTTAACTATCAAAAATGATTACAAAAAAATCTTTTATTTCTATCATTTTTCCAACAATTCCCCACATGAATAAAATAGGCGACCAAAGACTCGATAGACTTGGTGATAGATATCTACGGTTGAAACCTGCTTAGGATAGGTAGGTTTTACCCTTTGAACCTTCCCTTGTGAAAGTATGCTGACTTTACTAACTAGATAATAGACGCGATGTCTTTGAACTGTTCATCATTTGTGTAAATGATAACATACTTCACACAGGAATCTTCCTGATACTTACAGTTCTCACTTTTGTGTCCATTTTGGCCCTGGACACGCGCCTGGTTCAGTTAGAGTTTGATAGGTATTGAACCCTTAAACAATTCCCTTAGAAGCGGCTCCACTTCTCTCTTACATAGGTGATTTCTTAAGAGTAACCCGCATTACTCCACTCGGATCTCCGACGCATAAGAATCATTAAAAGCTTTTGCTTAACCTCATTCATTAAGGGCATCACTATTTTCATCATAGGAATGGACATGAGAAAAATCTCCACAGTGATCCAACATGTTCTCTACAGTTTGGTTGTCCCTTTTGAACCAAGATCTTGGGATCTCCAGTCAACTAGGTTGGGTATCCATTGCAAAGATTTTTAATTCATGGGCTTTAGTCTCATTCCTCTCGATGATTTATCAACTAGCTCTCTGTTTAACCCTTTGGTTAGCGGATCCCCAATATTATCCTTTGACCTCACATAGTCAATAAAGATAACTCCAGTAGAAAGTAGTTGTTTAATGGTATTATGTCTTCGACGAATATGTCTTGACTTACCATTGTACATCATGCTCTGTGCCCTGCCAATTGCAGATTGACTATCACTATATATGCATATTGCAAGCACAGGTTTTTCCATCTTAGAATATCCTCTATGAATTGGCGTAGCCATTTTATCACTTCCCCACATTTGTCTAATGCGACAAATTCAGACTCCATCATGGATCTGGTTATAATTGTCTGTTTAGAGGATTTCCAGGACACTGTTACACCTCCTAATGTGAACACATACCCATTAGTGGATTTTGAGTCTTTCATGTCAGAAATCCAATTTGCATAACTTTATCCTTCTAAGACAGCTGGATAATTGGTATAATGCAGCCCAGTCTCTCGTATACCTTAAGTACTTTAGTATCCTCACAATGGCTTGCCAATGCATAGCTCCAGGATTACTGGTGTACCTGCTCAGCTTGTTCACAGCATAAGCTATGTCAGGTCTTGTACAACTTGTTAGGTACATCAGACTTCTAATGACTCTAGAGTACTCTAACTGAGAGACACTCTCTCCTTTATTCTTTGAGAGATGTAAAGTCATATCCACCGGAGTACTGGAAACTCCATAATTATCTTTATCGAATTTTTCAAGGATATTGTCAACATAATGAGATTGACTCGATACAAGCCCATTTGATGTTCGTTTGATTTTAATCCCCAATATGGCATCAGCATGACCCATATCTTTCATATGAAATCTAGAATTTAACATATCCTTAGTAGACTTGATCATCTTTTCATTGCTTCCAACGATAAGCATGTCATCAACATATAGACACAGAATGACATATCTATTTTATGTATTTTTGACAAAAACACATTTATCACATTCATTGATCTTGAAACTATTGGTGATCATAGCATTGTCAAATTTCTCATGCCATTGCTTAGGGGCTTGTTTTAAGTCATACAATGACTTCACCAATTTGCACACTTTCCTTTCTTGACCAGGAGCTGAGAAACCCTTAGGTTGCTCCATATAAATTTCCTCTTCGACATCTCCATTAAGGAAAGCGGTCTTTACATCCATTTGATGAACTTCAAGATTTCGCAATGCGGTAATTGCAATTATTACTCTGATAGATGTCATTCTCATTACAGGAGAATAAGTGTCGAAATAATCATGACTTTCCTTTTGCTTATAGCATTTGATTACAAATCTTGCCTTATACTTGTCTATTGACCCATCCGCTTTCAGTTTCCTTTTGAAAATCCATTTGGAACTTAAAGGTTTACAACCTGGTGGATGATTCACCAGTCTCAAGTGTGATTTTGCAAAATATAGTCAATTTCACTCTTGATAGCTTCTTTCCACAAAGGACTATCAGTGGAGTTCACCGTCTCTTTAAAGGTATGAGGTTCACCTTCAATCATATATGTCAAAAACTCTGACCCAAATGATTTTTCTATACTTAATCTCTTACTTCGTCTGGGTTCAACCTCAGACTCAGTGTCTTGATGTTGACTACTTTCATTAGCAGCTTGGCTAGTTCCAGTACCAGCCTCAAGTATCCGTTTCAAAAAACTCGATTCCCTTCTAAACTTACATGAAAACACATTTTCAAAGAATGATGCATTTCTCGATTCCACTACCGTGCCCTCATGTATATTAGAAATTTCTAATTTGTGCACAAGGAAGCGATAAGCCGTACTGTTATGTGCATATCCAATGAAAATACAATCAACTGTTCTGGGTCCATTTTTCACTTTTCAGGTTTAGGGACTACCACCTTAACCAAATATCCCCACACTCGCAAGTAATCATAGGATGACTTTCTTCATTTCCATAGTTCATATGAAGTTTTCTCTTGTTTCTTTTTGGGAACCTTATTTAAAAGGTAGTTAGCCGATAAAATGGCATCTCTCCACATGTTGGGTGGTAAACCAGAACTTTGTAGCCACTACCAGAAAAAAAGACTTTAGCCGACGAAATATCTAAAAACAGGCCGACGAAAAAAATTCAACGGCTAAGTTAAATTTTCATCGGTCAAACTAATTTTTTCGTCGGCTAAAGTGATTTTTTCGTCAGCTATAGTCTGTGAACTTTAGGCGAAGAAATTTGAAAAGTTTAGCCAACGAAATTAGGGCATTTCGTTGGCTAAAATACCTTTTAGTTACAAAATTGCATTACGGATATTTCGGTGTCCGATTGACTATTGTGATACCAATCTGGAAGCAGAACGGCCCTACGAGTCAAACTCATGCTATTGCAATGACATATGAGTTTTTTTAGCCATCCGAGTTTATTTAAGGCTTCAAAATGAAGTTCTTCTAAACACTAACACACAAAAATGCTCATATCTACACCTATAGGAGGTATTTTGGTCGAACCTTCAACACAACAAACACTCACCATAATGAGACGCAACTGTCCATCTAAAATTTTTGAGGCATTTACCCCACGATGATGGGACTCCCCATATAGATAAATAATGGTAAATAGTAGACATGTTGTGATTCCGGTCATCAAAATTCACAAACAAAAATACGACCGTCATATATCATCAATATGTTGAAATATGTCTATGGTAAAAAATTCAACTTTATCCGATAAATTTAAGGACTTCATCTGGACGGTCAATCTCGTAAGTCAAACCCCTAAATTGTATTGACCGCAACTATCGGCACCGAGACTTTACCGGAATTAGTGATTTTTCAATCATAGACGTATTTCACCATTCCGGTCATATCTTATTCACGACTTTTTTGTGTTTGAAGTTTCTACGTATAGTTTGTTTTAGAAACGGAACATTTACTTAAAGTTTAGTAAACAAGTTATACAACATTAGTAGGCATGTTGTGATTCCGATGATCAAAGTTGAGAAAAAAAATTCCGACCGTCTGATATGATTATTATTTCGAAATATGTCTATAGGAAAAAATTCAACTTAATCCGACAACGTTAAGAGCTTGATCCTTACGGTCAATCCCGTAAGTCAAACCCCTTAATGCACGAAAACTGTCATTTGACCGTCTAAATTACGTATTTTGCCTGGACCTTCAATTGAAAATAGTTTCAAATCAATGAGACGCAACCAGTGGTATAAAAATTTTATGAAAAATAACCACCGGAGATAGGGCTACCGCTAGAGAGAAAGAATGGAAAATTGCGTTAACCGCAACTATCGGTACCGAGACTTTACCGGAATTATGTGATTTTTCAACCATAGACGTATTTCACCATTCCGGTCATATCTTATTTCACGACTTTTTGTCGTTTGAAGCTTCTACGTATAGGGTTTACGGTTTAGGTTTTTAGCCGACGAAATTAGGGTAATTCGTCGGCTAAAGTTAAATAAATAAATAAATAAAATAAATAACTATAGATGACGAAATTAGGGTAAGTCGTCGGCTAAGGTTAAATAAAATAAATAAATAACTATAGCCGGCGAATTACCCTAATTTCGTCGGCTAAAGTTAAATAAATAAAAAACTATAGCCGACGAAATTTATTAAAATTCGTCGGCTAAAATTAATAAAAAATTCAAAATTTTTGGAGGGGATTTTTAAAATTTTGAACTTTAGCCGACGAAATTAGGGTATTTCATCGGCTAAAGTTCAAAATTTTCTATATCTTTCATTTTTCTCCTCCTCCTTCCTCCTTCTCTAAATCCTTCTACTTTTCCTCCTCTAACTCCTTCTCCTCTCCCTCTCCTAGCCTTCTCCTCCTCCCCTCCTCCATCCTGTCCTCCTCCTCTTCTCCTCCAATCCTCCACCACCAAAATAAAAGATACAACAAAACGAAAAACAAGCAAAAAAATTGTAATCAAAAATAAAAACGAAAAAGAAGCAAAAAAATTTTAATCAAAAATATAAGAAATAAAAAAAGAAAAAAAATAAAATAACTATAGTCGACGAATTTAATAAAATTCGTCGGCTAAAGTTTAAAAAAGAAAAAATAATAATAAAATAATAATAACTATAGCCGACGATATTTAATAAAATTCGTTGGCTAAAGTTAAAAAAAATAACTATAGCTGACGAATTTTATTAAAATTCGTCAGCTAAAGTTAAATAAATAAATTAAAAAAAATAGTTATAGCCAAGGAAATTTAATAAAATTTCGTCGGCTAAGGTCTAAAAATTCGTCGGCTAAAGTCCAGAAATTAAGCGACGGAAAATTTCTTCGTCTGCTAAATAAATGACTTTAGCCGACGATGAACAATAATTTCGTCGGCTAAAGTCTTGGCCGACGGCTTTTTCCCGACGACTTCTTAGCCGACAAAGTGTCGTTGGCTAAGACTTTAGCCGACGATATTTAGGGTTTAGCCGACGAAAAAATTTCGTCGGCTAAAATAGTTGTTCTAGTAGTGAGCATTGCATTCATCATTTCAATCAATGTACTGTTCTTTCGTTCAGCAACACCGTTTGATTGTGGAAAGTAAGGTGAGGTTCTTTCATGAATAATCTCATGCTGAGCACAAAATTCAGCAAATGGTGATTCATATTTACCTCCTCGATCACTTCTCAATACTTTTATTTTCTTATCGAGTTGGTTTTCCACCTCACTCTTATAGAGAACAAACTTCTCTATTGCCTCATCTTTGCTCTTCAGCAAATACACATAGCAGTATTTTGTGCTGTCATCGATAAAGGTAATGAATATTGGTTACCATCTCTTAACTCTGTTGGTTTTAAAGCACATACATCGTTATGGATCAAATCAAGAGGTTCATTGTTTCTTTCAACGCTTTTAAAAGATGATCTCATTAGTTTTGCCTTTACACAAGTCTCACACTTATGTTTCACATCAACTTGGAATTTTGGTAAGTGTTCCATTTAATTAGCCTTTGCAAAGTACCATAATTAACATGTCCTAGTCTACCATGCCACAAATTGGAAGACTCGAGCATATAAGTGGAAGTACTAGCTTCATTCATATTTTTAACAATAGTCATTACATTCAATTTAAACATTCCACCACTCATATAACCCTTACTCACATACAGTCCACCCTTAGACAAAACAACTTTGTTAGACTCAATCACAATGCATGCGGAAACCATGAGTGTTCAACAGTGCACCAGAGATAAGGTTCTTGCGGATATCAAGAACATACACGACATTGTTCAAAGTTAGCTCCTTTTCAGAGGTCATCTTAGAACCATCTTGTCCTTGCCTTCAACGACAGATGTGGCCGAGTTTCCCATGTACATTATCTCCCTATCAGTGCTGAGTTCAAATTTGGAGAACATCTTCTTATCAACACATACATGGCGAGTTGCTCTAGTGTCGAGCCACTATTCCTTTGGGTTTGAGTCCACCATGTTTACCTCAGACACCACATCAGACAGGTTCATGTCAGAGACATCCCTTATGACTTCTTCAATCATGTTGGCTTCCTTATTCTTCTTCTTCTTTGACTTGTTGTAGTCAACAGCTTTGTGACCAGTCTTGTCATAATTGAAGCACTTGCCTTAAAATCTAGACTTCTTGGAAATGCCCCCTCTTGGTCCGAGCTTGAAAGCTTGATTTTTGAACTTCTTGGTCTTGGAGATTTGACCATGTTCCACAACATTTGCCTTACAGAGTAGCCACTAACCCATGTCTTCTTTTCAAATCCTCGGTTGTCTTCTTCAATGCGAAGCCTGACCTCCAGATCTTCCAAGCTCATTTCCTTTCGCCTGTGCTTCAAATAATTCTTGATGTCTTTCCAAGCTGGTGGCAATTTCTTAATAACACATGTCACTTGAAAGATTTCTCCAAGCTTCATCCCTTCAGCATGAATCTCATGCAGGATCAATTGTATTTCTGAGAATTGACTCATTATAGTTTTGAAATCCACCATCTTCTAATCAAGGAAGCGGCCCACAATAAATTTCTTGGCACTGACATCCTCAGTTTTATATTTCTTCTCAAGGGATTCCCACAGTTCTTTAGCTATTCCCATGCTAATGTACACATTGTACAAAGAATCAGCCAAGCAATTTATGATATAGTTTCTCCACAGATAGTCACGACTATTCCATGCATTTACAACTGTAATTTTTGCTTCATCATCTTGCTCATCTTCTTTGAGCTCAGGATCTTTCTTAGTTAGGAATCTTGCCAAATTCAGAGCGGTCAAATAAAAAAATCATCTTTTGTTGCCACCTCTTGAAGTGCAGCCTATTGAACTTCTTAGGTTTCTCATCATGAGACACCGACACAGGTACATGAGCAGCATCAACAGCAGGAATGATTGACACTTGGGTTGAATAGCTACTCCCGTCAACAGACTTCTCAGAATTAAATTCTATTTTTCTGAAAATGTTAACAATACAAGTTAATATTGATTCATATCAACAATATTCACAATTGGTAACACAAAATAAAGGCAACATCAAAATTAATTTGGCTACTCCTCAATCCGTTCTGTAATTCCAGTCAGACACGACTAGGTAAGAAGATGAAGCTTTAGTGGAGCGTGGCTCTCTTAAGAACATTGCCTCAATGGTTCTAGCCTAGACATCATGTCAAACTGAGTACGCCTAGTTGGAAAGATTCATAAACCAAAACAATATTAATTTGTCTTAAGATTGTTAGAAAATATGTCAAATATTGCAAATATATAATAACATAAATTCATTATAATTAAATAAATAATTATAACTAAAAACTCATAATACAAATATGATGATGAACACCAATGTTACCAACTCGGATTCAAGTATAGGAGGATGTTGAAGGAAGTCGAGTCATGTGTCTCACACACTTTCCTTTAAGACAAATTATGCTTCCTCTTCGGTGCAAAAGTTTGATGTCACTTGTCTCCCAAGATACAACGACTGATTGTCCCTTGAAACTGCACTGCTACTAAGGACACTGAACGAACTTGAAGTACCTTCGTCTATCACTAGAACACCACTTAGAGAGGGAGAGAGATAACTCAAGTAAGGAGAGATGCTTTGAGTTGATGTGTTTTAGAATGAGGGATGGGGTCACCTATTTATATTGGTGTGATTGGAGGAAAACTTGAATGTCATGAGTAAGGTTACAACCTTTCATTAGCCCACTACCATGCCATTGATTCATGTTGTTACAAAAACTAAAAGACAAGGAAGTTGAAAGATCAACCATTACATGCATTACTTTAGTGACTATTTTCATTCACCTTTAACTATCAAAAATGATTACAAAAAATCTTTTATTTCTATCATTTTTCCAACACACTTTACTTTACTAGCTTGTATAGTTTTTCTCTTTGTGTTTGACAACTATTAATAGATTGAGCACGTGTGTAACCATGTGAAAAGGAGATAAGTGAAGTCTGTTTCATCTTAGCCTCATATAGTGTAGATATGTTATCATTTTTTGACTATTAAGTGAATACTAGAAAACCTTTCACAAGATTTTGTGTATAGTTTTCTTGACTCTTCTATGGTCAAGAGCACAACTCAATTCTCACTTGCTAGATTCCTAGCTATTGTCCATCTCATATTGATTTTTATAGCCAAAGTTATAAAAAGAATACAACTCTAGTCTCTAGTAAGAAATGCATTGACAAAAAAGGAAAAAAAACGTAGTCTACAAGCTAGCTAGTTTAGCACATAAGGGTTAGTTTGGATTCAAAATCCAACTCTACATATGATAATAGAGCTTGTCTTAGAGAGTTTGCCTCTTAAGCATGCGACAATTATTCGGACTAACTAAACCATATATTACATGTATTTTTTTGGAACGTGAGACCTATAAATTGTCCTCTTTCGTGTTTATTTCTTATATGAACTTATAATTATTTTAATATATGAAGTTATAAACTTATACTGCTGGTATTAAAAGCTTCAATCTGGCTTAGGCCATTTATGAAGTCAAGTCGATGAAGAATAGTCCAAGTCTCTAAGCCACTTGTCTGCCCTGAATATTCCAGAAAACTTCCTGGAATGCGACAATTAAGTAATCCGTATTTTTGGACTTGAACAGTTGAACGATTTGTTAAATTTATCAACGAGCTTTTTCCCCAATAGATAGATTATTAAACTATTCTTTTTTTGATCGGATTAAACTATTCTAGCTTGGTTGTCTGTACAAGACGAAGAATACGTGTATGCTTCGACGAAACTTCTATACACTCCTCTAGCTACACGTCTGCTGTATATATATAGAGCTAGCACTCATCAAAATGCAAACCCTGATCGATCACTAGCTAATAGGAAACTAAGTCGATTACGTAGAGCTAGCCCAAAAATGTATCCTGCAGCTCCTGACCATGAGAAATATGCAGGTCGTGATCATGATCATCACCATGTTCCAGGTACTCAAGTTCCAGGTATGAGTCCTCATGTTGTACCAAGAGTCTATGCTCCTCCATACGCACTCAATACGGTGCGTACTACTCGTCATGTAGGAGGGGAGTGGTCGACTGGTCTTTGCCATTGTTGTGATGATCCTGCAAATTGTAAGCGAAAGAGAGAGACTTCGACGCTGTCGATCTTTTGTATTATTTGGTTATAGAAAGGATAATTGATTTTGTTAGTTTTTGTTTCTAACGGAATACTGGTTTGGATTTGATCAATTTTGAAGGTCTGATCACTTTCTTCTGTCCCTGCATCACATTCGGCCAGATAGCTGAGATAGTGGATCAAGGTTCCTCATGTAAGCAGCCACTTAACCTAACCTCGATCTACTAGCTGATATTACAGTAAAATATCAAGTCTTAGCTAGGTTAGACGTGCTTCGCTAAGTCTGGTACTCTGGTAATAATTGATTTGTTTGATTGGTGGTGCTATATATTGCAGCTTGTGCTCAACAGGGAACCTGTTATGGGATTCTTCTGGCAACTACTGGTCTAGCTTGCCTGTACTCGTGTTTCTATCGGTCGAGATTGAGAGGTCAGTACGACTTGGAAGAATCACCTTGCGTGGATTGTCTGGTTCATTTCTGCTGTGCTACTTGTTCACTTTGTCAAGAATACAGAGAACTCAAGAATCGTGGTTTTGATATGGGAATAGGTAACACCTTCGATCTTTCTCATTATTCTTGGTTGTTGTTCATGGTTAACATACCCTCTTTTGTTAGCTAAAACGTACAGCTATGTGATTAACCTCTGATTAATGAGCATCTCCCAATAAATTGACCATGACCGTCAAGTTAATTTCATAAAAATAGTAATTATATGTGCGTCTTAAATATTTTAGATAATTAAAAGAGACGTATATGTACAACTCAATATGTCATAATATGGAAGAGAAGACTTGTGTGACTACTCACTAGACCAAACGGTAGTATCTGAAGTGATGTTTCAAAGAACGTCCGTCTTATGAGGGAGGTAACGGTCTAGGAAATGGGATAATAAGTACTAGCTAGAGTAGAAATTAAGCTCATCATGGCCGGTTAACTACTCTTAAGTTTCAAAGAACGTCTGTCTTAGTGTGGTGTTGACTAGGTATCGATCTGTAGAGCAAATAAAGAAAGAAACGAGATCGTATCCCACGTCGAAAATGTGAAGTTTTGCGCGCCATGCCAATTCTGGGTTTGATGTTCTAATTAACTACTATGATGGATAACTGCAACCCTAGCTATCTGTCAATATTACCTTTTTTACAGGCTTAATCAAGCGACCATAATTAAATCATTGTTTTGTAGCAAATAGCAAAATATTATTTTCAGTATATCAGTAATGAAAATTATTATATCTTTATTATGAAGTTCATGCAAGTTGTTCAACTAGTTCATCAATATCCTTATCCAGACTTATTTATGCAACTTTTTCCTCAAAAAAGAAAAGAAAAAACAAGACTTATTTATGAAACTTAATTATAACCATAATTAACTCAGAAAACAACGACTCAAAATTTCAGCTAGCACACTATTTAAGTAGACAATCGATCCGGTCAATTTAAGCATCTTCAAAGAAACAAAGTCTATTATTCACCATTGATTCTGAAATCTGTAAGTAATTATAAGTTAATAATCGATTTTTTAGTTGGTTTATTTCTGGGCGATTAATAATGTTGTGTTGGAAAATAATATTGAAGGTTGGGAAGCCAACCTGGAGAGATCAAGGCGAGGAGTCACTCAAGCTCCGATTGCGGCACCGGGCATGACAAGATGATAATTATAGAAGACGAGAATAACTATGCAGATGGCGTCGGTGTTCTAGATCTTGTACAACTTAATTGTTTGTATGATATTCATATTCTCATGCTATTTGGTGCTGGTTTGGAGTATGTACTTTGGAGAGTTTGTCCATCTTGTTAGTCTGAACTATTTTACCAAAATTGTACATGTTCTGAAAAAAATAAATGTACAACTTTAAAATTGAAAATAGATAATTTAAGAACACCCAAAGTCTCCAATCCTCAACTCATCGATCCAATCGTTTATTCTCTTCTATATTTATGCTCACAATTAGGGCAATATATAACAGTCAATATATAGTAATTATGAAAGCTTACATTAATAGGAAGACTAATTATATAACCTCAAATAGCAGCCATGAGAATCAGTCATATTATATGATGACCAAGAATTGAAGGTGTGTGTATATATATATATATATATATATATATATATATATATATATATATATATATATATATATATACAATGCGAGGTCCATCAAATTCACCCATAGACTTGCTAATGAGTCATAGATCTGTATAACAGTGGATGAGATCGATAAACAATCGCGGCATCAACACTACTACAAAAAAGATATTAAGCTAGAGAAGTTTTCAAAGCCAGAAAATTTTCGTCGTGAGAAAGAAATTAGTTCTGTCACTTAAGTAAATCTTACTTAAGCGATAAAAATTATTTACTTAAATGATGGAAACTTCCGTCGTTTAAGCAAAATTTTAAATTTTAAATCTCTCGCTCAAGGAAAGAAGAAGAAGAAGAAGAAGAAGAAGAAGAAGAAGAGGAATAAGAGGAATAAGGGAGAACATAAGAAGAAGAGGAAGAAAGAAGGCCGGGAGAAGAAGGAAGGCCGGGAAAGAAGAAGAAAGAAGGAAGGCCAGGAAAGAAGAAGGAAGGAAGAAAGAATAAGAAAGGAAGGAAGGAAGAAGGAAGAAGAAGAAAGAACAAAAAAAAATTCTATTGAAAATAAGTCGGAGAATTTTTTTAAAATCTACTTAGGAGACAGAAACATTGCGTCGCATAGATGCATGTTTCATCACATATGTACATATCTTAACCGACGGAATTATGGATTTGTGTCGCTATTAAAAAATACGACTAGCCTTAGGTGATGAATCTTCTGTCACTGAAGCCTTAGACAACGGAAAATAGGTTTTAAGCGACGGAATAGTTCAGTCGAATAAGAGATTTTTTCTACGTACTAGTGCAAGCTCCTTTCGAAGCTTTGGCATGGCTATATATAGATGATAGAAATGGCTCCAAGTCTCCAACCGTACTATATATGCTTAATTAACATGCGCCTAAACAACTCGATCATAGGCGAAGAAGTTGATTGCATCCTCCATCACCAGCAACATTGTCGAAGTACGCATGATGGTCAGTTGGTCACATTGGTCATGCCCTAAATATTTAAGACGTACAACTTGGATTATGGCAAAACGGGGTACTTCTTCCACTTTGTATTGTTACAACTCACACCCAATGCAAACTGTTTCTTAAAATTTCCCAAGTAGATATTTTCCAATGGATTCAACAAATTAATCCTGCTAGCTAGGCTGTCTATATAGGATGAATATATATCCACAAGCCTATGGCTGCTTCCATCAAACTTCTATCCGCTCTTATATCTACTAGACCTGTTATATATATAGTCGGGAATTACTAGTCCTCAACATGCAGACCAAAATCACGAATAGGCATTAGTCGATTACGTAGAGCTAGCTATCCCGAAAATGTATCCCACAGCTCCTGACCATGAGAAATATGCAGTTCATGATCATGATCACCATGTATGCTCCAGGTCATGAGGTTCCAGCTTTGAGTCCTCATCATGGTGTACCAAGAGTCTATGCTCCTCCATATATGTAGTGATCAGTACGGGACTCTGTTCGTCACGTAGGAGGGGAGTGGTCATCTGGTCTTTGCCATTGTTGTGTTTCGATCCTGCAAATTATAAGCAAAAGAGAGTCGTCGTACATGTATCGTCATAGGCTTGGCCAACGTGGGGCGACCCTTTTTTTCAATTTGGCTGTGATCGGTTGACATTGATTTATTTAGTCCCTAATCCACCCTTCTGACATCAAGTTAGAAAAGTTTTGTTTTAATATAATAATTTATTTCCTTTTATGTTATGGACAAAACTCTTCACTATAACTATCGACAAAAACACGCCTAAATTTCTCAATACATTTAGGATTATACAGACTTGATTGTTCTCAGTCTCTCGCAACGGCCATTGTAGAAAGAAACATATTCTGCTATAAAGATTATAAAAAGTGATTTGCAAAACCAAATGGGAGACAAGTTGATGAATGACAAGTTGATGAATGACAAAATGATTACATATATCAAAAAAACATATATTTGATGGTGTTAAAAATGAATCAATCATGAAAAGGTTTCAAAATATGAGCAAAATCATCGTGGATAATTGCAATTGCTTTAGAGCTAGAGACTTATTATTTTTAGAGGAAATTAGAGAAAACTCTAAAAAATAGAGCCTCTTTAAAGATAAACTCATTCACATATTTCATTTTAATTTACACCCAATTCAAATCATTTAACATGCCTTATATGTTATATTTTAAAACTAAAATTTATCACCATTTTTCTCCTGACGGTTTTACCTTTTCGATTTTAATTTTGTTTTTAGTAGATTTTTAAGTCAACCATGTATTTTGTTTTTTACATTTTAATTTGTGATTATGGTGTATGTATAAACGATACATTTTGTTTTCTACTTTTAAGTTAAGTTACAAATAGAGGAATTGAGTTTTGGGTTTTGAGTATAGGGTTTTAGGGTAGGGTTTAGGGGTTAGGGTTTATGGAGGAATTGAGTTTAGGGTATAGGGTTTTAGGGTTCATATATTTATGAGATACCATTTCATTAACGATTATAGATAATGACAACTTCTGTAATTCTAGAAAAAATAGGTTTTATTATTTATTATAAATAACAGGTTTATTTTGTTTAGACAAACTTAATTAATAAGTTTGAGTGTATTTTAAAACAATATTAAAGATGTGTATAATTTAAAATGGGTCTACTAAATTGAGTGTAACATCAAATACCCCATATTTTTAAGCATTCGACGACGTTTACAAGTATTCTAATGATTTATAAAATTTTATTGTTATTTGATATAGAATATATTTACTTTGAATCATTGTTTCATTGTCCTTTTAAGTTCTGATTTATGGCTACACCACTATGTATCGTACGTATAAGTGTACGTATACATACTATTTGTTACTAGCTGTTTGTTTCTAACCGAATACTGATTTTGATTTGTCTCTAATTTTGATGGTATATATGATCACTTGCTTTTGCCCTAGGTTGCGGTGTTCTCCTCAAAAACTTGGAGCTCTACGTAATGTTTGTTTTTTAGTTAGATTTCATTTCTTTTAGCCTAGTCAGACACTTTATTGAATTAAGTTTGGTATCAATGTATCATGGTTTCAATGTTGTTGTTGCATCTGTCTTCATCTCTTAGAAAAGAAGAAAAAAGAACGAAGCCCTAGGTACCCTAGGCTTCGAGAGCAGGACGACGACATTCCATCTTGGATCTCCGTTAGCTATAGGACACCGTTTGGCATAGATTCTGGTTGTCGAGCAAGGGTGAGGAGTCTGTGTCTCCATTGGAGTTAGGGTTCTGAGATCTGATCTCCTTTCTGGTGGGATTTTGGTGGAACGACAAGTCGAGGGCAGAGCTATTGAGGCAATGATCTGAGACTTGAAGAGGCGGCTTAGAGCTTGAAGATCACTACAGTTAAAGGAGGAGGCGACGGCTTTGAGATAGGTGAGAGTCTGGCAAACCTAGGTTAGGCTGGTACGATAGGTTCTGACAGAGAAGAGAATCCACATGGATTGGCTTGCTCTCTATTGGGCCTCTTTGGACGAGGCCTTGGCTAGTTTCGTTGTGGGTCTGTTGTGCCCTAGTGGCACAAGGAGAGATCCATGTTGAAGCCTAAAGGTCCTCTAGAGTTCTTAAATCGATGAAAGGTACACCAATTAGGGTATATGCCTCTAATCGAAGAATGAGAGTTTGGTTTTAGGGTTCATCACGTTTATTTGCTTTCGATTTGTTAGGTCCACATTTTTAGATGTAATTTTAAGACTGTTTATTTCAATTCATAATTGTAGTTTTGATTTAAGTTTGTTCTTCTTAACTTAAATGGTTTTCAGACCCTCTTGTTTTGATCTTTTACGGTCATTTATGATAAATGATCATGGAAATACCCCCTTTTAACTCAAAAATGTATCATGGTTTCATTTTTTGGAGGAATAAAATGAAACAAATGAAATAAAATATATAGACATATCACATATCTAAACACAAAGCACCACGTACGTACAGACTCGTTCTTCCTGCTTCAACATATATTCTTGGAGAGAACATGCAATTAGGATTTTGGAAGATCTATATATCCAGCGTTGTCCTTCAAGTATTTATAGATTGGAAAAATCGAACCATGCTTAAGACCCACGGATTGATAAGTTAGCAAAACTTGTTTGACTCTATCGATCGATTTGATGCGCGGTGGGTATAGAGAGGAATTGATATTTTCGAATCTGCAGATCAATATTTTTTGTTGTGTTTTTCAAATGGCGTCTCAAGATATTTTTTTTCTTTAGCAATTAAGATCAAAAAACTTGAAGGCATGGTCAGCTGGAACAAGCTAGGCCATGGCGCCTCAAGATGTTATGAAAAGGATCTTTGCAGATGTTATGATCAGAAAGCTAGAAGATCTACACATCTGCAAGCAACCATGCATAGAAAGAATTTGGAAGCCTGCGCGCTAATCATGGAGGGTTTAAGCAGCTGAATTGCAGCCTTACCTTCCGGAAAATTGCTTCCTACCTAATCTAGCTAGGGGGACTGATGATACTCGGGGACCAATTGCACACACTACTACATATCCGTAACTGCGAGCATTGTGATCTCTTTGCCATCAGAAAACATGTCTGGACCTCCTCAACTTGCTCCTTGTTAGAGCATCTGCACCGGTATAGGAGGCTTGCTCCTCCTATTTGAGGAGGTGCAGACACTATTTAAGGAGGTACAGACACTATTTGAGGAATAAGAGGTGCAGTTTATGTTTTTCGTGCAGCTGTGTAAAAAATAGCATCTTCTATTACTGTTTATTAATTAATTTTTTAAAATTATATTTCTTTAATTCATTTTCAATGAATATGGGGACGATACGAGTCGTTTGTGTCATTAAATAATGTATGTCTGCATTTTATGTTGTTTGATTTTAATTAATTATGTTTTATTCCTAGCCGTTGCATAAAAATCTTGGTCGTCCAATTGATTTATCGAATCAAAATGGACAGCCCATATAAACTTGACCGTTAGGAGGTATTGGCAGACAGCAGGCCTATGTGGCGAGCCCTCATTGGTGTGTGTAATTTAAATAATAAAAAAAAGAACTTTGGCTTCACCCACGTGAGTGGGCTCCACCAGAGCACCTCCTCTCAGAAGAGCAATCCTTGCTCGTGCTTGAGCTCGCCACCTCGGTCAACGACCGGTCAACTCCTCCCTCTCCACCGCTGCACGAGATTTTATCGCTGCTCGTGCTATTTTCGACGGGTCCCTCCGGTTGCTCATGCCATTTGCTCCACTGGTGCAGATGCTCTTAGTGCAGCAAGTTCGGACGTAAGTATTGAAAGTGACTGCAGTACGTGAGGCATATTCAAATAATCTTTCTTCACAAATCAAATTTGATCTTCTAGCTAATGGAGGGTCGGTGGATGGCATTGAACACATATTGAAACAGATGCTGTTATAATATTCAGACCAATAAGTTACACTGCTAATTTATGATAGAAATGTTAAAGGTTCATGAGTTAAATGAGTTAGTGGTCTTAGCAGTTAGTAGCTCTTAAGTTACAAAGCATTAAGTCTTAAGTTACAAGGTATTAAGACTTGAGTTACAAAAGAAAGTGGGATGATTTTAGAGTTATAGTTTCATGAGTTACATGAGTTTCATGTATGACCATAATGGGATAGCACTAATGAGGGTTCCTTCTTAAGCCTATAAAAGGAGAGGTCATTTGCTCATCGCATCCATCTCAAGCATCTTCATCCAAGTAGAGAATGAAGAGTGTCCACCCTAAGTTAAGAGTGTAGTGTAGTGTTGTAACAAATGTAAGAAAGAACACAGATTTACGTGGTTCACTAACGATGTATTAGCTACGTCCACGGCCAGAGGAGAACAGTTTTATTATCTTGATAAAAAAACAAACACCGAATGCTTAATACAATTAGGTTTAGGACGTTTATATACTAAACCCTATATACTAAGCCCAACAGAAAACCATAACCCAACATAACAGGTATCGTGGGCTATCATTTAGTTTGAGGACTCAGCAAAAGCCTTTAAGTATGAGCGGGAAGTAAATGAGGCGAGGCGTGAGGAAACTAGAGTTGCCATCAAAGAGTTGGGCAACATCAAGTCTTCTTTTGATGGTGTTATTACACGGATTAATTCAGTCGTGTACACTCCGAGCTCAGCAATGGATCGGGAACAAATAGATTTCACAATGAAGGCACTCAGGAGAAAACATGGAGCGTTTCTGAATAAAGTTAAGGATTTGGAGAGAGACGTTGTTAATACTCGATGGGAAATAAGGAAGGCAAGGAAGGATGTTCATATCATGGCGGGCACACATTTTAAAAAAAAAGGAGCATTTTGTTCTCAAAACTAGCATGAACTTGTTATCAGCTCCCGTAGCTATCTGATGCTTATTGATCTGCAATACTCTTGAAGGTTTAGCTTGAATTGGCCTGTTGAAATTGTTATGGAATAAGGTGTAAGGAGTAGTCTTCATCGAAAAAAATGCGATTAAGGAGTAATTAGTTGTAATTATCAAATTCACCTAATAGACTTTCTATTAATGCGTCATTTGTACGAATAATGAACAGTGGATGATGTTGTAACGAATGTAAGAAAGAACACAGATTTACGTGGTTCACTAACGATGTGTTAGCTACGTCCACGGCCAGAGGAGAACAGTTTTATTATCTTGAGGAAAAACAAACACCGAATGCTTAATACAATTACGTTTAGGACGTTTATATAATAAACCCTAAACTCTATATACTAAGCCAAACAGAAAATCATAACCCAGCATAACAGGTATCGTGGGCCTCGGGGGCGTTGCCCCCGAACCCCTAAACCAGGGCGCGTCGCCCCTGAACCCCGACTCATTGACCGATTAGAGAGATCCCCGAATAACTGATACCCCCGGATGACTGGTTCAAAGCATATATTAACTGATGAAATTAGGAATCGGTCGCAGCATGAAGCTCGGAAAGGAGCTTTGGCATGGCCTGCTGTTAATGAGTCATTTGTATGAGTCCAACACAACCGTTCACATACTACGCGCTTGACATGCGCCTAAACAACTCGATCTCATAGGTCAAGGATTTGATTGCGTCCTCCAACAACATGCTAAGTAACATTGTAATACATGGTAGCTAGGGACGGGTGATATTCACAAAAATGTAAAATACATGGTAAATCAAGAACATAATATAATAATATATAAGGCTAGGGTGGCAACAGCATGACCCTAAACATAAACTGAACCCGTACAGGCGTATGGCTCCTAAGTGGAAAATTCTAGCCTACCGTCCGGTATGCTATACCGGATGAAGTTCAATGACAAAACCACCACCGACCCCCTGCCGTCCCCTGTTGGATAGACACGTTATACCTGACGGTACAGCAGACATACCTCCTAAGTCTTTAAGGCTGTGTTTGGTGCAGCTGGGCTTATAAGATATAAGCTGACTTTTATTTTTTTACAGCTTATAAGCAGAAGGTGAGTGTTTGCAGCTTCTCCTTTTTCCCTCAAAACACTTTCTACTTTTTTAAGAAGTAGCTTATTTTTGGACTTACCAAACACCAAAACCTTTGGTGCTTAAAAGCAAATGAGCTTATAAGCTCTCCCAAACTCAACCTAAGCCACTTACTTCCTGGAATACGACAAAGGCCAAAACGGTACTTCCATTTAGTACTGTCGCACCCCCAATTGATTTCTTAAATTTTCTCAATTAAATATTTTTCAATCGATTCAACTAATTAAATTAGGTAGCTAGACTGAGTAAAAACCTTACGGATATATGTATGGTGTGTGAGTTATTATTATTTTTTAATTAAGATGTCTATATATAAAGCGTGTAAAATCCAAGTATGCGAGTTATTAATATATATTTTTTTAGCTAGGCTGTCTATATCACATGAATATATATAAGCCTATGGCTGCTTCCATCAAACTTTATCCGCTCTTATATCTCCGGACCTGTTATACATATTGGGAATTAGTAGTACTCAAAATGTACTCAAATCACGAGTAAGCATTAAGTCGATTACGTACGTAGAGCTAGCCCAAAAATGTATCCTACAGCTCCTGACCATGAACGCAGGTCATGATCATGATCACCTGTTCCAGGACATGAGGTTCCATCTTTGAGACCTCATGGTGTACCAAGAGCCTATGCTCCTCCATATGTGGTCAGTACGGGGCACTCTGCTCGTCACGTAGGAGGCGAGTGGTCGACTGGTCTTTGCCATTAGTGGCGGATCCAGGAATTAATAATTGATATAGACTCGCTACGCCCACGTTAGTTGAATTTTTACCGTTAACAAAAACTTGACGGTGTGAGAGAGATATTGTAGCTACAAATAATTGATACATAAATATGAGCGTAGCGAGTCTTTCCCTTTTAAAAACAAGTTTACGCTCAACTGACTAAATCTAACCCTACGAGTATTCGAAAGTTTAAGTTTATTTATTACGAAGTCATTACTAACCGTCACACTTTTGATTCATTTGAATAAAATAATGAAATTTGCAAAAAGAAAAACTATAGTTTAACAATAACATTGAAAGAAAATAATGTATTCTTCAACCAATTAACTATGAACTATAAACCCTAACCTTGCCTCAAAATCCCAATTTTAATTTAGTAAATAAATAAAATAATACTTGCAAGATGGAGATGAAGAATGAAATTATGAAAGCTTAATTTTGTTAGCAACAACTAAGATGGGTTGATTAATTTATAGGATTAAATAGAAATTGGAGAATTCGTTGTTGTTACCTAATGAGTAACATTAGCTTCGACAATGAAGAAGAAAATGAAACAAAAATGTTTTCTAAAGAATTCTTACTAAAGAATAAAATCTAGGGAAAAATGATCAAATGTGGTCATTTAGGTTTGTACATCAGCCACCAGCCCACCATTCATTTAACCAAGCCGAATGATTATACAAAGTTCAGCCAAAGTTGACTAGAGATCGGGTGGGACTCAAACACAAATATTACAATTACACAATTGAGAAATTAATAAACTACTTATAAGAAAAAAAAATTTGCAGGACATTTGGGTGGGACTTGAGTCCCACTCTCACATGCTGTAGATCCGCCCCTGATCGTCATTGTTGTGATGATCCTGCAAATTGTAAGTGAAAGAGAGTCCTTGACTCGTCGTCTATACGCGTATATGTGTACGTATACATATTATTTGTTTTTTTAAGATGATCAAAGAATTTCACTCATATACTTATAGTGACTCAAACTCATAACTTCGTCAATAGGTAATGGATGCGCTTACAACTGCGCTATAACCACTTCTTTAAAAAAAATTATTAAATAACTCACGTCATACATATGTTGTGAGGTTTGAACCCGTGAACTCAAAGTTATCAGTTAAACTCCTTCATCAACCGATCTATTCCTCTCGCGTATACATACTATTTGTTACTAGCTATTTGTTTCTAACGAAATACTGGTTTCGATTTGATAATTTTGAAGTTATGATCACTTGCCTTTGCCCTTGCATCACCTTTGGCCAGATAGCTGAGATAGTTGATCAAGGTTCCTCATGTAAGCACACTTAACCTCTACTTATTATTTATTTCAGTAGACAATCCATGTCCCAGCTCATCAGAGTTCGCATGTTGGTTATACGCCTATGTGACCTTAATTTATGTATGGTCTGGTCTAATTGATATGTTTTATTGCTGGTGTGCATTGCAGCTTGTGCTCAACAAGGAACGTGTTATGGGATTCTTCAGGCAACTACTGGTCTGGCTTCTTGTACTCGTGTTTCTATCGGTCGAAGTTGAGAGGTCAGTACGATTTGGAAGAATCACCTTGTGTGGATTGCTGGTTCATTTCTGCTGTCCTGGTTGTGCACTTTGTCAAGAATACAAAGAGCTCAAGGGCTGATATGGGAATAGGTACGTAACACATTCTTTCTCATCTTTTTGCTTGTTCTTCTTATTTTTCTTAGCTAGCATATACCTTCTTTTGTTAGCTAAAGACCGATACTAAATTATTTGATTAACTTCTCAATAAGCATCTCACATACAAATGACCTTGATCGATCCTCAAGTTAAGTTTTTTAGATAAGTAATATATGCGTCTTTTTCTATTACATGTGAAACTACAAAAACATATCTCACATCCAAAAATGTGATAGTTTGCGAGTTGAACATTGGTTCTGATATTAATCTAGCTACTATATATAATAACCGTTACGGCGTAACCATGCATGTACCAATGGTCCAATACAACCTGGTTTTCGAGCCATTAGAACCTCAAGGCTAGGCGGCTAGGCCTAATCAAGGGACCATGGATCATTGTTTCGTAGCACAGTTTCTGCAGGATATTATTTTTTAGCAAAGAAAACGATAATATCTGTATGAAGGCCAAAATACTCAACTAGCCACGGAAACGAGGAACATAATTGTGTCCAATCATGCTGATTTTTTTATTTACATATTTTTATTAATATCAATCTTAATCTTAAAGATTTAAAAATTTAATTAACTAATAAAGATTATTTTTATAAAAAATTAATGTAAAATAAAATTGTTTGCTCAGCCGAATACATCAAACAAATGAACAGTTTTTGTTAAAGTTAAGACCCTTATAATCAGTCGTTCAATTGATTGATGTATCTGGCTGAGCAAACTATCTCATTTTACATTGATTTTTTTATAGAGGTGATCTTAATTGATTAATTCAACTATTGAACGGTTAAGATTACGATTGACATTATTACAAATATATAAATAAATAAGAGATCATGCGTTCAATAAGATTACGATTGACATTATTACAAATATATAAATAAATAAATAAGAGATCAAACACGCATGTCCGACCTAGATCAGATACAAGTATTTTCCGGAAAACAATAGTATACTTATCCAGCCTTTTATTTGTGAGAAACGTAACTTATCCAGCCTTATTTATACAACTTGCATAAACTAGAAAACAAGTCCAAACTGCAGCAGCATAAGACGACAACTGGGTCAACTAACTAGTCGAGTCTTTGTAATCATTTTCTACATATATTTTTGGTATCTTCTTATCAGTCTAGATCGACATCTAGAAACAAACTAAACAAAAGTCTGCATATGTTGGGTTGTTATTATACTATGAACATGTTGCTGGGTCTTTATTAAAACTTCGGTATGAAATGATCTCCACGCATTGACCTACATTGTTTCTGTAAGTTATTAATCTTCTAGTTGGTACATTTCTGGACGATTATTAATATTATAAGTTTTTTGGAAAAATAATGAAGGTTGGGAAGCCAACTTGAACAGACAAAGCAGGCGAGGAGTTACTCAAGCTCCTGTAGCACCAGGCATGACAGGATAAAAGGGATCGAAGACAGAAAAAATTATACAGATGGCAACAATTCTAGTTCTTCTAAACTGTTTTTATGATATTCTCTTTCTATTTGATGCTGGTTTTGGTGAGTTCGTGCCCGTATCTGTACGTTCTTGGGTACATGTGAAAAAAAGAGTTTAGCCTCAGCACAAACCCTTCGCTAATAATCGTCTTGCAGTCACAAAAGAGCATTGGCGACGGCAAGTGTCGGTTACAAATAGTGACGTCATCAATACTATTTGCTACCGCAAAACACCGTGGCTCAAGCCTTTTGCGACAGCAAACCCATGCCATCACAAAATAGATACTACGGTGTAATTGCGACGCCATTATTTGCGACCAACGCTTTTGCGACGGTACCAATGCCGTGGCAAAAGAGCTATTTATGAATAAAAAAATTGGCATACAAATCTACATTACAACTTTATACAAATATACATACGATCTTTTCAAGTCTAGTAGAAAGTATCTAAGTGACACATGCATCAACTTAAGTCCTGATTGCATTGGATTTAGGAAGAGCAGTGAGGTTGAAGGAACAAGTTAATAGAAACAGAAATATTGAAGAACATGCTGTCATTACAACCATAGTAGAAACATAAATATTGAAGAACATACTGTCATTACAACCACAGTAAAGAGTGCACCAGATAAGACAATTGACTGGGGGTGGCGCATTGCAATAAGAGCTGCTAATATGAATGTTTCATCTCCAATGTAGTATCAAATTGCAAAATTAGAAAAAAAACATAATTCTAACAACATTTATTGCGACTTGCACGTCAAAAGTTACATCATGAAGCAAAACAAAGAAGTCTGTGCACATACCTAACTGACGAGTATCATCAAAAAGATCACAACAAAGACATTTAAATCCAAGACCGAGTCCATATTGATATCAATAGCAACTGAATCCACACCATTAACTCCAAGAGCTTCAAGTAGATTCAAGTTAATTTGTACAAAGATTGACATATTAGTACTGAAAACAAAAACAACAATTTTCATGAGCAAGTTATTGAATCTTACATTTACAAAATAGATTCTAGTCATTTTACTAATACACACCGTCCTGCATGTAGATAAGCTCTCCTAAGTAGTCTGAAACTAATACCACATTTATATATGTAACAATAAGTAGAAAATGTTTTAAACTAACAACTGAATGTAATATATGTTTGTTCACTCCCTTCACTATACGCAGCTCACCGTCATGAAACTTCTACATTATTGATTACTAAAGAATTTGCAAATCAGTATTATTCTTCTTAACACAGTTACAATAGCTGTAATTAGACCAAACAACATGAAATCACTCAAATATTTATTTCTTCAAACCCCCAATTTGCAAGTGCCTTATCATTTTTGTTCTAATAGTTCCTTACCCACACTTTGAAAAATTGTCTAAATCGATAAAAGTATACTTGTTTAAAACCAAAACCCCTCACGCTAAATCTTGAGGTTTCAGTACCTTGGAAGAAAAGCCAGATGATCTTCTCTCTTGCTTCTCTGCAGAGTTAACAAAATTATCAAGACCAGTGAGAGGAAAACGAAATTGAACCCAAAAGTATAATCGATCATAGTTTATATCAATAACTAATCACAGATTCATTTATATCAATAACTTTTCATTTTAATAGCCACCTAGAAAATTAACAAGCCTGAACATAAAAGATAAAATAATCATAAAATTCAAAACAGACTCCTCTATTTCTTGCAGAATAAAGGAAATGAAAATGCCAGGGAAACCAAAAATGCAATTATATCAAAACATTGTAACTAAAACAGACAAAAAAGGAGGAAAAAAACATGACCTTAAGAGCATCTTTAACAGTTCTTGTATTAATTCTCTATTATAGAGAAGAAAATCACAAAATCTCTATAAAAAAATGAGCTAAACTCCAACAGCTCTTCTAATTTTATATACAAAATTAAATATTTTCCATATAATTTAATAAATTTTTAGAAATATACAAATTCATTCAAATCAAACCTTAATTATTTGGTTAATTGTTTTAACTTAATGACATTTTGTTCTTTCTTTGGGAAAGAAAATGAATTTAAAAAGGTAAGTAATAAAGTTTACATGAAGATACACATTTGTAAAAATTCAATAGATTTAGAGGATATGTTTCTCTCTCTTCTCACTTTTTGTATTATAATTATAGTGGATCCTTTACATGAGCTATTGGAGCAAAAAATGATGTTTTTTCTAAAAATAGAGATTATTCTAGTTTTACATGAGCTGTTGGAGATGCTCTAAAAGACCAAAGAGAGAATCAGCAGGCCTGAATGTGGAACCAAACAGAATCTACAATCTGCAACTAATCCAAAACAAAAGTATCCATGACTCTTAACCAAATAAATAAGAACATTGTAACCGAAACTAAAAAAAGATAAACACTGCAATTAGAGCAAGATATTGTGAATTCTATTATTACAGCAATTAGAGCAAGCTTGTTGGCTTAGGTGACAAAATGCAGTCTAGAGAGAATGTTAAGGTGGATTAATTGAAAATGCAAATTAGAGCAAAAGCAAACTAACCCTTTGATAACGTCATTCTTCCAACATTAAGGAACCCAATTCTCTAACAATCAATTAAACAATCAATCAAACCAAAAGATAGTAAAATAGTAAGAAATAAACTAAAATAAAGGATGAGCCTTTCGTAGTCAAAGTAAGCTTCGAGGGTGTTGCTTACTTTCCAAAGGAGAGACTATTCTCCCTTGTTTCCTTCACTCATTGTCTTTCTCTCTATGTCGAGCAGACAAACAAAACCCAAAGACGCCTTGGAACAAACTGTTTAAGATCTAATTGACCAATTCCCTGATCAATTTCTCTGATTCCTAAAGTAGAGATCACAAAAACCCAGCACAAAATATGAATATGAATCTACAAATCAAAATAATAGAGAACTTTTCCAAACCAGCATGCAGTTGATGCAAATTGAAAGGCAGATTCAAGCATGACACACAAATGCTCCTTGAATGGATGGCTTTCCGGAGCTGAAACCACAGACAGTTGAACCAGTCAGTATAAAAGCCATCTCATCATTCAAAGCTAAAAATAGCAACCGTAATCTCGAGAATTTCAGATCCTGAGGCACCAGAATCAAATCATTCCATTTCATTTTCACAGTATCTAAGAAGCAAAACAGTCTACACAACTAGAAAGCATGCTATCACACAAAATCAAATCAAAATCGAAACTTCAAGATAATCGGAGCAAGCAGGTGTACGCGTACCCATGGTAGCGATCCTACGCTGGACGCATTTGACGACAGGAGCGATGAACCTGATCTGAGAGCGAAGTGTGTAAGGAGCGCGCCAATGAACGCCGTGGCTCCAGCGAGTGGCGACGGAGGAGTTGAGAAGCCTTTGAGCGGTGAAGCTACGCGGCAGCGGCGAGACTCGATCGGGAGGCTGAGGCAAATAAATGGCCGAGAAATCCCGAATGCCTCTCCTCTTTGAATGTCTCTCCTCAACGCCTCTCTTCGAAAACCAAGGCTATAAAAATGATTGGGAGGCTGAGGCGAAGCTATCAGTGCCGTTCATGGACACCGCCGTGGTCTCTACTTCGATTCCCTCTCTCTAGAGCTTCTTATGGAAAACCAAGACCACCACGAGGTCGGGGACGACGAGACGAAGCCGCATCTTTGTGCCGAGAAACACCGGATGGCAGAGGTAGGGAGCGCAAAACTGAGTATATGATGTTTTTTTTCGCTTAGAATGAGTAATTGAACTTAAAAAATTTCGATACGGCGCCCTCTAGATTTTTATCCGTCGCAATATAGCCACACCACATGATATAGCGGTCGCAATTACTTCCATCATTTTTCTTTTTTGTGATTTTTCTTTTCGGTGACCCTAATATTGTTGTCGTAAAAGTCAGCTTATTGGCGACGACATTTTCATGCCGACGCAAACTATGGTAGCCAATATTTTCTTTTTTTGTAGTGATGGATGAGCTTACCATAAGCCTCATACACATGCATGATCAATAAAATATTTCTGTTGTTATCAGTTTTTAATTTATTTATCTACTTAAAATGGAGTAAGGCGGTAGTATATGATGTCTGGATGGCGATATAGGTGGCATTATTCTCCTGAGCTCACGTCTGAGCGGCAGCCTGAGCAACTTGCTCCTCCCGTAGTCTCTGAACTTCCGACTTTAGATGAGTCGTACTGCTGCTGGTCGAGGCTGCTTTTCTTTGAAATTCTGGAGTGGTCTTCAGGATCCTCTCGCTCGTCTTTCCTAGACCCCGGTAGTAGAATTTGTTTCCTTGCGGAAGGCTCACTAGTGGATTTTCACCCTTAGCCGATGGAATCTATACTGTTCCGTCAGCTTGATTTTCTTAGCCGACGGAAACAGTTTCGTCTGCTAGGAGAAAAAGTTCATCGACTAAGAACCTCTTAGCCGACGGAATACATTCGTCGTAAATTTCCGTAGACTAAATCCTTCTTAGCCAACGGATCTATGTTCCTAGCTATTTTCGTCGGCTAAGAAAGCACTTAGTCGAGGAAAAATCTCGTATTCCGTCGGCTAAGACCTAAAACCTAGCCGACAGAATCTAAACTATATTCCGTCGACTAAGAGTTTTCATAGCTGACGCAAAAGTTTATATTCTGTCGGCTAAGATTAAAAATAATAATTACTTACAATATTGCACTATAGATATTTCGGTGTCCGATTGACCATTGTGATACCAATCTGGAAGCAGAATGGCCGTACGAGTAAAACTCATCGCTATGTTATGACCTATGAGTTTTTTTGGCAATCCGAGTTCTTTTACAGCTTCAAAATGCAGTTTTTCTAAACACTTAACACACGAAAAAACGCCTCTATTTGCATCTATATGAGGTATTTTGGTCGAACCTTCAACACAACAAACTCTCACAATGATGAGACGCAACTACTCATCTAAAAATTTTGAGACATTTACCCCTCGACTATCCTAGAGCTCTCACCATGACCTCATAATTAAAATACTTATTCGACCAGTGTCACTCTCATCAATCAAGATCAACTGAAATTCGACACATTAATGATACATTGCAATTTTTAAAATTCATTGATAGTGACTAATCAAAAAGCTTGTCCCCATACACCTTTCATTGGCTTCTAAAAGACCACCCAACACCAACTCATTAATTAAAATCTCAGATTGATCTAGGAAAACTCCTTACTCAATGCCAACTTTTCCTCATAGTCGATAATAACCAGGAATATCATTACCCATCGACTATTAATAACTTCTTTTTCTAAAACACTTTCATTATGCAAATTTCACTCCCTTTTTGTAGGAAGAGACTTGCCTGACCATACTTGGTCAGTTGCATCTGACCATAAGTTTTATTTTTTCCCTTTTTGTATCAATAACCCATAATTATATCCTAATCCAATCTGCTCTTCACCCAAAGAGCCACATAGATAGATACCTAGACGTATTATCATATTTTCAAAATTTTCGTCCTTGATCAATCTCTCTGACACCTCCAAGGCATGATCCAATATTTCAATTACTATAATTACACATCAAATACCTGTGATACCCGTACGTTTTTACCGTGGTTAACGACGAGTTACTGAGGTTTAAGTCTCGTTCAGTAACTTCGCGAGTTAACGACCACGTTCATTTTTGAGTTTTTCTAAATTCATCAAATTCCTCATTTAAGGACTCGATGTCATAGTAAGTTCCATCACGAGTCTCATGGTATTTTTGGAATATTTTTTAGAGTTTCCGTCTATTTTCTATGAATTTCTGAAGTTTCAGGTAATTTTTAATTACCATCCTGTTAAACAGTTTTACCAGTTAAGTATTTACTTTTAACCCTTCTTTTAATCTGTACCGTCAGATCCTTCCAAGATCTAATCCTAGACGTCCAATCCTCTGTAAATAGAGGGACAGTTTTGACTTGGTCAAAACTGCCCCTTTCTGTCAACCCGAGCTCTCTCTGCTTCCGTCGTCCTCGACGGAGTCTGGCCGCCTCAGGCCACCACTCGCCGGCGGACCACCACCAACCTTCTCCTCTCTTCCTCTACTTCCTTGCCTAGTCCACAGATCACCCAGGTGTCCACCATGGAGGGAGATCAAACGAGAAGAGACTCGGCGGTCAACGACCAATTTCCGGCTATCCAGACGGCGTTAAAGTGCGTGGATGGTATGGTTCTTCTTCCCTCCTCTTCTTTCTTTTTCCTTCCCTTGATCATCGATTCGAGTCCTAATCAAGTTCCTCTATTCCTCTGTGAATCTGGCAGAATGCCGAAGAGGTAGTTCTCGACTCCTTTTAAAAATGTGTTGTTTCCATTTAATCGAGTTAACGGTCGTAAATCAGAAAGTTACGTTAAGACAACTTACTAAAAACATAAACTATCCGTAATTGGAATCGTTTCTATTTTAGGAAACTTTCTACTTTGGGAAAGTTACATTTTGGAAAAAAAATGGTTTAGTAAAGAATTAGAGTTTGACGAAAATTGGTCAAATGTTAAATTGTTATCGGAAAATGATAATTGAAATTCTGGAAATGTCAAATTGACCGTTTTAAGTAAAAATGAGTGATTCACATTATCGATGTATCGACTCTTTATAAATAAATTGGTTAATGTGATGCATTGGGTGTCCATAGTATTTCAAAGAATTATTATGTGACAACCTAACATCAATTAAAAATAGTTTAGGGAAGTTAAGTCGAACTTCCGACAAATGAGCAAATAGTCAATAACCGGAAAAAACAGGTTAAAAAGGTTAAAGTGTCATAGGAGAAATTGGTTGGTCAACTTGCGTCTAGTCAAACTAGGAATGATATGGTCAACTGGATTATTATTGTTTCTTCATTGCTAAGCTACTCTATTCTGCAGTGATACATTGGACGAGATAGCTTACGCGGTGACCTCGGATTACCGAGTCGGTTCCTGAAAGTTTGGAGCTTACGTAAGGAACGACAATTTCATGTAGGGAAAGCTAATCCCCCTT